>CM062248.1:7902511-9102511 GCA_031216285.1 Syzygium syzygioides | reverse complement strand
CAAGATGATGAAATCAACATTTTTCCCGATATGGAGCGCGTCCCGACTCAAGAAAGTTTTCATCCTCCTGGAGAAATATCTACAACAAAGGAAGCGGAACGAGAATTTACATCTGACATTTGGAATCACTTCACAAAAATGGAAAGGTTTGATATTGGTGAAAAAAGGTATGATATAATTTGTAAATATTGTGGGAAAATATATAAATATACAGGTGGACAAGGATATGGAACATTTAAACGACATCTTAGGAGCAAACATCCAACCGAAACGGGAATCGATATCAGGCAACAACAAATTTCCGGATACGTCAATCCTAATACTTCCCCTTTATTTCGTTTTAATGACAAAACTTATAAGGAAGAATTAGACAAATTTATTTCCGTTGAGCATTTAACATTTAATTTTGGAGAAAGATTTGGTTTTAATGAATTTGTACAAAAAGCATGTGCTCCACAAGCAAAACGTGTTCCTAGAAATTCAATTAAACGAATAATTAAAGATCTTTACAAAAAAGGAAAAAAAGATTTACAAAACATTTTTATGCAATTTAATGGATGCGTGCATATAGGTAGTGATATTTGGAGTGATCCTTGGCAAAATCATTCTTACATGGGCATAACATGTCATTGGATAGATGACGAGTGGAGTATTCAAAAAAGAGTTATTGCATTTAGAGTTTTCGATGATAATCATACGGCAAATAATATTTATAGAATAATTAGGCAAATTTTAGAAGAATATTATTTGCTTAACAAAATTTTTTCAATTGGTTTTGATAATGCTGCAGCAAATACCGCTTCAATTGCCGAGTTAGAAAATATTTGTAAACCCGCTTTTGGCGGAAAATTTTTTCACGTTAGATGTGCTTGTCATGTTTTAAATTTATGTGTACAAGATGGTTTGAAAACTCTCGATATTTTTCTTCAACCAATAAAAACGGCGATTCAATTTTTATGAAAACATCCCCAAAAAATGAAAGAATGGGGTAGATTTTGTAGAGAAAATGGCAAAAGGCCAAAAAGATTTCCAAAAGATGTTCCAACTCGTTGGAATTCTACTTTCCACTTGCTTGATGAATCTTTAGCATATAAAGATTTATTATGTGCATTCATTTCTAATAATATACCTCAGATTAATTTATACCCACAATAGTGGAAGATTTGCCAAAATTTTTTAGATGTTTTAAAGGTTTTTAATGATGCAACTTATACTTTGTCCGGTGTTTATTATCCTACTACACATTTATTTTTAGTAGAGTGTACTAATATTGTCGGAATTTTTGATGAATGTGAAAATAATGTTGAATTACAACATACTATACTTGCAATGAAAATGAAGTGGCTACATTATTATAGGGAAATTCTCATTATTTATTTAGTTGCTTGTGTTTTTTATCCGCGTTGCAAATTGGATGGCTTAAATGATTTTTTGCGTGTGTATTATCAATGTTTACATTGTGATGAGATAAATGTTACAACTATAGTACGTAATGTTAAAAACGTAGTAATAGAATTATATAATGAATTTTATACTAAATATAATTTAGGTGATATTGAATCTTCTCAATCTATGGAGATACAAAGTAACAGTACAGGTAAAATTAGTAGAGGGTACCAATTTTTATTACATAGACAAAAAACACAAAATGGAGTAATAGGAAATATTTCTAAATTAGAGAGTTATCTAAGCGTTTCATTTGAGTTTACTGAATCCGAAGGTAGTACAGATTTTTTAATTTTGGATTGGTGGAAGGGGCACGCAAGCCGATATCCAATCCTTTCTCTTATTGGAAAACAGATTTTTTCAACCCCTTGTTCCACAGTTGCGGTCGAACAAGCATTTAGTGCCGGAGGTAATATTTTGGATGAACATCGTTCAAGATTAGATCCAGAATCAGTGGAGATGCAAGCTTGTGTTGCTGATTGGACGAAGACTCAATACCGGCAACAAGAGATAGATCGGAATAATGAATCCGAATTCTTTAACGATGGAGATACTACCGTTACTAGTATTGGAACGGGTAGTGACGATTGAGGGTAAAAAAACTATTGGAGTTGGCAAATATTTCGGGAACCCTTGTTTCTCATATCGGGTATGCCCACATGAGCTTAGGGAAACCCAAGTATAATCCGACGACATGTGACCTCTGATCCCCTGTGCACGGAATGTTTAGGTTTTGGGATCATTTTATGGCATATTTATTGTGCTCCTTTTTTTTTATAGATCGTTGTAACGAATTGTAATGTACTTAATGATAATTTATTAAGTTCAAGCCCTGTCTTGTCTTTTTGTCCTCAAATTTAATTACAATTTACATTTTAATTACAATTTATATTGAATAATGTTTCGTCACCGGAACAATAATTTTTTAATTTTTTCTTATTTTCTCTTCTGTTTTTCCATTTCTGTTTTCTTTTTCTTTTTCCTTTTCTTTTTTTTTCTTGTCTTCCTCCGCCGGCGCCGGCTAGGGCCGGCGGAGGTCGCCGGCCTCAGGCGAGGCCGCCCTCGCCGGCGTCGGGCGAGGGCGAGCCTCGCCTGGATCTGGCGAGGCTGGCCCTCGCCGGCCTCAGGCAAGCCTCGCTCGACACCGGCGAGGCTGGCCCTCGCCGGCCTCAGGCGAGCCTCGCCCGACGCCGGCGAGCCTCGCCTCGCTCGCCCAGGCGAGGGCGAGCCTCGCCCGACGCCGGCGAGGCTGGCCCTCGCCAGATCCAGGCGAGGGCGAGCCTTGCCGGCGTCGGGCGAGGCTCGCCTGAGGCCGGCGACCTCCGCGGCTCTGCCGGCGCCGGCCCTGAGAAGTGAGAACAGAAGAAAAAAAAATTATGTTCCGGTTCCAAACCGTGGCCATCTCTAGCTCCAAGTCGTAAGGGTCATCACTGGTCAAAAGTACAAAATAAAAAAAGATAGCCATCGGTCACCTCAATCAAAACAACAATGGTGGTCTAATAAAATGGAAATGGAACCCGTTACCATCACTAATGTCGAAGTCTCCATCTTTTCCTCCAATGCTAATGGACAAACATTGATTAGCGATCCATCCTTTCCTCCATGGCTTTAGACAAAGATAAGTTCAGACCCATCCTTTCCTCCACGTCTACTGGACAAACACTGATTAGGTACTAGTCCTACACCCGTTCCTTGTGCTGGTCCATGAAATCGTTAATATAGAAGTAACATCGTAATTAGGCTAATTTTTAGATTATAATGCCAATTATGATTGTTAGGTTATATGTAACTTCAATTATAATTGTTAGATTAGAGCTTCCAAGGAAATTGAACTTTTGTTATTCTTTATTAACATTATAAACTAGTTTACTTTCTTGAATACTGCTACTCTTTACATGACAAATACTTTATTCTGTTTGGAATCTTTTACTTTTCACATTTATTTTTCAAATATTTTAGTTATAAAAAAATGGATTTTTAAAATTTTAAAAAATATACAATTATTGACAAGTAAAGTTATATGGTTATTCTAAATTTATGAAACCTATTTTTTCCCATTATTAATTTTTTTTAGGGAAAGCAGAATGCAGAAAAATGTTTTTAATTCAAGTGTAAGCAAATAGATCTAGAAGTCAACAAAAGTAATGATGGAACGTGGTGTGGAATCTTTTCATAATCGCTCTTGCATGATCCTATTTCATGACAGCCATTTTGGGACAACAACAAAATCTAATGCTAAGTGCCCCATGAATCTCGTTAAAAGTGGATATCCCACAAACTACAAAGGCTTTTCGAGAAAAGTATCATAAAATTTAAAAAGTGCAATCAAGTCGTAAAATTTATCAAATTAGTTTAATCAAGTTCTTTCATTGATTGCACTTTTTTGAAAGTTTTAGGACTCAATTGTAATTTCATGACAAGTTTTAGGACTTAATTGCACTTATTGAAAGTTTTAGGACTCAATTATACTTTCATGATAAGTTTTAGAACTTTCAGTGTACTTATCCCTAAAATTTAATATTCTCATGGCATCTAGAAAAAAGCAAGACCCTTCCGTGATTGATTAGTTTATCCACAATAATTTTTTTACAAATATTTTAAGAGAGATTTCTATTGTCGAGTGATCTAAACATAAGGATTGTTTTTTTTGGTAACCGAGGTGTCCAGGCCAGCTTGCGCGCATCTCGACTATTCCTTGGGGGAGACTAGCACAACAACCCACTACCATGACCCCTGTAACATTCCGGATTTTGATCCATTTTGAGGTTTATAAAACGCATAATTTGTCAGTGCGCTTATGGTAGAATCTCGCCCGGGAACTGATCACTCCCGGTTATTATTTTAAATTAGAGATTTCGCTAAAATCGCACTCGATCGAATTTTCATCTTTATTTAGACCCTGAACTTGGTAGTCGATTTTCGGGTGTTTCAGGACGAAATAAATTGGACGGTGTCAATATTAATGTTGCCGGTATCGAGATTGTCAGGAATGAAGGAAAAATGGGAGTTTTTGACTAAGTTGAATTTGGACTAGTAAACCTCCCTCGTTAAAATTTAGTTTCATTAATTTGGCCTTTGTCCCTTTTTATGTGCGAGGCCTATTTAGGAGCGATAGGCAATTTTCGGTTTTGAATTTGGACCCTCGATTTGCGTTTATTAAAGAAATGAAATTATTTTCTTTAAATTTTCCCCCTCTCTCTCTCTCTCTTCTCCTCGGGACCATGCACCCCCCCTGTCCGGTCACGTCTCCCTCTTCCCCATCTACTCCCACCTACTTTCCCTCTCTCTCCTTCTTTTTCTTTTCTTTTTTCTTCTTCTCTCTCCTCTCTCTTCTCTTCCTTCTCCTTCCCCGAGCTCGCCTGGTTCTGCTTCTCCCCCCCTTCGCCCGACGCTGCTGCTTCTTCCTCTGCCGCGCCTGACCGCCGCGCTTGGCCGCCGCGTTGCGCACCGTCCAGCCGCCGCCCTCCGCCACAGCCGACCGCCGCCCCGCCTGCTTCCTTCCTGCCCCTCTCGCGCGCGCGACAGCAGCCGTCGCCGCCGCCCTCTGTGCCCGACGTGGCCGGCCAAACCTGGCCGTCGCCGTCGTCGTCCTCGCCGCTCCGACCGCCGGTCGCCGTCACCAGCGAGCCCGGTCGCAGCCACGCCGGCCGTCGCCGTCGCCGTCGCCCCGGCCGTTCTCTCCTTTTCTCTCTCCGACGCCTCCCCTGTTTTGGGCTTCTGCTCGCCGCCGCGTGTTGCCGCTCGGCCGCCTTCCGCCTCAGCCCGGCCGACCAGCCAGCCGCCTCTCTCCCCCCAAGCAGCCAGCAACCCCCTTCTTCCCCGTTTTTCTCTCCCCCAAAGCCTCCCCTGTTCTGTTCTCTCCTCAGCCGCACGCCGCCGCGTCGTTACTGCTCGCCATTGCTAGAGCTGCTGCTGTTCCGGCGACGTGGCTACTTCCGTTCTGTCCAGTCGGTCGCCTGCCTCGCTGAGCCGCCCCGAGCCTGCCTGCCCCGCCGTTCCCGCTCCTGTTCATCGACGCGGTTACTGTTCCGAGAGCACTGTTCATGACGGGTACTGTTCATCCGGCGGGCACTGTTCACCCGGGCCCGTTACTGTTCATCTAGCCATTTTAAGCGTAGGACACCCGATGAGTTTGACCCTAAACCCTAATTAGGCTAATTTACCTTTCTAGACGGGTTTAGGGGTTAATTAGGGTAAATTAGGGATAGAGATAATTAAGGGCTGGTTTTGTGGTGTTTTTGGTGACTAAGAATGATTATTTGGTAGAGGTTCAGTAGCCCGTATAGTGCTGTGATGTGGCGAAGTATGAGTGTCGGGATTTGGACACAATGGTGGACTAGCGGATGAAATTAATATGTCGGGTGGCGACTATTTTTGGTGGCTGATTAGATGGATGTTTGGGGAGTAAAATGGAGCTTTTTGATGATAATTATTGGCCTAGAATTTGGGATATAGTGACTGGCCACGATGGATTTTAATTTAGACGAAGCGCGATCAATTTGGGGTTTTATCGGTAATTATCGAGAATGATCGCTTCGTGCAATTGACTGGCTAATTGAGCCTCGGTTGTGGTTAATTTGATGGTGTCCTATCGCGTGTCTAGCGGGACTAGAAATGGATTAGTTTGGTGGGCCTCGAATGCGCGAGTGCTTGTTGACCCGGTTATGTGAATTTGTGCATAGATAGTGTGCTGATTTGATGCTATGGCTGATTTAAATTGATTGTATGAATTGGGCATGTTGATTTATGAATTTGAATATGCGCGGTACAAGTTGAGTATGTTACATCGTAATTCGCGCATGTGGATGCCCAAGTGTGAAAGTGATAGCCATGAGTATGCATCTCAAGCATCGGCACGGCATAAGCATGTACGAATGTGCCCGAATGACATGTGCATTGTGATCACCTAAAATGCCCTGATGCGTGTTACGCGGGGTTCAGATAAAATTGAGGTTTGTGAATGTGTGATCACAATAAACCCTGATGCGTGTTACGCGGGGTAGTGAACCCGTCCTGAGGCGTGTTACGCGGGACGATGCCCGGTTTACCGGAAGATGACCAACCTGATACGTTTTACGCGGGTAATGTGTCATGAGCCTGATGCGTGTTACGCGGGCCAGAGATCGATCTCGAAGTGATAGACCTGATGCGTGTTACGCGGGTCGGACCTGATGCGTTTAACGCGGGTCGGAGGAGAAATTGAGAAATGGCTGAATGCAAGTATGCAAGTGTGCGATAATGCATTGATGAGGCATGAGCATGAGTGCGAGCACTAGCATATGCATATCATGTGTTGTGACATAGAAATGCACGTGTATGTGCTGTGATCAAACTTTGTCGCGTGACTACTGTTGCTGATTTAATGCCTAACCTGCATGGTCAAGTAAATTTTAGATTTGGGTCGAGGGCCTGAGTCACATGCAGTTTAGATTGTGTGTTATTTGTTTAGTACTTGTCGGGAGGTGCACGTTAGCCTAGTTTAGGTTTAGGGAATTACTCGCTAAGATTTATTCTCACGGTTGTTGTAAAATCGACTTTTCAGATCCCCAGCCTTGAGAATGATAGGTGTACTGATGCAATTTTGGGAGAAGCCCCCGGCTAGTTGTAGTGCCTGAGCCCCGAGCCACTTACCCCTTTTTGTTAGTAGTGGCCTTGAACCGCTTTTGATTTTTTTGAAGTTGGGGCTGTATCTAAATATTGTATATGATTTTCAGTACTAGTACAAGTGTTGATTTCTGTAGTTACCCTTGGTTATGTATTTATTATTGTACGGGCAATTTTGATTTGCTTCCGCATGTGCTTTATTCTCTGTGTTGGGTGTTGGGTCGGCGACGTGTCCTGGGACGTCTCACTCAAATCGACCTCCGCGAGGGATGTGGCGCACCGAGGAGTGCGGGGCGTGACAACCCTCACCTTAAATCACAAGTGCTCGGCTAGGGAATCGAACTTGGGACCAGTGCGCCTAACCACTCAATCCCAAGTACGCCTTAACCAACTGAGTTACCCACGGGTGGGTACCTGAACATAAGGTTAGATCTCTTAACGTTGAAAAATATTGCAAGCAATCCGCACCGTTCATTATTTAGCCTGTTTATAAAATTGCACATTACTCCTAATAAAATGCTACTTGCACTTAGTAAATGCATCTATTTTAGGGTAAATGATTTTTGTATATGGAAAAATATTTCATATGTAGTAAAAACACTCAATAATAGAAAAAAAATGTTGTTTTCAGTAATATTTTCCTTTTCATCGGTGTAATATCAACAAAATCAACCAATTGAACCACATAATGATTAACCAAAAGAAAAGCCAAAAATCAATGGCCGAAGAAGTCAACAAACATTGGCTGAGGTTTAGTACTAGAGAACCAATGATTTAGTATTGAAGCACCGAATCATGCCCCCCTTATTGGATGGATGGCAAAACTAGGAAGGAAAGTAACTTGGAAACTTCGATTCATTCCCTACCAAAGGAACAAGTATTATCAAAATCCAAAGTGTTGATTGTGCTTTTCTGAATATGATAATAATACATGATATTAGCCTCAGATCTACTGTGTATATTGAACTACCTAAAATTCTATCTGTTTATTAGTTTAACATGAAAATTTTGGAGATCAAAATTGTTAGATTGGAAAGGTCAATTTACCCCTAAATCTGGGAAGCATAATGACCGTTCGAACAAATTAAAATCAATTAAAGTCATGAGGGACACTCTCCTTGTAATCAGATTGACTATGAGCCTTTACTTAGTTGATAAGGAATTAGTGCATATAAGTATTATCTTATGTGACTAATCTATCTAGTCAGTAGTGCACAATATCAGCTAGGTGGAGTGCAAGTGGCCACTTTTATATATATATATATACAAATTCATATTTTGTAAAATGTTGCTTTCTCTTTACTCAACATAAAGTTGTTTTTCAGATAGTTGAGAAGTTGAATCCAACAATGAGCGTCCATCTTTCCTCCGTCGAGCAACAGCTATCGTTCTTACAATAACTCTAGAGATGTAGTGTGACCCAAAAAAAAAATGCTCAGAATAAAACTCTCACCCAAGGATCTCCCAAATTTTCTATCATTATAAACACAGAATAACCAACTAGATAAAAAATACTTTTAATGTCTCAAAATCATTGTCTATAACCATTTGAATAAAGAGCATTACTGTTAATTCACTGATGTATGAACTTGTATTAATAAAATCTCATACTAAATCAACTTGTTGAAACGATCTCTTCTATGAAATAATGAAAATTTGAACATGAAGAATCAAAGAATTGGAGATTTAGTCATGATATTTCGGAAAAAATTATGGCTAAAGCTCGATGAAAGCATAAGTGTAATTTGATATTCTGGAACGTGCTTATGCTCTAATCTTTTAAACAAATCAGCATTTTTTTTGTGATTCATAGGTTGAAGACCTTTTTTAGGTAAATTCTTACATAAACAAAATTTTGAAATCAGAAGAGTGGGTGACAAGATTGAAGTCAGAATGTCTTATCAAGTGTCTCTAGTAAATAAGAAAATATACGAGACAATAGATGAGAGAGAAAATGGAAAATATAAAAAGGGAGTCTATTAATAATTGAGTTTACTTAAAAGGATGTCATTTTAAGCTAAATTGGGAGCGTGGATAGCCCTGCCCAATGTGTGTGGATATGCATATATACACCAAATCATCACAACGACTTTAGAAGATCTTGCCAACTAGTTTTCAAATGTTCCGCCTGAACTGAAGACCCACGAGAGGTTTTAGTCTTGTGAATTTTACCTTTCGGTGCAATGAAGCGATTGTCGGTGGAAGATTGGAGATGCATGTCAATATCATCATTAATTATGCGTGAGAGGTCAAAAGTATTTACTGTTAAATTTTGTAGCATTCGAAGAAAAAATATATCATGACTTCCCCTTCAAAAAAAAAAGTCAAAAAGACACGTTGATGGAGCCACTGGAGAAAGGGATTGTTCGAGGTAGATAGACCAATAGTCAAATTAGAACATTATCAAAAAACTTGTCATTAAGATGATATGGTTGGATTTTTCTAATGTCTCTCTGTTCTTGATCTTTTTATCCACGACTTAGACCTTTATATCAATAATTACTTCTTGAGATGAGTTTAATGGGATTTCTCCCATTTTTCTCAACAATAGCGTTGATCTGACCTTTCCTTTGAATTTTTTTTGAGAAAGAAAGAGCAAAAAAAACAACTTGAGAAAACCCGAGAGAGAGAGAGAGAGAGAGAGAGAGAGAGAGAGAGAGAGAGTTGCGAAAGAGCAAAACAAAGCGAGAATGATGAGTGACAAAGAAGGCCGAGAGATTTAACTGCAAAAAAGATTACTAAACCCGCTCCTTGTGTGGTAATGATATCATATTAAAAAATATAGTAGTAACATTATAATCAAGCTAATTGAGCGTGAAAAAGATTAAGTTTTATTATTGAAATGGTATACAAATTCAAATATCTCTAAAACGTAAAATGGGCATGTTATTGATTTATAAATTGAATAGCAATTTTTATAATATTCTACTTATTGAAATATCTAACTTGAGCCAACTTGGACCCTTCTTACCCAATTAATGTTGAGCATTAGTTGAAAATAAGTTTTGACATTTCATATCCCTTTAAGTGAAAGAAAAAAGAAAAAAAAACTCAGTTCAAAAGGAAAAATTGAACTTGTATAATTTTTTTTGCCAACCATAATTGTTACATTAGAATGTCATGTTACTCCTAAATCCTTATATCTATTATGACTATTTGAAAAAATTACGACTAATATCTAACCAAAAAAAAGGTTATGACTTATTAAAGTCATGTGGGATGTTCTCTTGAAATTAAGTTCGTAAGGACCTTTGGCATAATAACTACCTAGTTTATGAGGAATAAGTGTACATAAAAAGTTACCATATTTAGTTAGCATTCTCCTCAAGTAAGAATTTTTTTTGTAATTTAGGGCGTGGATGCGTAGACACATCTATCTAAAAGCACATGAAATATTGATTTTACACCTCGCGTAAAGAAAATCATTGGGAGCTTTCTTATCTGCTGCGGAATCTTCTCTATTTGTTTGCCATCCGTAGTTCTAGCTGGGACAGTGACTCTTGTTTGATGCAGAGTTATTGTTTGGAAATATATGTATATGTAGAGGTTTTTAGTTCGGTCACCATTCGCATTCACCAATTGTTTATACCGCTGATTTTTTCTTCTTTTGTAGGTCCCCATGATACGCAATCTCCGGATTAACTTTTCGTTTTGGCTGTCGTACTGTGACTTGTTGAATGTTGGTTTTCTAGTGCTTGGCAGTGTCAATTTTCAATTGAAAGATGAAATATCCTCTTGATGTTCGTACTCCACTTTCATACTTATGTAAGTAGAGTCGCCAAAATCTCTTGAAACCTTATCAATAGAAGTCACATTTACTCTCTAATTTTAATCAGGAATTGTACAACCATTGGAAAGAATTGTGGGTAGTCAAATGAGGCTTTGCAAATTTTAGCGACGGAGACATCCACCCAGGGATAGCTAATGGACCAAATGCCATACATCGATGAACCTGCCTTATGCCTTTTGGCAATACTTTACCAAAAGAAAAGCAAACTTTATTTTCCACTAGAAAAAGTTGATGTCGACGTCCATTCTCACTTACTTTTGCTCTGGACTCCCGTCGTCTCCACGGTAAAGAATTTAGAAAAAATTGTCTGAGATGATAATGGGATTGAGACTTTATGTGGGGGAATCTTTAAATTAGGTACATGGTCATTCTAAATGAAAATTCTAATCTTGAATTAGATAATTTTTTTCAATGCAGATGCTAAAGCGGTGATGTCGTGTCCAATACTTTACGAAAAAGCAAAATAGTGAGTATAAAGGTGCTTCAAAGCACTAAAATCAACTCATAATCCACCAAAGCCCAATCTAATTGATGGATCTCGACTTTTTTGAGGTGATGCCAAATAGTTGTTATAGTCCCCGCTGCTTTCACTTTCATTATTAGTTGCCCTTTGCCTCTCTTGTTTTCTGGAAATGCACTCGTATCAGCTTTTTCCTTTTCCGGGATCCACATGTAAGATTGCAGGAGTGTCTAATCTCCCCGCTTGGCACAGCAAATACTTGCACGGACTCATCGGACGAATCACGGCTGTTGATCCTATAATACTCATCAAATTTAGCGACTTACTTGCCCTCAATCTAAATTCTAAGGTCTAGTCGAGATTTTCTTGGAATTAGTGCATGCAAGAATATTCTTATGTACCACCGCCCGCAGCGGCTGCGTTGGCTTGCGCTCTGATCCCCCCACGAAGGGACCAGAGTTCAAACCCCAGCGTAGTCGTTAGGGATTCTTAAGTGTGGCGCCGTGGTGGTGGGTCCTGCGCTAGCGTCACCCCAGGTTTACCTCTCCGGCTGTCGGCCGTGCGGGGGGTTCCTGGGTTACCAAAAAAAAAAAAAAGAATATTCTTATGTAAGTAATCAATCTAGCTAGCAGTGAATGATATTAGCTCAGATGAAGCCCAGGCGGCCACATTATGTAGCAAATCTAAATCTCAAAACAAGGACAAGTCATTTCTAGCTATTTAGAATGTTGTGCATCAATCATAGTAACATGCTGTTATTATATAATTATGTAGATATATATATTCTCCAATTGATTTTGTAAGTGAAGTTGGTGCATCATTTTGTGTCAGAAAGTATAATTTCTCAAAAAGAAATTTTACACCCAACAAACAATGATAAGCATAACCAAATTCAGAGCATAGGGGATGTGTGAAGCGTAGCTCCTCACGCAGGGCAAGTCTCCCTTTTGGATCAATTGCTCCTTTGGGCTTTGCACCGTCAAATAATGCCCAGAAAATAGGTTGTTTTAGGAACAAGCTCACCTTAGCTTATGTTGAGGGCTAGACCCTACGTACCGATTTGGTGCTTGGGCTCGGATGGAGGTATGAAACTGGGCACGAGTTGAAGCCTAATAGAATGGGCGAACATCTTTTTCTACAGTAGATTTTTGTTTTCATATGGAATTTAGATATTTAGTGCTATACCTCGAGGATCTCCATTAAGTAACTGCATTTATACAAATAATGGACAGACTCACCGGGCCAACGGATTCGTGTTCATTAAACTTGATAATAGGCATGGATGCTCACCCATGTTTTCTCAAGCCCACTCGCCTTTTACTCAATGCTGCATGTGCATTACGTTGTCAAGCCAATCTGCCATTACTTATCTTGCTATACCCTATAGTTGATGACTGACTAATTCTAAGGATTTCCTCTAATAGTCTTTTTTTGTGACATCCTGAAAATCAGTCCAATTGGGATTTATAAAATACTGAGTTTTATAAATGTACTCGCAGTTAATTCTCGCTCGGAACTGATCATTCCTGGGGTATTAACCATTGGGGAAAGGCTAATTAGGGAATTAAAATTCGTACGACTAAGAGAAAATTCGATCGTGAATTGATTTTCGAACATGAAATCATCGAGGTGATATTTTGAGCCACTGTTGGCCGATTCAAGGATAGTCAGGGGTCAGTTCGCTACTGTCATAGTAGTGGATCGCGGGTGATTCCGCCAGACCACGAAACGAATTGACGAATGATCCTGAACCTATACTGAACGATCGTACTCCTCAGATCTAGCGATTGATCCTCGTGATTTTAATGACAACCAAAATCGTCACGAATCGAACGGACTTGCACGTGACTCGATATACTATTAGTCACAAGTCGAATATGCGAATTTTCCCAACAAGCCGCCCGGTAGTTTGAGAAACGCTCGAGTTGCGTTTAATAAAATTTGATTATTTAATTTAGCCCAAATCGTACACCGAAAAATTTGAAAGTCACAATGAGACGTTAGGACGACGTTGCGGATGGAACGTGCAATTTTGGATGTGCCCGAATCCTTCAGAAAAATTCGATTTCGTTGAGAAATGAGGAAACTGACCATTTTACCCCTAAGAGTTATTAAAAGATTAGTTTTATGGGCAAAGGGCATTTTGGTCATTTTAACCTCAAATTTGGAAAAGACAATTTTGCTCTTGGACTTTTTAAGAAATTACAAGATTACCCTTGGATATTTTTGGTAAGATTCGATCTGGACCGTCGATTTCAAGATAAGATCAAATCTTGACCGTTGGATCAAAAAGTAGAGAGAGGGGCATTTTGGTCATTTGCCATTTTGGTCAAAAGTGCACTATTTAAGTCTAGACCCTTTCTCTCTCCTCTCTCTCTCTCCCCCATTTGGTATTTCCCCCCCTCCATCGTGAGACCCCCCCTCCGATCTCTCTCTCTCTCTCGCCGGACCGCCTCACCGCCCGGACCGCCGTCGCCTCACCGCGCCACGCCGCCGTCCGTACGCCGGCCGTCGTACAACCGCCACCACCATCACCTCATGCCATCTCTCTCTTCTCTCTCCCTCCTGTTTGAGTGGCCGAGAGCCACGGCCAAGGGAAGGCCGCCGCCGTGCGCCAATTGCCGCCAATCGCCACTGCCAAGCCGCACCGCCGTTCGCCGCCATTCCCGATTGAGTGCCGCCGCTTTCCGTTCTAGCCGTGTTAGCCTAGAACTCGGTAAATCGCGCTCTAAACCCAATTTAGGACTTCGGGTATCGAGGGATGATTTTTGGGTAAAATCGGGTTTCAAATTAGTGTGAAATTGCACAATTTATGAATTAAATCGATGGGCGGGCCTTAGGATGGAATTTGGGGAATTTTGGCGGGTGATTGGAGGTCAAAAGTGGGCTGTGAATGACTGTTCAGTGGGCTGTGATGGGCCGATTGGGACACAAATTGGATTTTTAGAACCGGCAATTAATGGTGAGAAAATGTCGTGAAGAGTCAGAATTGAATTGTCGCCGTTTGATTAGAGAAAAATGGCAATTTCTATGTTTTAGTGCACAATTGAATTGGGCTTAATCTGTGGTGATGAATTTGGGTGCAGTATTGTGTATTTGATTGATTGAAATATGCTTGATTATGCGCACGCGTGGGCCAGACTGAATTAATTGTAAAATTGGCCATGTGAAATGCTTAGTGAGCATGTTTTACGTATGAATTGATACGTGCACGGGTCATGTGTGATTGGCCAACTGAGTGTGGTAAATGATTGTTACACATGTGCATGAGTAAGAAAGAAATGTGGTATGACATGTGCGACTGCGGAAATTGTGTCGTCTTGAGGTGTGTACTTCAACGCGAGACGATGCCTGGTATTACCGGAAGACTGTCAGCCTAAGGCGTGTACTTCAACGCGAGTTGCGCAGTTGGCGGTAGGTGTTAAGCCTGAGGTGTATACTTCAACGCAAGCAAGAAACATGACCTGAGGTGTGTACGTTTACGTGGGCCTTGAAGTGTTGTGATAAGTGGTCGCAGTGAACCTGAGGCGTGTACTGTAACACAGGTCACTGGCAAGAAATGTGAAAAGAAATAATAAGAACGGAATGAGTGCATGACATGAGATTTGTACATGCCTGTGATTGCATGTGATGTGCCTGCTATGCAATGATTCGGTGTGCGTGTGATTGTGTCTTGTGTTTATCTGGGGGTACATATAGCCTAGGTGGGGTTTAGGGGTGAACTTGCTGAGATGTATTCTCATGGTTGTTTCGACCAACATTTTCAGAACCCTGACCGGACCCATGAATCTTCCGCTACTGCCACCGAAACGTTTTGGAGTACCAGTACACACCGAGTTAGAAGTTCTAGAGTTTCCGATGGGCAATAATATGACCTGGATTAAGCACATTACCACTGTTTTTGTAGACGTAGGTTTACCCCTTTGGGAGGAGTATAAGTATACTACCTGGTTCTTTCGGGACGAAGCAAAGGATGAGTTCGGGCCCGTTAGAGGTTTCAATGTTCCGTTTGATTTAGTTGGAGGCTGGGACCCGTCTGCCATACCCCCGATAGATGGTGAGTTGACTAGTACGAAGGTTAGTTTAGCGCAGTCAGGACTGCACCTAGCGTCAGCAGCCCAAGGGTCTTAAGAGGCTGACCACGAACCCGAGCCCGAAGCATCGTATGCAGAAGGCGATCCGATAGACATAGATTTAGAACCAATTCCCGAGGAGGAACCAGAGGAGGTAGAGCCCAAGGCAGAGCCCGAGAATGGACCTGACGAGTCTGAGGAGCCTAAGGAGGAACCAGATTATATACTCCCGTATAAACAATATATGGATCCCAATTTCGTGCCAGAATACAATTTATTTGATGGACTAGTTGAGGAGAATCAGAATGAAGTTCCAACCAAGTCAGGTGACATTAATCATCCCATTGAGATCAAGGCAGAGTCAGAGTCCTAGGAGGAACAGACCGATCAGGGAGACTTAGAATGGACGCCAAGCAAGGGGCGTAGGGGTTAGTATAGGGGTTCGGAATAGGTTTTTGTAAAGTACCATTTTTTAGGTTAGAATACCAGGTCATCGATCTTTTTGAGTATTGGTGGTTTTAAATATGGTGTGCAAGTGTTTATGGAGGTTGTAAACTGTAAATATTTGTATAAGTTTGCTAACGGAAATGGATGTGTTTTCTCCGTGACTCTCCCCAGTTCATTTTATTGTCTTGGTTGAATTATGGTTTCTGCTATGAATTTACATCTCTGATGGTTGCATTTGAGGTCGGCGATAACCCTGAGATGTCGCATGAATCGACTTGTGGAGGGTGTCGTGCTCTCGATGGAGTTCGGGGCGTGACATTTTTTGTCTCACTCTTTTTTTCTACGTACATGTGTGTCCGGTGCTCACGCGAATTAAACTCCGAATCTAGTACTCTCCAATCCTACCTACCAATCCCTTTATCATTAGGGCCGCATGCCTGTTGGCTTCCTCTAATAGTTGAAATGGATGATTCTAAAAGTGTGGGTTCCTTCGTACAATAAAGATTGGCTTTCTTGCATTATTTACAAAATTGTTTCTTCTCCCCTCACCATAGTTTACCTTTGCCGGCCCATCCATTGTGCCCTTTGTGGTCGGGCCAAAAAGTCCTTCTCCAACCCATCCATGATAAAATACATGCTAAGTTTCTACATAGAAGTGATCAGGGCCAAGATGGGTAGACTAGGTCCAAGAAGAGAATTGCTTGCCTAGATCCATCTACTCACCCATCACAAAAAAATTATATATCTTTACTTAATGTGCAAGTTCAAGCTATACGTTAGGCTTGACATTTGGGATTTTTAGTATTAATGATCGGGTTTGTTATTAGCTAAGCCACTAAAAGAAGTTTTTTAAAAGTTGACTATCTTTATTTTTTGGGTCGCACTTGTCCATCATTCACAGCTCCCTCTCTCAATCCGTATGGAATTTGAGGTGTCGTATGCATAAACGAGTTTTTCCAAATTTGCAAGGAACTTTCTCTATATTGGAAGTGATTTTGCATCTATACGTAATTTGTAGTTTTTCTAGATTCGGTAACTTTTACGCAAGCTAGTTACTTTTTTTTATTATGATCATCCCTAGATATGAGTATGGAACTCTATCTAAGCCGTAGCTCAATGTAATTCAGACAATTTGTGTATGATCCGCAATAATTGTGTTTAATGCCATTAATCCCAAAGTTCTTTCTTCCCTGGCTAGTGATTCATTTCATTAATTAAGGAGGTTGAGCCCTCTTATGAAGCTACTTTTACGTCATTGCTGGCTTTATACGACTCTTCTTTAGTTCTGCTAAGTAGATGTTCAATTTTGACTAGAGTCTGTGTATTAACCACCAGAAAGCATTGAATATTACGGTGAATACAGACTTCCTTTCAGTCTCTCTAATCATACTTCGAAATATAGAGAGCGGTTCGATGATGGAAATCTACTCGTGCTTAAAGTAATCAGCTTCCTCCGTCTCATGACTCATCCCCACTGGGGGACTATTAACACTATCGCCGATGGTGTCTTACACATTCAGGATCATTCCATTCGCTAAATCAAAACTACATGCTTTTATTTGATTTGCCAAATTGGAAGCAAGTATTAGCCGAGCAATTCTAGAGTTCTATCCTCACCGAAAGTGAGCTAAAGCGATGCTTCCTCTGCTGTTCCCTATTGCGTAGGATTTTTCTCCTACGTCTGGTCAGTGGTTTTGTAGATGTATACTCCAAACACGATGTTATCCCTTCTAATAATGCTCAAACGTGCACAAGCCTCCCGCCTTCAAAGAAGTTACTCTCGTGAATGCGGTCCAACCGAAGGATAACTTTCGATAATGTTTGTGGCTGATGAGCTTCACCGGCCATGATTTGTCTTGAAAGAAGAGAGCCAAGGTCTGTAGGCTTTTCTCGATGTGCGTCTTTGGGAATGGATGGGGAATTCTCTGCTCAAATGCACATTTCATGATTTTGTCATCAGAAAGAAGAAAACAACCAATGATTTCAAACAAAGACGGCACGAGGATTATTTTCAAAGCATGTCAAGGATAAAAACAGAAATTATTGACACGATGCACAGTTAACCTAGAGCTAACATAGTGACATAGTCTAGTGACTCCATGTGATTTAAATCCAAGAGTTGTCATTGTCGTGAGGATCTTACCACATTGCTTTTCTTCTATTCACCTCACCGCAATCTGGTCGGGAATTGTCGGCTGGTTCGAGAGCTCTGCACAAGCCTAGCTCTTTCATGTAAAAATATTTTACTGTAATATTTCGGCCCTTAATTTGAATATTATAATTAATCAAGAAAAATACAGGGGAGTCAAAACTGGCACGATGAAGATCACAACCATAATGTGAGTTATGAGATTTCTCAACAAGATCCTCGCCCTCGAGTTTTGCACGTGAGAATCCTCAACAGCTTCAATGGACACATGGGCTACCATTAACCGAATTTGGTGTCAACATGGCTGGGCCTTAGTCTCTAAACGAGCCACTATACTGCCAAAGTCGAGATTAACTCCACTCCCGTGCTCAATGTTGAAAGCTCGGTTTGAGCTTGATGAACTACTACATTTCATGTAGGATCTTGACTCGAATTAAAAGATGTGAAAGTGTGTGTGGGGGGCTAGGGTTGTCTATTTCTAATTCTACAACAATCAATTTTTTTGAATTCGGCACACAAACTTGCTGAGCCAAGTATTGGCGACCTCGACCTTCAATTTGACAAGATACTCGATGTCGTGACCCTCCCTCGCAAGGAAGAAGGTTTAGTGGTATGGCGAATGGGAATGGGCTATCTCTCTACTCAAGGTGCTTGCTCTCATTTGGGGTCCATCATGCGCGGCGTTGGGAAAATTCGATTCAACTAGACGATGAAGTTTTTATCTATTTAGAGTTACCGCTAGCCTGTTGGCATCGGCTAGGGGTTAAGTGAAACATGGGACAATGTTCCACTTCCTACGAACCAGAAATCTAAGTTCGGGGATTTGGTTACACTAATATCTAATGAGCGCTCTTCCGGTACCTAAATTTGTTTTGTTTCGAAAATGTGAATCATGCGGTCTTGTTAATTTTAAGTATCTAAGTACGTCCTACTAATTGTCCATGCATGGCTATTTGTGAAAGCACATCATATTAAATTACGAAAATGAAACCACACATCATAGCAATATAAAGAACAAAAGGAAAGACAATGAGAGAAAAGTGCGAAAAAGTAAACTCGAAACAAATTGGGTAATAGATATATATATATATATATAGCCTCGTTGTTGTGCCTTGAGACATGAACCTCGTGAGAAAATTTAAAACGGAATCTAAATGTAACTCTAAAGAGACCTATCTACCACGTGCAAGCCTAGTGAAAACTAATAGTGTAATTCAGTTAGATTGTGAACATTCCAAAGGCTATTCAATAAGTGTGTGAAATCGTTTAAATATCGGCATGGCATTGGCTATTTTATTTAATGACATAAGCCTAGATAGACATATAGGTCCAAAACTACGACACCCTCTTCATTCAATTCTTACTCCACGATAATTGCAGTGCCTCTCACCGTCAAGAAAAAGAATGATGATGACTCTCATCAGAATAAGAAATGCCTTTTTTGTCTTTTCCTGATGTTGCTTGGACTATTTACCATTGTATGAACCTACCAAATCTGATGAGCATTCATTCCACGAACTACATGGTATCCAGCAGCGAAATCAACGAACAATGGCTGCGCTCACAGAACACTATTTCCTTCCAGCAAGTCAATCTACTTTATCAGCAAATGCCACAAAGTAGCCAACTAAGGAATACTCTGTTCTATATATCTATGATGAAATATCGTTCGAGTTAATCCAGGGCAAAGATCAAGTTCATACGTACCACTCTTGCAAACACAAACTTCTGTTCAACAAAAAGAACCGAGGCTGACGAAATTGATATGAGAAATTTTTTGACAAGAAGCAACGATTGGGATACATACTGAGAAACGAATCAACTGAAAGCGGACCACAACAGGGGCCAAAGTTATTTGCAGAAAGAAGGATTAATCAACCAAGCAGTCCGCGGTACTGGATACCAGAAAGGGAGCAGGGCAAATACCAAACATTCAAAAGAGAAATGAAGATACCATATGCTCATAAAGATCATCCAGAAATCTGCATCATTACCCTAAAGCGTAATAGTCATTCTAATTCGCTTCCATTTCCTACAGAATAGAAGAAATTCAGCAATTGTTGCTTTGTTTCTTTTACACAACAAACTGCAGCCCGTGTCACTCTCTTCCTTAGTAAGCTAACAATTCAAGCAAACGTATCCTTTCACTCAAAACAACTAAGGCCGACGTTTCACAGAGGAACCTCCCCAACCGCCAAATCCACAGCCCAGACAATCAAAACTTACCTTGGATTGTCTCTTGGATTCATCAAGGCATACGAGGTAATAACACACAAATCAATAGCAAAGAAATCATATTAATCTCATTGGTCAGGTGATCCAATGTAAACAACATGAGAATAAATTGTCAGCATTCGGGAGATAATGCTGAGAATTTATTTCTCCTCCCGGTGGAACAGATTGCACAGTTTATGGAACATTAATCCAGAATTCGTCGAAGGGAGCAACCTGCACTCAGCGATCTCAAAGTAACATACACGTAGCCGGAATCATCTTTGCAAGACATTTTGCGGGAAGAAATGAACAAGTATCGACTATCCAACGGACAAAGACGCATTGCAATGATTCACATCCATATCATCACAAAGGCAACGCAGCAAGTTAAAAAAATTAATAGAGCCTCGAGTACAGACGATCTTCACACAAGAAGCAGCTAGAGCTCTCGGCATTCACGTTTCAGTGTACAAAGCAACAGAAACAGAGCATAGGTGATACCTCAAAAGAGAGCGACAAGACAACCGACCACAAAGGACGATCGGATTGGAGGGAGAGAACGTCCGAGACAATGACCCTGAGGATCGCAGCCAGCGAAGGAGAAACGAACAAGTTCAGAGCACTCCGAGCAAACTTATCAGAGAACAGGTGCTAGCAGAGCCACGGCCTGCCAGTGGAGCGACAATAGGAGATTGTTGAATATATGTCTCGAGTTTAAGCCCAAAGAGAAATCTAAATATTCTGAATTGGATATTTTGCGAATCTCCGAAACCGAGCAAAAAGGAAATATTTGAAATTCACTTTCCTAATGTATGTTGGAGTCCTTGTTCTCAAACTGGAAAGTCCACGTGGACTTTATGTTGAACTTTGACTCTGTCAACATGTCAGAGAAAGAATAAGAAGAAATAAAAGATAAGGTTTCCTGCAGAAGTCAGTTTGGGTTGTTTGGGATTTATATCCTTATATATTCTTGAACTTGGCCGCAAGAAGAAGAAGAAGTCTCGATGCACCGTTATTGATAAAGAAGTCTTGAAGCGCCGCGGTTGACGTGAAGACGTTCGTGAGTGCTTGGCGGTAGGTGTTTCCGTGAATTCTCGTTCGTGAATTATATCCAAGAAGAATTAGTGTTCAAGCGTAAATCTTGTGATAAGATTTGTGTACAATTCTTTGCAAGATTGAGAGATTATTTCGTGAGAAATTGTGAGACTAAACACTGCGTGAGTTATTGGGTGTAATTGGGGCTTGGGAAATACTGAGAGTGTTTGAGTGACTCGAGTGTGGTTGTAATCTCCATTGTATCGCTTGATCTATAGTGGAATTCCGTGCTGCTCTCCCCGTGGACGTAGGTCACTACGACCGAATCACGTAAATCTGGTGTTCGATTATTTTCTTATTCTGTCAAATTTATTGTTCGATCGCTTGGCTTCCGCAACAATTGGTATCAAAGCTTGGCTTGACTAAGTTAAAGCGAATCGATGGCGATAGAAGAAGGAAAAGTGAGAATCGACAGATTTGATGGGAAGGATTTTGGTTTCTGGAAGATGCAGATTGAGGATCAACTATATCAGATGAAACTGCACGTGCCCTTGTCTGGGGAGAAGCCAGAGACGATGAAGCAAGCTGATTGGGAATTGCTGGATAGACGAGCTTTGGGTGTTATTCGGTTGACGTTGGCTCGTAACGTTGCGTTTAACATTGTGAATGAGAAGACCACTGCGGGTTTGATGAAAGCCCTGTCGGACATGTACGAGAAGCCCTCTGCGATCAACAAAGTCTATTTGATGCGACGTCTGTTTAATTTGAAGATGAGCGAAGGTGCATCAGTTGCTGATCATATTAATGAATTCAATGTGATCGTTAGTCAATTGAGTTCAGTTGATATTGACTTTGAAGATGAGGTACGTGCTTTGATTCTATTATCCTCATTGCCTGATAGTTGGAATACTACTGTTACTGCTGTTAGTAATTCCTCCGGGTCAACAAGTTTGACGTTTGATGGTGTTCGAGATTTAATTCTGAGCGAAGACATTCGTAGAAGAGAATCTGACGAACATGTATCTGCTGCTTTAGTAGGTGAAAATAGAGGAAGAACTGGTACACGTGTTAGCAGAAGTAGTATGAACTCGAATAGACGAAGTCAGTCTAGAACTGGTGGTGTTGTCTGTTGGAGCTGTGGCAAGAGGGGGCATCTTCGAAGGGATTGCCTTAAGCTGAAGAACGAGAAGGGTAAAGGAATTAGAGTTGAATCTGCGGATGATATTGCAGCTATAGCTGATGGTAATTCGGATGATGCTGATTATGTCTTGTCTGTCACTAATAATTCGTCGTTTGGCGGATGGATTATGGATTCTGGTTGCTCTTTTCATGCTACACCAAATAGGAACTGGTTTACTACTTATCAGTGCACGGATAATAATAAAGTGCAGTTGGGGAACAATTATGAATGCGATGTTATTGGTGTTGGTAATGTCAGAATCAAAATGCATAATGGTATTGTGTGGACATTGACTGGAGTGAAGCATGTTCCTGAGTTGAAGAAAAATCTAATTTCCTTGAGTGCCCTAGATTCAGCTGGGTGTCGGTATTCTTCAGAATGTGGAGTTCTGAAAGTTGTTCGAGGTGCCTTGGTGATAATGAAAGGAATCAAGCATAGTGGCCTATATGAGCTTCAAGGAGAGACAATGACGGAATTTGCTGCGGAGACGTCGAATGCATCGGTTCGAGAGTCTGAATTATGGCATATGCGTTTGGGACACATTAGCGAGAGAAGCCTGAAGATTCTAAGTGAAAGAAATTTGCTATGTGGTTATGTGACTAACGAACTGAATGTATGCAGGTGCTGTGATTTAGATCAACAGCGGAAAGTGCAGTTTCGTATGGTTGTTAGAGAAACCACGGATATTGCAGAATTAATTCACTTGGATGTTCGCAGGTTGTCGCGATTTCCTTCAAGGAAGAGTGCCAGATTTATGCTAACAGTTGTTGATGACTACTCGAGGAAGACGTGGGTGTTTGTGCTTAGGCACAAGTTTGATGCTGTTGTCAGGATCAAGCAGTTAAAAGTTTTGATCGAAAAGGAGACTGGTAAAACGATCAAGCAGGTGCAGACTGACAATAGTATAGAGTTTTGTTCGGAGCTGTTAAACAAATTCTGCATGAAGGAAGGCATAGTGAGACACCGCACTAGTGTCAATGAACCACAACATGTTGCAGAGTTGATGAGCAAAACATTACTAGAGACGGCCCATAAAATGCTCTCTAGTGCTGGTATGGCTAGAAGATTTCTAGCGGATGCGCTTAGTACGGCGAGCTACCTGAAGAATAGATCCCCATCGACTGCGATTGAATGTCGAACTCCCGAAGAAGTGTGGTCAGGTAACGTTGCTGATTATTCTGTTCTTAGAATATTTGGTTGTCCATGTTATGTTCGAGTTAGTGATGGTATGCTCGATGGAAGGACAAGAAAGTGCATGTTCCTAGGTTATGCACAAGGTGAGCGGGGCTATAAGTTGTGGTGCCCGGAATTAAATTCACTTGTTATCAGCAGAAAGGTTATATTTGACGAGTCTCCAGTACTTCTAGCTAGGAGTGTTAATAGCAGTGTTCATACGGATCTGAACGGTGTTCAGCTTGAGGTGGAGTTGCAACCAGAAACTCCTGAGGTAGCGGGCACTAGCGAAATAATCGACACGGATGGTGCTTGTAGCGAGGTGGAGCCTATAGAGCCAACAGTTGCTGTAACTGCTGATATTGATAAGGTGCGTATTCAATCTTTCGATAGATATGGCTGCAACAATGGTTTTGCTTTATCTGCGATTGAGGAAGTTGTGTCGGAAAATCCTTGTGGAGCAGTTAATGGTGCATGTGGGATTGGTATTCTGATGAGGTCCACGGCTATATCGAAGTTCAAGCACGGCTTGGACTTGAAAGACGTCTGTGGCGGTTGAGCCCATTGGGGCTGTGGGAGAGTAGTAGCGAAATTCGAATTTCTATCAAAGCAATTGTAACTTGGCTCAAACGTCGAGCCAAGGTGGAGATTGTTGAATATATGTCTCGAGTTTAAGCCCAAAGAGAAATCTAAATATTCTGAATTGGATATTTTGCGAATCTCCGAAACCGAGCAAAAAGGAAATATTTGAAATTCACTTTCCTAATGTATGTTGGAGTCCTTGTTCTCAAACTAGAAAGTCCATGTGGACTTTATGTTGAACTTTGACTCTGTCAACATGTCAGAGAAAGAATAAGAAGAAATAAAAGATAAGGTTTCCTGCAGAAGTCAGTTTGGGTTGTTTGGGATTTATATCCTTATATATTCTTGAACTTGGCCGCAAGAAGAAGAAGAAGTCTCGATGCACCGTTATTGATAAAGAAGTCTTGAAGCGCCGCGGTTGACGTGAAGACGTTCGTGAGTGCTTGGCGGTAGGTGTTTCCGTGAATTCTCGTTCGTGAATTATATCCAAGAAGAATTAGTGTTCAAGCGTAAATCTTGTGATAAGATTTGTGTACAATTCTTTGCGAGATTGAGAGATTATTTCGTGAGAAATTGTGAGACTAAACACTGCGTGAGTTATTGGGTGTAATTAGGGCTTGGGAAATACTGAGAGTGTTTGAGTGACTCGAGTGTGGTTGTAATCTCCGTTGTATCGCTTGATCTATAGTGGAATTCCGTGCTGCTCTCCCCGTGGACGTAGGTCACTACGACCGAATCACGTAAATCTGGTGTTCGATTATTTTCTTATTTTGTCAAATTTATTGTTCGATCGCTTGGCTTCCGCAACAGAGATGATGCTAGCGGCGCCGGGAGGTCTGCTGGAGGTCACCGGACGAAGCAAGAAGCCGAGAGAGATAATTTTCTAGACGGTCAGAAATGTCTGAGTCTTCCCACCCTGTGTGCTCTGTGCTGAGTGTATGAAAGTTGTCGTGGCCGGCGATGAAGAGGTAGGGAAGATGGAGAAGCTTTTGGAAATTGGTTTATCTGATAGAGAATTTTCTCTGCTGAGCTCTGGTTTGTGTATTCCTCTGGACAAGCACAAAGGTACCTCAAATAAATAGATAATGATCAAATTGGAAGAGGATGGATTTCAATCTCGAACTTTTATTAAAGAATTTCATGAAATGCCTATGTCTGTTGTTAAGATGTAACGAGATGTAACAAAGGAATATGGTATAACAAAAAGAACGAAATCGTTACTTAAAAAACTCCAGACAACCGTCAACTAATCGCATAAATATACTAAAAAATAAAGCATACATCACTCTTAAATCAATAGTGTATAAGACATTCGTGCAAAATTATTATTACACGGACATCGTATGTTATGATTACGTCAAATATATTACTTTTCCAAATTTGTCGCTTTGAACATTTACCCCCTCTTCGGACGCGTTTCGGTTTCTCTTTTTGCAAACGGGCAGACGGGCGCGCTCCTTCGCTAGTATAGCACAAAGTGAAAATCCCCAAATAATCAAGCCAGTTAGATTTCTTTATTAAGTGTTTGGTTTCATTATAATTGGGAAAAATTTCATATCAAGTGTTCGATTTCATTATAATTGAGAGAAATTTCATAATCAGACGCTTCTGTCCCAAGAGCGCGAAACCTCCTGTCCAGTTAGGTCAATACTCACATCTAAAATATCACTATTTTAAAAAAAAGAAATAAAAAGAGAATTCATAATACTTGATATCGAATTGCTAGTTTAGGTCAACGACATTGGCATACACCCTAGGAGGTATGAAGATCATCTGCCACGAGCTGTGCGCTAGATGAAGATCATCACTTGGTATTTGACCGTACACGAAGGATTTAGATACTCCTGATCGCTTTAGCTACCTCCTGATCGGGTTATATGCCTTGAGAACCTTCCCCTTGTAACGCAAGGGGCCACGTGACGTGCTCAATTGACATCACGTCATCACTATAACATCTCCGATCAGATATGTGAGACACCACGTAAATTTTACGTGCAAAAAATTGTTCGAAAAGTCTCCATATTGCATTGATTGCAAAGACAAAAATAAGAATAATATTAGGGCACGGGGCGATCGAAATCAAAGTTTAGCGACTTGACTGTACAGAATGACTATGTATGAAATTATTCTGCTTATGGAAATCGATCGTGCACCAATTTTGGTAGACCGATTGGTTATATCGAGCACTTTTCCTACCATCAACCACATCGACCATCGGGTACAATGTAACTCTAAGATATTCCCACGTACATCAGGAGAGACCATTACCATTGTAGATAGATTCCAAACTGAATGCGAAACTAGCTCAGCACAGAAAATACCGAGACAAGCCGAAGTTGTTTGAGGAATTGCAAAAACTCATGTTCCGAAGGTTTCCTCAAGTGGAGATTTTTGTCTCTTGGAGTCCTCAAGTGAAAATAAAATAAAATAATATTGTCCAATAGAATCAAAATGAAAATCTGAATCTTCAAGCCAACGTCCTCAAACGTGAGATGAGCAAAGAATCACAAGAGTATCAGAGTCTTCGTCCTAGGGTTCTTATCTAGTTGCTATGCCATCTGAGGTGATTCAGATACAACCATGACCAACGAAATCTGCAATAACGATGAATGCATGCCATGGGATGGTTTCACGACCACCTGGCGTAACGTCCTGAATGACCTGAGTGCCAATACGGCAAATAACGGATTCAGTTATTGCAGTAAATCCGAAGACAGCAAGAAATCTTGGTACATCCAAGGAGCATGCTACAGTGCATTGAGCAATATGGATTGTATTACATGCACAAGCAAAGCACGACATCGAATCAAAAACAGATGCGGGCGCAGCATTGGGGCCCAAATCCAACTCCAGGATTCTAGAATTAGGCATGAGAAATACCTATTTTTCAGAATGCCAAGGAGTTTCGCGTGAAGAATATTTGGATCCTCAGACAAAATCTATATATGTATGAAGCCTAGCTAACTAGCTATTTCCTTCCTTGATATAAAAGGATCACGTGACTGGTGAGTACTCATGTCATATATCAACAAACGTATGATAAAATACTTAGGACTATAGTTAAGGCAAATAGCCCAGATAATTCCCCATGACAAAAGTTAAAAAAGTGATGGAAGTATTGAAAGGTATAAAGCACCTTTATCTTAGACAGTCTAAATTAGGATTTAATTAATCAAGTTTACTTCAAGGAGAGGAAATTCGTTTATCATGATTTAATGTAAATATGCCATAACAGACATAATTTTGGATTTTTTATGTAATAAAGAAAATTTAGGATGAATGTGTCACAATAAAAATAATTTAAGTTTTTAGTGGCGTTTTTTTTAAAGGATGGTGAGTTAGTTGGATGAATCTTCCTATATACGAATTTGATCTTTTGGGCAAGTCTTCCTGGCTAATTCCAAAAAAAAAAACTAAATTTACCTTGAATGATAATTTTGGTCCGAATTTTTTTTTGTCTTAAACAAAAGCACCAACTTTTACTCGATTCTCCTGGTTCTCGTAATGTAAAATTTTCAAATTGTTCGAGTTAGATTTGGGAATTAAGTAAAAGTTAGTGATTTTTTATGAGGCAAAAAAAAGTTCAGGCCAAAATTGTTATTCGAGATAAAATTGATATTTTTTTTTTTTGGAATTAAACCTGGTCTTCCTTTGACCGACTTCTTGTGGGCTTTCTATTTTCTTTTGTCTTTTTTGTTTTTTTTCACCGCTTCACCTTTCTGCCTCCTGTTTTCCCACAATCCCGCACAAAATCCGAACCTCTCCCGCTTCGCTTTGGGCCGCATTCTCTCGTTGTTCTCTCTTCAAGCTCGCCGCCAATCTTCACGCTCCGCCTATCGTCTCCTACGATGACTCTATTGGCCTCGGTTAGTTGATGAAGCGACGCCGGACCGGACCGGCGGAAGTGCCGAGAGTTGAACCCGAAATTCTCATCCTTCGATACGGATGATGATCCATCCAACGTCAGCTTGGCAATCGGATGAAGCTCTTGTGAACACCAGCCGACATGCCCCTTTGCGCGTGGCATAGACGGGCGAAACAAAGGACGCAAGCAACGGCAATGGAATCCGAAAGACACGTTGAAGTGGAAGAGAAGAGAACCAAGCAAAATTTGAGATGGCCCGGCGACAGATAAATCTGGTCCAGACATGTGCGAAGGGACAGGAGAGCGATGACTTGAATCAGAGAGGAATTAGTGACCGGGGGATAGTGTTGCTGCGACTCGAATATGGAATCCGATGGTGTCGTTCCTGGTGGGATGATCTGACTTGGTGGAGATGAACTGGGGGAATCCAGAGCGGGAGAGAAAAAGATGCAAAAAAAATCTGGTCGGAGAAAATCTGGAGAGAGAGAGAGAGAGACAGACCGAGATGCATTCGATTCCAGCTATAGAAAGAGCTCGACGACAGTGATGGTGGAGACGGGCGAGTTTGAGAGAGAAAACAAATGGAGGAAGAGTCGGCGAAGAGAATGATACTTGGTCAAAGAAGAAATGGAGAGAGATGGCTCCGGTTGAACGAAGGGAATAGATTGATCAGGAGGGAAGATGAAGCTCGGCACTATGGAACCGAGAGAGAGAGAGAGAGAGAGAGAGAGAGAGAGAGAGAGAGAGAGAGAGAGAGAGAGAGAGCTCCCTGAGAAGTGAGAATGACGTCCAGCTGATTCAGCGGGAGATGAAGAAGACAAGACCAGAGGAGAGAGAGAGAGAAATGGTGAGGTGAGCGGTGGCTGAGTTGGCGGAGGACCGGCGTGAGGGAGCTCGGCAACAAGTATGAGCAGCTACGGCGGCGATGGAGAGAGAGGAGGAGGAGCTCCTCCAGTTTCAGCAAAGCAGGTAGCAGAGAACGAAGAGGTAAAAAGAGAGAAACAGAGCTCATTGGTGCCGCCATAATGCAATGGAATCCCTTCTAGAAAATCTGTAGAGATGTCGTCCATTCATTTTTATGCTCGGGGAAGATGTCGTTCTAACAAATTATACCTTGATGGGCCCGGTTTGGTGGTTCAAAAAGTCAAAATAGGCTTCATCATAAAGGTCAACTTGGGCTCTTGGTGTTGACCGGCCTCCGCGCCTCCGTCGAGCGAAACTTTCAATTTCGGGCCCCAAGGTCCCTAAACTTCAACGTCCCCAGATTAAAAATGCAGAAGAAGCTGGATGGAGAAAAATAAATGTAGGATGACCAAACGATAGCGTCTTTGATTAAGGGTTGAATTCCGACGAAGAATTCGACCATCGATCATAACGGAATGCATTAATAATTCCTAATTTATCGACGCAAAATCCATGATTATCTGAATCTAAGACGTGTCTAGTATCTAAATGTGAAAGGGATGTAGTTGGGAAAATGGACACCGAATTATGCAAATGATTTTTTTTATGGGGGGTGAAATTTTGCTGTCGACCACGAGTCTAATCTCTGAAATGATTTTATATGAATATGGAATTTGATAGCGAAATTCAAGTGTCAACATGGCCCGGCTTAGGGGTCTAATCAAGCCTTTATAATGCCTAACTCGAGATCTATTCAACTCCATACTTGATGTTCAAAACTCAATTTTACCTCGACCAAGTATTAATTTCATGTTGGAGCTTGACTCAAATAAAAAGTCGAGATGTTACGTATACATGAGCGTGGCTAAGGATGTCTATTTTTTATCTTATAACAATTATATTTTTTTGGAGTTAGGTTCACAAGCTTGTTGAATCGAGTATCGGTGAACTCAAGCTTTAGTTTGACAAGATACTCGAGTAATTTGCGTAAAAGCTTGACAAGATATCAATCAAGCCGACCTCACATAATTATCAACCTAAGCTTGAACATCTTGTGAATAGTTTGACTTAGTTTCACTCTTAGTAGGCCTCCATATATGCTCGTTGTGAGAGGAATAGGGTTATATATTGGCTGTATGTAATAATTTTCCCAACTTGATTAGCATGACAAGGGATCATACTAGCCGGCTATTTTACATAAATTCTCATTTAAATACAAGGATACAAGAGAGTATGGTTTGCAAAGACGTCAACCAATTTGTGCATTTTAAGGAAGAGATTCCTCTTTTGGTCTCTCAATCCAGGGGTAACCTTTCATCATTACTTAAAAAGTGAAAAATCATCAATAACTCCCACTCTTCACCTCTCTCTACTTTCTAAATATAATTAGTTAATTGTCGAACAAAAGCAATTAAAAGGTAATGGCATCTTTTTATCGAGGGACTATCATTTTAAAATTTTTAATAGATGTCAGTAATTGAATCTAACGGAAATGGCACTCGCAACGTGCGTAAGGTCTAGTTATCTCTACGAGAGTGGTTTAGAATTAAGACTTTGAGAGTTTGGTCTTATGTTTATGAATGTACAAGTTTAGGCCATTGAATCTAATTTAAAGTGATAATTTACGGAAACAGAAAATAGCAAAAACAGCAACAACAAAAAGAGCGAAAAAGAATAGATAAATAAATATAGAATAAACTAATTAGAAAAATGATGGGTGTTTAAAAATTTCGTATTAAGTCCATCAAAGCCAAAAGCCACAACCCATTCCCAGCTGAAATCTTTGGAATCCTGTCGTTTCCGACGCCATTCTTCGTCGTACGCCCATCAACCGGAAATGACATTGGGTTAAATTTTCCAATTAGAGGCAATTCAAATAGAAATTTCAAATTGAAATGCCTAGGGAAAATTAAAAATCTTTGTCCGGGGTTGAAGTTGCGAGAAATAAAAATGGATTTTTCTTCACACAAATGACATCAAAAAATGTTCCTTTGAGTGAGAACAGACCGTGGATAGCAGTCACACACGATTTACGAAAGCGAATTTCGAGCTGCGAATTCAACATACAAGTAATCTAAGGACGAAAGTGCCTTCTGTAATAGTAATACGGACAGGAACAACCGAGGCATAATCAACGCTAATCAATATGAGCATCAACAATAATAAGAGAAATGAATTGAGATCGAGTCAGATTCAAGAAGGATACTCAACAAGCGAAATGTCGACATATGCTAGTACATTGAAAATGGTGAAGCATGACATAAGAAGGCACGACAAAGCGATCATCTCATCCAATCATGTATCAATAGAAGTAATCCTACTCCTAGAATGACTAGGAATACTACCTCAAATCGGGCTCCAAGCCAAGGACATATACAAGGGATGAGGCGATGGGAGCCCAATGGTGACTCGATCGTGGCCAATAGATGGCAAGTGGATGGACTTGCTTCCACGAGAGAGATCGATGTATTCTTCATTGTGCGTTGTGACCGAATTATTGATGGAGCCTAGAAAAAAGAGAGCAAAGAAACAACAACAAAAACTCTAAACTATACCTATCGTAATACATTTATCCTAAACCTTTTTTTTTCATGATGGATCTCCAAATGAAGAAAAGAGGACACCAAAAATCTCAAATTCGTACATGTGTGACACATTTACCTTATCAATGGGCATAGTTAAAAAATCTCAAATGGTTTTGACGTGATGCTTATGTGACTTAAGTGAAATAAAAATAACATTACAGGGTAACTATGTCACGCATATACAAATTTGTGATTTTTTTTATGTCAAAAGAAAAAGTTTGTCATGACGGACAATAATTTTGGATTTTGTAAATCTATTACAATAAATATAATTTGAAGTTTTTTGTGGTCTTTTTTTTTTTAAAGAAAAATAATGCTTGAGTTTTTGTTGGATGAATCTTCCTCTTGACGAATTCCATCTTCCGTGCAAGTCTTCCTTTGACTGACTTCTCGTAGGCTCTCTCTCTCTATTTTCTTTTGTTTTTTTTCTTTCTAAAAAATATATTTTTATATTTTTATTTTAATTCTCCTTGTTTTCACTTCATACTCCGCTCGGCCTGTCGTCTCGGACGATGACTCTCAGATTGGCCTCGGTCGGCTGCCGCCGCCGTCGGTCGATGCAGCGACGCCGGGCCAGTGGGAGTTGCCGCGAGCGAAACCGGAATCCCGGCGGATCGTATCGTATCGTAATCCAGATGATGATGACGATCGATCCCACCTCAGCTTTGGCAATCGGATGAAGCTCTTGTCCACAACAGGCCACATTTCCCCCACTTTGCGCGCGGCAGAGACGGGGCGAGACGGCGGACGCAAGCTGACGGTGGCAATGGAATCCGAAAGGCGGCGATGGAGTGGAAGAGAACGGAGCAAGGCAGAAATCAGCGAGCGTGTTTTGGAATGAATCGAAAATTAACTCGAAACTTCAATCTGGAGAGGGAGAGTCCGAGATGCCTTCGATTGCAGCTTAGAGAAAGAGCTTGACGATGGTGATGGTGGAGTCGGTGAGCTTGAGAGAGAAAATGAAATGAAGATGGACAGAGAGATGAAGATCACCTTCCCCTTCCCACCGCATCGTCTATCTTCGAAAGGATCGTTCTTCATTGTTTTGCCGCCGCCACGACGGTCGAACTTGACCACTGGAGTTTCCTGGTCGTTGAACGTGCTGCGTCCTCTGAGCAGAAGGTGCTCGGTGAATTGCGCAAGAGAGAAACAGAGGGTGAGACGATTTTGAAACAACAAACAGAGGAAGATATGCCTAGAGAAATCTCCACAGACGGCTAGTTCCTCGCGACATTCAGGCGGCGACAGAATTCGTCAATGAACAATAACACTTACCAGGTCGTTTCATCTCCGATTGAACTCTAGAATAGATATCAATACATTGTAACTTTGTCTGTTGATTTCTGTTTCGTTTTGTTTTCTCCCATTCTATCGCTGTCTTCCGAAATTCCATTGCCGTCAGTTGAACTGTGGAGGAGGAACCGAGTTTGCAAGGAAGGTGTTCGATGGAATAATGAGGCTGGACTCCGTTTCGAAGAATGCCTGCTCAAGAGAGAGAGAATCAGCGAGCTTTATCTGGCGGTGAGAGCAAGTTCAAGTTTGAGGGCGCGTGATCTTGTCTATTCTAAGACGAAAAGCTACTGCCGGAAAAGGCTCGGATGCTGTGTTGTTGAGAGAGAGGTTGCGGAAGAGTTGTGCCGCAGTGACGCGGTTACAGAGTTATTCTACTGCGGTGAAAGAGATGACTGTGAGAGAGGCTCTGAATACTGTGCTTGATGACGAAATGTCTGCAAATCCTAGAGTCTTTCTAATGGGTGAGGAGGTCGGATAATACCAAGGTGCCTACAAGGCTCTGAATAACCTGAGAGGGTTGTTGATACTCCAATCACAGAGGCTGGTTTCAATGGAGTTGAAGTCGGCACTGCTCTCTGGCTGGCAATATATCAGTCCCTATAGTTTCAAGAGGAGCTGCAGCAGGAGTTGGTGCCGAACACTCCCAAGCCCTGCGAAGACGTCGCCATCCCACCTGGAGGAAGCTTGACCGGACCCGGCCTCATTAAATCACTCATCACCCTCATTATCTACCGGACGTGAGAATCGTCCATGGCATACAAAATAAGAGTTGCTCATGAACTTTGTAACATCTCTGGTATGTTCCTTCAACTAGAGTTCTTCCTCATCCTCTGCTTTTTTCAGGCTTGCAGTCACTAATTTCTAGTGCAGTGGGTTAGTTGCATTATTTGAATGCGTTGTCGTCGAGGAGTGGATAGTTTGCGGGGTCACAAATTTAATCGGTGTTTGCTCAAGTCTCCTTTTCAGTTGCTATCACTACGGTATCAACATAAGCACAGAAAAATGAGGTATGCATTACACATATGCTCGACATAATAACGTAGGCGCAGGATGGGACCATTGTTTGTTATTACTCTGATTAACTCAGCTTGTAATGTTTGGTATTTAGCCTCATAAAGCTTCATGTCTCCTCCGTCCTTTTCCTGCCTTCTTTTGTTCGAAAGGGTAAGCAATCATTCGCAGATTCTGGACATGCTCTTCTCGTTTTGAAGTAGTAATTGCTTTTGCTATTCAATGACACTCTTTACCCTCATAGACTTTGATTGGCGACCTATTGTTGCATGGCTTGACCACTATTCTCTAAATCGTTATTCCATTTGGTAACGAGGGTAATGAGTCGACGATTCTGTCTTGTCAAACTCGATTTGTTAATTATGTGCTCTGGTGTTCTAGGGATTGAATGAATTTTTATGTGGATCTGCTTTGCTTCACGGTTATTAGCGAGATAGCATTCCTCACTAGACTCATTCTACTGTACCAAGCTATTGCGGTTCAAGAACCTCAAAGGATCAGGGATGCCGGGCGCTTGCCTCATCAACGCGAGCCTGTGAATCTCTCAATTTACTTCGGAAAGTAGATTAAGGTGTTGCAATGCTATAGATGAAATAAACTGAAATGAACAGACTTTATCAGCTTCTTTTGTAAAATTATCGTTAGTGGACTTCTATAAGGTTTAGAGTTTTTTGGGGCATTAATGTTGTCCTTTGTCGGGTTTCAGAGGATAGAGTCATCAGTCATGTGTGATTATTACTTATTAGTCAAAGGTGAGACGAATTTGATGGCAATAAAAAAAAACAGAAAATAGATGGGTTTGTTTCGCGAAATATTTATAGTTTGGAAAACATTTTTCTCAAAATAAATGTTTATATTGCTTACAAAACTGAATAACTGAAAAGTTATAAATTATTATCAATAATAAAAATATTTTTTATTAGTTAATTATTTGAGCGATATAACTAATTATTTTTTATAAAAAGCTTTTCTAAATCGTTCCAACCGCTCCCTTGTGTTTTCCTTTCAACCTAGCTGGCCCGGGAACTTGCGCGCGTGTGGTGCCCACAAGAACCCATTTTTCCAAAAGAAAGTACGTAAGTGCGTCACCGATGTTGCTGTAAAGAGTTGGTCCACTTTTTGCTATTCTTCGAAACCTTTGCCCATCTTTATTTAATAAAGCGACCTTCCCTTTTTCCAATTTCTGTGTCTTTTTTATTCCTTGGTGTGTTGAATGTCCACTGCACTGCTCAATGGTTTAACCATCCGACCGGCTTTCAAAAGTAGTACTTTAAGTAACTATATAACGTGATGATTGTTCGGACGTAGGTATATTTATCTTAGAATCGCTTTCTCTCAAGCCGTATTGTCCGGCGATAATACTCCACTATTCGATCCTATCTGTCAGGTCAACTTGCGCTTAAGATAGATGTGGTTCTCGGGGGCCAGTATCAACGGGAACTACATAGCAAGGTGACCAGGTTCCACTTAGTTCCAGAACCGGTTCAAATAGGGATCAATTCAATCGCCCTACTTCCCATTACTACAAATAAAAATAGTAAAGCTACTCCGTTCTATGGCGGGGGACTTTTTTTCATCTATTTCATATGATATCAGATCATTTTGGTGGGGTAGGGCGGGCGATTGGAAATCTTTTTTCCCAATTAAAAAATGAGGGATTTAGTAGACATTGGTGTAGTCATGGCCACGGGCCAATTTTGGCCCGGAATCGGCCTGATCAAACCCAGGCCCGACCCATTGACTGGGCCCGCGGTTCGGAACCGGCCCGTGGCCTACGGGCCCGGTTCCGGTTCCAACTTTTTTTAAAATAATAATAATGAAATTTTTTAAAAAAAAATTCATTATTTAATTTTTTTTATAAAACAAATTGAACTCTAATTGCCATGCATTGTAAACACATTGATCTCCAATTACAATGCTTAGCTTGGGTGTATTGAACTCTAATTACAAGACTTGGCTTGGGTTTTATAAATAACCTTTTTTATGGTCTCTTCATTATCATTCGATGTGGGATTCTCGGCTTGCCTTGAACACCTTTAATGTGAGACTCTTGACTTGTCTACATGCAAATGCCAAGAGTCCCACATCGAATGGGAATAAAGAGACTATTAAAGAGGTTGTTTATAAAACCCAAGCCAAACCATGATTTTGTGAAGTTGTATACATTTTGTGGTTACGATCTTTTGCTAGTTAAGAACAAAGGGTTCCATTGGACCGCCTGGAACCAGACCGGACCAATGGTCCGGTTCCCGGTTCTATGGTTTGTCGGTCCAATTCCTAGTTCTAAAATTAAAGGACCGGTCTTATCGGTTTGGTTCCTGGTTCCGACCGGGAACTGATCATCCCTACAATTTTCATTTTAATTATAATTTATATTGAATTTTCATATTTTTATAATTTATTATTTTTTATTTCATAATTTATTTTTTAAATTTTAAATTACGAACCGGAACCGACCGATTCTGAATCGGAACTAGAACCGCTAGGGGGCGGTTCCGGTTCACACATGGCCATGAACCGGAACCGCCAGTTCCGAACCGTGGCCATGACTACATTGGTGTGAAAATTTCTTTCATGGCTATCTATGAAAAGATGTAGCATAGATTGGAAATTTCTTTGCCATGCATATCAAGATTCAATTAATTTGATAAAATAAATTTCGAATGCTCTTCACACGAGAAGAAGCAAATAAACTTCAATTTGCACCCACATACGAAAAGACTTACCATAAAATCTTCAAGACCTCAAAAGAAGACGATAAAAAGAATCTAATGTAAGTACAATGGAGCTTGTAAAACCATGGGCTCCGCTATGAAATTTAGAGTTGGTATTTGGCTCAAGGGAAGTGTAGTCGACGTTACTACACTCTACAGTTTTACATTAGCAATCAGCTCCCTCCGACTTATGACTCATGACTCCTGCCCACATAAGTCTAGGATCAAGGAAAGGTATCATACACATTCAGAACTGTGACATTCTAAAAATCGACTCACTTGGAATTTATGAAATGGATGATTTTATGAATGTGCTTGTAGTTAGAGCTTGCCCGGAACTAATCATTCTTGGGATATTAACTGTTAGGGAAAGGCTAATTAGAGATTTAAATTCGCATGACCAAAGAAACTTGATCGTGAACCGACTTTTGACCATAAAAATTGTCGAGGTGACATTTTGAGCCAGTATAGGCCAATCCAAGGATAGTTAGGGATTAGTTCGCCGCTGTCATACGAGTGGATCGGGGGTGATTCCGCTTGACCACAAAATGAATTGACAAATGACCCTAAACCTACACCAAACGATCGTGTCCGTCGGAACTAGCGATCGATCCTTGCGATTAAGTGATAACCGAAGTCGTCATGACCTGAGTGAACTTAAACGTGGCTTGATTTAGTTCATGGCTGATGAGCTTCACCGGCCATGATTTGTTCTACAGTGTGAGAGCCACGGTCTGCAAAGCTTTTCCTGATGTGCGTCATTGGAAATGAACTGGCAACTCTCTACCCAAGTACACAGTTTCACAATTTTGTCAGTAGAAAGAAGAAGACAACCAATGATTTCTGATGAAGACAGTATGAGGATCCTTTTCAAAGCATATGAAGGATAAAACTAGAAACTGTTGACACAATGCACGATTAAACTTAGAGCTAACATAGTCTAGCGACTCTATGTGATTTAAATTCAAGAGTTGTCATTGTCATGAGGATCTTACCACATTGCTTTTCTTCATATATATTCACCTCACCGTAATTTCGTAGGGTTTAAATTTGCTGGCCAGTTTGAGAGCTCTGCACAAGCCTAGCTCCTTGTCACGAACAGAACATCGAGAAATCTTTTGCTTTCTAGGCATATACTATTCTTATTAAGTGAAACTCATATATACTGATATAGCAACCTAAATTAATAGATCTGAGTCTTTCTAATGGTCTAGCTTTCAAGGCCTACATGCACACCAATGTCATTTTCAGCACAATCAAAGCAAATATGACCGATTCGCCTTGTTCCCATTGGCTTGACATTTATGAGATCCCCCAACACACACACACACACACACACACACACACACACACACATGCACACATGGGAAAGCTAAGAGACAGAGAAACACTACGAGGATGAATTAGCTCAAACACTCTCTTGGCTTAACCACGTAGAGAGTTCCTGTAAGGAATTAGCTAACAGATTAAGATTCATACCTCGAAAATCTCGTGATGAGCAGTTCAAACTTCTGTCTCTCCCAAAACTTTGTGCTGATGAATGTGCATAGGAAACACCATGAACTTCGCAAACCTGATTTGATTCCATCGCCTTAAAAATCCGAGGACACTTGGGTGAATGCAATTCATCCCCCAAGACTTCAAGCTTGACCGAAACATCACGGCAATCATCGGCATCTTCCTCTTTCAGCAAGACAAATCCACAATTGCCGAGGCTCAGTTCCTCAAATCGGCAATCTTTGGCAGATATTCTATCTTGGATGTGCTTTTCTCAAACATGATTACATGGAAAATGGAGTCCATTTCAGATTTGAAGACCAAAAATTAGCCCTTATAGATAGAGTAACACTTTGCAAATTCATTCCAACCCTTTGATAATTAAACTATCTCAGCACATTTTTCCAATTCCACAGGCCAAACAATTGGACCATCCAACATTCTCAGAAGCATCCTTTTTAGAGATTCTCACCATACTTTCTCATGAACTTCTTTGGTCGTCCCTGTGGGAAAAATAAAACCCGTAATCTTAATAAACCTATGACACTTGCTTTCAATTTTAAAATGACGAACAATATAACAAGCATTCATAAATTGAAAAGGACATCGTGAAGCACATATACTATTTGGTTCATTTAGATTTGGAATGTGGTATGAATGAGTGTGAATCTGGATTATTATGAACCTAACAAACCTGATCGGAATAGAAGTACACTTCATTGATTCATCAAGACTAGATAAAGGAGATAATATTAGGAACACTGAGTTAATTTTGGACCAGCCAAAGCGGCTCTTCCAGAGTTCATCTCGATCAATGTAAAACAAGTCTTTACCAGCACTAGTGAATATGTAGACTCTGAACACAACATCATCCCAATCTATGAGCGTTAACACACAACATTCCCTACATGCAGAAGGTTTCTCTTGCAAATGCGGGCCAACCAGCAGAAAGGAACACGGAGCTTATGCAAAGATATAAACAGCCTTCATATATTTGATTTTCAGACATGCCAGTTGGAGTTAATAAGCTTGGATCTTACCAAACCATCCTTAACATAACATGGCGTCACCACCACCTTGTAAGAGGGATGCTCCATTTGAAATTTGTTGGCTGATTTAACATCGGTGAGAGGTCTTGAGGTGTGTAGGACCATAAAAAACCAGCTCAGGATACCTTAGTTTGCTAGATTATATGGTCCTGCCTCTACTTAAAAAACGGCAACTTTCGAAGACCGTTTGTGTCCACTTCATTAATTTGACTTGCAATGAAAATTTTTAGCATGTATTGGAACGTAATATCACCAACAGTGCCGAAAATTGAGCTTTTGAACAAAATATGATCTCCATCAAAGAGCCCAAACACACAGAAACCTCCTACACAGACGTGTTCCTCTCTCTCAAATGCTCGCCAACCAGCAGAGAAGACCGCCACACGCTTTGTGAATAGCTCCTTACCTTCACCGGCCACGATCTGTCTTAATGCCTAAGGATAACGCTGCCCATGTACATTTTAAAACAGCCAGTTTGATAAAGAAAGACCCAAAATATACTGTCATGAGACAGAAGCACACACGATGTTGATTTAGGGGCAATGAATTGCTAGTTTGAGGAACTTGTGCTTTTAGACTCCAAGGTAGCCTACATGATCTGAACAAAAGTAAACATCGATAGAACGAATTTAAAAACAGAGCCCTAGCTAAAAAAGACGACGGTGAGGAAGGTTTACCAAAAACAGCTTCCGACTTCAACTGATTCACGCGTAGCAAGACACGGAAATCGGAAGGAATTCTGGCAGATTGGAGAAATGACATGTGAAGAAGCGTGAACTTACGAGTTTGCCAGATAGATGCGGGAGAGAGAGTATGATCCTTGATGAAATGGGGGGGACTGTCAAGGCTCGGTGGTGCCATCTCCGGCGATGCACTTTCGTCTTCTCTCCAGCAACGACGACAACGACCAGAAACCACAATCTGCAGGGAATGGTGGGAGTGCGCACTATTAAGCTTGTCTCCAAAAAGCCCCTCCTCGCATGAAAAATCCTTTCAGTTTGGATAAAAGTTTCAGTGATGGAAGCGAGATCGATGGGGTTGATGATGCTGAGCAGACGTATCAATGTCGCCCTGACTGAAGGAAGAAACGAAAGAGGATGATCGGAATTTCTCAACTAGGCTAAAGTGTCGGACAATATGAGAAGCGGAGGCAAGCGAAAATAAAATGGACGAGTATGACATTAATTGGAACTTACTTATTTTACGAGCATATTGATTTAAGCTGATAACTTTTTTATGGCTGTATTCAGATCACCCTCCCAATTCCAGTGCCACAAGTATCCAAAGAGCTCCACCCAATCTAGTTTTGGCATGCTTACCGTACCCTTAGAAAAGATCTTCATTTTCGGGCACCCTTCCACATTAACATAAAACAAGGACGGAAACTTGAAGATGCAACTTGTGGTGGAGGAGAAGCATACTAGGCTCTCCAGCTTTTGGAGTACCAAATTTTGTAGCTTCCCAAAACAAATCACTTTTCCTTCTCCATTTCCATCGTTTGCCTCTATTTTTTTTATTCCTTCACATCCTATTACAACCATGTGGGTAAGATGCACCAAATTTGTGACCGCCGAAAATGTCACAACATGTACCAATCCAAAGGAATTCTTTACCACTAACATCATCAAATGCTGGCAGGATGTCACGGTCGGAAATAATGTTGTCAAACAGGAACAATTCCAAACCTCAAATTTTTCGATACCCTGAATAATTTTTGCCACTAAATAGTCTTCTCTCCACACACGCTTTAGGTCGTGTAGCTTGCTTAACTTAAGTTCTCTTAAATTTTCAAGCACCGGACGTTTGCCTTTGTCAACAAGTCCTTCGTCGGGGAATATATTTTTGAAGGAAATACAGAAGACGTCAAGGCTTTATAGATTCTAAAATCTCTCTAGAAGGAATATGAGAGGAAAGATGGCATTTTCATCATGAAAGCATGCCAATGTTAGTGCTTTTGGCTTGCCAAAGATGCCATCAGGAAGTGCCACGTCAAGTTGGGACTGGATCACGAGGGTATATTTTTGAAAATAAATTGAATTTTGGAGATTTTTTTTTACACAAAACAAAATTCTAGGTAGATTTGGGACTGGACTTAAAGTTTGGGTTTTTTCTGAAACAAAAAAAGTTCGGGGTAGATTTGGAACATGACCTAAAGTTTGGGATTTTTTCTAAGATAAAAAAAAGTTGGGGACATATTTAGGACTTGACCTAAAATTAGGGGTTTTTTAGAGAATTCACCCCTCATAAATGTATGACAATTGATCGGGTGCCCTCACTTGTTTGGCCTCTTTCCTTTTACCGTCGAGAAACATTGCTTTCCGACTTCACCCGTCCTGAGACAATGATAAATTAAGCAAAGAGTTGCCAATTATTAAGCGAAAATTGACAACTCTCTTGATGAGGCCCAAATGAACAAGCTTTCCCTTCGCTTCAATGGCCAATTATTAAGCCGAAAGTCACAACTCTAGAGGTACCTTAGTATTATTGCTGGGAAAATTGCACAATCGGTATTCATCATATTGTCCAGTATAATCAAGTCTTAAATTTTTCAATTGAACCAATTTAGTCTTGACTCTTTGAGAAAAAGTGTAATCAAGTCCTCACGGCCGGCATTGACGTTGACAATATTTGTAGTTTTTTAAAATTTTCATTTTTTCCTTTTCTTTCTTTTTTTTCTTTTTTTTCCCTATTTTCCTCCACCAATCGCAAGGGCCTCGATGATAACCGGTGGAGGCTGGGCGCAACGTCCAACTGCCCTTGCTCGATTTGGGCGAGGGCCTACAAGCCCTCGTAGTGGCTAATAAGGGCATCGCAACCGTTGCGACCTCTACCAACCATCTCAAGGCCTTGGTGATTGATAGAGGGAAAAAGGGAAAAAAAAAATAAAAGGGAAAAATATTTTAAAAAATCAGAATTTTTAAAAAAAATATTGTAAAAATCGTCTACGTCAGTACCGGTATCCACGTTAGTGATTTTTGAACAACTATATTGATAAATTGTCAAAAAAATTTAAGTCTAAATTTATTTAAATTAAAAAGTTTATGATTGAATTGGTCGCAATACAATGGGTTTAAGTTTTGTAAATAATTTTTCCTAGAGGAATGGCTAATAAAAAAAGTTCCGGTCATGGATTAAGTCAGGCCCGGTGACAAATAAAGTAGAATGCCGGCAACAAACTAGGGGATGTCTCCATCCCGTTTAACAAGAAGTTCACCGCCCTTTTAGCAAGGCTAAATTTGAGGAAAAGTTTAGGCAATGTCCCTCCTTTGACTCAACCAATTTCTTTAGGTATTAAGCTTAAGTTTAGGATTGTGTAGTTTCGGTTTATCTTCCTCGTCCCTTTCACAGGTTATGTGGTCTCCATTTATGTTGGTCTGGGATCCTTACTCCTATCGCATGATGTGAAGGCCAACGAGCATGTGAAATTCCTCTTAACCTAGGGCCATTTGGTAAGAAATTTAAATACATCAGCCCGCTCATAATATGATCACATGACAAATAATCGGGACTTTTGAGCTATTAAGGTTAACAACGTGCTATTTGTATTTAGACGACCTGCCTATTGTCACTTCATTGACCGAATCATTAATAACGAAAAACAATCTTATTTCTTGCACATCGAATAACGACTTAGATATGCGTTAGCCATGATACGACCTCCATCATATTCGCTCTTTCCGTAACGATACAACGATGATTCATGAGATAAACTTATCTTATTAAACAACTCTATCGCTCGTGTATTAGAGATTAAGTTCAAATTGCCTTTTTTTTTGTTTTAACAAAATGATGGCATGACAAGAGATAGAATTAACTTCACACGGAGGAAAATTGTAATCATCAACTTCGATTGCTTGCTAATAGGCATGCAACCCTACTAGTAAAGGGATTGGGGGGAGGGACGTTAGTATCATAGATGCGAGATTTGACTCCCGCGCTCTGCAAAAAGACAAAGCAAAAGTCAGAGAGAGAGAGAGAGAAAGGGGAGAGTTAGAGATAGGGCAGATAAAAAGAAAAAACTCCGATTGCTTTGTAGAAATCGAATTGCTTTGTCTTCATTTTGTTTAACAAAGTCAAAGCAACGCCAAAGACAAAAGCAACCGTCCGCTTCCTAAGAATTAGAAGTAAGACTCGTCCAACCAATTTGACAGATGTTTATTTCTGTGGTAAGAAGCTAAAGATTTTGAAATTCCATTAAAAATCAAAAAATCAAAAAATAAAAGGGGTTGATCGGCGAACTTGATTGGCTACTGCGGAAAATCTATAAAATGGCAACCCAAAGGCCACGGCGAGCGTCTTCATATAATTGCTTTACCATTTGAAACAATTCGATTTGGCCTTTTCTCTCTTACAATATCTTTAGACCGCGAGACTCCGAAGAGATTCGCTTCCGAACTGAGGAACAATGGAGATAGGGGGAGGTTGGGAGGATGGAGATATTAAGAAGAGCAGCGTTAAGATCAATGGCAAAACACGCTTGTTTTGCCGTCAAATAGCACAACAAGAAGGAGGTACTCGGAATTTCTCTTTCCTTTTGTCTCTTCTTTTTTTTTTTTAGGATAAAGACACAAATTATCCCTGAAATTTGGCTCAATGCACAATATGATCTCGGAACCTGAGTCTAATGTTCAATGTGGTCCCTGGATTTTTAAAACATGTTTAATGTAGTTCCTGAACTATACGAAAATGTTCAATGTAGTACTTCCATTAATTTAAGATCAGGGACAATATTGAATATTTTCATATAATAAATTGAATATGTATCAAAAGTTTTGGGACTACATTGCACATCGGGCTAAAGTTCATGGAACATTTATGGCATTTTCCCTTTTTCTTTCAATTTGATTTGGTTTTGATGGGTGATTGGAATTTGATGAAACTTTCATGGTTTTGATGGTTTGCTGCTGGAATGATTACTGTGGTTGCCCTAATTATAAGTGACGTTCCTGAAAACAAGGAAATTTGGGATGTGGGTGTAGTTAATCTGGTCATCTCTGCTCGAAATTGATCGTAATCACGTTCGGTTGAAGCAGATGATCAGAGTGTCAAGGGCGGTCTGCGTGCATTTGCCAGGATTTGTGGGGGCGGAAGTTTCAGTTATCATGTCATCAGGATAAAGGAGATCTTAGTAGATGATCGATCAATTTATTGGATTGAGATTTGAGTCTTTCAAAGGAGGAAAAACAGTTTTTGATCTGCAGTTTCTTAGACATGAAAAAGCGAGCTTGAAGTAGCAGAAAGTCATGTTTTTTTATATTGTGCCCATTTGTTTTTGGTTCAAATGTTTGTCAATAATGTGCTGAGGGTGTGAAATCTGTTGTTGGAGGACCAGAAAGCGAAGCTGCAGTTTGTGAAGGTGGATAAATGAGAAGGCAGGTGATTGCGGGTTCTGGGTACGATATCACCTTTGAAGCAACCGATGGTGGTGTCAAGAAAGTATACGAAGCTATGGTTTTGGTGAAGCTGGGGGAGGATCCCTACGAGCTCGAGGAATTTAAGCTCATCGGTGATGCCCCCGCCAAAGCTGGCGCCTAGCTTCCGGGTAATCATTTCTAGAAATAGAAAATCCTTGCTTGATCTTGATGAGCATCATGTTTAAAGCTTACTTACTGCATCTGGAATTGGACATCTTTCATTCGCATCTTTTGTGGCGGTCACACTTAATCTCACCCAAGATACATTCTCGTGCAGCTCCAAACTTCGAAGGTTGCTTCTCGTTGGACTGATCTAATCCGAAGATTCATTGCCTAGGATGGGATATCAGCGTTAACTTGAAAACTAGACAACAACATGCGGGGGTGACGTATTTTGTCTAATTCGTTTGTTTATACATGTGATAGGAGTTCTCACAAAGCACTTCTCTGTCATGGGGATTCTTTGCTCAGTTCAATGTGAAGTTTTATTTGTTTTTTACACTAAAAGATTAATTGCACTCAGTGTCTTTTTTTTTTTTGTCGGTCCTACTCTATCTCTCACTCACGATACACACTCAGACTTGCGCTCCACCTCTTGTAGGGCGTGGGCGTCGAAACCCACATCTTAAACTACGCGGCCCCACCCCTACCCTCCCTGCGAATGTGAGGATTCGAACTCCCCACCTCCCCCTTCTCAAGTGAGAAAGGTGGCCACTGGGGTAAACCCCTAGTGTCTAGGACCAGTATACAGTCACTTTCTGCATTGTTTATAGGTTATTGCCCTATTGGCTGAATGTTTGAATTTAGATGGTATTGTTCTCCGTAGAACTCACTGAATATTTGATTGCCATGCTTAGTAGAAGAATCGAGCTTCTTGATTTGGTTTTTGTAGCTTTATTTGATTGTAGGTAAAAGGACACTACAAGTACTATAAGTTGTGTACGGAGGATACTTTGATGCCATAACTTTCTTTTGATCACTTTGGTACCAAGTTGAAGGAAAAAAGATCACTTAAGTGCCAATTTGGTCGAAAATCCGACGTGGCATTTTTTATTAATTTCTGACGCTGACGTGGCTCGTCGGAGGATAAGTAAGCGTGTACAGTTAGCATTTTTCATTTTAAATAATTTTTTTCCTTTTTTTTCCTCTTCTTTCCCTTTTCCCTTCTTTTCTTTTTTTTCTTTTCTCCCCTCGCCGACTGGTGGCCACCGCGGCCACCGGCGAAGCCTGAGAAGGGCTGAGCGAGGGCGGCCTTGCCCATGGCCGGTGAGGGGCAGCCTCGCCAGATTTAGGTGAGGCGACCCTCACCGATGACAGGCGAGGCCGCCCCTTGCCGGCCATGGGTAAGGCCGACCCTCACTAGATCTGGCAAGGCCGCCCCTCACCCATGGCTGGCGAGGGGCGACCACGCCTGTCACCGGCAAGGGTCGTCTCACCCAGATCTGGCGAGGCCGCCCCTCGCCGGCCATGGGCGAGGCCGGCCCTCGCCAGATCTGGCGAGGGGTGGCCTCGCCGGCCATGGGCAAGGCCGCCCTCGCCTAGCCCTTCCTGGGTTTCGTTGGTGGCCGAGTCGGCCACCGACAACCTGCCGGTGAGGGGAGAAAAGAAAAAAAAAAGAAAAGGAAAAAAATTATTTAAAATAAAAAGTGCTGACTGTACACACTGACTCATCTTCTGGCGAGCCACGTCGGTGTCAGAAATTAATAAAAAATGCCACATCGAATTTCCGGCCAAATTGGCACTTAAGTGATCTTTTTTCCTCCGACTTGGCATCAAAGTGATCCAAAAAAATATTATGGCATCAAAGTGTTCTTCGTACATAATTTATGGCACTTGTAGTGTCCTTTTGCCTTTGATTGTACCTCAACGAGCTCTGTAGGTAATTTTTCTGTATAGTCGTTGCATGATTCAATGAAATTGTAGCCAAATATTGTCAGTTAGAGCAATTATATTCCGATCATGTTAAAATCACACTTGCCCAACACCATGTCGTGCTTCAGGGAGCTAAGTTTGTTTAGCAGCAGTATTGCTCGTACAGTTGTTATCATTGTCCTAAATTGATGAAGCCTTAGCAATTATCTCCTTCTTTCAGTTTTAGGGTGACTGAAGATATGTATAGGCTTGCATGCGATTTTCGAGGAGGAGCCGAAGTGAAGGCCCATAATAAAGTTGAAGGTGTTTCCACATTAGTAAAAAAAGAAGTAAATGATGGCATTTCCTATGAGAATCAGTCCTTTTAATAGCTAAATTCCAATCGTATGTTTCTCTGTAGTAGACAAAAGTGAATAAAAGAACTCCATATAATGATGTTTGCATCACATAGAATCACACTTATGCTCATGGGAATTTATGTTAGCTTGAATATCATGACAAGTGATTTTGATGCATCGTTTATCTAAAAGATATGCAATGGAGAGAAATACCACGAATCATAAGCTTACGCGGATGTTTTGGATCATGTATTTGATATGAGGTTCATTGCCGAAACTAAGGGGTTTGGCTATTCCGGCAAAGTCACATTTGGTGACGTTGACTACTTCATCCATGGAGTGCGTAACAGGTACTAACCCAATTGAACTGTGCCAAGTGAATGAGTATCGCTTAGAAGCAAATAAAAAAAGGTTGTCCACATAGTGTTGGAGCACAACCTTAACTTCAAGATTTGCATAACCAGGTACAAGTACTGCGATTTCACTGAGTAACTTTGGACTTGGAACCAAAAGATTAGTTCATACTTCAAAGGGAAAAGAGAAGGTTCGATACTTCCTAGCTTTCTGACATTAACCCCTTCTCAGACCAACTCTCTAAACTCTCACCAGCACTAATGTCAAATTCAGATGCCAACATGGTTATGTCTAAGCAAAATGCTTAATCACTTATTGAACTCGTCATGGTTATACCCAACATTTTATGTTACCAACATGTTTTACTAACTACGTCACATCGATCCATGCAATAACTCATCTACTTTGTAAGACCCGAATGGATCCACAAGTTAATTGATACTATAGGAATAAAGGCTAAGCCTTAAAAATTCATGGATCACCTATATGAATATCATGACGGCGTTTCAAGGGATTGTACACATCACTAGCTCTTTTCTCTTGTGCACCATAGTGAGCTGCGTGGTGGACACAACCATGTCGAATAGAATCGGCATCGGGCAATGATATTTCCAATTAGGTCCATACGCAACCGAAGTGAATATTGTCTAAAATGACTTGAGCACTAAGATGGCGAGTCATGGGTACAACTACTATAGCATGTAATAATGATTCCATCGTAGTCTGTTGCGCGGATGTAATAATATTGCCCCTGTTGACACCTGATTTTTTGCTGACGAGCCAAACGTGCATTTTGGTTAAAAAAATTAAAAACGATAAAAATGAAAACAAAAATAAAGAAAAGTAAGAAAAAAGAGAGAGAGAAAAAAGAAAGTAATGAAAAAAGCTCCGGTCATAATTTTTTTTGTTTTGGTCTGAATTCAGTCATAATTGAAAGGGCCAGGTCTGTTGGGCGCTTCGGTCTGTTGGGCCTGATCCATAAGTGCAGCCCAGACCATAGGAAGCCCATCAGAGTAAGCCTCGGCCCGTCAACAAATTCGCCCCAGACCACATCTAGCTCAAGCCCAAACAAGTGAGCCCACGATCCACGGCTTGGCGATAACACGATAGAACGCATACGCTGAAGCTCCCGAAGAAACTAATCTTTCTCGGGAATTCTGGAGCCTTCTTCAGCAGTTCTCCTACCTTCTCCATCGTCCTCCACGCACCGTTAGCCGCTACCCTAGCCGCTTCGCCATCGCTTCAACTCGTCCTGCTCTGTTTTCTTGTCAGGAAGGACGAAAGTGCGCGAACCTTGGTCCTTCCCCCTTCGCCGGCCCCGATCATCGACGTCGACGCCTCCACGAACTTTTTCTCTGCGATCTGATCACCGACCGAGGTCAGAAACTCAACTCTCACCAGGGTAAATTCCACACACTCTGTTTCTGCGGTTTATAAACGAAACAGAGCCTGTGAACTTTAGCTAATGTTTGCGACTAAATCAGTTGCGGTTGAAACTCTATTAACAACTCGGACTTGTACTTTTGTTTTCGTGATGATCTGAGAGTGAATCGTTGCTTTGTATGACCTCCTCGATCGAAATGCATATCACTGGTTTGATGAAATGCTTGAACCGGATCAGTATGTAACTTCGATTCAATCCTTGAACCGAAAAATCATATTACATCAATTAAGTTTGCTCTCGACTTATTGAACCCTTATTATGGCCGACTTTGTAGGAATATGATGCTCATTTGTCAACTGGTGTTGTGATTCTCGTCGTCCGTAGGCTCGACGTATGACATGAAAATTGCGTCTCAGTGGCTTTGCTGATCTCTCTGGTTCGAGTTAAGTGTTGCTCTATATGAACAGAATCGAGTTCTGAATGTGTCTTCTAAAAAAAAGGAAATTTCAAGATCAAAACTGCCCCAGTTTTACACATATAGCCATGAACACTTCAAGGAAAATAACATCTCGTGTGATTCCAACGATAGTCAAAACAACTTGGGAAAACAGTGGACTATACGGCAAGATGTAGATGGCATCATGTTGAGATATGCCAATTATGAAAGGGCAGGGGCCTTACCGCAGTTCTATCCTTAAAAAAAGTGGCCACATCACGAATTTCAAAAATGGATACTGAGATTCAAATTCTCTAGTTTTTTCAAGAGCAGTGGGATGCTGTGGAAATGTGGGACACATGCAAAACCTGCTCCGGGGGCTCACTTGACATTTAGGCTTCTTGGTCCGACTTGCACAAAAGAAAAAGGATAGTTCTCTAGGTATCTCTGCAAACCTTGTATTGACTTACAACGATCTACAAATCAATACCCGTGATCATGGTACTAACGTGTACGTGTTCTTCACATTAGACATAACTAATTGACTACACTTAGCATCTCCTAAATCGTAATGTCACCCATCAATATACAAAAGCTTATTAGGAAAATGTCCCAAATTTTGACAGGGACCAAGAAAAAGACTTTGATGTTGTATGCTTAAGCATAACTTAGAAACCAACAAGTCACCCCTCTAAATTCTCACAATGAGCGTTTCAGGTTTTAATTTTCGCTCTAATATTGAAGCAAATACTTTTCAATTCATTTAGATTTGGGATTCGGTGTTAATGAGTGTGCATTTGGATTATTGTGAACCTCACAAACCCAATGGGAATGGAAGAAGTAAACTTCATTGATTCACCAAGACTAACAAATAGATATAATAATGAAAACTGACTTTATTTTGGATGAGCCAAATGACTCTTCCGGAGTACATTTCAATCAATGTAAATCAAGTCCTTACAAGCACTAGTGTAAACGTAGACTTTGAACACAACATCCTCCCTATAAATGAGCTCAAACACCCAAACATTTCCTACACGCAGACGAGTTTCCTTAGCAAATACGGGCCAACCAGCGGAAAATAATGCCCCCTAGTCACGTCCACGGTTCCTTGGCTTCACCATCCACGACCTGTCTAAATATCTGAGAGCCGCAATTTGCTTGATTTCTTGAATATGTTGCGTGATGAATTGAACAGGAGCAGACTGCCCATGTACATGGTTGAAAAGCCAACATATGGTGAAAAACAGACCAAAACATATTCATACCCTAACGAGAGAATCAATCTACTTGCAGCATGAGTTTAAGGCATTACTTGCTAGTTTCAGGAGTTTTAATAGATAGTAAACCATATAACGAAAGTCATCAATCCAAAGTCATATGTCAAAATCTATCCTCCTAGAGTGCAATAGGGTACACACGCTTAGAAGAAGCCTTCCATGTCCTCTCTCTCTCTCTCTCTCTCTCTCTCTCTCTCTCTCTCTCTCTCTCTCTCTATATATATATATATATATATATATATATGAATTTCAGCCACACATATCCCAATCATGGGGGAAAAAGCAAAGATAAAGATGACTGGAACACGGATAGAATTGAAAATTTAAACTTAAGCTGTTTGATTCTTTCAAGCTCAGGTCAAATAAGGTTTTATCAAACCATTCGTTCAATTTGATAAAGTAAAATAATCTATTTTTTTACCCCAAGTCCGATTAATATAACAAAATGCAACAGCATCTCCTATTTGAGAACAAAATTATCAGTCAGCAAATCTACAATGAAATTTCAGAATTATAACAAGCCACCCCCTTATCTTTAAAGCCTTTCTCTTTAGTTATATGGAGGCAGCAACATTCTCTGCAATCTGCTTGTCCATATCAACATATAGTCTCCTCGTGCGATTTACATTTATATATATATATATATATATATATATATATATATATATTCTACTCCTACGACATTGAATAACATCGTCAAAGATGGACGCCCAGTGTGTCCATCTCAATCAAACAACTCCGGTACTCACCAGTAGCGCCAGAAATTGAGACTTTGAACATGATATCTGTCCATCGGTGAGCTTGAACACGCAGAAATCTCCTATGCAGACGTGTTTCTAATCACAAATGCTTGCCAACGGGCAGAGAAGAACGCCACATGCTTAAGTCACAACTACTATGTGTTCATTAAAATGTTTCTTGATGAAGCCACAAGGAGTACTCAGCCAATGCGCATTTTCAAAGCAGCCAGCGTGAAAAAGAGAGACCCTACATGTACTCTCACAAGAGAAGGACACGAGATGTAGACTTAGGGGCAATGAATTGCTGCTAGTTTGAGGACCTCTATTTGGTCCATGGTCTGAAGCAGTGGGCTGAGAAATTTACATGGACAACACTCGAATTTGGAACGAATTTTGAAAGCAGAGCCCTAGCTGAAGAAGACGAGGATTGTGGAAGAAATTTCACTAAAATCGGGAGAATTGACATGTGAAGAAGCCTGAACTTACGAGTTTGGCCCGATGCAGAAGCCTAGTGGTGGCTCGACGGTGTCCAGTAGATGGCAAATAAATGGACTTGCTTCCGCGAGAGAGATCGATGTATTATCAATGGTGAGTTGTGATCGATTATTGATTAAGCCGAGGAAAAAAAATTACCAAAAATCTCAAATTATGCTCACCGTGACATATTCATCATAAACCTTTTTTTTATGATTGATCTCCAATTTGGAGAGTTTGCTTTTCCATGGAAAAGCACAAAATATCGGACGGGGAAGAAAACGGGACACCAAAAATCTCAAATTTGTACATGTGCGACACATTTACCCTTCCGTCAATATTCTGTCGATGAATACCGTTAAAAATCTACCTGCATGGACGAGGGAAGGCAAATGGTGGCTTACATGAAATCAAAACGGCGTCAATTTAATTGGAAAATCATTTGATGGAATCTTAATAGGAGGATAAATAGATCACACATGTACAGTTTTTGAGATTCTCAATGTCCAAAAGAAAAAGTTCAGAGTAAATATGCAGTAGTTGACATAATTTTGAATTTTGGATTTCACAAAAAGGTTTAGAGTAAATATGTCATAATGAATATATTTTTGAGTTTTTTGATGACTTTAAAAAAAATTGAAGATGATGAGGAGTTGGTGGATGAATCTTTCTCTCAACGAATGCCATCTTTTGTGCAGGTTTTCCTTCGACCGACTTCTTGTGGGCTCTCTATTTTCTTTTGTGACTTTTTTTTTCTAATTCTTATATATATATATATATTAACACTTTACTTCCATCTCATCCAACGACAACCACCGGTTCTCCCCCAAAAATCCGAACGAAACTCCAACGCCTCGCTTTCTCCTCTTCACGCTCCTCCGCCTATTCGCGCCTCCGACGATGACGACTCTCAGATTGGCCTCGCCTGCTGCCATCGATTGATGACGATGACGATCCATCCCACCTCAGCCTTGGCAATCGGATGAAGCTCTTGTCAACACCAGCCCGCATCCCCACTTTGCGCGCGGCGGAGACGGGGTGGCGAAACGAAGGACGCAAGCTGCGGCGGCGGCGATGGCGATGGAATCCGAAAGACGGGGATGGAGTGGAAGAGAACAGAACGAGGCAAGAATCGGATATGGAAACGACCTGACGTGATGACGGTTCAGCAGCGATGGGGGGCGGCGTGAGCTCGAGATGGCCCGGCGGCAGATGAATCTGGTCCAGACGTGTGCAAAGGACAAGGAGAGGGGAAAGACTTTGAATCAGAAAGAGCCTGACGATAGTGATGGTGGAGACGGTGAGCTTGAGAGAGAAAAAAAATAATGGAGGAAGACTTGGTTGAAAAAATGAAGATGGACGGAGAGAGAATGGAGAGAGATGACTCCGGTTGAATGAATGGGGATTGATCTCTAGCTGATGATGATTCAATGCAAACGCGAATGGAGCACCACCCAGCGATTCATGGAGATCAAACTCTCTCTCACGATTGTCGCTTCGCAGCGGTGCGAAGATGTGGCTCGCCTCGTCACTGTGACGAGATGAAGAGCTTCAATTGGCGCTACTCCGCACTTCCCATCACTACCCGTCGCCTATCGCAGATCTCCTTCCCATCGCACTGCCTATCTTCGAAGAGATCGTGATTCATTATTGTTTAGCCACCGCGACAGTCGAAGTTGACCTCTGAGCAGCAGGTGTTCGGTGAATTGCGCAAGAGAGAAACTGAGAGCGAGACGATTCTGAAACAACAGGAAGAGGAAGATGCGCCTAGACAAATCTCCACACCCAGCCGGTTCCCGTTGACATTCAGGCGATGACGGGATTCGTCAATCAACACTCGGCAGTCGAACTTACCACGACGTTTCATCGCCGATTGAACTTCCGATTCAATCCAACTCTGTCTGTTGATTTCTGTTTCACTTTTGTGTCCTCCCATTCTCTCGCTGGCTTCCAAATTTCCATAGCCTTCGGTTGCGCACTGTGGAGCAGGAATCGAGTCCGCAAGGAAGGTGTTCGATGGAAAGATGAAGCCGGGCTCTGTTTCGAAGAATACCCATTCGAGATCGAGAGAGAGAGAAAGAATCAGTGAGCTTAGAGCAAGTTCAAGATCGAGAGCGCGGGATGTTGTCGATCCTAAGACGAAAAGCCACTGCCGGAGGAGGCGCGGATGCTGCCGTGTTGTGGAGAGAGAGGTCGCGGAAGAGTTGTGCAGCAGCGACGCGCTTAACGGAGTTATGCCACTGCAGGGAAAGAGATGACCGTGAGGGTGGCATGGCCGAGTGGCAAGGCGGGGGATTAGAAATCCTTTTTCCCCATTTAAACAATGAGGAATTTAGTAGACATTGGTGTGAAAATTTCTTTAATTTGTTTTTTTGGTCGAGGAAAATTTCTTTAATTGACTAACCTTCAAAAGATGTAGCATAAATATAAAATTGCTTTGCCGTGCATATCATAATTTAATTTGACAAAATAAATTCTGAACGCTCTTCCCCTGAGAAGAAACTAACAAATTCTAATTTGCGCCCGCATGCGAAAAAAACTTGAATCATAAAATCTTCAAGAACTCGAAAAGAATCTGATGTAAGAGCACCGGAGCTTCTAAGACCATGGATTGCACCTTGAAATTCTGAGTCAGGTATATGGCTTAAGGGAAGTTTATTCGTATGTTACTACACATTACATCAACATTAGCAATCAGCTTCATCCGTCTCATGACTCCTGCCCACATAGCGCCTGCTAACGGTAGGATCAAGGTCTCATGACTCCTACCCACAGCGCCTGCTAACGCTAGCATCAAGATATCATACACATTCAGGACCATTCCATTCATTAGAACAGAACTCCTCGCTTTTATCCCATTTGCTGAATCACAAGTACATTTTAGCCTAGCAATTCTGAAGTTATGTTCTCCACTAATGTGACCTAAAGGATGCTTCCTCTGCTGTGTCCTTTTGCATAGTATTATTCACCCGAGTCGTATCAGTGGTTCTGAAGATGGATACTCCGAATACGATATTGTCCCCTCTAATGAGCTCGAACACGTGTATCTCCCCCCCTTCAGTTCAGAGAAGTTTCTCTCATGAATGTGGCACAACAGGCAGATAACTTTCCACAATGTCCATGGCTGATGAGCCTCATCGGCCAACATTTGTCTTGAAATATGAGAGCCATGGTCTGCGGACTTTTCTTGATGTGCGTCTTTGAAAATGAACCGGGAACTCTCTGCTCAAGTACACGTTTCGCAATTTTTGTCATCCGAAAAAAGTAAAACAACCAATGATTTTTGAGGAAGACAGTACATGTCAAGGATAAAAACATAAACTATTGACACGATGCATGATTAACCTAGAGCTACCATAGTCCAGCAACTATATGTGATTTAAATCCAAGAGTTGTCATTGTCATGAGGATCTTACCACATTGCTTTTCTTCAGATATATCCACCTCACCGCAATTTGGAAGAAAGGATATTCAGGTTTAAATGTGCTGGCCGGTTCGAGAGCTTTGCACAAACCCGTCTCTTTCAGCTTTACCTGCAGCAGTCGCAAACAGAACATGAAGAAAGCTTTAGCTCTCTAGGAATATACTATTCTTGTCATGTGAAACTCATACCCACCAACATAGCAACGCTAGATCAATAGATCTGAGTCTTTCTAATGGTCTAGCTTCCAAGGCCTATTTGCACACCAAATTCATTTTCAGCACAATCAAAATTGATATGACTAGTTTGGCTTGTTTCCATTGGCTTGACATTTATGAGATCCTCCAGCACATGCATACGCACACATGGGAGAGCTAGAGACAGAGAAACACCACGAGGAGGAATTAGCTGTAACACATTCACTCTTAGGCTAACGACATGGAGAGTTCCTGTACGAAATTCAAATCAAACACGAGAACAACACAATCAAGGGGAGAATTAGCTTGTAGATTAAGATACACACCTTGAAAATCTCATGATGAGCAGTTCGAACTTCCGTCTCTCCCCAAACCCCGTGCTGATGATTGTACACAATAACAGCCATGAACTTCGCAAACCTGATGAGATTACTTGCCTTACAAAGTTGAGGACACTTGGGTGAATGCAATTCACTTTCTGCGAGACAAATACACAATTGTCGAGACCTGGTTCCTCATATCAGCATTTGTTGGCAGATATTCTATCTCAGATGTGCAATAATCAATGAATACATGGAAAATGGAGTGCCCTTCAGATTTGAAGACCAAAATTTGGCCCCCACAGATAGAGTAATGCTCTACAAATTCATTCCAACCCTTTGATAGCCAAACCATTTCATCACGTTCTTCCAATTCCACAGGCCAAATGATTGCACCATCCTCTCAGAAGCAAGTATTTTAGAGATTCTCACCATATTTTCTCACTAACCTCTTTGGTATTCCCTATAGGAAAAATAAAACCCATAATATTAATAAGCCTATGAGACTTGATTTCAAATTAAAAATGAAGAAGAACATAACAAGAATGCATAAACCAAAAAGGACATGTTGAAGCACATCCCTTTCGGTTCATTCAGATTTGGAATGTGGCATTAATGAGTGTGCATCTGGATTATTATCAACCTCATAAAGCCAGTAGGCATAGAGGTACACTTCCTTGATTCATCAAGACTATAAAGGAGTTATTACTTGGAATACTGAATTCATTTTGGACCAGCCAGAGTGACATTTCCAGAGTTCATCCTGATCAATGTAAATCAAGTCCTAACCAGCACTATTGAATATGTAGACTCTGAACACAACATCCCTATCAATGAGTTTCTACATGCAGATGTGACTTTCTCTTGCAAATGTGGGCCAACCAGCAGAAAAGAACCCCCCTCCCCAAAACATATCGCATCTCCTAACCATCTGTATGCGCACGGGACTCGGCGACATCTGCCCTCGGAGAAAAACGCTATTTTTCCACGCCCCGCCCCTCAAAAATCGCTTAAATCCAGGGATCGAAATGGCTATTTTTAATTTCGGGGGAGCTGAGTAAAATAGTTATCCTCGATTTCTTCGATTTTTGTGGAAAACAAAAACTTGTTATGTGCTGTTTATTTTCCATTTGCGCAATTTGTGTTGAAGCATTATGAATTTCTCGTGGGGTTTCTAGTGTTTTTCTTCTTCTTCTTCTTCTTCTTCTTTATTGATCTGATTTGAACATGAGCTACACGAATATTTCGGTATTTTATAGTTTTCGCGAAACGAAAAATCAAAAATAGTTTATCGACAAATTTCCTAACCGATTTTTCTTAAGGTAGAAAATCGGAGGGTGAGCATGGTTTGGGCTGACAGTTCTTAATATGAAATCGGAAATCGCCCAGTAAGGATCGATTCCAAGAAATTAGATCAGAAACCACCCGTTGATTTTATGGATCCACTCGACAACCGATCTCACCAAGTTTCACGCAATTGGAGGTGATTGAGAGTGAGAAGGAGGCGATGAACGGCTAGAGACGCGGCCATAAGTTGATAGGAGTTGAGAATCGAGCTTCAAATTGGGGATTTTATAGTTTTCATTTTTCTAAAAATATTTTCATTTTTTTTGTTGAAATTTTTCTTAAAAGTTATATATATGTATAAAATTCCTGAAGAAGACTGACGGTCTAACCCGGAAATCGGAAGAAATTTTGGGAGACCGGGGAAATGATGGGGGAAGGGAGAAGCGTGAACTTACGAGCTTGCCGGATTGAAGTTCGTCCAGGCTCGGCGGTGCGATCTCCGGCTTCGCACTTTCGTCTTCTCTCCGGCGGCGACGACGACGAGAAACCACGATGATCTTCTTCAGGGAATGGTGGGAGGGAGCGGCGCACTGTTGAGCTTTGTCGCAAGAAAAAAATCGTTTCTTTTTGGGGATAAATGTTTCAGTGCGGTGATGGAGGAGGGGAGATCGATGGGGGTTGATGATGCTGATCACACGCGGCTGCCATTTTACCTTTCTCTCTCTCTCTCTCCATTTGCGCCACCTGCCCTCCCCTTCATCAGTGACAAGAAAGTTGAAAAGATGACAAAATGTAAAAACTTTATGGTGCTGCAAAAATAATGATAATAATGATGACGGAGGAGAATGACATTAATTGGATCTTACTAATTTTATGTGCATTTGTCTATGCTGATAACTTTTGTATGGTTGCATTGAGATCACCCTCCCAGTCATACCACCATTTGTATCTGAATAGTGACACAAAAGATAGTTTTGGCGTGCTTAGCATACCCTTAGAAAATATTCTCATTTTCGGGCACTCTTCCACTTCAATCTTCCACAAGGACGGGAACCTGAAGCTGCAACTTGTGGCGGAGGAGAAGCATTCTAGGCTCGACAACTTTTGGAGTGTCAACCTTTCTAGCTTCTGAAGAGATATCACATTTCCTTTTCCGTTACTATCGTTCGCCACTACTTCTTTCATTCTTTCACATCCTATTATAGTCATTTCGGAGAGATGCACCAAATTTATGATCGCTGAAGCTGTTACTAGATGTACTAATCCGAAGGAATTCTTCACCACTAACTCCCTCAAATTCTGGAAGGATGTCATGACCGGAAATATCGTTGTCAAACACGGACAATCCCAAACCTCAAATTTTTGGATACCTTGAAGAATTTTCGCCATTAAGTAGCCTTCTCTCCATAAACGTTTTAGGTTATGCAGTTTGGTTAACTTAAGTTCTCTTAGATTTTCAAGCACCGGATGTTTTCCATCATCAACAAGCCCTTTGTCAAGGAATATATCTTCAAAGGAGCAACAAAAGATCTCAAGGCTTTGTAAATTCTGAAATCTCTCTAGGAGGAATCTGGAAGGAAAGATGGCACTTTCATCATGAAAGCATGCCAATGTTAGCGCTTTTGGCTTGCCAAAGATATCATCGGGAAATTTTCCATCCCGTATCATTTGAACATCTTTACCGACTAATAAAAGTCTCTTTAAGTTGGGAAAGTCCTGCCAAATTGAATACAACAAGAGAAGTAAATTCAGCAAAGGTTGGGCCATAAATCACTTGTAAGATGTAAACCTAATTCGATGATTCACATGGAAGGTGGCCATCTTCTTACATTTCATCAAATCAAAAGATCCCTACATACAATCTCAAGCTTTTAGAAGCCTCAAGTAGAGGTTGGTATGGTTATGTTGGTAGAGTGAATCTAAATTCAAGAACCCGTCAACTGACCAAATTTATCTTTTATTAGAAATATCTTATCTTGTCAACAAAAATTTGTCATCTTTGGAATTCTATGTTATGGGATGCACTCAAAATGTTAGTAAAATGTTTTGGGTCCACAAACTTAAAAGTGTGCTTAAGACATAAGACATATCTTATGTTGTCTTCAAACTCATAGGTAAGGGGTTTCAGGTTTTCTATAGTAGTATAATATGACGACTAAGTGGACAGGGAAATTAACGAAAACAATAGAAAATAGGGCATTAAGGTACTAATGTTATTTTTGTTTTGAAAAATTTGTTTGAATTGATTTTTTAGAGTTTGTAGAAGATGAATTAGAGAAGAAACACGTGTCAACAAAAATCTTTAAATATTTTTGTAATTCTAGGTAATGGAATATCTTATGGGTGTCCGCAAATGAAAAGTATACTTAAGATATTAATAATATCTTAATGTTGTCGACAAACTAATAAGCAAGGGAGATCATATTTTCTATAGCATTATAACGTGACGTGATTATGCAGTGGATATAAGATTAGTGAGCGATTTAAAGAACAAAGTAGAAACTGAGGGAGAGCAGCTGTAAACATACCCTCTCAAATGAAGACTCTGCTTCTTGGTATGAAAGGTCCTGTTGATCATCTCTTTGAGCCCAATTGTTCATGGATATTGCAAAGGACAAGGTGTTCAGTTTGTCACAGTGCGTCACTCGCAATTCCTCCATGAATGGCCAATTCAAAGTGGGGAAATTAGGGCAAAAGCTCTTGAGCCGTGACATATCATGTAACGCTAGAGAGGTTAGTATCGGGAAAAGAACTTGAGCAATATTGGAGTGTGGAGTGTCATCTCCACTAGCGACTATTTCCTCGATCCTACAACACTCCACTCGAAGTTTCTTAAGTTGGGTAAGACTTGTAGCCACCCAATGCGGAAACAAATTTTCAAGGCTCTTACAATTTTGAACCTCCACTTCCCCTAAATAGTCAAAAGTGAGAGTTTCTTGAGGATCGTCGGTCCATATTTTGCTTAAATTGTCCATGTGGGAGAGAACCATCGACTTAAGTTGAGGAAATTGTACCTGCCATATTGAAAAAAATGACGCAATGAATGTGATTACATCGAGTTATGACCTCAAAGAAGGAATTTTCAAAACTTCCCTCGCTCTCACGAATCATGAGAATGCAAGTTCTTAGTGATATAAATAGGGAGGGGCTAATTGATACTTTCGTTTCATTTAGTTGATTGATGAATAAGGCCAAGTATATTGCATTGCAACAAGCACGAAATGATAAATGCATTTATAATCAATAGTACATTGAGCATTAGCTTTTAAGTGGCTTGATTGACATTTAATACTAGTAACGCATTATCAGTTATCCCTTTAATTCTTGGAAAGTTGTCATGATGACTTCTTGGATTCTCGAACTTTCATGTTTGCTGATCACAAATAGAGGAAGGCCATTTTACTTGAGTGCTTAGGTGAATATTAAGAAATAGAAAGGTGCTTACACAGATCATTATCAAAGTTTAGAGCACTCCTAGATGAACATCCAATTTGTCAGATTTGTTTGCAGTGGTCATTATTAAAGTTGCTTGAACTGATCTTTTGATAATGCAACATTAGATAAGCTGAGAATCTATTAGATTTATTTGCTTCAAGGTGAACATGTATCACAAATGGAGAAAAAGCAAGGGCATGGTGATGACGAGCCATGAATAACGTGTGCAGAGAGTTTAAGCAGTATATATACTGATGAAGGAATGGATGAAACCGAAGCATGGCTCCACATTATTTCCTCTATTTACTATGAGCACCGTTACTTATTCAATACTAATACTAATTGCAAACATTACTTACAAATCTTCTAACGAGTAAGTTCACTAATGAGAAGCGTTATGAAAAATTGATGGCAAACAAGAGTAAAAAAGAAAACTAACTTCAATTGTTTACCAGTTTTTTCTTCATTATGTACAGTGTTTTTTGTATTGAAAGAAAATAAATTCATAACAGGCACGGACAACGTAATGACTTCAATAAAAAAATGTATGTTAAGATCTCAGGAAAAGCAAATTGGGTCAAATTTACTAGTTCTACGTTGGACAATTAATGACTTGCATGAAATAATATTTATTAACTTTTGAGGTGGAAAAGTGAAAACAGAATCTTGCGGTGGGCCAGTGATCCAACCGCTGGCAAAAAGTGTGTAATAGGTAACCAATTTGCGTGGAGGCAAAACCAGAAGAAGAAAAAAAAAACAAAAGTGGATGACCATATTATGTTTGGTTGGAATTAACCAACCGTGCTTTTTTTCTGACCCAAAAAAAAAACTGTACTTCTTTTTACTGTTTTATGGCCTCGACGAATTGTCCATCGAGAAGAAAGTATTGATATTTTTCATTTGGTTACAATAAAATTAACGCAGTTACAATTTGTCACAACGAAAAACCAGAATGACTTTCCACACTTCCTTAAATCTATTAATATTCTTAATTGAGGATTTTAACGAGTTTTTGAAATTAACTAACCATGTGGGAGATATCTATTATTACATGACGGCTCATATTTGACACAAAAACGAAATTAATGCTATCACAACTTGTCACGACCAGAAAAGCAGACGACTATTTTCATACTTTCCCAAATTTATTAGTATTCTTGATTGAGTGTGATGGTGCCTTATTGAAATATCCTCAGAATGTGGGGATGCCTATTATTACATGACAGCTCATACATATAGATGACATTAGAAGTAAATAAATAATTAGTGACAACTATTACCATTAAGAAGAAAAAATGTGTGAATATTCTACTTGCAAGCAACAATAGAAAAAATTGCGCAAAAGCATTAGAATAACAAAAACACACAAGCATTTTCAGAAGAGAAAGCAATAATTGAAATTTGTGAGGAATCTGTAACAAAAAAGTCCAAAAAGCCGGGGGGAGGGGGGGGCTCACTTGATCGATTGGTTTGTGTTATTTGCCTTTTTAATAAGTGTTGTAAACTAAAATAAATTTGGTAAAGATATAAGCTTGTAATTCACTTAATCAATCAAAATGAATTTGAAAATTGATTTTTATGCTTCAAAAAATAAGACGATGGTGGCTACTTGTATATTCCTTATTATTCTACTTTGATAATAACCTCTCCTCAATTCTGTCGAATGGATAAATTAATCATAGGATTTTAAAATTGTATTTGTTTATATTTTATAAAAAAAAATTATCATACAATATATTTAACAAGTGTCTTGATTAACAATCCTTATTAACAACTTAGGTTAATATTAGGCATTTCAGGTGCTTCAGGGGTCACCATTTATTGCGTTTAGTCTTCGTGAGACAGAATGGTAGTGTTGATTGGATAATTTATTCCTTTTTTTTATGTAGCTAGGACATTGACCAAATATTGTTACCTAGTTATGAAGTATGACTTGCAATGTCGACAACCGCCCACTGAATGTCTACTAAATATTATCCAGCTGTCATTTTCTCTTTTATTTTTTCCTTTTTTTTTGCCTTTTTACTTTTCCGGAAAAAGTATTCTACCTTTTCTCTTCCCAAACATAGATTGTCCGCATTATCACACTAATTATCACTAAACACAATAAACCAGAATTACTAATTATTGTAAAACACAGTTTCGTAATCTGATAGGCTATCGAGTACAGTGATTCAAGTACAATTTACGAACAAAGACGAACCGCTTCATGCATATCGACCCTTTTTATTTTTATTTATTTTATTTATCAAGACCCGGTCAAGCATGGGTGACTATTACAAAATAAAAAGTTGATTGCATTGATCATTATCGAAGTCTAGAGCACTCCTATTAAAAAGAGCCACTCTCTCTGATTCCTCCATTTTCATTCGATTGGGGAGATGATTATGGTACAATGAGCTGTAATAGCTAAGCAATTTGTTATGAAGCTTTCTTTTCCCCCTTTCTTCATGTTCCATAGAACGACACGAGTTTGGTTCTGCGCAAGAAAATATGAAGTGGCAATACGGACATCTTTTTTTGCCATTTTTAGATGCTATTCTATGTTCAGTGCTTTATAGTTCAAATTGTAAAACGTAAATGTTTTTATGTGGTTACTGTGATAACTTTTTAAGAGCCTCGTTAATTAATTCTAGAGTATTGCGCAAAATGCGATTTTATGAGCCGACACAAGACTAACATTTCTAAAAAGATATGGAGATGTACAATTAATAGTCATATTTGCTGAGGATCGGAGAATTGTTGATCTCTGCACTAAAGATTTAAAGATTATATACATAAATCCATAGAAAGCACGGGAATGCTGCTAGTTATTAGACATTAACTTATAATTAGATGATTTTGAATCCGTAGATATGTACCAATGTCTTAATTGTTTTGCATTAAAAATTTACAGATGTGAGCATGGACTCCTGTGGGCAGGTAAATATTCTATACATCTTTGTTCAGGTATGAAACACGAGTCCCAACTAAATTCGAGCAAAGCACCGATGACTGATATTACGAACATTTATATATAGAATTTTTGTCCAATTCTACAAGAATATGTTACATACGAAATGCCAAAAATGCATTAGCTTGAAAAAACTGACCTGTGGAGTGAAAAGCGAAGGGGTGCCGTGGTCAATCTCCATCAAAGATTGCCAAGTGAAACTTCTCATCTTGGGGCAGTGGGCAATGGTCAACTTTTCCAATTTGGGACATTCGAGCGTATGATTCTTTCCCAAGACGAAACTAGTCAAATTGGGCAAGCATTCCAGCGTCAAGTATTTCAAATTTGGGAATGTAATCTTCTCCACGACGCTTCCCTGCCCTTCTTCGTCTGTGATCACTCCTTCCATCTGACCACACTCCTTTATTTCAATTCTCCATAGATAGGCAAGGCACCGAGCCATCGATGGAGCGAAAGCATGTCCCAAGTTGCTGCAATTATAAAGAATGAGATCACGTAAAGAATTGAAGCGCAACGATTCTTGAAGATCTTTGTTCCATAGTCGCCTCAACTTTGGTAGATTGACCAAGTTCAATTCACCTAGCTGAGGCAGCACCCGAGTGCTTTCCATAGCCTCTAGCCCTTCTTGATCGAATATTTCTTCTAGTGACTCGCAATTGCACACTTGCAAAAACCTCAAATTGTCTAAAACAAGCATCAATTTGGATGGAATTGCTTTAATAAATGACGGACATTTATCCACCACCAGTGATTCTAATTGCCAAGATGACTTGATGGGATTAAGTTCGCTATGCCATTTTCCAATTAGATCAGGGAGCTCAGATAGCAGCATTTTCTTTACTCCAGCAAACATGCCCTGTCAAAAATTGCATCATTAAACGTGAACTTCTAGTTAGCAAAAATCAATTATTCTATTCATGGTCAAAACCATCCAATTGCACAGAATTTGGTAAGTGATGCATACCATTTCTTCAAACGTATTTTGGATGGTGACGTTGAGGTCTTCCTTCCAAAACCACGTTGCTGCTGCATCATCTCCAGATACTTGTACTCTCTTTAGCTTTGGCGCCTCTATTGGTCCTTGAGAGAAGAAATTCATGTTGAGACATCCGGTCACGATGACATCTTCCAGGAGAGGGAACATCAAAGTGAATCCACTTGAGCTGAAACATCTCAACCTTGTCAACCCCTCAAGCTCCATACACTTCAATTGATTGAAAGCCACTATATGCCCCTCTCTATCTCCCTCGTCACTAATGACTTCAGTAAACATTCTACATTTTCTTATGCTCAATTTTGTGAGTGCAACCAAATTTGTAGCCATTGTCGGTGAGAACATATTTGATAACCCATCACAACATGACACATTTAGAGTTTTTAGATGTTGAAAATAACTTGTAAAGGGCTCATGACTTGCGCCTTCTATTGCTTCCGCATTGATACTCAGCTCTTCCAGTCCTTCCTTCTCGATGAGTTCCACAATGCTACATTTTTCGATATTCAACTCCTCAAATTGCATTAGATCTCTGGCTATTGAGGCTGGAAACAGAGAGGTGAGGCTCTCACATTTTTCAACGCTAACAGAATGAAGACATTGGAATTTAACTTGACAGTGAAGTTCCTTATCCCATACACACTTTAGCTCTGGTAGATCAAATAACTCCAACTCTTTTAATGGAGAGCGAGTAACAGGATGCCCATCTGGAGAATCCCGTGGCTGAAATTTGAAAATAACTTTAAGCGAACCACATGATCGTGCCTTCAAACTTTCCAAGCTCAAGATCCGACCTAGAATGGAAGAAGTAACAACATTCACAAGCCTATTGCATTCACCCACACAAAGGGATTTTAGCTTGGGGAAAGAATCTGCGGCAACTTGATCGTCCCATATCATCACGATGTTATCCAAGCTAGTGATATGTAATGTCTCCAATCTAGGAAAAACGATCTGCGGTATCTGCTCATAGAATTGGTGATTCAGTCAAATTACGAATTCATGAACTTCCAAGATGTAAATATAGATGAGTGCCAAGATGTAAATTACGAATTCACAGAATTGGTGACTCTATCTAAAGTTGGACAATAGGGAAAAAAGAATAAAATGAAAAAAGTTCGTAAAAAAAAATCTGCATACTATTGTCAATACGAGAAGGCTATTGGAATTACTAGAGACAAAACAAAAAGAGTAGGAATCCCGACCGGATTCTGTTGAGAATGGGGCAAAATGGTAATTTGGATGTGCTCATATAACAATCATCTAACCACATTAGTGTCTCAAAGATCCCAAACTCGAATAAAATCTCTCCCTTTCGGCCTTTATGGCTAGCCCAAGAATGAAATAGCTACCATACGTAGCAATTGTAAAATCACTTAGAGATTGCTATTTAAGTTGCACAATATGGATGATATTCTTCGGTGAAATTGCGCCATTTCGTAAATTAATTAAGAACGAGGAAAATTTTATTTAAAGAAACAAGAAGCGCGTCAAACAAACTGGTAATCAACGTTAGAAAATAGAAGTCGCTGAATTGATGTAGTAAAAGAAGAATGCAGCTGAGGGATCACTTGAGGAAGAATATTAGCTATGAGAAAGAAAATGATGGAGAAATTGAGATTAAAAAAGCAACCAATCAACCATCAAATGGTGCACTACAGTAGGTGTGATTTTATCTAACACCGAATGCCTCGAGTCAATATTATATCACTCTACAGCAATTACATAGTTAGGCTAAGAGAAAGCAATTAAAAAAGGAATTGCTTTGGTCAAACGAACAAATCTTACTTACAACAATCCCCACTTGAAAGAACTAAATATACTTAATAGACTGAATTTTCCTTTCAAAATGCATTGATCTTTTATCAGTGCTCGAGGAACCAATAGTTAGATACCAACGATAAATCATACACATACTCGAGTCAAATAGTTGAAGATTTTCCTGAATATCTCATTATAGAAGACTAAATTTATTTAAGAAAGACGACGTATTAATCTTGTGGGAGGACCTATTTTCACAGCCTATTTGGCTGCATAAACAACATTTTAGGTGAACGACCTATATATTGCTTTTAGTTTAGTCAAAGTGGACCCGCCTGTACATTACTCTATTTCATTTTCCACTGAAACATTCTTCCGCTGTCCACTCGACAATTCAGATGACTCAAACTGAAATGGCTGATTTGCAAAATGTACTTTATTTCTTTAACAAGAGTTTCGGGAGAATGGCCTTGCAATTGATAAAAAAACTAGAAGGGGTGAATTCCAAAGCCCTGGACCCTAGAGAGGGCTCCGATTCCTTTTGCTGGTGCAATTAAGAGAGAGTAAAGCCTCCTACGATCAGGAAAAGAAATGAGATCTTGTAAGCTTCCTTCAACGGAGAAGGCTCACTTTCAATTGTTTTTTCAATGTACATGCTTGCAATGTCTAAGCCGTACATGTGAGGTTGCTGAGAGTTTTAAGTTTCTTGTGAAAATCGAAAAGCTTTTAGAGATCCTGTTCGGCAGTTGTATTACCCGTTCATGCTTTGTCCAAGTACCATAAGAGATGTTCAACTATCTTTATGGAAACTATTTCCATAGAAATTAAAAGTAAGAAATTGCGACTCATACATGTCGGCAAATCTCAATTCTTATATGCCTGTATGCTACTCATTTTCTTTAAAAAAAAATTTAACCAAAGTACACTTTGTAAGTAATTTAGTTAGTTTTTATTTTGGCCATGCTTTGTCTCTGGTATAGTTAATATTTTGACGTGACGTTAATCACATACCTCTTGATTGAAGAGTGCCGTGGAGTGTGATTTGCTGTGGTGACTTCGACCTTCTGTTGAACCTGCCATTGATTTTCTTCGGATGAATTGTTGCAGGGATGAATACTACAAGAAGGTATTCAGTGATTAAAAAAAAAAATCAATCTTACGGTTTCTATGAGAGAAGCACGTCAAACTTTTCAAACGTTCTAAGTGTAAATCGATTAACATCGGGAATGCCAGAGTTTCTGATGTTTTCATTCCCAACCCTTCTTCCTTGGTAATGATCGCCTCCATCTTCTTGCAATTCAATATGGTTAGTTTATTCAGTTGTGCGAGAGATTTAACCATGGATGGGGAAAACATAAATCTGAGATTATCCAAGCCTCTGATATCTAATGTCTCCAAGTTAGGAAAGGCAACCTGCGCAATTCGTTCACGGAATTGGTGATTCAATTAAATTACGAATTCATGAACTTCCAAGATGTAAATATAGATAAGTGCCAAGGGGAGAGGGGGATTATTAAGTTGCACAAAAGGAAAAAAAGAATAAAATCAAAAAATGAATTAAAAAAATCTCCATTCTAATGTCGTTCTAATTTCCAGTCTTTCCTTCGGTAAAAAGACTTGCAATCAGAGCTTAATTTGATTAATGAGCCAATTTTATTCCATCTGAAGAATATCTCCTTCAGAAATGGGTTAGCGAGTAGAGCATTACTTATCTCTCTCTATATAATAAAGCAAACCCAACAATCCATTCAATCTCAAATTTTGGCCCAAAAAGTTCAAATAATATGGATGGCCAATGTCTAATGAGATATATGGCAAAAGTTAAAAGCCCAAAGACTACGGCGATTAAGAAAAATCAAAGCCGCAAAGGCTCTTTTCAAAAATTTCCCGATCTAGTTCCATTATTTTGAAAGCGAGACACAACTAGGAAGAAGAACAATCGCACTCGGACACACTACCTTGTAGGACCCACAACTTATATGTCCACGACCCTTTACTGACATATTGCATGCGTCTTGGGCCCCACCATCAACTTCAGTGATAATAACGCCATTATAAAAGGGCAATCTTGTCTAGTCAACGAAATAGCCGCGGCAATTTTTGCTAGACAAAATAGCCATGCTTTTGTCCTTACTATATGCATGCATGAACATGCACAAAATTTGTGTTTGTGGTGCCAAACGTATGTCCGAGTACATCTATCCATACTATATGCATTATGAACATGCAAAAAATTCTGTACTCTTACAGTTATGAGTCCTACGCAACCACTAAGTGCTTATTTAAGCATGATACACAAAAGACGTGCATCAATTAGATTAGCATAGTTACTTTTATTTCAAAACCTGGTCCTCCTTTCCATTCTTTGTATTGGTTTTTAAGAGTCACCTATATTATACATTTTGGGGATAATAACAAAGTTCGATAACTAAATTCAATCGAATCCATTTCGAAAGATTAGAAATTACTTAACTTATGGAATTACTTTAATGCAAAAAAAAATTCCCTTCATTTTTGCTTAATGAAACCCTATTAATATAGATATAATTGCATCATGTAAGTTGAAAGTAGCTCAGAACCTATCACAAACTAAATTTACATGGATTTCATACAATTAGTTGGAATTCTACACAATTAAGAGAAACGGAAGATTGCTTCACATGATCGCAGAGAAGGCATCATCGGATAAGATACTTAGGAAGAAAATGAACCGAAAATAAAGAAATGATTAAGCATTATAATCCATGTCACATCTAATTAGCAAAAGAAGGAAAGATAATTATAATTTCTTTTGATAGAAAGTTACCTGTTGCCTATTGAAGAACGCAACTTGAGTGCCAACTTGGTCGTCTGATGTACTACTCGAAGGAGCTGTCCGGACAGCAACAAAGTTCTTGATACTTGGCAAGTCACACAATTTCAATACGTGCAAATTACACAACTCAACTTGACCACAATCATCATCTTTTACAATCCCCTTCATTGCCTTGCAACCGACAACTTCGATCTCTTTTAACAGTGGAAGTTCTCTTAGTAATGAAAGGGGAAACAGATGTTCCATCTTGTCACAGCTATCAACTCGTAGGACTTTTAATGCACTGAAGGACTTGGAGGAGATATCGTTGTGGCATAACTTCTCCAAGTTGATGAGATTCCCTAGAAATAAAAACTCCAAGGTCTTAAAAGTGGGAAGGGAAGACCGTTTGAGGATGTAACGGATGGAAGGACTTTCCTGAACACGTAAACGCTTTAATTGTGGAAAACCTTCTGGGGATAACTGGCAAATGCTTTGCTCTATTCCGTTCAACCCATCCAACCACAAATCGTCAGTTCTGTCTAAAGTAGTTCGTATGCATCCTTTTTTAAGAATATCACTTGTTGGATTCAACTTGAGCTCCAATGTCCTTGATCCTTCGTACTCGCTTAACCAGCGCCAGCAACTGCAGTCATAAAGATGACCTATTTTGAGTTTGTACTTGGTCAATTTCTCGATATTTAGATCCCCTGGGAGCACACTCTGGTCGGGAATGGAAACATGCAAAGTGCAAAGATTCTTCATGTGATTCAACTCAATCAGACTGGCATTAGTTCGTGGAGTTTGATCCACGGCATTCCATCCATCAAAGCTACCCTCCATGTACAACTCCTCCAATTTGATCAAGCTTCCGAGCACACCTGGTTCAATTATCTGGAGTTCTGAACAATAGTTCAAGTCTAACAACCTCAGCTCTACTAATTGCCCGATTTCTTTCGGCAATCGCTGAATTTTGGAGTTGACAATGCTGAGAATTTGAAGCCCTTTTAGCTCGCCGAGAATGGCCACATCCTCTAGTGAACAACGCTCAAGACACAGAGTAAGTAAGTTCTCCAAGAACTGAAATGGTGTCGGTGAACAAGTGAGACGTGTGCTAGTAAGATTCAAGACCGCAAGTTTCCTCATAGAGTTGAAATATGAATATGGAACCTCAAGAGATTCATTGTTGCTGAAAAGCAAAAAGATGCGCAATTCGGGGCAATCTAATTCTTCAGGAAGCTCCTTCATGTCAATATAGGGAAAGCATATCGCCGTACAACTTTTGAGCCTCTCCTTCCGCAATTTTGTTGCCGACATACATCTGTCTTTCAACAACAGAAGAGAGCGATCTCTTAAAATGAACCGGGCTACAAAGTCACAAACCAAGTCATGTATCTTGAAACAGTCTGCGCCTCCATTGTCTAACAGAAGGGAGGAGGCTTGAAGAGTGCGGATGAGTGTGCTCAACCTATCTCTAGCCTCTTTCATGCTGCTATCTTTTTGAAATATCCCCAAACCATAGCCATACCTCACCAAGTTTTCAACGGAGGGCTTAGAGACGCCATAAGCAACGCAGAGTTGTAACAAACTTTTTGCCTCCTCGCTTTCTAAATTATCATAACTTAATTGCAACATCTTCTTTATCATTGCACTTATTCCTTCATTTGTACACTGGTCAATTTGATTTAAAGCATCCCTCCATCCAGATAAACTAGCGTATTTTAAATGTTTCGCCATTGCGAGAATTAGGAAAGGCAAACCTGCACATTTGTGAAGCGCTTTATCCACCAAGGCTCTGAACTCATCATCATGAACTTTGTCCCCCACCGTCCTCTCAAACAAACCTCTTGCCTCTTCCACCTCCAGCCTATCAAGGTAGAAGTCCCTGTCGCAGCCCATTTCCCTTCGCAAAACATTTCGATCTCTCGACGTTAACAACAACTTGCATCCCATGACTTTGTTGTCATGTCCGCAAGGAATGCCAACTGATTTCAAGTCGAGCCCCTCCCACAGGTCGTCCAGTATTATGAGGACCTTCTTTTTCTCATTTCCCAACCTCTCGCGCAGCAGACGATCCGCTCGCACGCTCTCATAATCATAACCCTTCATGTCCAGGCCCAACGAATGCGCAATCACTCCTTGAATCATCTTGATGTCAGGATTTTGCGACACATCAGCCTTAGCGATCAGATCGAACTGCTTTTCTTCTCTTATTCTCCTCCCCGCATCGACCAAAAGGGTGGACTTGCCGACCCCACCCATCCCGTAAACCCCGACTACGCTATTGCTGTTATCGGCAAGAGCGTCCATGATGTCCTGTATGATTTGAGCTCTGGATTCGAAGATGCCATCATCCCTAAGCTTAATCGACATTGAGGCAGAAAAAATGGAAGCCATCGCGGTGGCCGACTGGACGACTTCTTTGCCTTCTCTCTTGGCCAGATTCGGAGCAGCGACATTTCCCGGAGCAGGATCGCTGAAGCAGATGTCGTCCAATTCCCTGAATCCGCTGCATTCATGAGCGAGTTGCTTAATGACCTCGATCTTGCCCTCGGCCTTCCTGCTGAACTGATAGCGACATTTGGGGTCGGGAAGAGTCCCATAGCAGCAAGTCTTGGTCGCCTTTTCGAAGACGTCAAACAGCTCTCCCGCCTCCTCCAAGGCCTCGTCAGCACTTTGCTGCCACTCCGTGAAGACATCATAGAAATTCCGAAGATTGTTTCTGGCCACTTCTGCCAAAATGCGTACCCTCTGAGCCTCGTTCTCCAGATTCCGGGCTTCCTCCCGAAGACGGTCGGCGATGCTCTTGGAGGAGATCACGTATCCGAACCCACGCTCGATGGGAACAAGTACATATCTCTTGAAGACATCCCATGCAATAGCAACGACAGAATCGGCCGACATTTTTCTTTGATTTTTTTTTCCCGAGAAAGAAAGAGCGAGAAAAGAGGGAGACAGAGAGAGAATGATGAAAAGGAGGAGCAGATACTGAAGAAGAAGAGGAGGAGGAGGAGGAAGAAGAATGGTTGAGCCGAGGAGAAGAAAGAGCGCAACAGACGAGAGACGAACAAGGCCAAGAGATTTGAGTGCCAAAAAAGGATCAAGTCGGAGGTGAGCGACGAACAGCACAATCAATGGAGAACGAAAGAGATGATTATCGGCTATTAAAGTAAACAACAACGATTCGACCTAAACCATCGCCCTCGGAATATCTAGAATATGATATAATAAAAGGTAATGGGTAAAGAGATAAGGACTGGCCACACCCACGTGACACGGGGCTCCAACGCTCACCACATTGTACTGTTTTGACAGAGAGAACACGTGACATGTAACTTTAAACGGTCTGCCACCAGCTCAATTTTTAACGTGGACCATAATGCCAAGGCAGAAAAGCACAGGTGGACCCTTGGAACTCCCAGGGTACTCAACAAAGAACACGAAGAGGCATCTTCATTCTTTCTCATAATATTAACATTTTTCTTCGTTATCAGCATGTGCTTGCTTGCGTGATTTTGAATTTAATTTTGAGATGCATACAACGCCTACAACGACTGATTACAAGAAAGTATTCAGCAATAGAAGTTTTGATTGGTGCCAATAACGTTACCATAACTTTAGACAAGCTAAGGTCCAAATGGTTTCAAATATATACCTACAACTCGTACTAAATCGAGACTAATTTCTTAAAAAAAAATCTGAACTTTATATTTAATCTCAATTCTTACCCAAAATTTTGTCTAAAACAACCTCAACTCACTCTACTCCTAGATATGCTCTCGTGTCCAAAAATCCCTATTGATTTCTTCAAAATTATCAACATTAGAAAACTAATATTATTCTATATAAAAGTGAGGGAGTTGATAAATACGCAAGTTCTAATAATGAGCCTCTAATTGGCCCAAATATTCATAATTTTAAAGAAACTAGCGGCGATTTTTGGATACTACTACTCTTTACAGGATAAAATTAATATGAGAAACGATTCCGAATCACCACTAACATTTTTTCATGCTTTGTCATTTAAATTGGAGTTTGCTCCTTTTTTTCAAATGCTTGGGTTTGGTTAGAGTCTTTTACTTTTAATATTTACTTTTTAAATATTGCACGTATCACAAATCGATTTTAAAAATTTTCAAAAACATATAATTATTGACAAGTAAAGTTACGTGGGTTTTCATAATTTATAAACCTAATTTTTCTTTCACTTTTAAATTTTTCGAAGGACGGGGAGGGTAAAAATAAGCAACATTTTGCTGGAAAATTTTAAAATAAATGGCTGAGTTTTAATACTAGTGATCGAACGATCTAGAAATCTAAAAATGACTCGAACCTTGAGGAAAATAGAAGAGATACGGTATGGATGGAGCTACACTTTGGAAGTTGAGTGGTAAGCAGACTGCCTCACGTCGTCACTGGCCAAAAATAAAAAATATAAAAAGGCCGATGTACGCGTCGGTCACCTCCATCAAGATAAAGAACGATAAACTAATAAACAATCCACTGCTTGAGATAGATGACTCATAAAAAATACACAAATATGGAAACGGATGAATTTTTTGCATTTTACTATTCCTTGATCAGTCACCATCACTGATGTCCAGGTCTCCACGTCTTTCTTCCACTGCTCATGGAGTAATTGAGGGTGGTGGGACCTGAGATGGGCTTGAATGCGACAAGTCGCTCCTCCAGATATGATGGCTTTTCTGCATTTTACTATTCCTTTAATTGACCAGGCACCAAACCAGGCAACGTCATCAATGTCTATCTCCACGTCCTTTCGTCCACCGTTTCTGGACAAACATCTAAGTATACGTAAATGTATGACAGCTGACCGGGTGCCCTCGCTTGTCTGGCCTCTTTCCTCTTACCGGCGAGAAACATTGCTTTTCCCATTTCGCCCCCAAATGAACAAGCTTTTCCTTCGTTTCAATTAACCCTTATTGCGTGAGGATATGTGACGTCCCATTAAAAGTTTAAGAGACCGATGATATCGATGAATAGCAATTTTTCGTTATGTTCTCCTTATTGACACATTAAATTTGGGCTAACTTAGACCCTCATATCTAATTAATGTTAACCATTAGTTGAAAATATGTATTGACTTTTCATGTATTATCTTTTGCAAATTTGTTGACAAAAACCCCTTTAGGCATCCCTTTAAGTGAAAAACAAAAACTCAGTTTGCAAAATAAAATTGAAGCTGTTTAATTTTTATGCCAACCATAATTATTAGATTCAAATGTGGAAATAATTATCATAAAATTTTCATATGATGATATGGTTGGAATTTCGTTAATGTCTCTGTTCTCGCTCTTTAAATTATTTATGGATATGAGTTTAATGTAAATTTTTCCTATTACTCTCAAACGGCAAACATCCATCGATAATTTTCTTTGTTTTTTCTTCTGAGAAAGAAAGAAGGAGAAAATGATAGGAACCCAAAAAAGCAAAGAGACAGAGAGACAATGATGAAAAAGAAGAGCAGATGCTGAAGAAAAGGAAGGAGGAGAAAGAATGGTTGTGCCCAGGAGGAGAAAGAGCGAAACAGAGCAAGAACAATCATGAAAGACGAAGAAGGTTAAAGGATTTGAGTGCAAAAAAGAACGAAGGGAAGGCAGCGTCAAAATACAGCAACTTTTTGTTGGAAGTTATTAACAATCAAACTTTCATGATTCCTCTGCATATTTTGTTGCTAAAGATTTCAGTATAAGCATCTTGGCTTATCATTAATCTATTGATTTATTTCCACATTTGTAAGCAGAATCTCTTGAGTTTGATGCCCCGCTTTTGTCTATTTAGCTTTTTCAAAAAGCATCTTTATTAAAGGTGGACTAGATAGGGAGATGAGACGTCCCACTATCTAATGTCTAGTAAAATTATTGCATCTTCACGTGCATAGCTTTTTTTCAATGATAGAGCTCTATCAAACAAAATAGTACATATAGACCCTATTTTTGAAATTATGGTTCAATCATGGGATTGTGGTGATAATGCATCGCTGCCTTCTCCGAAATAGTAACTGCAGTCGTGATGTCATGGAAAACAAGAGTATAGACTAAGAGTTTTGAATGCTATCATCAAATCATCTGCCATGCAATACTTATCATTAATATAGACTCAAATTTTAAAGTACTTATCATTTGTAAAAGATATGATTTAATTAAGCACTAGTTAAAAGATCAAAATGCGAGAAAAAACATGACTTATAAAACTGCAAGCAACACCACCTAACTCATGTGATTACAGTTTGAACTTGACAAAGAACAAGCTAAATGTAATTTAGTCCTTATATTTTTTACAAGACGTGATGGATCTTCAGCTTCATCGCACACGATATGTCTAAATGCCTAAGAGTTGTAATTCGATTGTTTCCCTCGATATGTCCCTTGAAGAATGCAAAGAGAATTGTCTGCCCGCAAGCATATTTGAAGAACCAATGTAGGAATAGCAAAGAACATCGTATAAGCACATAGAATAAGAAAGATAAGAAAAGATAGAAAAGATGAGCTATCTCGATTGTAACAATTGTAAATATAAGAAAAATAGAAAAGATCAGCTTGACCTTGACAAATTTACTCAAAACTGATTTTTTAACTACAGAAAACCTCAAACTAATATACATGTATAAATTTTACTCTCCATTAGTTTCCGTTAAATTTCACCATCAAATTTCTAAGTTTGATGACACATGACAATTGACAAATGTACCAGTTTAGGGTTTTACCCTCCGTTTGTCACAGGTGTACCAATTTTTTTATTTTTCGTGGTATTAATCTAATTTAATGGAAGGTAAATTTATCATAAATGTACCAATTTAGGGTTCTTGGTGGTCAAAAAATTAGTTCAGAGTGAAATTATTACAAATGTACCAGTTTAGAGTTTTTCAAGGTCAAAAAAATTGTTTAAAGTAAATTTATCACAAATGTACCATTTTAAGGTTTTTCGTGATATTAACCCTAAAAAATAATTGTATTTTTCCTTTTGTAGAATTTCTTAAAAAAGAAAGTTTCTAGTTACATGGTACGGGTTTGCTTCTTTTGGTGATTGATTTGCATATATTTGATTGGGATGGGAACCTCATGGCATGTTCTTCAATAGAGCCAATCACATTTTTACTATATCTCAGTGATAGTGAGGTGCGGATACACACAAATATAATATATAGATATAAAGGGAAAATTATCAAAAAAAAGTCATAAACCTATTGATTTGTGCCAATTCAATCTTAAACTTTTCAATTTGGCTAATTTAATTCCCAACATTTTTAAATTTGTTAATGCAGTTCGTTCAATCAGTGGTCAGAAAATCGTTGACATGAACACCAACCATTTGACGTGTCAAGGTCATCATTGATGTGATGTCTGCAAACAATTTTTATAATTTTTTTTGAGATTTTTTTTTATATTTTTTCTTTTTTTTTTTTCATTCTTTCCCTAGTCATCAAGCCTTGGTGACGGCTGACGACCAACCAAAGGCGATGACCAGCAAGTGTTGCCTTTGCGGGCCTCAAGCGAGTTCACACTCGCTGTGATCTGTATAATTTGTTTTTGTAAAGAATAAGTGTATTTCGCATTTTGCAAAGTTGATAGTCTCTAGTTAAATGGTATAGTTTTGCTTCTATTGATGATTGATTTGCATGTTATTGATGTGGATGGGAAACCCATTTCATTGTTTTAAATAGAGCCAATCACATATTTCCTATATCTTAGTGATAATGTGCTGCGCATGCACACAATCATAATATAAGTGATATAAAGGTAGGCAGATATTAGATTACTCGTTTTATTTGTTATAGGTTAGGGAAGTAGAAAGAGATGAGGACAAAATTATTTCAAAGTAGCAAATGATAACATCCCATTTCTTCTCATGCTTTGGAATGATTTAATATTTACATCTTATTGGATTTCTTCGTTAATTGAGAAGTGGAAAGAGACGAGGACAAAATTATTTCAAAGTAGCAAATGATAACATCCCATTTCTTCTCATGCTTCGGAATGATTTAATACTTACATCTCGTTGGATGTTTTCGTTAATTGAGACCAATGGCTTACTTAACATATGAGAGTTTATTTTAAGTTGGAGTTTAATTATTTCCATCCTTATCAAGTTTTTGAAATTTTAGCTAGAAATAAAGTTCATGTGCGATTTTCTCGTTCGTAATCTAATCTTGGTTAAGGCCTTAACTAAACACCAATCAATTTCTTGGAAAGCTGAAAACTTGGTAGGAGACAGCTCCAAGTCTCTCACTGGCCAAAGAAAAATAAAGAAAGACCTTGTTGGTCACCTCAATCAAGACATCAAGGTGGACTTGTAAGCAATTGAGTAATAGAGTGGATGACCCGTATTACATAGATACATAAAAATATATACACATGTATTCTTAATGTTTAACAAATAATCTGTACCATTCAATTTTTAACCTATTCATAAGATTGCACATTACTCCTAATGTATCGAGTAAACGTATCTATCATAGTGTAAATGGATTTCATGGTAAGATATTTCATATGTTGTAAAATCTCTCATAAGTAGTAACATGTTATTTTTAGTAATATTTCCTTTTCATCAGTGTAATATCAACAAAATTACAATTAACCTAAATCAAATAATGGCTAATAAAAAGAAAAGCCAAAAAAGGATAAATAAAAATATTGTAGGATAAAAAAATATTTTGGGGCATGGGCAGTTTTTACGGTAATATGAAGGTAGACTGTGCTTAAATTCCAATTCTCGGCAATTTAAATTCCAAGAAAGAACACTTTTTTTTCGACCAAAAAATATTCCAAAAAAGAAAACAATTGAGATTCAAGAACTTTTAGTTAAGTTTATGCCAGGTGGGGAGACTACAATAGTATGGCCTTTGATGTATGTGTCCGAAGATCTGTCTCTATTATATACTATGGTTTAAGTTAGCAATATCTATCTTCACTTTAGAGCTCTACACAAATTTTTTATTTATATATACTGTACAGTGAACATGAGATCTCTTCTTCGGAGCTTGCATACAATGATTTTCCTTGACATCTGCCCCTTTTTGCAAATAAAAAGTTGATTTCATTTTGATCGACAGATTTGACCTCTCTGTTTCTCTACACGAGCGCGCGCGAGCAGAACACTGGTTAGCGTGAATCATATTGAGTTAATATCACGAAAAATTCTAAATTGATATACTTATGATAATTTTACTCCGAACTAATTTGTTAACTATAAAAAATTTTAAATTGGTACACTTGTGATAATTTTATCCAAAACTAAATTTTTGACCACTAAAAATTTAAAACTGGTATATTTATGACAAATTTACTATCCGTTAATATCTGTTAAATTGAATTAATATCACGGAAAATTACAAATTGGTAAATTTGTGACAAACAGAGGGGTAAAACTCCAAATTGGTACATTCGTCAACTACCACGTATCATCAAATTTAGCAAATTGACAATAAAATTTAACGGAAACTAACGAATGATAAATTTATCACAGGTGTACCAGTTTGAAGCTTTTGATGATCAAAAAATTAATTCGTGGTAAAATTATCACAAGTATACCAGTTTAGCATTTATGATAATTAAAAAATTAATTTAAGATAAAATTATCACAAATGTATCATTTTAAAATTTTTCTTATTAAACAATAATTTTTAATAAATTTATTATATATATTAATTTAAAATTTTTTGTGATATTAATTCAATCATATTTTCACATAGTCAAAGTCTCGTAGTGGTGAGTGAAACTGGACGCACTGATACGGAGTGTAACTTGGCTCTCGGTGTGAGATCCCAGTTGCATTAGTGGTGACTTGAAGTCTCCTTCACGCTCTCCCTCTGCGGTGCGTATTGATGGTGGGACAGTACTATGACTTTTTTCTGAACACCGAGCCTCTGCTAAGGGGTCTAATTCCAGATTTATTAGAGTAAAGGGACTATAATAATATTTGTTATTTTTAATGGAGGGTGACAGAGAGAGACATGTGATGAGTCTTTATACCTAAGCATTACTTTTTCTTTTTCTTTTTCCATTCGGTCGGATTTTGGTCCTTTTTTTTTGGTCGGATTTTTTTTTTTGGTCCTCGACTGGCCTATAACCTTCAGAAGTTCAGATTCTGATGATAGGAACACAACTACTTTTTGGCTGATATATGTGATCATCGACGGTCGAGATTCGATGATTTAGAACCTCCACAAAGACTCACATCACGAGAAAGAAAGAGGAAAAGGGTATGGACTCCGCACATCGGTAGCCTCACCATAGTTAAGGCCTTGATAAAGCATTAGTCAAATCCTTGGGAAGCTGAAAATTGATAGCACGCTGCTCCAAGTCCTCTCACTGACCTAAAGTAGAAATAAAAAATGACCGATCTCGGTCTTCTCAAGTAGAAATAAAAAATGACCTAAATTGATTTTCTTTGCTTGATTTCTTTACGAGATAATGGGACAAAAGTTCAAAATTTTTTATTTAATATTTAATATAATTTATGAATTTTTAAATTATTTAATTTAAATTTTAAATTTTAACCTAAAATTCAACGTGTTTTCTAGATTTTTAATTTGTTCCAAGTAATTCATGGATTTTTTTATATATGTTTAATATAATCCTTGAACTATATAAAAATATTCAATATAATCCATAAGCTTGAATTACTGGAAGGAATATATCGAATATTTTCATATAATTTAAGAACTATATTAAATATGTACCAAAAGTCCATAAATAACATTAAATAAATTAAAAGTTTAGGGACTACATTGCATATTGGGTTAAAGTTTAGGAATCACATTGAACAAATTAAAAGTTGAGGAATCACATTGTACATTGAATTAAAATTCAAAAATGTTTATGTCATTTTCCTATTTATTCGCACTATAAAAATTAAGTTGCGGGTCCATCAAGTGGGTTCAAAAAAAAATCAAAAACAAATGATTACCAGCTGTTCTAGTAAGAAAATGACTCGACTGGATTATCGCTTGTTTAAAATAAGGACTTTTTATAGTCCATCATTGTCTATATAACAATATGTAATTAAGAGAACAAATGGACAAGCACAGGCAACACCCACACATGCGCTTGTTGTTAGTAGCTTCTTTTATTCTTTTTTCATTACATTAATATTTTCATTAATGTTTGTATGTGGGGGCTTGTGTGAATCAAGATCTAATGGATAAAATGATACGATTTTAAATCATCCCTACTGTGCTAAATACTTTATACAGTCTGTCATCATCAATATAACAAATGCAATCAATAAAGAGAACAAACAGACAATGATATTTAGACCCACGTGGCATGGAGTTCGATATAGAGGTGGTAATATGTGCCAGAATTCAATTTTTTAATTATATTTCAGTGTAACAAATTGTTATAAGACCCTAAATATTTTAATAAGCGATCGAAATGAGAATATAAAATCAAAGCCAGCTCCATGTGAGTTTACGTGGGTTTGCATCGGATTCATATTTAACCAAATTATGAGTATAGTAAAATGAGCAAATAATCTATGACTTCTATCATGAGGGAGATCTCCTTTCGATGCCACCCAATACTTTGTAATTAAAAGTTGAATATGGTAACAGTAACATGAATCGCTAGATTATATAGAAATGGTTTTATTGTTTCTTTGCTTGACTAGGCACCATCACCAATGTCCAAGTCCCAGCATCCTTTCCTCCACCACCAATGGACAAATATTGATTAGGTAGCAGTCCTAAACGCGCTGCTTGCGCTGGTCAATGAAACCATATTAAAAAATGCAGGAGTAACATCACAATTAACCAAATTCGACCAGAAAAAAATTGAAGTTTAATTTTCAAAATGGTATGTTGATCAGAACATCTCTAAAACATAAAACGGCCTCATTATTGATTTGTATATTGAACAGTAATGGTCGATAATGTTCTACTTATCGGTGGCCGAGATTTAGTACCAGAGCTCCAACGATTCAAAATATTAAACGAAGATTCAAACCACCAGAAAGAAGAGATGGGTACGGACTATGGAGATGCGTAACGTAACCTTAGTCAAGTTGACTAAGCACTATAAAATCCTAGGGAAGCTGAAAACTTGGTTGCACTGTTGCACGCTTTTCAAGTTTTCATTGGACCAAAATAAGAACAGAAAATGACTGCTCTCGGTCTTCTCAATCAAGACAAAATTTGTGAACTTTTAATTGATTTCTTTACAGACCGAAAAAAAAGGATTTCTTCGCATTATAAAATTTAATTGCTAATCCATCAAGTGGCCTAAAAAATTAAAAATAAAGAAATGACCACCTGCTGTAAAAGAAGAAAATTGATTTCTTGTCATTCCTCACTGGCAAAACATTAAAACCAACGAAAAAGAAAGGCTTGGGGTTTTGCCAATATGATTGATGGAAAAATAGTCCAATCTAAACTGACTTATTTAACTTATTTTGATTTATTTTCATACAATAAAAATTTAGTGATTCATACCCAATCCAATCTGATTCGCACTCAACCCAGCTCCTTTAATAAAATTTAGGATAAACTTATATCCAAACTGAGGTAAGAGTACGGAGTAAATGAATGCAAAATCGAATGAGAGTGAGAGAAAATAATAGAGGTACATTCGGTAACTTGGGTTTAAGTAAGTTGTAAATCCATATATGACATATTCAATAAATATAATTTATTCCTATAATAACTCAATCTATCATCATAGCTAATTTTGACAGGTCTAACTTTAACCATGGCCATGCGCGACGTCGATTCGCTCGTGCAAATCTGCTCCCTTCCAAGGCACTCCAAGCACCCCTCGTTTTTTTACATGCGGATCCCGTGGCACGCGGGGAACACGTGAAACAAAAACACACACCTGTATTTTGAATTTTCAAATCTCAAAGCCCCCGTTTTGATTAGTGCTCTAATCAAAATATGATTAACCGGACCACGAACGCAAGAAAAAATCTCGGTCGGCCCTCATCCACAAATCCACGATACTACGAGGGGGAAATCAAAACAAAACTGCGGCGACGTGGCGGGATTCGGAGAGATCCTAAACTCGTTGACCACAAAACGGACACAGCTTCCCCCCCTCCCTCGTTTTATTCACTCACCCGTCTTCTCTTTCTCTCTCATCATCTTAGTATTTTCATCTATATTTCCATGTGGGGGCTCGCGTGAATCAACACACGCAGCGGTGGGCAAGGCCCTCACCAGTGGCCGGCGGGGGCAAGCTTCGCCAGAGCCCGTCAAGGTCGATCTTGTCATCCTCGGTAGAGCAAAAAAAAAAAAAAGCAAGAAAAGAAAAAACAGAAAAAATTAGAAAAAAATATTAAAAAATTATTATGTCAGCATTGGCAGGATGGCCGATGGCCATGTTAACGCCGGCAAGCCAAAATTGACCGGATATATTGAATTGGTACAAATGCAAAAGAATTAGGACTGAATTAACAAACTCAAAAAGGTTTATGACTGAATTGATAAAAATACAATAGTTTATAACTTTTTGGATAATTTTTCAACGCAAATTCTCCAATCCCAACTGTTGCCCCTTTAGAAAATGCACACTGCAAAGAAAATGAGTCCTCATAGGGGTCTTTCAAGACCACCCTCTGCTGTGTTTTTAGTGACAGGGAAGATGAACCAAATAAGTACTCTTTCCAAATAATATGCGCTACTGTTCTCTACCTGAAAAGAAAAATCTCCTTTCCAAAGTATGGTAAGATCTTTTACTAGGCAAGCTTCTCGCTTGGGACCAAGTAAATCTCATGATTTGATTATTTCGATGTCACGTGAGACCACAAGGTTCAAAATTCGTGATTGACCTGGATAAATTAAAAGTCATTTGCTATTGAGCATCCTCATTGTATTTAGATGGTAGACAAGTTGAGTCATTTAAGTTAATTAATTTAAAGAGGAAAACATCTATATATGGTAAAACTCTTTTGAGGTTGAGCCAGCATGCTCGCGTGCGAGCACCCAACAATTTGATTTTGAGGGTCACTTTAACAAATCGCTAATCTTAAGCATATATTGTTTATATGAATTGCAATTTTAGCAAATCTCTTATTTTTAAGCATATATTATTTATTTGAATACCAATTGTATTTTGCACTTTAGCAAATCCGTTTTGAAGACCACTTTAGCATATCTCTATAGATATTTCAAAATTAAGATATACTATGTGTGTAATAACTTATGAATATTATAATTAAATAATTGTATGGTTACCCATTATGACAAAATATAATGTTGTATTTTACAAGAAAATCATAAACATTTCAAAATAAAAAAAATACATAATGTGATAACCCATATTTAACAAATCGATGATATAAAGATTAGTCAAATCTCTAAGAAATAAGATGCTTAATGTAGAAATCTTTTATGACATGATTATCTATATATGACAAATAAATGACATTAGAGAATTCAAAAATTTATCTAACATCATAAAAACAAAATTATGGTCATGCTTTGCAAATAAATAAATATTATAAAGTAAAAGAAACAACCGATAGCAAATCAATAAGAGAAGAAACTATCCATTATTACAAAAAGTTTATTGAACAAAAATAATAAATTTTAAATTGTTATAGGACAACACTATTTCCACCCCCATTTTGACTAAGATACTCCCTTTTTTTTACATGACCGAAATAGCCTCTCTCTCTCTCTCTCTCTTTCTATTGTTGCCTTTTTTATTAGGTAACCAGCCAAATTACCTTTATTTCCATCCTATTATCACTTTGTCTTGAGAAGGTTGTTAATTTTAATTTATGATCTCATATTTTTAATCACAAAAGATGTTTAACTTTAGAAACCTACAATCTTATCCCGAAAAAACACCCACGAGGTCAAGATTGGCTAGATAAATGTATTGAATTTTAATTTTTAACTTTGAAATAAAGTTTCAATCAAACTATTTGATAAAAGGTATGTAATTAATTGTGTGTTAATAGGCCATCATAAATAGAAATTTATAATCTTTAATGTAGCTTTTGTGATTAGAAATATGATAATATAAATTAGAAATAACAACCTATATCTCGTTGGATATAATTGGGCATTCATATTGTGAAACTGGTGAGAGAGGTGATAGAAATAAAGGCAGTTTTGTTAGTTAGCCTAACAAAAAAAATCAATACATTGAACAGAGAATGGTATTTCGGTCAGTTAGTTGAAAAAAAAAGTGTCTTAGCCAAAATGAGGGTGGAAGTAGTGCCACCCTTGTTATATTACACGGTTATGCATCTATTAAATGACTATGACTAAATGCATAATTGTTGATGACACCATACTTATCATGTAGAGCTCAAGTGGCATCACGGCATGCAATGCCTAACAGGTCTACACTCTACAACCTTCCATGATAAGAGTTTAGCCTACATAGATACGCAAATGAACTTACTCGTTGCGAGATACTGAGCATTTTAGTCATTATAACAGTAAAAGTCAAGTAGCACGCAATACATGATGAGTCCACGACCCTGTGCTTTCGTGTTGAGAATTTAGCCAATGGATATATTCACGTAAACTTAACTTTCTAAATTGGCAACCATACAAATAATTAGATGGGAATATATCATTTTATGTGCAAATCCCATATGATTGGATGTACATTTTATGTAATATGTTGTAAATTAATTTTTAGAATAAAGATTGTATGTTAATCGCATGATAGTTGCTTATTTATAGGATGCGATTTTGTTTAGCCAAATGTATAATTGTTTACACCGAAAAATTACCAAATCTTTGTAAATGACATAATGTTGATTTAAGTAGGTATAGAGTATGTGACAATTTATATGGTTTTCGATAAGTTAAGGATAATAGAAGCACTTATCGATGATCATGAACAGTGATTATAGATGACCAAGAGATACAGCTGTTGATGTATGATGGTAATTGGTCGAAGATTATCAACTACCAACTTTGGCTAAATGTTGGACAAAGGGAAAAGAAGAAACTAGATAGTGAAGATTTCAACTAAAGATAAGGGCACTAAGCAATGGTTAACCCAGTGGCACTTTAGGAGTTGTAACAACTTGTGGATAGGTTCGGTGTGTGGATAAGAGGCCTAGAATCTTGGGAATGCAGTCACAGCTACATTTAGAATAGTTAAGTCTTAATGAGCAGTTATGATTAGTAAAGTATAAAAGGACGACGTGTAATTATTGTAGGGGATCATCATGATTACTTAAATGTACTTTTGTCATTTTTAATATCATGTTTATTTCCAACTATGACAATCACCTTTAACCTTTAAATTTGCTGTTCATATTCATTATTACGCCAATTGCAACTCCTGTTTAAGATCGCCACTCAATCCCTTTCATAAAATTCATAGATATATACTTTGGTGAAATATAGTTCACTACTAGGGTCAGAACCCATTTCAAGTTAAATAATAATACAATTTGTGGATGATAGTTTCTAACATGATTGATGATATTGGATGTAGACTAATCCTAGGACATGCGGTTCATCTATAAAATAGATTTTTAAAGAGATATGAGAAGCTGCAAGAGTCATCACTCGTTATATCAATAATAAATAAGAGTTCATATATCATTTTGTGAAGTAGTTTTTTACTGGGAAGGAAAACCTAACTCTCAAGACTCATGTATGGTCCACTAGTCACGTGGACAACGGACTATGGATATTAGGAAAACCTAATTTTAGTTGAGACCCTAATTAAACACCAATCAATTCCTTAGTTGAGACAGTTGTTGGTCGCCTCAAGACCACAATTGTGGACTTAAATTGATTTCTTTGCATTATTTAAATTGCACGCGCATCAAGTGGCTTAAAAAAATAAAATGCAAATGATTAACTTGAATTATATGAAAACATTATACACCCTGTCGCATTGATATACCAAAATGTAATTAAGAAAGAGCAACAAATAGAAAGATAGGCGACACCCGCGTGATGAGGACAGGCCACACCCATGCCGGTGATGAGTAGCATCTTGAATCTTTTACATAATATTAATATTTTCATCAATATTTGTATGTGGGCACTTGTGTGAATCAACATAGAGAACAATTAGAATATGAAACGTACATAACACCTTCAATGAAAACGTAATTATTAGAACGGTTCGACTTAAACCATTGCTCATGTCATAAGTACTTTATATAGTTTGTCATCTTCGATATAACAAATGTTATTAAAAAAGAGAACAAAAAAACAAGAACACATCAGACCCACTTGATATGCCGTTCTATCCGGAGGTGGTAATATGTATCAGACACCCATTTTCAACTCAATTTTAGTGTGTGATGGAGTGTATATAAGACACTTGAAAATTTTAAACCAATGGAAAGGAGATTATAAAATCATAGCCAATTCCATGTGAGTTAACGTGGGTTGGGACTATACTTAGGCTCTGTTTATTTGGAGAAAAATATTCTCCTTTTGAAAAATATTTTCTCGGAAGTCATTTTCCTGAAAAATATTTTTCCGGAACATAATTTTCCGGTGTTCGGCGATCAATATAAAAAAATTTCGGAAAATATTTTTCGCCTGCCGGCGATCGGCGGGGGCGGCGGCGGCCAGCGACCGGCGGCGGCGGCCGGAGACCGGCGGGGGTGGCGGCCGGCGATAGGCGGCGGCGAGCGATAGGCGGCGGCGGCCGGCAACCTTAGTGAAGAAGAAGAAGAAGAAGCTCCGGAAAATGATTTCCGCTTTTGAAGAAGCAGAAGTCATTTTCCATAGATTTATGGTGCGTTTGGTAACGGTAACGTTTTTATTTCTGGGAACAATTTCTTTTCAGAAATAGTTTTTTCTATTTCTATTTCCTAGAAGAGTTTCTGAGCAAAATAATGCGTTTGGTAACTGCACAAAATTTCTATTTCTAGAACAGAAATGCGTTTGGTAACTGCATAAAATTTCTATTCCCAATTTTTTGCATTCAAATCTATATCTTTTATTTAATTATAAGTGCAAGTTATAAGTGAAAAAAACCAATAAGCATGATTTATTGGTTTGTCTAATCCTTTTTAAGGGTTTAAAACCCCTTTTAATCCCTAAACTAAGGAATCTTCAAAAATACTACTTGGGCACCTCAAAAATTTAAATTTCATTCAAAGTGGGTGGCCACAAGTATTCTAAGCCATTATGTGAATTGTTTTTATATTTTTTGTGGTAAAATTTATTAAAATTTTTTACTTTTCCCTAAATCTGTTTCTTTTTATTTTTCCGAAAATTTTTTATGAAATTTTTTTAATTTCGGAATTTTGCAAAAATTTAAGGGTTTTCTGAGTTTTTCTGATTTTTATGGATCTTCTGAGAATTTTTTTTATTTATATGAATTTTGGGAATTTTTTAATTTTCTAATTTTTATGGGATTTTTCTGAAATTTTTCTAATTTTTATGAATTTTCGGAATTTTTTAATTTATTCTAAGCCATTATGTGAATTTTTTATTTTTTATTTTTTTGGGGAAAATTTTATTAAAACTTTTTACTTTCCCGAAATTTGTCTCTTTTTATTTTCGAGAAAGCTTTTTATGAATTTTTTTTAATTTTTTCAATTTCGGAATTTTACAAATTTTTATGGGTTTTCTGAGTTTTTCTTATTTTTATGGATTTTCTGAGAATTTTTCTGATTTTTATGAATTTTTGGAATTTTTGGAATTTTTTTATAATTTAAATAATTTTTAAATTTTTTTTATTATTTCTGCCGAGAATGGATCGGACCGGTGCTTTGAGACGGTTTGCAGACGACGGAGGATGGAGGAGGAGCTGAGGTTGCGGCTTGAGGACCGGACCTTTCTATTTCTATTTCTATTTCTATGAATAAAGAAGTAGATTTTTTCTACTTCTTATTTCTGCTCCAAATATATTTCTTGGCTGCTTTTCTATTCCAGGAAATAGAAAAATAAAATGCGTTACCAAACGGATTTCTGTTCTTTTTTTGTTTCAGGGAACAGAAAAATAGAAAAATAGAGAAATAGAAGCGTTACCAAACACGCCCTTAGGCTATTTTGTGAAAGGGGGAAGAAAAATATTTTCCCACGGAAAACGTTTTCTGCCCTCCGAACACCGGAAAATCCGGAAAATATTTTTCGAGAGAATATTTTTCTCCAAACGAACGGAGCCTTATTTTCAACTCATTCCGAGTCTAGCAAAATGAGCAAATTAAATTATTACTACTATCATGGGGGAGATCTTTCTCCATTCTATGTCTCCCAATACTTTTTACTTAGAAGTTGAACATGGTAATAGAAATGGTTTTCTTGTTTTTTCACTTGACCAGTCACGATCACCAATGAGTAAGTTTGCATATCCTTGCCTCCTCCGCTAATGGACAAACATTGATTAGGTACGAGTCCTAGACCTCCTCCTCGTGCAGGTCAATGAAATCATATTGAAAATGTAGAAGTAACATCATAAATAAGCTAATTGAACAGGAAAAAAAAATTGAAGCTCTATTTTTTAAATGGTATACAAATCGAAACAGCCCCTCAAATTTTCGCAGGTTTGTTGTCAAACAGCCCCACAAAATATCCTTTTAAGTGAAAGGAAACTCAACTTATAAGGAAACAATGTAAAATTACTCCTAAAGTTATATAATTATTATGACCAATTTCTAACAAAAAAATAACGACTTATTAAATAATACGAGGGGCGTTCTCTTTGTAATTAAGTTGATAAGGATCTTTTGTGTGATAGCTAGCTAGATTATGAGGAATAAGTGCATATAATTCTGCAGACCAAACAGATTAAGGGTCTGTTTAGTAACGTTTCCGTTTCTTTGTTTTTTTGTTCTTTTGTTCCCCGGAACAAAAAAAGAACAGAAATCCGTTTAGTAAAAAAAATCTATTTTTTTGTTTCTGTTTCAAAAAAGTGTTCCAGAAATAGATTTGGAACAGAAACAAGAAGCAAAAAAAATTTTCTTTTTGTTTCTGGAACAAGAAAAAAGAAACGATTTTTTTTTCTAGAATTCTCTAAAAATAAGAAACAACCCATTAGCCGCAAGCCGCCCACCGCCGCCTCTCACCGTCCTTCGCCGCCACCTACCGCCCGCCTTCCGCCGCCACCGCCTCCACCCGCCGGCCAACGCTCGCCAGCCGCCTCCCGCCCGCTGGCTACCTCTTGTCGTCAACCATCGTTCTCCACCACTCGACGCTTGTCGCCACCCGCCACCGACCGTTGTCCTCCACCGCTAGCCGCCGTGCTCCATCGCCCGATGCCAATCGCCACCCGGCACTGGCCGCCTTCCCCCGCCAACCACCCAACGCCGGCGATCACCCACCACCGGTCGCCGTCCTTGGCCGCCGCCGGCCACCCACCACCGGTCGCCATCCTTGGCCGCCGCCGGCCACCCACCACCGATCGCCGTCCTTGGCCGCCGCCGGCCACCCACCACGGTCGCCATCCTCCGCCGCCAGCCATTGTGCTCCATCGCTCGACGCCAGCCACCACCCGGCGTTGGTTGCCCTCGACCGTCGGCCACCTCTCGCCTCTGGTCACTCGACGCCGATGGTCACCCACCATCAGCCGCCATCCTTCGCCACCAACCGCCATGCTCCATCGACCGACGATGGCCACCCTCCGCCACCAGCCACCTCCCGCCGCCGCCCCCCGCTGCCGTCACCACCACCCGATGCCACCGTGCTCCACCTTTGACCGCCGTGCTCCACTGTCTCCCACCGCCGGCCGCCATCCTCTGCTGCCGCCAACCACAGTCCTCCGCCACCTGCTGTCCTCTGCCGGTAGCCCATAAGGGAGAAACTCGTCCATAGAATAGAAATGGATCATTCGCACCCTAAACGCGTTTCTATTCTTTTTCTATTCCAGGAATAGAAATTTTGTGTAGTTACTAAACGCTATTTTTTTGTCAGAAACTGTTCCATAGAAATAGAAAAAACTATTTCTGATCAAAAATTATTTCTGGGAACAGAAACGTTGCTATGCAGACCCTAAGTAAGCATAATTTTTTTATCGTAAAGAATAAGTTCATTTTGCATTACGTATCCCTTCTTAAGAAAATGACAACATCAACATAAAACTATCATATTATTCATGTTCAATAGTTGCAAGATAGAATGCTAAGTAAGTATAAATTACATATTGTGGAGACTAAGCGCCATTTGCATTTTTGCACAATCTAAGAAAAGGTGAGAGATTTGTGGAACATTTGACAATTATTTGACAGTATTAATGTCGGATAAATTAGGCATGACTAGGCCGAAATGATTAGATTGCATGTTTCTTTAAAAATTTTGGACTATATTGGTTCAATTAAATGATTTAGGATCTCCCTAACCAATTTTCAAAGGTTCTGGTGGAACGGAAGGCCAACTAGTGAGAAATTTTCTTTTATAGTTTGGTAAGTTTTACCTATCCGTTTAATGAAGCAATTCTGAGTGGAAGATTACAGATGCATACCAATATCATCATTGATTATGTGTCAAAGGCCGAGCGTACTCACTATTAAATTTTGTAGCAATCCAAGAAAACTCTATCATGACTTCCCCTCAAAAGACAAATTGATGGAGCCCAAAGAGAGATGGATTGTTGGATGAAGGTGCACTCATAGTCCAAGTGGAATAATTATCATAAAAATGCCATGGGATTATATGTTGGAGTATAGTGTAATTTTTCTTATTATTCTCAACAGCAGCACTGATGGACAATTTTCTTTGATTTTTCTTTTGAGAGAGAGAATGATGAAAAAGTTACCACCCGCCTGGGTGGCGTTGCTGGAGCGCGCACTCTTTCTCTCGCAAAAGGTTGAGTGTTCGAATCCCGGACGCCGCAGGGTGACTTAACCGGTGGCATGTGTGTGGTGGCTAGCACGTGTCGCCCCCAGGGTTTACTCTCCGGCTGTCGGCCGTGCGGAAGTTCCCTGGGTTATCAAAAAAAAATGATGAAAAAGAAGAGCAGATACCGAAGTGAAGAGGAGGAGGAAGAATAGTTGTGCCGAGGAGAAAAAAGAGCAAAACAGAGCAAGAACAATGAAAGATGAATAGATTTGAGTGCTAAGAGGGATGAAGGAAGAGTCACGCCGAAACATAGCAACTTTTTCTTGCAAAAGTTGATAATTAGTCTGAGTGGGTGCATGCTACATGAGGCTTGCTGGACCTAACAATCAAATTCTCATGATTTATCGCATATTTTGCTGCTAAATATTTCGAAAAAAAGATACTATAAATGTCATAATTTTTATCCAATACTCATTTAAATATTATAAATTTTTAAAAGTGTTCATTCCAAGTATCATCGAAAATACTATTCAATGGACATAGAAAAGGATTATTTTCTAGTAAAGTCCCAAGCCACGAGGAAAAAGAGGAGATGGTACTGACTATGGAGTTCGTTAAGCTAACGTTAGTTAGGCCTTAACTACACACCAGTCAATTCCATGGGCATAGAAATGGATGATTTTTCTGCATTATTGTTCCTTCACTGGACAGTCACCATCACCTATGTCCGTGTCTCCATCCTTTCCTCCACCGCTAATGGTCGAGACATTGATGAGTCATCCATCCTTTTGTCTTTTCCCACCGCAAATGGTCCGTTCATCCTCGGTCACCCCTAATGTACTAGTCTCTATCCATCCCTTAATCCTTTCCTCCACCGTTAATGGATGGACATACCTAGATTAGGTACTAGTCCTAAATCCGCTCCTTGCGCGGGTCAATAATATCATATTTAAAATATAAAAGTAATAGAAGTAACATTATAATTGAGCAAATTGTTAGATTAGGATGTCAATTGTAACTTGTTGCCTTAGATGTAACTTCAATTAGAATGGTTGGATCCAAACTTCTAAGTAAATTAAACTTTTTTCATTCCTTACTAACATTTTAAACTAATTTACTTTTTTGAATACTGCTACTCTTTACAAAACAAAATTTATAAGAAATGATTTCGAGTCGCAACTAATATTGTTTCGTCATCTCTCGTTCCGATTTGATTTCTTTCAAATGCTTGAGTTTGTTTGGAGTCTTTTAACTTTTAACATTTATTTTTCAAATAATGTGGTTATCACAAATCGGTTTTAAAATTTTTCAAAAACATACAATTATTGACCGGTAAAGTTACGTGGGTTTTCATAATTTATAAACCTAATTTTTCTTTCACTTTTAAGCAACATTTTGCTGGAAAAGTTTATAATAAACGGCTAAATTTTAATACTAGGGATCCAAAAATTTAGAAATTTAAGACTGACTGAAACCCCGAGGAAGAAAGAGGAGACAGGGTATGGATGGAGCTACACTTGGGAAGTTGAATGGTAAGCGGACTGCCCCACGCCGTCACTAGCGAAAAATAAATATACAAAAAAATACGTCGGTCACCTCCATCAAGACAAGAATGATGTACTTAATAACAATACAACGATAGAAATAGTTGATTTATATATATAAATATATATGTAATGAATGATTTCTTTTTGCAATGTTGCTGTTCCTTGATCAGTCACCATCACAGATGTCCAAGTCTCCACGTCCTTTTGTCCATCGCTACTGGACAAATTGCCTTAATTAGGGTACTTCAGATAGAGGGAGAGAGATGAATGCGACAACTTCCTATTTCAACATCCTCGTGAACGTATGACAACTGGTTGGAACGAAGCTTTTCCCTTCGCTTCAATTAACCTTTAGTTCAGTGAAGATACGTGGTGTCCCGTTAAGATTTAAAGAGACGGGTGGTCTACATGATTTGCCAATGGAAAGATTACACATTGAATAACAAATTTTGATAATGTTCTCCTTATTGACACATTAGATTTGGACTAACTTATTAGACTCTTATATCGCATTGATATTAACCATTAGTTGAAAATAAGTCTTCACTTTTCATGTATTATCTTTTGTAGATTTGTTGACAAAAAGCCCCTCTAGGCATCCCTTTAAGTGAAATAAAAAACAAAGTCCACAAAATAAAATTGAAGTTGTTTAATTTTTATGCCAACATAGAATTGCCATATGATGATATTGTTGGAATTTTGTTAAGGTCTCTCTGTTTTTGCTCTTTTAAAAGTTATTTATTGGTATGAGTTTAATGTAATAGGTTAATATCACAAAAACCCTAAACCGGTACACCTTTTTTAAATTTACCCAAAATTAATTTTTTGTTTACCAAAAATTCCAAACTGATACATATGTGATAAATTTACCCCAAACCGGTACACTTGTGACAAAATTTACACTCCGTTAAATTTGATTAATATCACAAAAAATTACAAAATGGTAAATTTATGACAAATAGAGGGGTAAAACCTTAAACTGACACACCGATCAACTGTCACGTGTCATCCAACTTAATAATTTGATGATAAAATTTAATGAAAACTAATGTAGGGTAAATTTATTACAGGTATATCAGTTTGGAGTTTTCGATGGTTAAAAAAATTAGTTTTAGATAAATTTGTTATAAATATACTAATTAAAAATTTTTTTGATATTAATCCTAATATAATTTTTCTTATTATTCTCAAATAGCAACATCGATACGACAATTTTCTTTGACTTTTCTTCTCATAAAGAAAGAGCGAGTCTCGCACCAATAATGCATAGCAAACTCAATAATAGAGGCTTCTGAGGCATCATGCAAGATGCCTTACACAGTACAGTGTGGCGTTTTTCTCTTTCAAATATCTGGACAAGTTGTTCCGTTTCCCACTCTTTTAATAGCCTGTCCTCACTTTATGGGTCCGCTAGAATCGTATTATTGATTTTGTGAATATGCTCAGTGCGCTCACATGGGCGCACCTTTCGAGGATTCTCGGACAAACGCATCTCTTTCGACGGATACTGATGAGAACTTGATGGTACATCAACGGAGCTCGCTAGGACATGTGTTGGCATTGGCATTGGCCCACAAAGTAAAAGTAGTTTGCAGGCTATGCACACCATCACGAATTGATAAGGCAACATGTGAAACAAAGCCGTTCTAGATACTTCATCACCAAAATATGTGCACCTCAAATGATACTGAGTAACATCTTGTGAGTTGCAATGCATATTTTAGCAAAGACTGATATGAAAACAGTTTTCATTTATTACATTTTCCAAAAAAATAGATGATGGCTCGAACTAGTTCTGTCCCAAATTTTTGTCTTAAAAAACCCCAACTCACTTTACTCCCAAATTTGCTCTCGTGTCCAAAAATCCCCATTGATTTTTTCAAAATTATCAATATCAGAAGGCTAATATTATTCTATATGAAAGTGAGGGAGTTGATGAATACACAGGTTCTAATAATGAACATCTAATTGGCTCTAATATTCATAATTTTGAAGAAATTAGCGGCGATTTTTGGATACTGCTACTCTTTACAGGATAAAATTAATATGAAAAATAATTCCGAGTCACCACTAACATTTTTTCATGCTCTGTCATTCAAATGGGAGTTTGCTCCTTTTTTTCAAATGCTTGGATTTGGTTGGAGTCTTTTACTTTTAATATTTACTTTTTAAATATTGCACGTATCACAAATAGGTCTTAAAATTTTTCAAAAACATACAATTATTGACAAGTAAAGTTATGTAGGTTTTCATAATTTATAAACTTAATTTTGACGGGAAGGGTAAAAAACAGTAACATTTTGCTAGAAAATTTTAAAATAAATGGCTGAGTTTTAATACTAGTAATTCAATGATTTAGAAATCAAAAATGACTCGAACCTTGAGGAAAATAGAGGAGATAGATGGAGCTACACTCGGTAAGTTGAGTGGTAAGCAGACTGCCCCACGTCGTCACTGGCCAAAAATAAAAAATACAAAAAGACCGCTGTACGCTTCGTCCACTGCTTGAGATAGATGACTCATAAAAAAAATATACAAATATGGAAATGGATGATTTTTTTGCATTTTACCGTTTCTTGATCAGTCACCATCACTGATGTCCAGGTCTCCACGTCTTTCTTCCACTGCTCATGGAGAGAAAGAGAGAGTAATTGAGGGTGGTGGGACCTGATATGGGCTTGAATGCGACAGGTCCCTCCGCCAGATATGATGGCTTTTCTGCATTTTACTGTTCCTTTGCTTGACCACGCAACGTCACCAATGTCTATCTCCACGTCCTTTCGTCCACCGCTTCTGGACAAACATCTAAGTATACGTAAATGTATGACAGCTGACCAGGTGCCCTCACTTGTCTGGCCTCTTTCCTCTTACCGGCGGGAAACATTGCTTTCCCACTTCACCCCCTCCTCGGGCGTCGCCAATTATTAAGTTAAAACGGACAACTCTCTTACCGAGGCCCAAATGAACAAGCTTTCCCTTCACATCAATTAACCCTTGTTGCGTGAGGATACGTGACATCCCATTAAAAGTTTAAGAGATCGGTGATCTCCATGAATAGCAATTTTTGATTATGTTCTCCTTATTGACACATTAGATTTGGGCTAACTTAGACCCTTATATCTAATTAGTGTTAACCTTTAGTTGAAAATATGTATTGACTTTTCATGTATTATCTTTGGTAGATTGATTGACGAAAATCCCTTTAGGCGTCCCTTTAAGTGAAAAACAAAAACTTAGTTCGCAAAATAAAATTGAAGCTGTTTAATTTTTATGCCAACCATAATTATTAGATTAGAATGTGGAAATAATTATCATAAAATTTCCATATGATGATTTGGTTGGAATTTCGTTAATGTCTCTTTTCTTGCTCTTTAAATTACTTGTGGATATGAGTTTAATGTAAATTTTTCCTATTGCTCTCAAACGGCAACATCCATTGACAATTTTCTTTGATTTTTCTTCTGAGAAAGAAAGAAGGAGAAAATGATAGGAACCCAAAAAACAAAAAACAAAGAGAGAGAGAGAATGATGAAAAGGAAGAACAGATGCTGAAGAAAAGGAAGGAGGAGAAAGAATGGTTGTGCCCAGAAGAAGAAAGAGCAAAACGGAGCAAGAACAATGATGAAGGACGAAGAAGGTTGAACGATTTGAGTGCAAAAAAGAACGAAGGGAAGGCAGTGTCAAAATACAGCAACTTTTTGTTGGAAGTTGTTAACAATCGAACTTTCATGATTCCTCTGCATGTTTTGTTGCTAAAGATCTCAGTATAACTATCTTGGCTTATCATTAATCTATTGATTTATTTCCACATTTGTAAGCATAATCTCTTAGGTTTGATGCCCCGCTTTTGTCTATTTAGCTTTTTCAAAAAGCATCTTTATTAAAGGCGGACTAGAGAGGGAGATGGGATATCTCACTATCAAATGTCTAGTAAAATTATTGCATCTTCACGTGCATGGCTTGTTTTTCAACGACAGAGCTCTGTCAAACATAATAGTACATATAGACCCCATTTTTTAAATCATGGTTTAACTGTGGGATTGTGGTGATAATGCATCGCTGCCTTCTCCGAAATAATAACTTCAGTAATGATGTCATGGAAAACAAAAGTATAGACTAAGAGTTTTGAATGCTATCATCAAATCATCCGCCATGTAATACTTATCATCAATATAGACAAATTTTTAAGTATGTATCATTTGTAAAATATGTGATTTAATTAAGCACCAGTTAAAAAATCACGATGCGAGAAAAAACATGACTTATAAAACTACAAGCGACACCACCTAACTCTTGTGATTGCAATTTGAACTTGATAGAGAATAAGGTAAATATAATTTAGTTCTCATCTTTTTGACAAGATGTGATGGATCTTAGACTTTACTGTGCATAATCTATTTGAATACCTAAGAGTTGTAATTTGATTATTTCCCTCAATATATCCCTTGAAGAATGCAAAGAGAATTGTCTGCCTGCATGCATATTTGAAGAAGCAATGTATGAATATGAAAGACCATCATATAAGCACATAGAACAAGAAAAATAAGAAAAGATAGAATAGATGAGCTATCTCGACTTAAACAATTGTAAAGATAAGAAAAATACTTGACAATAAACATGGCATAGGAAAATCCATCGCAGATGAGTGAAGGATGTTCCTTGTTGTCATCGGAGCAAAATTTTAAAGAAGCAAAATGGTTTTTTAATTGCATGAATCTAGTCCTCATGAGCCCAAATGATCTCATTACGTGATTTTCACTTGAGATCCAAATAATAAACATCCAAATGATAAACGTTGAAACCCAAATATCTTCCAAACATCACTCTATCTAATTACTTTAATAACGTGGAGTTTTTAACATGTGGATATAGAGTTTCACGATGAAGGAAGGACATCAGATTAGACAATCAAAATTGACAAGAGCAAATTATCAATTTATTTGAAAAATTGCGAAATCTACGAGGTTAAGATTGTGTTATGATCAATATGGAGACACACCCATGAATCTTCTATCTTCATCAAAGTTCGAGGCATTAGTGTTTTAGTATTGTTAGGAACATTGCACAATCGGTATTAAACATATTGTACAAAATGCAATCGAATTCTAAATTTTTCAATTATATCAATTTAGTCTTAAGTCTTTGAGGAATAGTGTAATCAAGTACTCTTGGCCAAGTTTTGCCTCATTTATTTGACGTGTCAGTTTAATCACGAGCGATTATCCTATACGTAAGGGTGATGGTTTGATATGAACTAAAATTACAGGAAAGACACTGTTTGATCTTAGATAAACATTATCGTTGTTTGGTCGAGCAGCTAAAGCCCCAAATTATCAATGAACGAGGTAGTAATAGCTCCGGTCACGTCTTTATCAAATATGGACTCGGCATGGAGTGGGGACACCCCAGTGTCTAATATCCAATCAAATTATTGCATCTTCTAGACCTAAGCCATGTGCATAGCTTTTTTTCCAATGACCGACGAAAGAATACATGTGAACCCCATTTTTTCACGAATGGTTCAATCATGGGATTGGAGTAATAATGCATGGCTGCTTTCCTTGAAATAATAACTTTTCATAAGGATGTCATAAAAAAACGAAAATATAGATTAAGAGTTCTGAGTGTTATTGTCAAATAATTCACCTACTTAAGGAACAAAAATTAACACGATCCCATTATGACCAACTTGGCTTATCATTTATCTATTGATTTACTTTCACATTGTGGCCAAAATCTCTCGTGTTTGATTCTTTATTATACCCTAAGCCTTTTTCGAATAATCAAGGCTTTTGTCTTTTTAGCTCTTTCCAAAAGCATCTTTGTTAAAGTTGGACTCAAGATGGAGATAGGACTTCCCACTATTTAGGGCCCGTTTGACAACTTGTCAAATAATGAATTTCTATTTTTTTATTTTCAGAATTAGTTTGGAAACAAAATCCGTTTGTTAATTTTTTTGTGTTCGGGCACAATTTTGCAAAAAATTATACTCAGAATCAGTTTTGGAACAGAATCAAAAAGCAAAAAAAAGTAGCTCTTGATTCTTGAACAATTTTTCCATTTCTGATTCTTCTTTTTTCTTGGTTTGTGGTTGTTCTTCTTCCTGTCCTACCGCTGCCTACCATCACTTGCTACTGCCACCAGCCACAGGTCAGGACCAGTGAGGGCGGCTCGTGGTCGCGACGGCATAACCTCGCCCAGCCATGGCGAGGCTGACCTCACCGTCGCCTGGGTGGCTGGGCGAGGTCGACCTAGCCAGATCTGGGCGAGGTTGAGCCTCACCCAGCGAGGTCGGCCTTGCCTTGGTTGGGCGAGGCTCGATCTCACCCAAATCTGGTGAGGTCGAGCCTCGCCAAGCCAAGACGAGGCCGATCTTGCCGTCGCGACTGGCGAGGTTGGCGGCGAGGGTTGCGATGCCCTCGCTAGCCCTGGCCTGTGGCCGATCATCGGCCAAGGAAGGGAAGGAAAAAAAGAAAAAAAAGAGAAAGAAATATTAAAAAATTCAAAAATTAATAATAATTTTTTTTTGTCTAGTTACCAAACGCATTTCTGTTCTTTTTTTATTCTAAGAATAGAAATTTTGGGCAGTTATCAAACGCCTTTAAATGCTAACAAATTGTTCCCGGGCACAAAATCAAAAAGACTTATTTTGGAGCAAAATCTGTTCCCAGGTACAGAATAGTTGCCATGCACAACCTTATTGTCTAGTCAAATTATTACTTCTTCCGGGCTTGCTTTTCCCACTCTCTTATTATTTTAAGAGTGGACGACTTGAGGCAAATCCGAGCATCGTCATAGCTAGCCCACTCTCTTATTATTTTAAGAGTGGACGACCTGAGGCAAATCTGAGCATCGTCATAGCTTTTTTTTACCAACGACAGAGCTCTATCAGACAAAAAGAGTGCATATGGACCCAACTTTTGCATGCAGGTTCAATCATGGATTGTAGTGATAATGCACGGCTGCTTTCTTTGAGATAATAAATTTAATAAAGATGTCCTAGCGAAAGAAAGTGTAGACTAAAGAGTTCTCAATGCTACCTTCAAATCATTCGCTATGTAATGCTTATCATTAATAGGAACTCATATTTTCAAATATCTATCATTTATAGAAGATGTGATTTAATTAAATACCAGTTAAAATATCACAAAGTGAGCAAAAAACATCGCTTATAAAATAGCAAGTGACACCACCAAACTCTCATGATAGCAGTTCAGACTTGACATAGAGCAAGGTAAATGTAATTTAGTCATTATCTTTTTTACGAGACATGATGGATCCTTGGTTTCACCATGCACAATTTGTATTAATGTCTAAGAGCTGTGATTTGATTATTTCCCTCAATGTATTCCTTGAAGAATGCAAAGAGAGTTGGTTGCCCACATGCATATTTGAACAAGTAATGTATGGATATGAAAGACCATAATATAAGAACACAAAATGAGAGAACACACAATATGTATATTCACGGCACTTGGTAGTATTTGCTAGCTTCAAGAATTATAATCAGCAGGCTTAACTATACAATATGGCGCAAAATCTGAAAGACATCAATCTTAACCTATCGAAATTTGTGCTCTTAAACTATACACAGGGTACAAAATATAATCTCAAGTCTTAGCCACGGGTATAAGGGATAAAGCAAACAAAGTGAAAACTCAAATACAAACTAAACATACGAGGCAGGCTTTCCAATTTGAAGACATGCCACTAATGAATTAAGCTTGGGAACCTTTCCACCAACCTCTTCATATTAGATGATTGCATCGCCACTTTGAAATAACTCTAGAGATGCAGTCTAAAAAAAATTAAAAAAAATGCTCAAAATGGAACTCTCACCCAATGATCTCCCAAATCTTCTAGCATTATAAACGCAGAAAAACCAACTAGCTATAAAAAGATTACTTTAAATGTCTCAAAACCTTTGTCTATACCCATTTGAATAAAGAGAATTATTTGTTAGTTCACCAACATATGAACTTGTCTAAATAAAATCTCATACCGAATAAGAAATTAACTTGTTGAAACGATCTCTTCTACAAAATAATGAAAGCTTAAACATGACGAATCAAAGAACTAGAGATTTGTTCATGATAAATTGAAAAAATTATAGCTAAATCTCGATGAAAGCATAAGTCTAATATGACATTCGAGAATGTGCTTATGCACCAATCTTTTAAACAAATTAGCTTTTTTATTTTGTGATTCAAAGGCTAAAGATATTTTTTAGATAAATTCTTACATAAACAAGTTTCTGAATACAGAAGATTGGGGGACAAGATTTAAACCAGAATCTCTTATCAAATGTATATAATAAATAAGAAATTATACAAGACAATAGATGAGAGAAAAAATGGAAACGGCAAATTTATTATTATTTTTTGAATGAAAAGTCGGGTCTATTAATGATTGAGTTTACTTAAAAGGATGTGATTTAAGCTAAAATGGGAGTGTAAATTGCCCCACCCAATCTGTGCGTACACCAAATCACCAGAACAACTATTTTTCAACCAGGGGAATCTTTGTCTTTTAGGCTTCGCTCGTTTGGTGAAAAATATTCTCCTTTTAGAAAATATTTTTTTGAAAGTCATTTTCCTGAAAAATATTTTTCTGGAACATAATTTTTTGGTGTTCGGCGACCGCCGATCCGGTGGCGTCTGGTGGCAGCGGCCAGCGGGCGGCGGGGGCAGGCGGGCTGTGACGGCAGGTGGGCGGTGGCGGGTGGCGGCGACGGGTGGTGGGCGACGGTGGCGGCTGGCGGCGAACAGCGGTGATCGGTGATCAATTTTCTCTCCCACGGAAAATATTTTCTCTTCTATGAGCAATTTTGTCTTTACTTTGATGGAAAATGATTTCCTCTTTGTGAAAAGAGAAAATCATTTTTCTCAAAATAATGAAGGATTTTGAGGTAGGAAAGGAAAATATTTTTTCACGAAAAATATTTTTCGCCCCTGATCATCGAAAAACGAAAAAAATATTTTTCAAAAAAATAGTTTTTCGAAAACGAACACGGCCGTTTTAGTCTTGAATATTTCACCTTTCGGTGCAACGAAGCTATTGCCAGTGGAAGATTGAAAATGCACGTCAATATCATCATTGATTATGCATTAGAGGCCAAAAACATTTGCTGTTAACTTTTTTAACATTCCAAGAAAAACCAATCATGACCTGCCCTTTAAAAAAGGAGTCAAAAGACAAATTGATGGAGCCACTAGAGAAGTGGATCTCGGAGGCAGATGCACTCATAGTAGAACATTATAAAAAATTTCCATATGACTATATGGTTGAAATTTTTCTAATGTCTCTATTTTCTTGCTTTGTTAACCATAATTTAGACCCTTATATCAACAATTACTTATTGAGATAAGTTTAATGTGATTTTTCATTTCTTCTCAAGGGCAATATGGATCTAATAATTTAATTTGATTTTTCTTTCGAGAAAGAAAGAGCGAAAAAACTACCAGAGAAAACCAACAAAAAAAAAACAAAGAGATAGAGAGAATGACAAAAGAGCAAAACAGAGCAAGAATGATGAGAGACAAAGAAGGCGAAAAGATTTGAGTGCAAAAAAGGATTAGGCACTAGTCCTAAACCCACTCCTTGTGTGAGTCATGAAATCATATAAAAAATATAGAAGTAACATTATAGCATTATAATAAGCTAATTAAACGGAAAAAATTTTGAAGTTTTATTTTTACAATGGTATATAGATCGAAATAGCTCTATATCGTTATCATGTTATTTATTTATATATTGCATAGCGATTTTTGATAATATTCTACTTATTGACATGTTTGACTTGTGCCAACTTAGACCCTTCTACCCAATTAATGTTAACCATTAATTGAAAATTAGTTGAATTTTCATGTATTGTCTTTCAAATTTTCACAAATTTGTTGAAAAATAGCCCCTCGTAACCGTCCCTTTTAGTGAAAGAAAAAAAAAACCTTAGATCATAAGGAAAAGTTGAAGTTGTTTAAGTGTTTTTGCCAGCCACAATTGTTAGATTATAATGTCAAGTTACTCCTAAATACGTATAATTGTTAAGACTATTTGAAAAGGTTTGTGGCTAATTTCTAACAAAAAAAAAGGTTATGACTAATTAAAGTCATGAGGGATGTTCTCTTTGAAATTAAGTTGACAGGGACCTCTTGCATAGTAACTATCTTGTTTATGAGGAATAAATGCACATAAAAAATTGACCATATGAAGTTACCATTCTCCTAAAGTAAGTATTTTTTTATGGTAAACTAGAGGAAAGGGTGTCCAGACACGTCCGCTTAAAAGCCCATGAAATATCGATTCTGACTATAAAGAAAAATCGTCGCGAGCTTTCTTCTCCATTTGTTCGCCATGCGTAGTTCTAGCTTGGATAATGACTCTTGTTTGATGCAGGGTTATTCTTTGGAATATGTATATGTATAGGTTGTTCTGTTGCCAATCGCTTTCGCTGATTGTTTCTACAGTGCTTTTTTATTCTTTTGTAGGTTGCGATGACGGCATAGTCTCCAGATTAGCTTTTTGATTGGCCATGGTACTGTGACTTGTTGAGTTTCAGATTTCTAGTGCTTGGACATTGTCGATTTTTAATTGAAAGATGAAATGTCTTCTTGATCTTTGTACTCTGCTTTCATTCTTGTATAAGTAGAATTGCCACAATCTCTCAAAACCTTATTGATAGAAGTCACATTTACACTCAAATTTTTAATAAGGAATTGTATTACCATAAACAAAAAATTTTGTGGGTAGCCGAATAATTTCAGACTACTCACCATCTGAGCCATGCCTATGTGAGTCATTTTAGCGAGGCTTTGCAAATTTTAGCGACAGAGACATCCACAGTGGGATAGCTAATGGACCTAATGCCATACATTGATTAACCTGTCTCATGCCTTTGGCAATATTTTATCAAAACAAAAGCAAACTTTATTTTCCACTAGAAAAAGTTGATGTCGACGGCCATTCTCACTTACTTTTGCTCTGAGTTGATAATGGGATTAAGACTTTATGTGGGGGAATCTTTAAATTAGGTACATGATTATTCTAAATGAATATCCTAATCTTGAAATAGATAACTTTTTTTAATGCAGAAGCTAAAGCAGTCATGTCGTGTCCAATACTTTAAGAAAAAGCAAAAAAGTGAGTATAAAAGTGCTTCAAAGCACTAAAAATCAACTCATAATCCACCAAAGCCCAATCTAATTGATGGATCTCTTGACTTTTTTTTTAGGTGATGCCAAATAGTTGTTATAGTTCCCACTGCTTTCACTTTCTTTATTAGTTATCCTTTGCCTCTCTTGCTTTTTTGAAATGCACTTGTGTCGCTTTTTCCTTTTCTAGGATCCCCATGTAAGATTGTTGGAGTGTCTATCCTCCCCGCTTGGAGAGGCAAATAATTGCACAGACTCGTTAGATGAATCACGACCATTGATCCTATAATACTCATCAAATTTAGTGATTTACTTGCCCTTGATCTAAATTCTAAGGTCTAGTCAAGATTTTCTTGGAATTAGTGCACGCAAGGATATTCTTATATGAGTAATCAATCTAGCCAGTAGTGTATGATATTAGCTGAGATGGAGCTTAGGTGGCCATATTATGTAGCAAATCTAATTCTTGAAACAAGGACTAGTCATTTCTAGCTATTTAGAGTGTTGTGTATCAATCTTAGAAACATGCTGTCATAATATAATTATGTAGATATTACATTCTCCAATTGATTCTGTATGTGAAGTTGATGCATCATTTTGTGTGAGAAAGTATAATTTCTCGAAAAGAAATTTTACACCCAACAAACAATGGTTATGCATAATCAAATTCAGAGCACAGCGGATGTGTGAAGCGTAGCTCCTCAAGCAGGGCAAGTCTCCCTTTTGGATCAATTGATCCCTTGGGCTTTACATCGTCAAATAATGCCCAGAAAATAAGGATGTTTTAGGAACGAGGTATGAAACTGGGCCTTGGGTAGAAAATAGGCCTTGTATATTCTTGTGCTCCTTGGGGCACTCCGATAGACTAAGCGTTGATCAGACGAGTAAAAGCCTTAATAGAAAGGGCCAGATATCTTTCTTCTACAATAGATTTCTGTTAATGTATGGAGTTTTAGATATATAGTGCCATAATGGAAGGATCCTCGAAATTTTTTCACATTGACGATGCGGATACTTTTCTAATATATAATTCGAGTCTCTCCCTGCAGTAATTGAACTCATACAAATGATGGACAGACTCACCAGGTTAACGGATGCGTGTTTGCTAAACTTGATTATAGGCATGGATACTCACTCATGTGCTCTCAAGCCTCCGTGCTGGATTTGAGGGCATAAATTTGCCTTCCTCTATACACGAAGGGATCAGATTAACCCTCCTTTTGGATTCAAGGGAAGAAATTTTCGCATATCGATACCGTTTATAATCATTAATCTCATGAATCCATCATTCTTTGCTGATAATTCTGATTGTAAAGAAGGAGGATTTAAGACGAAGAAGATTATAAAGCACCGAAACTCTTCAAAATTGAGATAACGAAAGATCACTAATCATCATCCAGCATTTTTCTCTTCGATGACAGTCCAAAAGTTTTCCTAAGTCAAAGTCCACGAGTCTTTCATTTTTCAAGAAAAAGAAAAGTACGGTGAGCACATTACTGAGATTTTTAACTCCTGTAGATAAGCATAATGATGACGGGGCCCACCATCGGAATCTCGCGTACCCTTGCGTCATCGTGCAAGGGCAGGATCGTCTCTTCAATAAAAAGGCCATGATGCCTGCAGCATTTTCTGCTGCGGAAATAGCGATGACCTTATTTACATGCTCTTACTCATATAATAACATAGGGTTTAAAGCACAAAATAAGATGGGTTATATGATGCGTTCGTTTCGCAAAAATGAATGATTTAAAAAATATTTTTTTAAAAAAAATGATCGCTTATATCATTTATAAAAATTAGTCAACAGAAAATGTTTTCATTATCAATAACAATCTATGCCTAACAATTTTCATGGGTGATGAAAAATTTTCCATTCATTTATTATTTTAAATGACGTAAGTGATTATTTTTTGAAAAATACTTTTTAAATTACTTATTTTTCACGAAACGAATGCATTGGTAATGCCCATTGCTCGATATTCGGCTTCCTATGAGGAGAGAGCCGGGAAAAACTCTTTGCTCTTTCATGAGATGGGACTTGAGGCTTGAGCCGAGAAAATCCAATAACGACATGTCACAGTATAATTGGCCCTATCAAAGTTAGAGTAAGCAATGAGTTTTAGCGGGCTAGATAGACAGATGATAAAAGAAGAAGGTCGCTATCTGGAGGGGTCTTCTTGAGACGCGCAGGAGCCGACTTGCAGCATCCAGATGAGTCCTTCGAGGTTGACACATGTAGTGACCCAAACTAATCCTCGATCCACAACATTCATCTCACCAGCAATAGATCCTCCTATTGTTCATCTGTGGGGCTGGCACATAGGTCATCCAAGTTTGAGCCTTTCCTCGTATTTTCCTTGTTCAGATTCTAGCATTTATTTGTCAAGTAAGTGTAAATGCAACATCCGTGCCTCAGCTAAACAATCTGGTCTGTCTTTCTCAAGAAGTCAAGTCTCATCATCTGCTTGTTTTGATTTCACTCATGTGAACATTTGGGGACCATTTTGCGAACCTTCTGCAACCAACGGTGCACGTTATTTTTTAATTACAACCGATGACTTTTCTCGTAGCACTTTGATATATTTGTACAGCTCGAGTCTTAAGCTTTCATCAGCATTCATGCACCGACACACTCCAACAAAATGGGTTGTTGAGCAAAAAGTTCTCCTTTTACTCAATGTTGCATGTGCATTACGTTTTCAAGCCAATCTTCCGTTACTTATGTTGCTGTCTGAAAGCCAATTTTCCCTATGGTTGATAATTGACTAATTCTAAGGATTTCCTCTAATAGTTTTTTTTTTGTCTCACTCCTTTCTTCTACGGTCATATGTGTGTGGTGTTCACGCGAATTAAACTCTGGACCTGGTACTCTCCGGCCTCACCCTCCATTCTCTTTACCAGCAGGGCCGCATGTTTGTTAGCTTCCTCTAATGGTTGAAATGGACGATTCTAAAAGTATAGGTTCCTTCGTACAATAAAAATTGGCTTTCTTGCATTATTTACAAAAGTGTTTCTTCTCCACTCACCATAGTTTACCCTTGCCCGCCCGCCTGCCCATCCGCTCGCCCACCTGCCCGACGGCCATTGTGCCCTATGTGGTCGGGCCAAAAAGTCCTTATCTAGCCGCCCATGATAAAATACATACTAAGTTTTCTACATAGAAGTGATCAGGGCTAAGGTGGGCAGACTAGTTCCAAGAAGAGAATTATTTGCCTAGATTCGTCTACTCACCCAGCTCAAAAAAATTATATATCTTTAGTTAATGTGCAAGTTCAAGCTACTCATCAGGCTCGACATTTGGGATTTTTAGTATTAACAATTGGGTTTGTTATTAGCTAAGCCGCTAAAAGAAGTTTTTTAAAAGTTGACTTTTTTTTTGGGTGGCGCTTATCTATCATTCAATACTCCCACTCTCAATCCATATGGAATTTGAAGTGTCACGTGCATAAACGAGTTTTTCAAATTCGCAAGGAACTTTTTGCATATTGAAAGTGATTTTGTATCTATACGTAATTTGTAGTTGAGACAATTTCTGTATGATTCCCAATAATTCCGTTTAATGCCATTAATCCCTAAGTTCTTTTTTCCCTGGCTAATGATTCCCTTCATTAATTAAGGACGTTGAGTCCTCTTATGAAGCTACTTTCAGGTCATCGCTGGCTTTATACGACTCTTCTTTAGTTCTGCTAAGTTGATGTCCAATTTAACTACAGTCTGTGTATTAAACACCAGAAAGCATTGAATATTATGGTGAATACAGACTTCCTTTCACTCTCTCTTTTTCCTTACATGAATGTAAATTTCCCATCATACTTCGAAACATAGAGAGCGGTTCGATGAAGGAAATCTACGTGTACCTAAAGAAATCAGCTTCCTCCGTCTCATGACTCATGACTCATGACTCATGACTCATCCCCACATGGTGACTATTAACACTATCGATGAAGGTGTCTTACACATTTAGGATCATTCCATTTGTTAGAACAAAACTACATGCTTTTATCCGATTTGCCGATTTGAAAGCAGGTATTAGCCAAGCAATTCTGAAGTTCTGTTCTCACCGAAAGTGAGCTAAAGCGATGCTTCCTCTGCCATCCCCTATTGCGTAGGATTTTTTACCTACTTCTGGTCAAGTGGTTTTGAAGACGGATACTTTGAACACGATGTTGTCCCTTCTAATCGGGCTCCAACGTGCACAAGCCTCCCGCCTTCAAAGAAGTTCCTCTCGTGAATGCGGCCCAACCGACGGATAACTTTCCATAATGTTCGTGGCTGACAAGCTTCACTGCCCATGATTTGTCTTGAAAGATGAGAACCAGGGTCTGCGGGCTTTTCTTGATGTGCGTCTTTGGGAATGAATCGGAAACTCTCTCCTCAAGTGCACGTTTTGCAATTATATCATCAGAAAAAAGAAAACAGCCAATGATTTCTGACGAAGACGGTACGAGGATCCTTTTCAAAGCATGTCTAGGATAAAAACAGAAATTATTGACATGATGCACGGTTAACCTAGAGCTAACATAGTCTAGCGACTCCATGTGATTTAAATCCGAGAGTTGTCATTGTCGTGAGGATCTTACCACATTGCTTTTCTTCAAATATATTCATCTCACTGCAATCTGGTTGGGAATTGCTGGCCGGTTTGAGAGCTCCGCTCAAGCCTGGCTCTTTGTGTAAAAATATTTTACTATGATATTTTTGACCCTTAATTTGAATAATATAATTAGTCAAGAAAAATACAGGGGAGTTAAAACTTGCACGATGAAGATCACAACCATAATGTGAGTTATGAGATTTCTCAACAAGATCCTCGCCTTCGAGTTTGGCACGTGAAAATCCTCAACAGCTTCAATAGACACATCGGCTTCAATTAACCGAATTTTTAGGGTCAACATGGCTGGGCCTTGGTCTCTAAACGAGCCACTATGCTGCCAAAGTCGAGATTAACTCAACTCCCGTACTCGTGAAGTACTACACTTCATGTTGGATCTTGACTCGAATTAAAAGCTGCGAGTGTGTGTGTGTGTGGCTAGGGTTGTCTATGTCTAATTTTACAACAATTAATTTTTTTTGAATTAGGCACACAAACATGCCGAGCCAAGTATTGGCAACCTCAAGTTTCAGTTTGACAAGATACTCGATGTTACGACCCTCCCTCACGGGGAAGCAGGTTTAGCGGTATGGCAAATGGGAATGGGCTATCTCTCTACTCAAGGTGCTTGCTCTCATTCGGGGTCTACCACGCGCGATGTTGGGAAAATTCGATTCAATCAGACGATGAAATTTTATCTATTTGGAGTTACTACTAACTTATTGGGGTCGGCTAGGAGTTAAGTGAAACGTGGGACAACGTTCCACTTCCTATAAACTAGAAATCTAAGTTTGGAGACTTGGTTATGCTGATGTCTAATTAGCGCCATTTTGGTACCTAAACTTGTTTTATTTCGAAAATGTGAATCATGTGGTCTTGTTCATTTTAAGTATCTAAGTACATCCTACTAATTGTCCATGCATGGTTATTTGCAAAAGTACACCTCAATCAAACATATTGGATAAGGATACTATCAAATTACGAAAATGAAAGCCACATATCAAAGCGATATAAAGCACAAAAGCAAAGATAATAACATAAAAGTGTGAGAAAGTAAACTCGATACAAATTGGGTAATAGATATATATGACCTTATTATTGTGCCTCGAGACATGAGTCTCGTGAGATCATTCAAAATTGAATCTAAATGTAACTCTGAGGAGACCTTTCTACCACATGCAAGCCTAGAGGAAAACTAATCGTGTAATTCAGTTAGAGTGTGGACATTCCAAAAGCTATTCAATAAGTGAGTGAAATCGTTTAGATATCGGCATGGCATTAGCTATTTTATTTAATGACATAAGCCTAGATAGACATATAGGTCCTAAAGTACTACCCCCTCTTCATTCAATTCCTACTCCACGATAATTGCAGTGCCTCTCACTGTCAAGAAAAAGAATGATGATGACTCTCAACATAATAAGAAATTCCTTTTTATCTTTTCCTGGTGTTGCTTGCACTATTTACCATCGTTTGAATCTACCAAATCTGATGAGCATTCATTCCATGAACTACATGATATCCAGCAGCGAAATTAACAAACAATGGCTGCACTTACAGAACACTAATTCCTCCTAGCAAGTCAATCTACTTTATCAGCAAATGCCACAAAGTAGCCAACTAAGGTATACTCTTTTCTAAATATATATGATGAGATATTGTTCGATTTAATCCAGGGCAAAGATCAAGTTCATTCGAACCACTCTTTCAAACACAGAATTCTGATATAAAAAAAAACTGAGTCTGATGAAATTGTTGACAACAAGCAACGTTTGCGAAACATGTTGAGAAATGAATCAAGAAGATCGTATCACATCGCCAGGTACACAAATTACAATGATGACTCATCTACTGAAAGTGGACGATAACATGCGCCTAAGTTATTTGCAGAAAGAAGTATTAATCAACCAAAGAAGTCCGCGGTACTGGTTACCAGAAAGAGAGCAGAGCAAATACCAAACATTCAAAAGAGAAATGAAGATACCATATGTTCATAAAGATAATCCAGAAATCTGCATCATTACCCAAAAGCATAATAGTCATTCTAATTCGCTTCCATTTCCTTCAGAATAGGAATTCAGCAATTGTTGCTTTGTTTCTTTTACACAATAAACTGCAGCCCGCGTCACTCTCTTCCTTAGTAAGCTAACAATTCAAGCAAACGTATCCTTTCACTCGAAACAACTAAGGCCAACGTTTCACGGAGGAACCTCCCCAACCGCCAAATTCACATTCCAGACAATCGAAACTTACCTTGGATTGTCTGTCGGATTCATCAAGGCAAATGAAGTATTAACACACAAATCAATAGAAAAGAAATCATATTAATCTAATTGGTCAGGTGATCCAATGTAAACAACATGAGAATAAATTTTCAGCATCCGGGAGATAATGCTGAGAATTTCTTTCTCCTCCCAGCAGAACAGATTGTACAGTTGATGGAACATTAAACCAGAATTCGCCGAAGAGAGCAACCTGCACTCAGCGATCTCAAAGTAACCTACACGTAGCCGGAATCATCTTTGCAAGACATTTTGCAGGAAGAACTAAACAAGTATCGACTATCTAACAGACAAAGACGCATTGCAATGATTCACATCCATATCATCACAAAGGGAATGCAGCGAGTTAAAAACATTAATAGAGCCTTGAGTACAGACGATCTTCACACAAGAAGCAGCCAGAGTTCTCGGTCTCTCTTTGCAGCATACAAAGCAATAGAAATAGAGCAAAGGTGATACCTCAAAGAAGAGCAACAAGACAACCGACCACGAAGGACGATCTGATCTGAGGGAGAGGTCATCCGAGACAATGACGCTGAGGATCGGAGCCAGCGGAAGTAGAAACGAACAAGTTCAGAGCACTCCGAGCAAACTGACCGAAGAACAGGTGCTAACAGAGCTACGGCCTGCCGGTGGAGCAATGATCGGAGATGATGCTAGCGGCGCAGGGAGGTCTGTTGGAGGTCACCAGACGAAGCAAGAAGCCGAGAGAGATAATTTTCTGGACGTTCAGAAATCTCTGAGTCATCCCACCGCGTGTGCTCTGTGCTGAGTGTAGGAGAGTTGTCGTGGCCGGCGATGGAGAGGTAGGGAAGATGGAGAAGCTTCTGAAAATTGGTTCATCTGATAGAGAATTTTCCCTGCTGAGCTCCGGTTTGTGTATTCCTCTTGACAAGTACAGAGGTACCTCAAATAAATAGAAAATAATAAAATTGGAAGAGGTGGATTTCAATCTCGAACTTTTTATTAACGAATTTCATGAAATGCCGACGCCTGTTGTTAAAATGTAACAAAGGAATATGGTATAACAAAAGGAACGAAATCGTAACTTAAAAAACTCAAGACAACCGTCAACTAATCGCATAAATATACTGAAAAATAAAGCACACATCACTCTTAAATCAATAGTGTATAAGACATTCGTGCAAAATCATTATTACACGGACATCGTATGTTACAATTACGTCAAATATATTACTTTTCCGAATTTGTCTCTTTGAACATTTACACCCTCTTCACACACATTTCAATTCTGTTTTTGCAAATGGGCAAACGAGCGTGCTCCTTCGCTAGTATAGCACAAAGTGAAATCCCAAATAATAAAGCCAGTTAGATTTCTTGTATTAAGTGCTTGGTTTCATTATAATAGAGAAAAATTTCGTATCAAGTGTTCAATTTCATTATAATTGAGAGAAATTTCATATTCAGGCGCTTCTGTCCCTAGAGCACGAAACCCCCCGTCCAATAAAGTCAATACTCACATCAAACTATCACTATTTAAAAAAAAAAGAAATAAAAAGAGAATTCATAATACTTGATATGGAATTGCTAGTTTCGATCGACGACATTGGCATACAACCCGGGAGGAATGAAGATCATCTGCTACGAGCTGTGCGCTAGATGAAGATCCTCACTTGGTATTTGACCATACACGAAGGATTTAGTCTTTAGATACTCAAGATCGCTTTAGCTACCTCCTGATCGGATTATATGTCTTGAGAACCTTCCCCTTATAACGCAAAAGGCCACGTAACGCGCTCAACTGACATCACGTCATCACTATACCATCTTCGATCAGACATGTGAGACACCACGTAAATTTTACGTGCAAAAAATTGTTCGAAAAGTCTCCATATTGCATTGATTGCAAAGACAAAAATAAGAATAATATTAGTGCATGGGACGATCGAAATCAAAGTTTGGTGACTTGACTATACAGAATGACTACGTATGAAATTATTCCACTTATGGAAATCGTTCGTGCACCAATTTTGGTAGACCGATTGGTTATATCGAGTACTTTTCCTACCATCAACCACATCGACCATCAGGCACAATGCAACTCTAAGATATTCCCACGTACATCAGGAGAGACCATTACCATTGTAGATAGATTAATTCCACAGTGGATGTGAAACTAGCTCAGCACAGCATATATCGAGACAAGCCGAAGTTGTTTGAGGAATTGCAAAAACTCATGTTCCGGAGGTTTCCTCAAGTGGAGATTTTTGTCTCTTGGAGTCCTCGTGTGAAAATAAAATAAAATAATATTGTCCAATAGAATCAAAATGAAAACCTGAATCTTCAAGCCAACGTCCTCAAACGTGAGATGAGCGAAGAAGCACGAGAGTATCAGAGTCTTTGTCCTAGGGTTCTTATCTACTTGCTATGCCGTTAGCGGCGATTCAGATGCAACCATGACCAACGAAATCTGCAATAACGATAAGTGCATGCCATGGGATGGTTTCACGACCACCCGAAGTAACGTCCTGAATGACCTGAGTGCTAAAATGGCAAATAACGGATACAATTACTGCAGTAAATCCAAAGACGGCGAGGGATCCTGTTACGGCCAGGGAGCGTCCAACGGTGCATTGAGCAATCCAAATTGTATTGCATGCACAAGCAACAAGCGGGATTGAATCAAAAACGAATGTGGACGCAGCACTAGTGCCCAAATCCAACTCCAAGATTCTAGAATTAGTCATGAAAAGTACCTATTTTTCAGAATGCGAGGTGTTTCCTGTGAAGAATATTTGGATCCTTGGACAAAAGCATGTGTGTGAAAGCCTCGCTAACTAGCTATTTCCTTCCTTGGTATAGAAGGACCATGCGACCAGTGAGTACTCATGTCATATGTCAACAAACATATGATAAAATACATAGGACTATAGTTAAGGCAAATAGCCTAGATATTCCCCATTACAAAAGTTAAAACAGTGATGGAAGTACTGAAAGGTATAAAACACGTTCATCCGAGACTTTGTCTAAATTAGGGTTTAAAGCAATCAATTCTTAATTGCTCCCCGTTTACTTCAAGAAGAGGAAATTCATTTATCATGATTTAATGTAAATATGTCATAGTAGACATAATTTTAGGTTTTTAACGTAATAAAAAAGATTCGGGATAAGTATATCACAGTGTAAATAATTTGAAGTTTTTAGTGGTTTTTTTTCAAAGAATGGTGAGTTAGCTGGATGAATCTTCCTATCTACGAATTTGATCTTTTGGGCAAGTCTTCCTTTGACCGACTCCTTGTGGGCTTTCTATTTTCTTTTGTCTTTTTTGTTTTTTTGCCTCCCGTTTTCCCACGCAAAATCCGTACCTTCACCGCTTCGCTTTTGCACCGCATTCTCCCGTTGTTCTCTCTTCAAGCTCGCCGCCAGTCTTCACGCTCCCGCCTATCGTCTCCGACGATGACTCGATTGGCCTCGGCTGTGTCGGTCGATGAAGCGGCGCCGGACCGGACCGGTGGGAGTCGCCGAGAGTGAACCCGAAAAATCTCATCCTTCGAATGGGCGGATCGTATCCAGATGATGATGATCCATCCGACCTCAGCTTGGCAATCGGATGAAACTCTTGTGAACACCAGACCACATCCCCCTTTGCGCGCGGCGTAGACGAGGTGGCGAAACGGAGGACGCAAGCTGACGGCAATGGAATCCGAAAGATGGCGTTGAAGTGGAAGAGAAGAGAACCAAGCATAATTTGAGATGGCCCGGCGACAGATAAATCTGGTCCAGACATGTGCAAAGGACAGGAGAGCGGTGACTTGAATCAGAGAGGAATTAGTGGCCGGGGGGATAGCGTCGCTGCGACTCGAATATGGAATCCGATGGTGTGGTTCCTGGTGGGATGATCTTGTTGTTGACAGGCCCCCGCGCCTCCGTCGAGCGAAATTTTCATTGTCGGGCCCAAAGGTCTCTAAACTTCAACGTCCCATGATTAAAAATGCAGAAGAAGCTAGATGGAGAAAAATAAATGTAGGATGACCAAACGACAGCGTCTTTGATTAAGGGTTGAATTTCGACAAAGAATTTGACCATCGATCGCGATGGAGTGCATTAATAATTCCTAATTTATTGATGCGAAATCCATGATCCTCTAAATCTAAGACGCGTCTAGTATATAAATGTGAAAGGGATGTAGTTAGGAAAATGGACACCGAGTCGTGCAAATGATATTTTTTTATGAGGTGTCAAATTTTTCTATTGACAACGAGTCTAATCTCTGAAATGATTTTCTATGAATATGGAATTTGATAGCGAAATTCAAGTGTCAACATGGCCCAGCTTAGGGGTTTAATCAGGCCATTATAATGCCTAACTTGAGATCCATTCAACTCCATAGAAGCCGTCAAAGCCACCAATTAAAAATTTTGTTTTAAGTCCGTCAAAGCGTATCAAGCCCGTCGTTGGCTCCGGCCCATTTTATCCACCAAATTATTAGGCCGTAGAAGCCGCTGCCCCTCTCCTCTAACCCCCAACCCTATTTGCTAAAAGCCACAACCCTTTCCCAGATGAAGACCCGCTTGAAATCTTTGGAATCCCGTCGTTTCCGACGCTATATTCATCGTTGTACGCCGTCAACCGGAAATCACGTTGGGTTTAATTTTCCAATACGAGGCAATTCAAATAGAATCCTCAAATTGAAAGACCTATGGAAAATTAAAAAAATATTTCCACGGGGTTGAGGTCGTGAGAAATAAATGTGGCATTTTCCTTTCACATATGACATCAAACGATGTTCATTTAAGCGAGAGCATACCGCGAACGGCAAGCTTACGCAATTTACAAAAGCGAATTTCAAATTTCAAGCTGCGAATTCCACATATGAGCAATCCAGAGGCGAAAATGCCTTCCCTAACAGTAATAGGGAAATGAACACGTATGAGCAACAACAATAAAAGACGAATGAATCGAGATCAAGTCGAATTCAAGAATGATACTCAACAAGCGAAACCTCAACACGAACTAATAGCATGGGTATGGGTAAGCATGACATTAGAAGACACAGCAATGCGGTCATCTCATCCAATCGCGTATCAATAAAAGTGATCCAACTCCTAGAATGACTAGGAATACTACCTCAAATTGGCCTCCACACCGAGGACATCTAGGAGGGATTGGGCGATGGGAGCCCGGTGGTGGCTCAATGGCAGCTGGTAGATTGCAAGTGGATGGAGTTGCTTCCGTGAGAGAAATTGGTGTATTCCCCCAACTATTAATGGAGTTGAGAAAAAAACAATAGAGAGAAAAAAATCTGAAACTATATTCACACATGTTACAAGTTTTGGGTTTTTTTATGTCAAAAGAAAAAGCTTTTCATAGTTTACATAATTTTGAATTTTAAAATTTATCGCAATGGATATAATTCGAAATTTTTAGTTTTTTTAATAAAAAAATAGAAGATAATTTGTGAGTCGTTGGATGAATCTTCCTCTCAACAAAAAACCATCTTCTGTGCAAGACTTCCTTTTGACGGACTTCTGCTCGTGGGCTCTCTCTCTCTCTCTCTCTTATCTCTTGCGTCTTTTTTTTGTCTTTTTATTTTTTCTTATTTTAACACTTTACTTCCTTCTCATCCAACGACAAGCACCGCTTCAAGCTCCACCGCCTTCGCTTTGCACCCTTTTTATTCTCGTCGTTTTCTCTTCAAGCTCCTCGCCGCCGCCGCCACCTGTCTTCACGCTCCGGCCTACCGTCTCGGGCGATGACGACTCTCGATTTGGCCTCGGATTCCGTCGTCGCCGGTTGATGAGGCGGCGCCGGACCGGTGGGAGTGGCCACCGGTCAATGATCGGATGAAGCTCTTGCGAACACGAGCCCACATCCCCCCCACTTTGCGCGCGGCTTAGACGGGGCGAAACGATGGACGCAAAGCTGACGGTGGCGATGGAATCCGAAAGGCGGCGAACAAGCCGGAAATCGACCGGAAGGTTCAATCGCATACGAAACGACCTGATGGTACGGCGGCGGCGGTAGCGGCGTGAGAGAGAGAGAGAGAGAGAGAGGAGGAAAAAAAGAAGAAAATGGAGGAAGACTTGGTGGAAAATGAGGATGGGCGGAGAGAAATGGAGAGAGATGGCTCGACTCCGATGGAATGAAGGGGGGGGGGGATTGATCCCTCTAGCTGACGATGATTCACTGCAACCTCCGATGGGAAGCACCGGCCAGCCATTCGTCCAGATCGAGCTCTCTGCCGATTGTTGCTTCCAGCACCCACCGAAGCACGTAAACCGTCGGTTCCGGTTCGAAGATGTCCCTCGCCTCGCCGCTGTGGCGAGATGAAGGGGCTTCAACTTCAATTGGCGCTGCTCCGCACTCCCCGTCGCGACCGGTCGCGGATCACCTTCCCGTCGCATCGGCTATCTTTCCAGGGATCGTCATTCATTGTTCAGCCACCACGACAATCGAACTTGACCACCGGAGTTTCCAGGTCGTTGAATGTGCTGTGTCCTCTGAGCAGAAGGCGTTCGGTGAATTGCGCGAGAGAGAAATAGAGGGCGAGACGATTCCGAAGCAACAAACAGAGAGGAAGATACGGCCTAGAGAAATCTCTCCACAGACGGCTGGTTCCTCGTGACAATCAGGCGATGACGGAATTTCTCAATCAACAGTCACGCTTACCCAGTCGTTTCATCTCCGATTGAAGTCTAGAAATATTTTAGATTCATCCCAAATATTTTGTCTGTCGATTTCTGTTTCGGCTTTTGTTTTCTCCCATTCTCTCGCTGTATTCCGAATTTCCATTGCCGTCGGTTGCACTACGGAGCAGGAATCGAGCTCGCAAGGAAGGTGTTCGATGGAATGACGAAGCCGGACTCTGTTCTGAAGAATGCCTTATCAAGAGGGAGAGAGAGAGAGAATCAGCGAGCTTTATCTGGCGGCGAGAGCAAAGTTCAAGTTCGAGAGCGCAAGATGTTGTCAATTCTCAGACAAAAGCCGGAGGCTCTGATGCTGCGTAGTGTTGAGAGAGGTTGCGGAAGGGATGTGCTGCGGCGACGCGGTTACAGAGTTATGCTACTGCGGTGACAGAAAAGAGTATGAGAGAGGCTATGAATACAGCGCTTGATAAGGACATGCCTGCAGATCCTAGAGTCAATCTAATGGGTGGTGAGGAGGTCGGAGGATGCCAAGGAGCCTTTCAAGGTGTCTTAAAGGTTCTTTTGCAGAAGTATGGACCTGAGAGGGTTGTTGATGCTCCTATCACAGAGGCTGGTTTCACTGGAGTTGAAGTCGAGCCTACAAGGTGTCTTTAGTTTCAAGAGGAGCTGCAGCAGGAGTTGGTGCCCTACACTCCCAAGCCCTGTGAGGACGTCGCCATCCCACCTGGAGGAATCTTTATCGGATCCGGTCTCGTTAAATCACTCATCACCCTCGGGATCTATCGGACGCGAGAATCGTCCATGGCCTATGAAATGAGAGTTGCTCATGAACTGTGTAGCATCTCTGGTATGTTCCTTCCAACCAAAGTTCTTCCTCATCCTCTTGCTTTTCAGATTTGTGGTCACTAATTTCCAATGCAGTGGGTTAGTTGCTTTATTTGAATGCGTTGTTGTCAGGGAGTGGATAGTTGGCATGGTCACAAATTTTATCAGTGTTTACTCAAGTCTCCTTTTCAGTTGCTACCATTACGGTATCAACATAAGCACAGAAAGATGAGGTGTACATGACATCGTAGGTGCGGGATGGGACCACTGTTACTACTTTGATTAACTCAGCTTGTAAAGCTTGGTATTAGCCGCAGAAAGCTTCACCATCTCCTTCGTCGTTTTCCTGTCTTCTTTTGTTCGAATGGGTAAGCAATCATTCGCAGATTCTGGGCATGCTCGTCTTGATATGAAGTAGTAACTGCTTTTTCTATTCATCTTCACCCTCATAAACTTTGATTGTTGACCTATTGTTGCGTAGCTTAACCGCTATTCTCTAAATTGTTGTTCCATTTGGTAACGTGGGTAATTGGTTGATGATTCGGTCTTGTCGAATTCAATCTGTTAATCATGTGCTCTGCTGTTCTATCGGTTGAATGAATTTTTATTTGGATCTGCTTTGCTTCATGGTTATTGGTATCAATCTTGTATGTTGTTTCCTTCTGTAATAGTGCAGTGTAGGAAAATGGTGAACTCCTGAAGCTCACTCCTAGGCAACATCGTTGATTATGGGCCATTTGCTGCATTTTTTTCTCTTGTATACATGTATTTAGTGACAGCAGATTAGAGCATGCAGACTCTCTGGAAATACAAATCATGGAGATCTGAGGAAGTATCTTCGTCGATATTTCGACACTACATCGGGTAAAAGGTACAGTTATGTACAGATACCCGAGTCATGAGTAGTCGATAAGCCATTAGAGGTATTATTTGTGATTGATATCTAACAAGAAGCTATGACTGATGTCTTTCTCTCGCGAATGCCCGCCAATCGGCAGAGAAGGACAGATACTACGTCCCTCTGGCCCGTCCATGGCTCCTAATGAGCTTCACTGCCCACGGATCTGTCCGAATACTGAAGAGATGATATTTGTTTGTTTTCCTGAATATGTTGCTTGGCGAATCCAACTGGAGCACCTTGGACATGTACATGTTTTGAACAGCTTATACTTGAAAATTGTTAAATTGAACATGAGATACAACAGCGATGATTTAAGCTTTAGATCTTAGTGGGCTATTGGTACGACATCGCAGGATCACCGGTTTGAAAAAGGGCTGCTCCAAATCAACATCACTAACCAATTCAGGAGATGGGAGAGGCCTTGAAAGTGTAGGACCATGAAAATCCGGGTTAGAATGGCTCACTTTGCATGTAGAATGCTCGATCCCACCTGTAGTGAAACACGAGAACCAAACTAGACGGTGGTGTGAACATCTCTTTTATTGATTGGCTATGAAAAGATTTCTCATAGATTGGAAATTACTGTTATCATGAAAATCAAAATTCAGTTAATTTGATGGAATAAGTGCTAAATGCTCTTCATATCAGAAGAAACTAATAAACTACAAGTTGCACTGACATGCAAAAATACTTATATAAATCTTCAAGAATTTGAAAAGAGACGAAGAAAAGAATGTGATTCAAGTAGAAATTGACCTGGTAAATCCGCTGGTTGCTCAAGGAAAGTCTAATTGACATTATGACACTTCATTAGTTCTATATGTGAGGTTGAGCGACTAAAATACTTAAAGAAGCACCAAATATAAAAGTTTCTTCTAAACTGGAAGTTACAGAATTGAGACTAGGATACAAAAGAAGAAAACTTAGACAGAAGAAGAGTCTACTTTTCATTGATTCCCAGTTACTGAACAAAGGAGGCATAATTAGGAATCCTGAGTTCAGACCGACGACACAAATGGCTTAGAGTAAGACTTCCCTATGTTCATCTTAATCAATGTGAATCGGCTCCTTACCAGCTACTGAAAAAGGACACAAGAAACACAACATCATCCCTATCAATGAGCTCAAACACAGATCTTTCCCATACACAGGTGACTTTCTCTTGCAAAAACAGGCCAACTAGCAAAGAAGAATACCCACGTTTTATGCGTGTATCTTAAGAGCTTCTCTAGACACGATTTTTTTGAAAACCTAAGAGTTGCCATTTCCTTGTTTTCTTGAATATGTTGCTTTGCAAATCGATTAGGAACGTCCGGCACATATCTACATGTGTGGAAAAACCACTGTATGCTAAAAGGAGTACATCACATAAAGCATACACTACTGTAGAAAAAAGCACATGATGTAGATTCATGCCCATATTTGCTAGTTCAGGAGCTTTAAACAACAGCCTTAATAGTCTAAAGCATTCCTGAAGAAGTGGCTGTCCATTAATAGCTATTTTCAATTAGGTCACCATGCAAGTGAGTGCCCGTTCTTTCACTTAAATAGTAAATAGAGCAGCTTGTGGAGAATAACCAAGTGAAAGGCGGTCCCGATCCGATTACTATCTTTACTTATTCATTTTTTCTGGGTTCCACGTTATTCCATCATTAGGATTCCCCACAGACACTTGGAGAAAAATAACATGTCATATGGTTCCCTATACAAACCAAATCAACTTAGGAAAACATAATATCGGGAAACGATTCATAGCAATCGTAATTGAACTTGAGACATGCCAGTGATGAATTAGGCCAGAGATCTAGCCACTTTACTCTCATGATCTTGCCGTATCGCCACTTTGAATAAGGGATGTTATGAAGTGAGGGGCTTTGGAGGTGTAGGACCAGGAAAAACCAGCTTAGAATGGTCCGGCTTTGGAGATGTCCAATTTTATGTTTAGACTGTTCATTCTTACGCGAAACTAAAAATGAGAACTTTATGAGTCTTTAGTCTAAGCGTTTCTTCAATAGACTTACTGTGAAAAGGATTTCTATGGAGATTGGAAATTATGATTATCATAACAATCAAAATTGAGACAATTTAACGGAATACATGTTACAAGTGTCTTCAACTAAGAAGATACAAACTAACTAGACTTCATTACGTACCAATCAAACCACAAAAGTTTCATTAAAACGATTTTGAGTGTATTTTTAAATTTAAAAAAAGAAAAGAAAAAGAAAGTGTACTTGTTAGTGATGCAGCACAACAAAACATGGGAGGCATAATTGTAGACTCAGAACTCGAGTCACGCCACAACCAGCCGAAAGTGACGCTTGGAGTACTCATTTCAAATAATGCAAATCTAGTCTCTACTGATACCACTCAAAATGGAGAGTTTGAATGTAATATCATCCCTATCAATTAGCTCGAACACGCAAACATTTCTTGCACGCATGAGTTTCTCTCGGAAGTGCACGTCAACCAGAAGAAAGGACAGAGACATAGCCCCTCCGACGCGTCTGCAGCTCCTAACGAGCTTCACTGGCCATGATCTGTCGGAATACTTAAGAGTTGCTCTTTTGCTTTTCCTGAATATGTTGCTTGATGAATCCTCCCGGATGCTCTGCGCTTGTACATGACTGAACAGCCAGGCTATGAAAGAGCTTGATATGATAGTGATGGTGGAGACGGTGAGCTTGAGAGAATATAATAAGGGAGGAAGACTCGTTGAAAAAATGAAGATGGACAGAGAGATGAGGATCACCTTCCCACTACATCGTCTATCTATCTTCGAAAGGATCGCCGTTCATTGTTTAGCCGCTGCCACGACGGTCGAGCTTGACCACCGGAGTTTACCGGTCGTTGAACGTGCCGCGTTCTATGAGCAGAAGGTGCTCGGTGAATTGCGCAATAGAGAAACGGAGGGTGAGACGACTTTCAAACAACAAACAGAGAGGAAGATATGCCTAGAGAAATCTCCTCAGTTCCTCGCGGCATTCGGGCGATGACGGAATTCGTCGATCAACAGTCACACTTACCAGCTCGTTTTCATCTCTGATTGAACTCGAGGATTCATTTCGATGCATTCCAACTTTGTCTTTTGATTTATGTTTCGCTTTTGTTTTCTCCCATCCTCTCGCCGTCTTCCAGAAATTCCATTGCTGTCGGTTGCACTGCGGAGGAGGTACCGAGTTCGCACGGAAGGAGTTTGACGGAATGACTAAGCTGGTCTCAAAGACTACCTGTTCAAGAGACACAGTAAATCAGCGAGCTTTATACGGCGGTGAGAGCACGTTCAAGTTCGAGAATGCAAGATGTTGTCAATTATAAGACGAAAAACCACTGCCAGAGGCTCGGATGCTGTGTCATCGAGAAAGAGGTTGTGGAAGAGTTGCGCCGCAGGGACAAGGTTACAGAGTGATGCTACTGCAGCGAAAGAGATGAGGGTCTGAATACAACGCTCGATGAGGAAATGCCTGTAGATCCAGAAGTCAGTCTTTCTAGTGGGTGGTGAGGAGGTCGGAGAATACCAAGGAGGCTACAGGGTGTCTTACTGGTTCTGTCTTTTTTCGGACAAGTGTGGACCAGAGCGGGTTGCTGATACTCCAATCATAGAGGCTGGTTTCGCTGGAGTTGAAGTCGGCCATGCTTTCTGTGGTCTCAGGCCTGTCGTGGAGTTCATGACATCCAATTTCGCTAGGCAGGCCACCCCATCCCACCTGGAGGAAGCTGTACGGATCCAGCCTCGTTAAATCACTCATCACCCTCAGGATCTATTGGACATGAGAATCGTCCACCGCGTACGAAATGAGAGTTGCTCATGAACTGTGTAACATCTCGGGCACGTTCCTCCAACCAAAGTACTTCCTCATCCCCTGCTTTTTCAGATTTGCAGTCACTAATTTCTTAATGCAGTGTGTTGGTTGCATTATTTGAATGCGTTGTCGTCAAGGAGTGTTTAGTTTGCACTGTCGCAAATCTAATTGGTGTTTGCTCAAGTCTCCTTTTCAGGTGCTATCGCTGCGGTGTCAATATGAGCACAGGAAAACGAGGTATACATGACACGTATGCTCAATATAATGTCGTAGGCGCAGGATGGGACCATTGTTATTACTCTGATTAACTCAGCTTGTAATGTTTGGTATCAGCCTCAGAAAGCTTCAGGACTCCTCCGTCCTTTTCCTGTCTTTCTTTTGTCCGAAAGGGTAAGCAATCATTCGCAGATTCTGGACATGCTATTCTCGTTTCGAAATTGTAATTGCTTTTTCTATTCAATGTCTCTTTGCCCACATAAACTTTGAACGGTGGTGAGCTATAGTTGCATAGCTTGACTGCAATTCTCTAAATCGTTATTCCATTTGGTAACAAGGGTAATAAGTCGACGATTCAGTCTTGTCGAACTCGATTTGTTAATTATGTGCTCTGGTGTTCTAGGGATTGAATGAATTTTTATGTGGATCTGCTTTGCTTCATGGTTGTTAGCGAGACAGCATTCCTCCCTAGACTCATTCTACTGTACCAAGCTGTCGCGGTTCAAGAACCTCAAAGGATCAGGGACGCCGGGCACTTGCCTCATCAACGCGACCCCATGAATCTCTCAATTTACTTCAGAAAGTAGATTAGGATGTTGCAATGCTATAGATGAAATGAACTGAAATGAACAAATTATATCAGTTTCTTTTGTAAGATTATCGTTAGTGGGCTTCTATAAGGTTTACAGAAATTCTCGTCAGTATCGGCACATATGCAGTAATACCCCACTATTCAATCCTATCCGTGAGGTCAACTTGCGCTTAAGACAGATGTGGTTCTCGGGGGCCAGTATCAATGGGAACTACATAGCAAGGTGACCAGGTTCCACTTAGTTCCAGAGCTGGTTCGAATAGGGATCAATTCAATCGCCCTACTTCCCATTACTACAAATAAAAATAGCAAAGCTACTCCGTTCTACGGCGGGGGACTTTTTTTCATCTATTTCGTATGATATCAGATCATTTTGGCGGGTCGGGTGGGGGACTGGAAATCTTTTTTCCCAATTAAAAAATGAGGAATTTAGTAGACATTGGTGTGAAAATTTCTTTCATTGCTATCTATGAAAAGATGTAGCATACATTGGAAATTTCTTTGCCATGCATATCAAGATTCAGTTAATTTGATAAAATAAATTCCAAATGCTCTTCACATGAGAAGAAGCAAATAAATTTCAATTTGCGCTCACATGCGAAAAGACTTACCATAAAATCTTCAAGACCTCAAAAGGAGACGATGAAAAGAATATGATGTAAGTTCAGTGGAGCTTGTAAAACCATGGGCTCCGCTGTGAAATTTAGAGTTGGTATTTGGCTCAAGGGAAGTGTACTTGACGTTGCTACACTCTACTGTTTTACATTAGCAATCAGCTCCCTCCGACTTGTGACTCATGACTCCTGCGCACATAAGTCTAGGATCAGGGAAAGGTATCATACACATTTAGAACCATTCCATTCATTGAAAGAATACTCATGCTTTTATCCAATTTGCTGAATCTAAAGTAGAATTCTGCCTAGCAATTCTGTAAATTCTGTTCTCACCAAAAGTGAGCTAAGGCGATGCTTCCTTTGCTGTGCCCTATTCACCCAAGTCTTATCAGTGGTTTTGAAAATGGATACTCCGAACATGATATTGTCCCTTCTAAATAGCTCAAACACACATGTCTCTCGCCTTTAGAGAAGTTTCTCTCGTGAATAGGGCCCAACCGGTAGATAACTTTCCATAATGTTCGTGGCTGATGAGCTTCGCCGGCCATGATTTGTTCTAAAGTATGAGAGCCACGGTCTGCGAAGCTTTTCGTGATGTGCGTCTTTGGAAATGAACAGGGAACTCTCTGCCCAAGTACCCAGTTTCACAATTTTGTCAGCAGAAAGAAGAAAACAACCAATGATTTCTGATGAAGATAGTATGAGGATCCTTTTCAAAGCATGTGAAGGATAGAACCAGAAACTGTTGACACAATACACGATTAAACTTAGAGCTAACATAGTCTAGCGACTCTATGTGATTTAAATCCAAGAGTTTTCATTGTCATGAGGATCTTACCACATTGCTTTTCTTTAGATATATTCACCTCACAGCAATTTGGTAGGGTTTAAATTTGCTGGCTGGTTCGAGAGCTCTGCACAAGCCCAGCTCCTTGTCACGAACAGAACATCAAGAAATTTTTTGCTTTCTAGGCATATACTATTCTTATTATGTGAAACTCATATATACTAATATAGCAACCTAAATTAATAGATCTGAGTCTTTCTAATGGTCTAGCCTTCAAGGCCTACATGCACACCAATGTCATTTTCAGCACAATCAAATCAAATGTGACCGATTCGGCTTGTTTCCATTGGCTTGACATTTATGAGATCCCCCAACACACACACACACATGCACACACGGGAAAGCTAAGAGACAGAGAAACACTACGAGGATGAATTAGCTCAAACACTCTCTTGGCTTAACCACATAGAGAGTTCCTGTAAGGAGTTAGCTAATAGATTAAGATTCATACCTCGAAAATCTCGTGATGAGCAATTCAAACTTCTGTGTCTCCCAAAACTCTGTGCTGATGAATGTGCATAGGAAACACCATGAACTTCGCAAACCTAATTTGATTCCATCGCCTTAAAAAGCCGAGGATACTTGGGTGAATGCAATTCATCCCCCAAGACTTCAAGCTTGACCGAAACATCACGACAATCGCCGGCATCTTCCTCTTTCAGCAAGACAAATCCACAATTGCCGAGGTTCGGTTCCTCAAATCAGCAATCTTTGGCAGATATTCTATCTTGGATGTTCTTTTCTCTAACATGATTACATGGAAAATGGAGTCCATTTCAGATTTGAAGACCAAAAATTAGCCCTTTCAGATAGAGTAACGCTCTGCAAATTCATTCCAACCCTTTGATAATTAAACTATCTCAGCACATTTTTCCAGTTCCACAAGCCAAATAATTGGACCATTTGACATTCTCAGAAGCATCCTTTTTGAGAGATTCTCACCTTACTTTCTCATGAACTTCTTTGGTAGTCCCTATGGGAAAAATAAAACCCGTAATCTTAATAAACCTATGACACTTGCTTTCAATTTTAAAATGACAAACAATATAACAAGCATGCATAAATTGAAAAGGACATCGTGAAGCACACATCCTATTTGGTTCATTTAGATTTGGAATGTGGTATGAATGAGTGTGAATCTGGATTATTATGAACCTCACAAACCCGATCGGAATAGAAGTACACTTCATTGATTCATCAAGACTAGATAAAGGAGATAATATTAGGAACACTGAGTTAATTTTGGACCAGCCAAAGTGGCTCTTCCAGAGTTCATCTCGATCAATATAAAACAAGTCTTTACCAGCACTAGTGAATATGTAGACTCTGAACACAACATCATCCCAATCTATGAGCGTTAACACACAACATTCCCTACATGCAGAAGGCTTCTCTTGCAAATGCGGGCCAACAGGCAGAAAGGAACACGGAGTATATGCAAAGATATAAACAGCCTTCATATATTTGATTTTCAGACATGCCAGTTGGAGTTAATAAGCTTGGATCTTACCAAGCCATCCTTAACATAACATGGCCTCACCACCACCTTGTAAGAGGGATGCTCCATTTGAAATTTGTTGGCTGATTTAACATCGGTGAGAGGTCTTGGGGTGTGTGGGACCATAAAAAACCAGCTCAGGATACCTTAGTTTGCTAGATTATATGGTCCTGCCTCTACTTAAAAAACTGCAACTTTCGAAGACAGTTTGTGTCCACTTCATTAATTTGACTTGCAATGAAAATTTTTAGCATGGATTGGAACGTAATATCACCAACAGTGCCGAAAATTGAGCTTTTGAACAAAATATCATCTCCATCAATGAGCCCAAACACACAGAAACCTCCTACATAGGCATGTTCCTCTCTCTCAAATGCTCGCCAACCGACAGAGAAGAACGCGACACGCTTTGTGAATAGCTCCTTACCTTCACCGGCCACGATCTGTCTTAATGCCTAAGGACAACTCTGCCCATGCACATTTTCAAACAGCCAGTTTGATAAAGAAAGACCCAAAATATACTGTCACGAGACACAAGCACACACGATGTTGATTTAGGGGCAATAAATTGCTAGTTTGAGGAACTTGTGCTTTTAGACTCCAAGGTAGCCTACATGATCTGAACAAAAATAAACATTGATAGAACGAATTTAAAAACAGAGCCCTAGCTGAAGAAGACGACGATTGAGGAAGGTTTACCAAAAACAGCTTCCGACTTCAACTGATTCACGCGCTGTAAGACACAAAAATCGGAAGGAATTCTGGCGGACCAGAGAAATGACGTGTGAAGAAGCGTGAACTTACGAGTTTGCCAGATATAGACGCGGGAGAGAGAGTATGATCCTTGATGAAATGGGGAGGATTGTCCAGGCCCGGCGGTGCCATCTTCGGCGACGCACTTTCGTCTTCTCTCCAGCGACGACGACGACGACGACCAGAAACCATGATCTTCAGGGAATGGTGGGAGTGCGCACTGTTCAGCTTCTCTCCATAAAGCCCCTCCTCGCGTGAAAAATCCTTTCAGTTTGGATAAAAGTTTCAGTGATGAAAGCGAGATCGATGGGGTTGATGATGCTGAGCAGACGTACCAATGTCGCCCTGACTGAAGGAAGAAACGAAAGAGGATGATCGGAATTTCTCGACTAGGCTAAAGTGTCGGACGATATGAGAAGCGGAGGCAAGCGAAAATAAAATGGACGAGCATGACATTAATTGGAACTTACTCATTTTACGGGCATATTGATTTAAGCTAATAACTTTTGTATGGCTGTATTCAGATCACCCTCCCGGTTCCAGTGCCATGAGTTTCTGAAGAGCTCCACCCAATCTAGTTTTGACGTGCTTAGCGTACCCTTAGAAAAGATCTTCCTTAAAATGAGTAAGTGCTTTCATCATGAAAGCACGCCAATGTTAGTGCTTTTGGCTTGCCAAAGATGTCATCAGGAAGTGCCACGTCAAGTTTAGACTGGATCACGAGGATATATTTTTTAAAATAAATTGAATTTTGGAGATTTTTTTTACACAAAATAAAATTCTAGGTAAATTTGGGACCGAACTTAAAGTTTGGGGTTTTTTCTAAAACAAAAAAAAAATTCTAGGTAGATTTGGAACTGGACCTAAAATTTGAGATTTTTTCTAAGATAAAATTTTAATTTGAGTTAAACTTTTTTTATAAAAAAAAATCAGTCCTTACGGCGTTTCCATGTGTATATTTGTTTCTTCTCTCCCTCCACGTCCACCTTCCTTCCAAACTCCAAATTCTACCTTCCCACTCCCGTTTCCATGGAACCCTAGCCCTCCGCAATCACTTTCCGACCCTCCGACGCCGGCGACTTCCTCTCATGGGCCGGCGACGACAGAGTCACCCTCTACCTCCGCTGGGACTCCGTCCCCTCCTTGGAGGCTACCGAGTCGTATCTCCGGGCCGTCACCATTCGCCACCTATGGCGTCGCTCCATCTACATCGGCCACCGCTCCATGAGGTACGTCTCCGTCAAGCTCGGGTCCAGCGACGAGCGGTGCCGCGCCCGCGTCGGCTACGTCGTCGGGGCCGAGTTCTGGGGGCGGGGGTTTGTGACAGTGGCACTGAGGATGGCCGCCCGCCGCGTGTTCGAACAAATGCCTGAGTTCTTCCTGTCTGCACATTCTCTCTGCGAGCGTCCATTTCCAGATCGGAGCCCAGCACGCTCCTCCTTCCTTCTTCCTTCATCCTCTTCTTCTTCATGTTCAGAGAGCCTCTCTGGTTTCCCATAAAATGAGAGGCGTTCACCACCACAATCACCACAACAACATCAACAATCACAACAACAGCAGCATCGACACTGTAAACGCCGCCGAGGCTCGCGCCCAGCCCGCCGCCATTCAGGTACATCTCTGCCGAGCTGTACCCCGCGTGCTTGCTTGCGGACGCGTATGTCCCACGTGTGTGGGTTGATTTAGGTCTTGCGTATTTTCGTCTTTGATTTTGAGCTCGAGGTCGGTGTGGGAGGAGGAGTCGAGACATGATTTGTGCATTTCGACGTAGTCACGGCCTTGCCTTTTTTTTTTTTTTTAAATTTGCGTTTTCTCTTTGATTCTGAGCTTCCGGTTGGCGTCGAGCGCCTTATCACGTGAATCGAATCATTAGGCGTGCCTTGATTGTCTTGTTTTGTGAGATTTTTTTGGACGAACTGTGTTCAGAGATTTCACATCTGTTTAGATCGGAGCTACGAAGTCGTGAATCGGGAAAGTAAATGGCGGCAGTGTTGTGATTTATCAACACCAAAGGCAGAGGCTTTCTTCTTTCTTAGGTCCTGTTTTGTCGCCGAGAAGATTGATCTAGATTTGTAAAGAGACAGAGGGTCATGTGGTCAGGCCAATCTTTTATAGGGTGGATCCTTCTGATTGCGAAAGCAGACTGGCAAAACAGGGGATTATCTAGCCAAACATGAGGACAGGTTTAGGAAAGATTCTGACAGGGTCATGAAATGTGGAAATCTCTTGAGGATTTGGCTAATTTGGTTGGGTGGCACTTCTCAAAAGGGTACCACTACTTCCTCCCTCTTTAAGTTTGACAGAGTAGGGTGGATACACTTTTTCCTATGCTTGGGGTTTTCTAAGTATTTCAGTGTTGAAATATACATGTACAGTGACGCCTTTTGAAGTTATCTCCTTGTACTGAAGATTATAATGATTCTCTATCACTACTACATAGCCTACTCATGTACAGATTGATGGTGATGTCAATATGACAAGTATATTGACGTAGCAATAATCTGCAGTCGAATCTTCATTATAAATTTATTTCAAGTCTCTTGCTGAAACTTGAAACTAACTAGTTTTCTGTTCTTGGTACAGTGGGACCTTTTCCTTTTCTTTTTCCGAGCTGATGCAATGGAACCTGCAGGGTTGAATCAAAGCTCATTCAGACAATCGTTGAAGAAGTCTCGAGTAAATTAAATCGCCCCTCTTTGAATGTTGCAACTCACCCAGTTGGCATAGATGACAACCTTAGATGGAATTAATCCAATTCTTGGAATTGGCCTGGACGATGTTCGTATGATTGGCTTCTATGGAATTGAAGGCATAGGCAAATCCACCGTTGCCAAGGCCATTTAAAATTAATGTTGGATCGGATTTCCTTTTCCAAGTAATTTTCGAGAACTACTCTAAATGTTGTTGACTGTCCCTGATGCCAAATTGATTTCCTAGGTTCAACCGAATTTTGACGGTGAGTGCTCCAACAAGAGCAAAAAATATAGCCACAAAGCGACAAACAAATTTATATGTATGCAAAAACACTAGTAATAGAGCTACGGAACAGAAAAAAAAAACCAATACCTGAATGCTACTGCCATGGCATCCGCAACACAGTTTTCCTTGCACAAAAGACAAGCACTTAACGTATTTGTTTTGATTCAATAATTTAGAACCCCCGTTTTATGAATGAACCTATTAGAGAAAAATGAAAAGAACAATTACAAGCCAAGGTGACGGATCGAGAGTGAGACGACATTAATGTCATATTTATGCTGCCGTGTGCTTGGTACTGAAATGATCACTTTTTAACAACTATTGGTACTGAAATGATTGCTTTTTAACAACGAATGGCACTAAAGTTATCGCTTTAAAAAAAATTGGCACTCAAACGATCACTAATTACAACTTTTAGATGACGTCGTTTAGGGGCAATAAGGTGGCCGTGCACGTTGGCGAGCCACGTAAGACTGAAAATTTAATAAAATATGGTCACGTCGGATTTCTAACGACCCAAACTGGAGTTGGTACTTAAGTAATCATTTTTTTTAAGTTGGCACTTAAGTGATTTGAAAAAAACTTTTAGCACTAAAGTGAATGTCGTGCACAATTTTTAGCACTTCTAGTGTCCATGTTCCCAAGTTAGCGGGTTAGAAAGTATGATCCCGAAGAAGTGAAGAAGTGAGGACTACTACTTGGAGGAGTCTCCCGCTTGGCAACAACTTCGTCCTGTCTACGGCGACAAGGAGGAGCTTTCAAATGAAGCATACATTGCTCGCCTCTTGCTCTTGAAATTGAATCGATCCGGAGATCAAGGAAGCTAAAAGCAATGAGCATGAATCAGGAGCTATTTTCACATGTGGCTTTTCGAAAAGTGCCCATTTGGTTAAAAAAAGAAAAGAAGCCAAGAAGACGATCATTATCACTTGGTATCTGCGCAATTTGGATACTTATGTGACATTAGCATTTATTATTTTGGTTGTAATTACAAAATCTACTAATGAGATCGTAAAATTAAAAAAAAAAAGAGGAAATTGTAAGGGATTCGTCGAAATATTTTAAATGGAGTCCACTAGAGAGTGAATTCATCGATAACTCTAATGAGATAGTTTTTCAACATTCATATTTGAGAATTACGGTTCTACTAGCATGTAAAACAAAATCAAAGGTATGTTACTTTAAAATTCCAAATTATACAAATATGATTTAAGTGAATTATAGAAAATATCACTTTCTAATTGATGAAGATGATTCTTATCTCTCTAAATTGGCAAGAAAATACTTTGAATTGAGAATTATAGTTAGTTCTTGAATGAGCTTTTCCAGTAGTTTCGACGTTGCATGGATCCGATAGGTCTTGAAGAATTTCTCATAATAAAGTAGACTTCAGTTAGAACATATTTCACAAATGAATGAAAATTACAAATTGACAAAAACTTAATAAAATATCAACGGAAATGAGAGTTACTTACGATTTCAAAAAATTTATAAACGAAAAATATGTAGGCATTGTTTCACCAACGAAAACTTAATATAATCTCTTTTGAACTTGTTTCTTTTTTTTTTTGTGGCCAATTTCTTAGTTAAGCATCACACGGTGCCCATCTAGCGCCATATTATCGCTATAACATCATCAATTGGACGTGTAAAGCACCATATTAGTGTCATGTCAAAAAATTAATCGAAAAATTGCCATAATGGATTGGTTGCAAAAGAAAAAACACAATTGAAGTTAGTGCATCGGGCATTGAAATTAAAATTTAGTGACCTAATTGTAAAAAAAACAACTCCATATGAAATATACCTCACTCATCTAAAAATCTACTTGCTTTTTTTTAATTACATCATTTGCATACCAATTTGATAGACGAATTGGAAGACTGCAAAGAATCCCGTAACGGCCATGGAGGGCGCGACGGGGCATTGAGCAATCCGGATTGTATTTGCGTGCATGAGTAACGCTCGGGATCGAAAAAAAAATGGATGAGGATAGAGTGTCAGGGCCCAAATCCAACTCCAAGATTGTCGAATTAGGTACAAGAAAAACTTATTTTCATAACGATGAGGTGTTTCCTGCGAAGAATATCTGGACCCTTGGACAAAAACATATATCTATGAAGCCTAGCTAACTAGCTGTTTTCCTTCCTTGATATAGAAGTAACATGTGACCAGTGTGAGTACTAGGCAAAATAGTCCTTTAATGTGTTATTGTATACTTTATAAACAATATAAAGGTATAAAACATACATTTACTGAAACATTGTCTAAATTAGGATTTAAGCAATCAATTGCTAATAACTCCATGTTTACATTTAAGGAGAGGAGATTCATTTATCGCGATGATGTTAATTTATGCTGATGAAGTCTCGGTAACCAGAAAAGACATTAGGTTAATTATCCAAATTAAAGGGAATTTAAATAGAAATCTCAAATTAAGAGACCCGGGAAAATCATGATGCTTCTACCGAATCGAAGTTGTGACAAATAAAAGTGGAAATTTCCTTTTGGCAAATGACATCAAGCACTGCTCATTCAAGCAAGAACAGACCAGCGAACTCCCGTCCACGAGTTCATTCTTTTTTCTTACGGACTATCTATTTTCCTTTTTCTCTTTTTTCTCTCTTTTTCTTTCTTTCACACTCGCTTGACCTTTTTGCCCCCTCGTTTTCCCAAAAATGCCACACAAAATCCGAACTGAATTCTCGCTGTTTTCTCTTGAAGCTCGCCGCCGCCAATCTTCGCGCTCCGCCTATCTCGACGATGTTTAGCCAGCACGACGTTCGAACTTGACCACAGAGTTTCCTGGTCGTTGAATGTGTCGCGTCCTCTGAGGAGAAGGTGTTCGGTGAATTGCGCTGGAGAGAAACAGAGGGCGAAATGATTCCGGAACAACAAATGGAGAGGAAGATACGGCCTAGAGAAATCTCCACGGACAGCCGTTTCCTCGCGACATTCAGGCGATGACGGAATTGTCAATGAACAGTGAGGTCGTTTCCATCTCCGATTGAACTCTGGAATCAATTTCGATATATTCCAACTTTGTCCGTTGATTTCTGTTTCGTTTTGTTTTCTGCCATTCTCTCACGTCTTCCGAAATTCCATTGCCGTTGGTTGCACTGTGGAGGAGGAATCGAGTTTGCGTGGAAGGTGTTCGATGGAATGACGAAGCCGGACTCTGTTTCGAAGAATACCTATTCGAGAGAGAGAGAGAGAGAGAGAGAGAGAGAGAGAGAGAGAGAGAGAGAGAGAGAGAGAGAGAGAGAGTCAGCGGGCTTTATCTGGTGGCGAGAGCAAGTTCAAGTCCGAGAGCGCAAGATGTTGTCGATTTCTAAGATGAGAAGCCACTGCCGGAGACTCAAATGCTATGTTGTTGGGAGGGAGGTTGCAGAGCAGTTGTGCCGAAGCGACGCAAGTTCGTTATAGGGTTATGCTACTGTGGCAAAAGAGATGACCGTGAGAGAGGCTCCAAAATACTGCGCTTGATGAGGAATTGTCTGCAGATCCTTAAGAGTCTTTCCTAATGGGTGGTGAGGAGGTGGGAGAATACCAAGGGGCCTACAAGGGGTCTTGAAGGTTTCCTGTGGTTTTTTATGCTGTGCGTTAGTTGCATTATTTGAATGCGTTGTTGTCAAGGAGTGGATAGTTTGCATGGTCGCAAATCTAATTGCTGTTTGTTCAAGTCTCCTGTTCAGTTGATATCATGACGGTATCAACCTAAGTACAGAAAAATGAGGTATACATGACACATATGCTCCAGTATAATATCGTAGATACGGGATGGGACCATTGTTACTGCTTTGATTAACTCAGCTTGTAATGTTTGGTATTAGCCGCAGAAAGCTTCACCGTCTCCTTTGTCGTTTTCCTGCCTTCTTTTGTTTGAAAGGGTAATCAATCATTCGTAGATTCTGGGCATGCTCGTCTTGTTCCGAAGCGGTAATTGCTTTTGCTATTCAATGACTCTTTGCCCCCATAAACTTTGATCGGTGACCTATTGTTGCATGGCTTAGCCGCTGTTCTCTAACTTGTTGTTCCATTTGGTGACGAGGGTAATTAGTCGATGATTTAGTCTTGTCGAGTTTGATTTGTTAATTACGTGCTATGGTGTTCTAGGGGTTGAATGAATTTCTTATTTGGATATGCTTTGCTTCATGGTTATTTGTATCGATATTATGAGTTGTTTCATTTTGTTATAATGCGGTGTAGGAAATTGGTGAGCTACTAAAGCTCACTCCTGGGCAATGTCATCGTTTATTATAGGCCATTTGCTGCATTTGTTTCTCTTGTATACATGTATTTAGTGACAGCAGATTAGCATAAAGACTCTCGAAATACAAATCATGGAGATGTGAGGAAGTATCTTTGTGGATTTTTCGACACTACATAATGTAGAGATATCCGAGTCACGAGTAGTCAATAAGGCATTAGAGGTATTATTTGTGACTGATGTATGACTATCTTTGTCGGGCCTAGGTACGGACCTCACCCAAAAAAAAATCATGCGTTCATTTAGTCCCATTCGTTCATTCAAGGGGATCTGAAGGTAGAAATTGGTTTAGTTGTCTCGACTTTGACTTGAATAAATGGCTCGTCCATTTTGATGTTATTCTACTCATATATTTGTTATGAACTTATGAACAAGACATGTAGTTTGTGTAATCTTTTCGATCCCCATTGCTAGTTAATTGCATATTAACTGTTATTGTGTATCCTAACAAGGAAACCACTCTTTATTGTCAACAAAAAACGCCGAAAAAATGATAAACGAGAAAATGACCAAAAATGGAAGTTGCATTCAGATTTAAAATTGAGTATTTCATTTCACCGCATCCTATTTTTATTAGTATCTCATTATCATCATTTAAGGTAGAAAATTTTCATGTTTAGATTCAAACTTAGCTCACAGGGTTCCTACCTCAAGGTTTAATAACAAGGTGATGTATTTATTCTTTGCCCGAAAGTGTATGGGGTTTTACTATCCTGCACTTTCACTTTCATAGTCTCTACTTTCATACTCTTATCTCGATTTGATGTATCTCTTTATCTTGCTATGATACGTCGATTACCTTATGTGTTTGAACTAATGTTGATTGGTGCAGGGTCACAATCCCCTGCCGGTTCTTCCCAAGACGGCCCCCTTTGTAACCCATTTTCTCGAGCAACTTCATTCCAATTCCCTTGGTGTGTACTTCACGAAGCCGCCGCCCACATTCCCCGAATCATAAAGAATCCCTCTTAGCACCCCCCCTCCTTGCTGCGCCTTCTTCTCCAATTTGGATTTGGCCTCTCTTCCTCTCCGCTCCCTCCTTGATCTTCCGCCCAAATGCGGTCGGCAAGAAACTCTCCTCCTCCTCGCCCTTCTCATCGAAACCATCCTCCCGCTTCTTAAACCCCAAACCCACACCACCGCCAACCCCCAAGCCCGGCCTATCCTCGTCCATGGCAGCGGACTCGTCATCCTCATTCTCCCTCTTCGAATTCTCATCAATCTCTCTGTTCGGCATGACCGTGCCGGCGGACACGAAATTCACGGGTCTCGACAGATCGGCCTTACCTAGGAGGTCCTTGTTCTTCCTCCGCTTCCTCTTGGAGGACTCGTCGGAGTCCGAATCGGAGTCCCCCGACGCGAAGACGCCGTAGAGCGCGTCCTCCTTGGTCTGCGCCCGCTTCTCCCTCCGCCGCCGGTAGTAGAACTCCCCGTCGATCCACTGCCCGTCGTCGTAATCGTTGTCCATCCCGAACCTCTCCATCTCCTGGTCCTCCTCCATCTTCCACAATCCCGGTTAAACCGAACCGAAGCAAGGAGCCTTAGGGTTCGGGAGGCTCCGGAGGCGGGGAGAGGGAGAATGGGGGCGGCGCTGATTGCCGGATGCGGCGGCGGTCGGAGGCGGAGATGGGCGGTGCAGCTTCGCTCGAGGGTGGAGATAGAGAGATAGAGAAGAAGCGATGGTGACCGATGCAAGAAGAAATGCTGAGAAATGGAAAACCTAACGGATCTTCTTCTTCTTCTTCTTCCGTTTTAAATTTTTCGGATGTTAACAACAATTCTTGATTTTTTTTATAATTCTCTATTATACTTTATGGAGCGAAAATTTCATTTATCGTGATTTTTTTAAAATTTAGGTTGATGAGATGTTGATAATCGGGACTGAAATTGGGTAGATTTTTCATTTATAGACATAGGGATATTGAAAGAAACATTTCTTAGAAATTTAAGGGTGCGATGATAAAATTTCTCTTCCCAGCCCTATTTTTGGCTAGAAATATCTATATTTATTTCTTGGATGAGTTTATGAGTAAAAAATAGAATTTGATAATACCACAAAATTTCTATTCCCAAAATAAAAATTCGTTTGATGATCTATTCTTAAATTTTTACTCCTGGTGGTAGAAGGCGAGCAGGTATCGAACGGCGACAGCGAGTGGGGGGCAGTTGTGGATGGCTAGCGACAACTGGTGGCGAGCAATGGGAGATGGCTAGTGGGCGGCAACAAACGGCAAGGGCGAGCAATAAAAGAGAATTATTATTTATGTTTTTATCTCATAAATAGTTTTATTGAGGTTCTAAACCTATTTTTAGGTTAAAATTTTGTTTTGAAAATAGAAAAATGAAATTATTTTACTAAACGAATTTATGTTTCAAATTTGTTTTCGATAATAAAAAACTAAAAAAATAGAGAAATAGGATGATATCGTTCGCGCCGTAAGTACCAATTTTTGATGGTCTTCAACTCTTGTTTGCTTACAAGCTGCTCGTAATGGTACCATAGGGTCTCCATATTGTCCTGTAAACCCTGCGGAAATCAAGTCATTCCATCGATCCCCGAATCAGGAGGTCAGAAGGGATCAACACCTTTTGCACTTGCAAAAGCCCCAGCAGTCAGAAGACCCAGCACGTCGAGCGAAGCCCACTATTTCTGTCGCTCTACTCGGCGAGAAACAAACGAGGGAGAGTAGCCTGCATATGAGGTGTTCGATGAATTGCTCCACTGAATAATTTTCAGCTCGTGCGCCACAACTAATGGGTTTTTACGTAGAGCTCCTTGTGATCATCTTATTTTTACGATTTTGATGATTTGTTGAGGCGGGTCTAACTCTACGATTCTGCGACATCTCCGAGGCACACGCAATGGCATTTACTTTCTTGAGAAGAGGCGTTGCAGTAACATCAGGGGTCAACTCTCGTTTTCTGTCGAGGTTGGTCGGTGTTTGGTTGAGTGCGTCCGAAGTTGCTGATAAGGGAATCGAAAAGGGTCCGTCTGAGTTGGTTGATAATGGGCCTAAGACAGCTGCTTGCGGTTCAAACAGGGTGCAGCTTTCTCCATTGTTTGCTGATAGCAGGGCTTCATTAGAGGGTTGTGCCATTGAGGTTGTGGATGACAACCAGTGGCGGGTCTCGGCTTCGTTGGCGCAGGCATGGCAGGGTTCGAGGAGGTCGTCGGGAACAGAAAATTTGACCGAAACGACAGATGAGTATGACGATCATTCTTCATCTGTTGAGGAAGAGGCCGACTTCGACGAGATTGATAACACGCAGATAAGAGGCAATCTCTTTTACAAAATTGACAAGGCATCCAAGGAGTTCGAAGAGTACAGTTTTGACTTCCATAGGAAGAAATCCCCAAAGCGGCGAGAAGATCCAAAGGAAAGCAAGATGAAGGAAGACCGAGGTTTAGTCACCAGAGATGAAAAACTTCCCAAAGCTGCAAAGAAAAGAATGTGCCTTTTCTGCTGGATGAAGCCGAAGTCGATTGCACTTCAAGTGAAAAGAGGCTGAGGACTCCGACATTTAATCAACTCACAGGACCTTAACATGAACCGTTTTGCCTGGATATTTACATATCGAAGGCCTCTGTTCATGCATGTATAGTTCACAGGGCGACGGGCAAAGTCGTCGCTGTGGCACATTCTATTTCGGAAGACATGAAGTTCGATCTGTCTTCGACCAGATATACAACTGCTTGCGCTGCAGTTGGCGAAATTCTGGCTCAGCGAGCGTTGGCTGATGACATTCATGACGTAATTTACACGCCGAGGATAGGGGAGAAATTGGAGGGAAAGCTTATGATTGTGCTTCAGGTTGTTATTGATAATGGGGTTAATGTGAAGGTGAGACTAAAGCAACGGAAAACAAAGAAAGCCAACCATCAAGCCACAATTTAAAGGCGGAGTCATCAGCTCTCTAGTTGCGTGCACATTAGGATGGAATTCTGCTGTGCTGGTGGCGACTGTTTATGGGTAGATGCAACTTTTGCTTATATGATCTAGAGAATGTTGCATGACATTGTAAGGCATCAGTATTCTCCTGGAGAAGAGTTTTTGCAGAGAGAGGCGAGAGTAATATCTGCTCATTTTTGAGGGATGGACTATTGAACAAGAATAGCCTGTGAAAGCTGTCACAGACAGATGTAGAACAAACCTCTTGTACAAATACAAGGTTTTTAGTCCTTCCGTTGATAGACAAGTTTGTTTTACCAATGAAGGTTTTTGTCCATAAGCCAAGAAACTTTTTGAGGGAAATTCTTGTCGATAATAACTTGTATGCCAAATCAACACATCTGTCTCTGGCATGTTCATTTTTTGCAGAGAAGATGTCAGTTATCTCACGATTCCCGCAAACACCATTCCGGATAAGCAAGAAATCTCCTCCCTTTTGAATATTTTCATCCCAAAACTCCAACTTTGATTCCTAAACAAATTCATGTAACTAAGTTAAGTTCATTCCCTCCACCACCAAGGAGGCAAGGCAGCCATATCCCATTTGCAACCATAGACTGAATTCAAGCTTTTCAATGCACAGCTTAACTTAATCCACCAAAAATTACCTTCCCCAAGTTTGTCTAGTGTTACATTAACAACAAGAAGATTCAAACTCGCGTCTCTGCTTGAAACTCCTAGTCCTCAGAGTTCAAATGCTAAGGGAGCCACGAGTGCGCATTCATTGTATGATGAATTTTTTACATTCCGGGATTGAACTAAGTGCTCTTCTGTCATCTCCTCTAATCGGCAACATCATTATCATCACTGCCGTCCTTTTTAGCTATCTTTATCCCTTAACAGTAGAATAACCAACTTACAGGATTGATTTGCGAAAGATATGAGTTTAGGGTTTGCAAAGGCGGCAACAAATTAGTGGAAAAATTGTCCAAAAAGTCCTAAACCTATTACACTTTGACCAATTCAGTCTTAAACCTAATGGGTGGGTAATCATAGAAACAATTGTCAAAGTTGATTAAGATAATAACTATATCACGTGATAAATGACCAAAAGTGGGAGTTACTTAGCCTAAAAACAAAGAATACATGATGGGCTGCACAATGAAGGCGAACCCCTTTTTATGGCCTAACTCGATTGTGTGTTTTCTTCCTAGCAACCGAAGAAAACCAAAAAGGGATAGCAAAGAACTATAGGATGGCGATGCCTACATCACTTAGAATCACGCTTGTGTGCGTGGGGCTTCTATGGGGTCTGATTGTCAGAAGAAGTGATTCGGACGCAACGCTTAATGTACATGATATGTAATGGCGAGCAGTACACAAAAAATTATGCATAAGCTTTCGGAAAAAGTCCTGTCTGATCTAAGGTCTAACACTGCCACACACACATCGGATTACTGCAATAGTGCTTCTTATGGTGACGCCGCGCGCTTCGGCCATGCAGTGTGCGTCATTGGGCTAGCGCAGTTGGATTGTGCTACTTGCATCGACTTTGCTTATGGTCGAATTAAAGAGTCGTGCACACTCAGCGTCGGAGCACAGCTTCAACTTCTTGATTGTAGAATAAGATATGAGCAATATGAATTCATTGAATGATTAATCAATTCTTTTAAATTCGGAGCCACGATGTGTTGAATAAATGAGAGCATATAAGAATCTTAAGCATCGTATAGGGAAGGATTTTAAAGTTATATTGTGCTGACACTCGTCCACCTCTTGGTTAGGTTTGGTATGGCAAAGAGTAAATTTTCTTATTTCATGTTCTTTATTTCTTTTCTTTCCTTTTCCTTTTCTTTTCTTTAGTGAAAATATTTATTTGTCACCAAATTGTTTGAATATAATAGTTTATGGGACAATGGGGTTTGTTACCTTGAATTGTTAGACAAACTTCACTAATTAGAGAAAATGTTTTTTTTTGGTAAAGGAAAAAAACATTTTCTCTAATTAGAAAATGTCATGTCTTATATTTCCATTAATTTTCATATTTTTATTTACTATGCATATTTTTATGCGTGCGGTTAATTTATTTCTTCAAAAATTTTCTACTTTATTCCATTGTTTAATATTATTATACATCTAGAGAAGTCTCATAGAGTGATTAGGGATCACTTGGCAAAAAAGAGAGGATGGATAAAGAAAAAGAAGTTTCACATTCTTGTTTTGATTAAACACAATTCGCTTACATGATTTAACAATACATTCTTTTATTGAAGTGATAACGCTTCTGAATATCAATGTAGAAGTGGAAATTTATGAAAAAAATAAGACAAGTTGATCAATTACACTTAAATTCAGTGAATATTCATAGAAATTTCTGTTAAAACAATAAGCGCCGCGAAGCGCGATTTTTTCACTAGTGCCAAATAAATATGGGTGAAGTGACATTGTTGGCTCCGCATTTTTTTTTTGTATATATATATATATATATTTGTGAAGTTATGAATTTTCTATAGAAGAAAGGACCACGATTTACTTCATGTGGAATTTCACTAAATCAAAAGCAAAGGTACAATGTTCACTTAGAAGGAGACTTTAGATGCGGACCGGAACTAGATGAACCGGTCCTAGCGGTCAAACCGGTTGTAGTATTGGATCTTCAATGGGAAAAATTTGCCTTTGGAGAAATTATTCGCATAAATTGTATATGAACGGTCAGATTTTATTCATTGTCCTACACGTGCTACACTCATGTAATATGCTCTGACTTTTGTAGTGCGAGCTATTTATATAAATATATAGAAGTGGGCAAAACTCGTGCGAGGTTGAGACAAGCAACAAACACGCTCATGGGAGAGCTTTACCAAGCAGTTTGCCTCTTGTGGTCACTGTAGCAAATCTCTAAACCTAGCAAATCTTTGATTCCACATCTCTAATTCTTATGCATATTTTCGTAATAAATCTCTTTTCCATGTATAGAAGATAATACAATTATGTGAAGAATATTATTAGTATAGTTGTGACATCGATGAAATGCGGACTCCACATGGTTGCTTGCAAGTCCAAACTAATGGCATGGTCTTTCATGTCGGTTAGTGTCTTTTGAATTTGACACAGAATTCTGAATGCTCTTCGCATGAGAAGAAACTAATAAAATTTTCAATTTGTGCAGCCCACATGCGAAAAGACTACTCATAAAATCTTCAAGAACTCGAAAAGAGACTACGAAAAGAATCTGAGGTAAGTTCCCTGGAGCTTGTAATACCATGGGTTGCGCCTTGAAATTCAGAGTTGGTATATGGCTTAAGGGAAGTGTATTCGACTTCACTACACTTCACAGTTCTAGAGGTCTTCTAAAGGTCAAATTGAGCCATCAGAAACCTTAAAGAAGCACCTAATTTGAGAGTTTGTTTCTGGAAACAGAAGTTATAGAATTGACATTGGCAATCGGCTTCCTCTGACTTATGACTCCTGCCCACATAGTGATTATTAAGTCTAGGATCAAGGAAAGGCATCTTACTCATTCAAGACCAATGCATTCATTAGAACAAAACCCATGCTTTTATCCATTTTGCCGAATCGGAAGCAGAATTCACCCTAGCAATTCTATAAATTCTGGTCTCACCAAAAGTGAGCTAAAGCGAAGCTTCCTCTGCTGTATATTGCATAGTCTATTGTTCACCCCAGTTTTATCAATGGTTCTGAAGATGGATACTCTGAACACAATATCGTCCTTTTTAATAAAGCTCGAACACACACCTTCCACCTTTAGAGAAGTTTCTCATGAATGCAGCCCAACAGGCAAATTACTTTCCATAATTTTCGTGGCTCATGAGCTTCAATGGCCATGATTTGTCTCAAAATATGAGAGCCATGGTCTGCGGGCTTTTCTTAACGTGCGTCTTAGGGAATGAACTGGGAACTCTCTGCTCGAATAGGCATTTCAAGATTCTGTCACCAAAAAGAAGAAAACAACCGAGGATTTCTGAGGAAGACAGTACAAGGATCATTTTCAAAGCATGTGGATTATAACAGAAACTATTGACGCGATGCACAATTAACCTAGAGCTAACATAGTTTAGCAACTCTACGTGATTTAAATCCAAGAGTTGTCATTGTCAAGAGGATCTTATCACATTGTTTTTCTTCAGATGTATTCATCTCACCACAATTTCAGAGAAAGGATACTCGGGTTTATATTTGCTGGCCATTTCAAGAGCACTGCACAAGCCTGGCTCTTTCAGCTTACTTGCAGCAGTCGCAAAAGAACATGAAGAAAGCTTTTGCTTTCTAGGCATATTCTATTCTTGTATGTGAAACTCATACTACTCACATAGCAACTCTAAATCAATAGATCTGAGTATTGCTAATGGTCTAGATTCCTGAGGCCTATATGCAAACCAATACGATTATTAGCACAATCAAATCATATGACCGGTTCGACTTGTTTCCATTGGCTTGACATTTATGAGATCCCACAACACATACATATGCACGCACGGGAGGACTAGAAACAAAGAAACACTACGAGAATGAATTAACTCTAACACAGTTTCTCTTAGCCTAATAACGTGGAGAGTTCCTTTAAGGAATTCAAATCAAACACAAGAACAATTAGTTAATGTGGTAATGTATTAAGATTCACACCTGAAAAATCTAATGATAAGCAATTCGAACTTCTGTCCCTCTCCAAACTCTGTGCTGATGAATGTGCTAGGAACCGCCATGAACTTCACAAACCTGATCAAATTCTCTTGCCATACAAAGCCAAGGACACTTGGCTGAATGCAATTCATCCCTCAAGACTTAAAGCTCGACTGAAACATCACGGCAATCACCAGCATCTTCCACTTTCAGCAAGACAATTCCACAATCACTAAGGCTTAGTTCCTCACATCGGCATTGATTGGCGGATACTCTATGTTGGACATGCTTTTATCAAATATGATTACATGGAAAATGAGTCCCCTTTAGATTTAAAGACCAAATATTGGCCCTCATAGATAGAGTAATGCTCTGCAAATTCATTCCAACCCTTTGATAGCCAAACCATCTCGTCACATTTTTCCAATTCCACATGCCAAATAATTGCACCATTCTCTCATAAGCATCCATTCAAGAGATTCTCACCATATTTTCTTGTGAACCTCTTTGGTATTCCCTGTAGGAAAAATAAAACCCATAATCTTAATAAGCCCATGAAACTTGATTTCAAATTCAAAATGAAGAACAAAATACAAGAATGCACAAACCAAAACGGACATCTCAAAGCACATCCTTTTCGGTTCATTCAGATTTGGAATGCGGCATTAATGAGTGCATCTGGATTATTATCAACCTCATAAACCCAATCAGCATAGAAGTACACTTCCTTGATTCATCAAGACTATATGAAGGAGTTATTAGTTGGAATACTGAATTCCTTTTGGACCAGCCAAAGTGACACTTCTAGAGTTCATCTTGATCATTGTAAATCAAGTCCTAGCCAGCATTGGTGAATATGTAGACTCTGAACACACAATCATCCTTATCAATCAGTTTCCGACTTTCACTTGCAAATGTGGGCCAATCATCAGAAAAGAACAACCCCCCTTCAAACCAAACCAAAACAACTGAATACCTAAGGGTAGCAATTTGCTTGATTTCTTGAATATGTTGTGTGATGAATTGAACAGAAGTAGATTGCCCATGTACATTGTTGAAAAACCAATATATGGTGAAATCAAATCACACACAGCATGAGTTTAAGGCAGTAGTTGCTAGTTTTAGGAGTTTTAATAGAAAGCGAACCATGTAATGGAAGTCATCAATCCAAAGTCAAATGTCAAAATCTACGCTCCTTGAGTGCAAAAGGGTACACATTCAGAAGAAGCCTTTTGTGTCTTTTATATATATATATATTTAAAACATATGAATTTCGGCCACACAGACCACAATCACAGGGGAAAAAGCAAAAACATCAACGACTGGAACATGGATGGAATTGAAAATTTAAAGTTAAGCAGTTCGATTCTTTCAACTGCAACTCTAATAAGGCTTTGTCAAACTGTCGGTCCAATTTGACAAAGTAAAGTCATCTTTTTTTTCCTCCAAATCTGATCAATATAACAAAATACAACAGTATCTCTTATTTGACAACAAAATTATTAGTTATTAGATATACAATGAAATTTCAGAATCATAACAAGCCACCCCCTTATCTTTTAGGTCCTTCTCTTTAGTTATGGAGGTAGCAACATTCTTTGCAATTTGCTTGTTCATATCAACATAGTCTCCCTGTACGATTTACATATATATTCTATATTCTACTTCTACGACATTCTACGACATTTAATAACATTGTCAAATTTCTCCATATAAGAGGACTTAGATTCTAATTCATAAGACGCCTCAGCAATTGCTTTTCCAACACATCTAACCACAAAAAAGGAAGACTATTGTTATCTTTTCAAACCTCCAACAACCAGCTTCTGTCCCCATAACTGTCCTTTCATTCTTTTCCCTGCTTCAATTACTCCATTGTTAAGATATATACCTGGTTTTAAACATATACCCATGAACACTTCAAGGATAATAACATGTCATGTGGTTTACTACACAATGAAGTAAACTTGGAATTACGCTAGAGTATAAGCAAATATATAAACAGCATTCATATATTTGATTTTCCGACATGCCAGTCTGAGTAAACAAGCTTGGGATCTTACCAAGCCATACTTAACATAAGATGGCCTCATCACCAACTTGAAAAGGGGATGCTCCGTTTGATTTGTTGGCTAATTTAAGAGCAATGAGAGGCCTTGGGTGCGTGGGACCATAAAAAACCAGCTCAAGGTGCCTCAATCTGCTAACTGTTTGGTCCTCTCTACGGTTGAAAAACGACAACCTTAGTGACAGTTCATGTAAACTTCATTAATTTGACTTGCTATGAGAAAATTTCAACATAGATTGGAAGTTAATATTATCCCCACAATCATAACGAAATCAATCAAGATTAAAAACAAGGGCTTCTTAAAAACTATTCTAGAATTTGAAAAGAACAGCGGAAAGAGAATGGTGTAAGCAGAAACAAGACAAGTTAAACCGCAAGCCACCCCTCCAAATCCTCATGATGATGAACAGTCGAGAGTTTATCGAGAACAAGGCGTGAAAGTGACTCCTCATATTTCGACTAGGCATGGACATTCTCTAAATTTTCAAGTTTCATGATTTATTCCCCCTTCCACTAATAATAGAAATTTACCCCTTGATGTTTGTTGAGAGACAACTATCTCTAAAGCAACTTTATCAGATATTATTACATGAAACAGAGCCCTAGTCACAACTTCTTTGTATTCATGAATATGTTTCAATTTCAAACTACTTGATGAAGCCACAAGGAGTACTCCGCCCAATGCACATTTTTCAAACACGGATAAGACTCGAATGTGGAGCGAATTTAAAAGGCAGAGCCCCTAGCTGAAGAAGACGACGATCGAGGAAGGTTCACGAAAATCGGGAGAAGCTCACGCGCAATAAGACACGAAAATTGGGAGAAATGATGCGTGAAGAAGCATGAACTCATGAATTTGTCGGATATAGATGCGGGAGAGAGAGAGAGAGAGAGAGAGAGAGAGAGAGAGAGAGAGAGAGAGAGAGAGAGAGCATGATCTGCTCTGATGAAGTGGGGAGGACTGTCCAGGCTTGGCGGTGCCATCTCCATCACGAATTTGTCGGATACACATTTGTGGAGTGCTTCATCCACCAAGGGTTTGAACTCATCGTCATGAACTTTTTGCCTCTTCATCCTCCTGCTCACCAAGGGGGAAGTCCTTGTCGCAGCCCATTTTCCTTTGCAAAACATTTGGATCTCTCGACGTCAACAACAACTTGCATCCTATAACTTTGTTGTCAGGTCGGCAAGGAATGCCGACTAATTTCAAGTCGAGCTGCTCCCACAGGTCGTCCAATATTATGAGGACCTTCTTCTGATTCCTTCCCTCATTTTCCAACCTCTCGCGCAGAAGCCTCGCTCGCAATTTGACATTTTCTTCCTTCTTTATGTCACTAAGGCCCAACCAGTACGCAATCTCTCCTTGAATCGTCTTGATGTCTGGATTTTGCGACACGTCAGCCTTAGCGACCCAATCAAACGACTTCTCATCCCTTATTCTCCTTTCGACATCCACCAAAAGGGTGGCCTCACCCATCCCGTAAACCCCGACCACACTGTTGCTGTTATTGGCAAGAGCGTCTATGATGTTCCGCGTCATCAAAGCTCTGGATTCGAAGGCGCCATCGTCCCCGGTGGTTGACTGGACGACATCTCTGCCTTCTCTCCTGAACGGATTCGGAGCAAAGACACTTCCCGGAGAATGATGGATGAAGGAGATGTCGTTCAATTCCTTGAATTGATCAATGCATTGTTGAGCCAGTTCATGAATGACCTTGATCTTGCCCCCGGCCTTCCTGCTGAACTGATAGCGACATGTGGGGTCGGGAAGAGTCCCGTAGCAGCAAGTCTTGGTCGCTATTTCGAAGACGTCCAACAGCTCTCCCGCCTCCTCCAAAGCATCGTCAGCATTTTGCTGCCACGTCGTGAAGACATCGTGGAACTCCCGAACATTGTTTCTGGCCCGTTCCACAAGAACTTTGACCCTCCGATCCTCGTTCTTCAGATTCCGGACTTCCTTCCGAAGACGGTCGGCGAAGCTCTTGGAGGACATCGTGTATGCCACAGGACGCGTGATCGAAATAACTGCCCCCATCAAGAGACCACATACAGTAGGAAGGCCCCACTCAATCAGCATTTCTTTTTGATTTTCTTTTTCCGAGAAACAAAGAGCGAGAAAACAGAGAGACAGAAAGAGAGAGAACGATGAAAAAGAGCAGCAGATACTGAAGAAGAAGAGGAAGAACGGGTGTGCCGAGGAGAAGAAAGAGCTAAACAGAGTGAGAGACAAGCAAGGCGAAGAGATTTGAGCGCGAAAAAAGGATGGAGGAAGTGGAGCGTCGAATAGCAATGATGCCAATGACTGGAGAAAGAAAGAGGATTTTCAGCTCTTGAAAGTCGTGAGCAAATGATTCTGACTTATAAACCATCGTCCTCGGACAGTCATTTATAGAGTGTCACCACCCTTAGGGCAAAGGCTAAATATCATAAAAAATCTTAAATTGATATATATATTATTAAATTTATTTTAAATTAATTTTTCACTATAAAAATATTAATATAATATATTTTTAATAAATTTATCCTATATTAATTTCTATTAAATTAGATTAATATCACAAAAAATCACAACTTAAAATACTTATGACAAATGGCGAGCCAATTGCCACGTACCATCCAACTCGATAATTTTACTATAAAATTTAAATAAAAATAGTGAATAGTAAATTTATCGCAAATATATCAATTTAAAATTTTTTATAATTAAAAAATAAATTTAAAATAAATTTATTACATATATATCATTTTAAGATTTTTTTAATGATATTAATCTTATAATAAAAAGTAATAAATGAAGAGAATGAATGGACAAGGACTGGCCACACCCATGTGACATTGTCACTTATGGTGATTTCTTTTGGATTTAATTAGTTTGGCATTTATGATGGATAAAAAATTAATTTTGAATAAAATTATCATAAAAGTACCATTTTGAAATTTTTTATGATTAAAAAATAATTTTTAAATAAATTTATTATATATATTAATTTGAAATTTTTTGTGATATTAATTCAATTGTATTTTTATATAGTCAAAGTCTAGTAGTGATAAGTGAAGCTGGACGCACTGATATGGATTGTAACTTGGCTCTTGGTATGAGATCCCAGTTGCATTAGTGGTGACTAGGAAGGAGTCTCCTTCACGCTCTCCCTCTGCGGTGCGTATTAATGGTGGGACAGTACTATGACTTTTTTCTGAACACCGAGCCTCTGCTAAGGGGTCTAATTCCAGATTTATTAGAGTAAAGGCACTATAATAATATTTGTTATTTTTAATGGAGGGTGATAGAGAGCGACATGTGATGAGTTTTTATACCTAAGCATTACTTTTTCTTTTTCCATTCGGTCGGATTTTGGTCCTTTTTCTTTGTGGTCGGATTTTTTTTTTTTGGTCCTTGACTGGCCAATAATCTTCAGATTCTGGTGATAGGAACACTGCTACTTTTTGGTTGATATATGTGATTATCGACGGCCGAGATTCGATGATTTAGAACCTCCACAAAGACCCACACCACGAGAAAGAAAGAGGAAAAGGGCATGGACTCTGCACATCGGCAGCCTCACCTTAGTTAAGGCCTTAATAAAGCACTAGTCAAATCCTTGGGAAGCTGAAAACTTGATAGCACACTGCTCCAAGTCCTCTCACTGATCTTAACATAGAAATAAAAAATGACCGATCTCGGTCTTCTCAATCAACTGGGGACTTAAATTGATTTTCTTATCTTGATTTCTTTATGAGATAATGAGACAAAAGTTTAAAAATTTTGATTCAATATTTAATATAATTCATAAATTTTTAATTTACTCAATTTACTCTTTAAACTTTAACTTAATATTCAACGTATTTTCTAAACTTCTAACTTATTCCAAGTGATCCATAGATTTTTTATACATGTGCAATATAATTCTTGAACTATATAAAAATATTTAATATAATCCATGAACTTGAATTAATGGCAGGAATATATCGAATATTTTCATATAATTTAAAGATTATATTAAATATGTACCAAAAATCTATAAACAATATTAAACAAATTAAAAGTTCAGGAACTATATTACATATTAGGTTAAAGTTTAGAAACCACATTGAACAAATTAAAAGTCGAGGAACCATATTGCACATTAAATTAAAGTTCAGAGACTATTTATGTCATTTTTCTATTTCTTCGCACTATAAAAATTAAGTTGCGGTACCACCCACCTGGGTGGTGCTGCTGGAGCGCGCACTCTTCCTCTCGCAAAAGGTTGAGTGTTCGAATCCCGGGCGCCGCAGAGTGACTTAACCGGTGGCACGTGTGTGGTGGCTAGCACGTGTCGCCCCCAGGGTTTACTCCCCGTGTAACAGTCCGGATTTTGGCCCATGTTTTGGAATTATAAAACGTGTAATTCGTCAGTGCGCTTATAATGGAATTTCGCCCGGGAACTGATCACTCTCGGGTTCTTATTTTTAAAATTAGAAATTTTGCTAGAATCGCACTCGATCGAATTTGACCGTTATTTATATCCTGAACTTGGCAGCCGATTTCCGGGAGTTTCGGGATGAAATAAATTGGACGGTGTCGATATTAATGTGGCCAACGTCGAAATTATCAGGATTAGTGGAAAAGTATATTTTTGAACCGGTACAAATTTGGACTGGTAGACCTCCTTCATAATGTGATTTGGGTTATTTTACTTTGGCCCGTTGTCCTATGTTATTGTTGGGATTTTAGTGGATCGTTAGATCATTTTCCAAATTTGGATTCGTGACCGTTAGACCGACTTTTAGTTTGGACCGTGTCCGTTGGTTCGCGCTTAAAGTTTAAAATTTAAACTTTTTCCCCTCTTTTCTCTCTCCTCTCTCCCTCCGTGCCCGACGATCGACCGTCGCTGGCGCCGCTGTGAGACCAGCCTTCGTCTCTCTCTCTTTCCGTCGTCCTCTCGGTCCGGTCCTGTCCCGAGCCCGAGCCAGCCCCGTCCCCGTCGCCGCTCGCCGGCTCGCCTCTCCCGGTCCCGCGCCATCGCCTGGCCGCGCCGTCACCGCCCTGTCAGCCCGTTCGGCCACCCCTCACACCTCAGCCTTTCCCCTCTCCCTTCCTTCTCCCTCTCACTCTCCCCGGTTTCTCCCTCTCTCTCCCTCTCGCCGTCGCCTGTCGACTGTCCAGCCTCGCCGCCGCGACGCTGCTGCTTCCGTTCTGTCCAGCCCGTCGCCGTCCTCCTGGCCACAACCCCGGCGACGTGGCTGCCGCTGCTTGCCCTGTTTCTCTCCCTCATGCCTTGCCACCGCTCGCCGGAGGAGCCGTCGCCGCCGCCGCGTCGTTGCCGCCGCTGGTTGCCGCCCCGGCCGACCAGCCAACCGCCCCCGTCCCCGTGCTCGGACCTTGAACGAGCCGCGCCCTAGACGTTCCCATACTGTTCATTCCGGCGAAGTACTGTTCATTTCTGGCGAAGTACTGTTCACTTTCCGGCGAGCACTGTTCACCCGGGGCCCGTTACTGTTCATCCGGCCATTTTAAGCGTAGGACACCCGGTGAGTTTGACCCTAAACCCTAATTAGGATAATTCGCATTTTTAGACGAGTTTAGGGATTAATTAGGGTAATTTATGGGTTAAATTGTGAAAGTGATTAGGGATTGTAATTGTGATTGATTTGGTGGATTAGTATGATAAATTAATGGAGGATTAGTGGCCCGAGAGGCGCAATGAATGGGTTGGTCGGTTTGGACTAAATCGGGCCGAGTTCAGGATTGTTTGGATTTAATATGTGGATTATAGTGCGCGCCATATTTTAATTTTATGGTGGTCAATTAGAATAATATTTGAGGAGTATAATTGAGCCTTTTGATGATAATTATTAGCCTAGAAAATCACGGTATGATGGTCGTCCACGACTGGATTTGATTTGGATAAAACGCGATCAATTTGAGGTTTAGCCGTGGAATTTCTGGGAAGGATTGCACTGTGTAATTGACTGGCTAATTGAGCCTTGGTTGTGGTTAATTTGATGATGCCATGTAGCGTGTTTAGCGTGGTTAGGAGTGGGATTGCATGGCGGGCCCCTAATGCGTGAAATTCGTTGACTCGGTTGTGTGAATTTTGTGCATGAATTGCGTGTTAAATTGATGCCATGGTTGAATTGAAATTGATTGTCTGAGTGGACATGTTGAATTGTGGAATTGAATATGCGCAGTGCAAGTTGAGCTTGTTACATTGTGATTCGCGCATGTGAATGCCCAAGTGAGAAGGAATAACCATGAATGTGCATCTCACGCATTGGCACGACATGTGCATATACAAGCGTGCCCGAATGATATTTGCATTGTGATCACTTAAAATGCCCTGATACGTTTTACGCGGGGTTCAAATAAGAATTGGTGCTTGTGAGTGTGTGATCACAATAAACCCTGATGCGTGTTACGTGGGGTAGTGAACCCGTCCTGAGGCATGTTACGCGGGACGATGCCCGCTTTATCGGAAGATGACCAACCTGATGCGTTTTACGCGGGCCAGAGATCGATTTGGAAGTGATAGACCTGATGCGTTTTACGCGGGTCGGACCTGATGCGTTTAACGCGGGTCGGAGGAGAAATTGAGAAATGGCTGAGTGCTAGTGTGCAAGTGTGCGATAATGCATTGATGAGGCATGAGCATGAGTGCGAGCACTAGCATATGCATAACATGCGTTGTGACATAGAAATGCGCGTGTACGTGCTGTGATTAAATTATGTCGTGTAGCTACTTTTGTTGATTTGACGCCTAACCTGCAGGGTCTAGTGAGATTAGATTTAGGCCCGAGGGCCTGAGTCAATTATGTGTTGTTTAGTACTTGTCAGGAGGTGCATGTTAGCCTAGTTTAGGTTTAGGGAATTACTCGCTGAGATTTATTCTCACGGTTGTTGTAAAACCGACTTTTCATATCCCCGGCCTTGAGGACGACAGGTGTACTGATGCTTTTTTTTTTGCAGAAGCCTCCGGCTAGTTGTAGTGCCTGAGCCCCGAGCCACTTATCCCTTTTTGTTAGTAGTGGCCTTGAACCGCTTTTGATTTTTGGTATTCGGGCTGTACTTGGATATTGTAAAGGATTTCTAGTATTAGTACAAGTATTGATTTCAGTGGTTATCCTGGGTTATACGTTTATCTTTGTACAGGTGGTTTTAATTGCTTCCGCATGTGCTTTAATTCTCTGTGTTGGGTTTGGGTCGGCGACGCGTCCTGGGACGTCGCACACGAATCAACCTCTGCGAGGGATGTGGTGCACCAAGAAGTGCGGGGCGTGACACCCCGGCTATCGGCCGTGCGGGGGTTCCCTGGGTTATCAAAAAAAAAAAATTAAGTTGCGGTCCATCAAGTGGGTTCGGAAAAAAAATCAAAAACAAATGATTACCAGCTGTGCTAGTAAGAAAATGACTCAATTGGATTATCGCTTGTTTAAAGTAAGGACTTTTTGTAGTCCATCATTGTCTATATAACAATATGTAATTAAGAGAACAAATGGACAAGCACAGGCAACACGCACACATGCGCGTGTTCTTAGTATCTTCTTTTATTCTTTTTTCATTACATTAATATTTTCATTAATGTTTGTATGTGGGGGCTCGTGTGAATCAAGATCTAATGGATAAAATGATACGATTTTAAATCATACCTAGTGTGCTAAATACTTTAGACAGTCTGTCATCATCGATATAACAAATGCAATCAATAAAGAGAACAAACAAACAATGATATTTAGACCCACCTGGCATGGAGTTCGATATAGAGGTGGTAATATGTGTCAGAATTCAATTTTTTAATTATATTTCAGTGTAACAAATTGTTATAAGACGCTAAATATTTTAACAAGCGATCGAAATGAGAATAAAAAATCAAAGCCAGCTCCATGTGAGTTTACGTGGGTTTGCATCGGATTCATATTCAACCAAACTATGAGTATAGAAAAAATGAGCAAATAATCTATGACTTCTATCATGAGGGAGATCTCCTTTCGATGCCACCCAATACTTTGTAATTAAAAGTTGAATATGGTAACAGTAACATGAATCGCTAGATTATATAGAGATGGTTTTATTGTTTCTTTACTTGACTACGCACCATCACCAATGTCCAAGTCCCAACATCCTTTCCTCCACCACCAATGGACAAATATTGATTAGGTCGCAGTCCTAAAAGCGCTGCTTGCGCTGGTCAATGAAACCATATTAAAAAATGCAGGAGTAACATCACAATTAACCAAATTCGACCAGAAAAAAAAATTGAAGTTTAATTTTCAAAATGGTATATTGATCAGAACATCTCTAAAACATAAAACGGCCTCGTTATCGATTTGTATATTGAACAGCAATTGTCGATAATGTTCTACTTATCGGTGGCCGAGATTTAGTGCCAGAGCTCCAACGATTCAAAATATTAAACGAAGATTCAAACCACTAGAAAGAAGAGATGGGTGCCGACTATGGAGATGCGTAACGTAACCTTAGTCAAGTTGACTAAGCACTATAAAATCCTAGGGAAGCTAAAAACTTGGTTGCGCACTTTTCAAGTTTTCATTGGACAAAAATAAGAACAGAACCTTACCAAAAAAAAAAAATAAGAACAGAAAATGACTGCTCTCGATCTTCTCAATCAAGACAAAATTTGTGAACTTTTAATTGATTTCTTTACAGACCAAAAAAAAAATGATTTCTTCGCATTATAAAATTTAATTGCTAATCCATCAAGTGGCCTAAAAAAATAAAATAAACAAATGACCACCAGCTGTAAAATAAGAAAATTGATTTCGTGTCATTCCTCACCGGCAAAACGTTAAAACCAACGAAAAAGGCTTGTGGTTTTGCCAGTATGATTGATGGAAAAAAAAATCCGATCCAAACAGATTTATTTAACTTGTTTTAATCTATTTTCATACAATAAAAATTTGGTGATTCATACCCGATCCGATCCAATCCAATTCGCACTCAACCCAACTCCTTTAATAAAATTTAGGATAAACTTATATCTAAACTGAAGTGAGACTACGGAGTGAATGAATGCAAGATCAAATGAGAATGAGAGAGAATAATAGAGATACGTTGGGTAACTTAGGTTTAAGTAAGTTGTAAATCCATATATGACATATTCAATAAATTTAATTTATCCGTGTAATAACTCAATCTATCATCATAGCCAATTTTGACAAGTCTAACTTTAATCATGACCATGCGCGACGTAGATTCGCTTGTGCAAATCCGCTCCCCTCCAAGGCACTCCGAGCACCCCTCGTTTTTTTACATGCGGATCCTGTGCCACGCGGCGAACACGTGAAACAAAAACACACACCTGTATTTTGAATTTTCAAATCTCAAAGCCCCCGTTTTTTTTTTTTGGTAAAGACAAAGCCCCCGTTTTGGTTAGTGCTCTAATCAAAATATGATTAATCGGGCCACGAACGCAGGAAAAAATCTCGGTCAGCCTCATCCACAAATCCACGATACTACGAGGGGGAAATCAAAACAAAACTGCGGTGACGTGGCGGGATTCGGAGAGATCCTAAACTCATTGCCCACAAAACGGAAATAGTTTCCTCCCTCCCTCCTTTTATTCACTCACCAGTCTTCTCTCTCTCATCATATTAGAATTTTTTTTTTGCCCTAGTGACCATCCTTCCTACTTGAGAAAGGAAAAGTGGGAAGTTCAAATTCCTATCTTCTCCGGGAGAGTTATGGGTGGGGACGTATAATTTCAGATGTGAATTTTGATTCTCACGCCTTGCAAGAGGTATGGCAAAATTCTAAGAGTGAATTAAGAGTTAGAGTAGAACAGACAAAAAAAATTAGTATTTTCATCTATATTTGCATGTGGGAGCTTGTGTGAATCAACAGACGTAGCGGCAAGCAAGGCTCGCTCTCGATAGTGGCGGAGGGGGCGAGCTTCGCTAGAGGCTAGCGAGGTCGACCTTGTTAGCCCGGGTAGGATAAAAAAAAAGAAAAAAAAGAAAAAAATATATTAAAAAATTGTTACGTCAGCGTTAGCCGGACGGCCGGTGGTCATGTCAGCGCCGACTGGCCAAAATTGGCAGGATGGATTGAATCGGCACAAATGCAAAATGTTTATGACTGAATTGGCAAAATCGAAAAATTTATGACTGAATTAACAAAAATGTAATAAATTTATGACTTTTTCGATAATTTTTCCAAAAGAAAATGAGTCCTCGTAGGGGTCTTTCAAGACCACCCTCCATGTTTATGTCTATTGTGTTTTTAGTGACAGGGAAGATGGACCGAATGAGTACTCTTTCCAACTAAAACGCACTACTGTAAATTCTCTACCTGAAAAAAAAATCTCTTTTCCAAAGTATGGTAAGACGTTTTACTAGGCAAGCTTCTTGCTTGGGACCAAGTAAATCTCATGATTTGATTATTTCAATGTCACGTGAGACCACAAGGTCGACTGACCTATATATATTAAAAGTCATTTGCTATTGAGCACCCTTATTGTATTTAGATGGTAGACACATTGAGTCATTTACGTAAATTAATTTAACTAGGAAACCATCTATATATGCTAAAACTCTTTTGAGGTTGAGCCAGCATGCTCGGCATGCAAGCACCCAACAATTTGATTCTGAGGGCCACTTTAACAAACCGCTAATCTTAAGCATATATTGTTTATGTGAATTGCACTTTTAGCAAATCTCTTATTTTTTAACCATATATTGTTTATTTGAATACCAATTGTATTTTGCACTTGAGCAAATCCGTTTCAGAGATCACTTTCACATGTCCCTATAGATATTTCAAAATTAAGATATACTAAGTGTGTAATAACTCATGAATATTATAATCAAATAATTGTATGGTTACCCATAATGACAAAATATATTGTTGTATTTTGCAAGCAAATCATAAACATTTCAAAAGAAAGAAAAAACATAATGTGATGGCCCATATTTAACAAATCGATGATATAAAGATTAGTCAAATCTCTAATAAATAAGATGCTTAATGTAGAAATCTTTAATGATATGATTATCTATATTTGACAAATAAATGACATTAGAGAATTCAATAAATTATATCATCATAAAAACAAAATTACGGTACATTCTTTGCAAATAAATAAATGTTAAAAAGTAAAAGAAATAACCGATAGCAAATCAATAGGAGAAAAAACCATCCATTATTACAAAAAGTATATTGAACGAAAATAATAAATTTTTAGATTTTTATATTACATGGTTATGCATCAATTAAATGACTATGACTAAATGCATAATTGTTGATGACAACATAGTTATCATGTAGAAGTCAAGTAGCATCACTGGCATGCAATGCCTGACAGGTCTACAACCTTCCATGACAAGAGTTTAGCCTCCATAAATACGTATGAAGGTAGTTGTTGCGGGATACTGAGCATTTTAGTCATTATAAGTTATAACAGGGAAAGTCAAGTAGCACGCAATACATGATGAGCTCATGACATTGTGCTTTCATGTTGAGAATTTAGCCAATGGATATACTCACGTGAACTTAACTTTCTAAATTGGCAACCATACGAAGAAGTAGACTGGGAATACATCATTCGATGTGTAAATCCCAGATGATCGATAGTACAAATGATGTGATTTGTTGTACCATAAATGTTAAAACAAAAAATGGTATTTTAATCCCATGATATTTGTTTGTAGAATACAATTTTTTTTCCCAAATGTATAGGACAATTTGTGGATGATAGTTTCTAACACGGTTGATGATATTGTATGTAGACTAATCTTAGGAAATACGGTTCATTTATAAAATTAATTTTTAAAGAGATATGAGAAGCTGCAACGGTCATCACTAGTTATAAATGAGATATAATGTATCATTTTGTGAATTAAATTTTTGATGAGAAGGAAAACCCAACTCGCAAGGCTCATGCACGGTCCACTTGTCCTTGGGTAGCTGAAAACTTGGCACACATGCTCCAAGTCGTTGCTTGGCCAAAAATACAAATAAACTAAGATCATTGTCGGTCGCCTCAAGACAACAACTGGGGACTTAAATTGACTTCTTTGCATTATTTAAATTGCACACGCATCAAGTGGCTTAAAAAAATAATATGCAAATGATTATTTACCGTTAATGATAACAAATTGACGTTTTTGCTCTATTTAAATTGCACGCGCATCAAGTGGCTTAACAAAATAGTAATATGATTCGGAAGATTCTATAAAAATGGTTTTCTAGTTTCTTTAACTTGACCAGTCATTATTCCTCCACTGCTAATGGGAATGCATTGATTAGGTGCTAGTCTTAAACCCGCTCCTTGTGCAGGTCAATGAAATCGTATTAAAATAAATATACAAGTAACATCATAATCAAGCTAATCGAATACAAAAAAAAAATTGAAGTTTAATTTTCAAAATGGTATACAAATCGAAACATCTTTAAAACATAAAATGGCTGTGTTTTTTATTTATATATTGAATAGCAATTATTGATAATGTTCTACTTATTGACATACTAAGAATTGGGCTAACATAGACCCTTATGTCTAATTAATGTTAACCATTAGTTGAAATAAGTGTTACCTTTTATGTACTATCTTTCAAATTTTTACAAGTTTGTTGACAGGAAGCACCTCAAATCATACCTTCAAGTGAAAAAAAAACTTAATTATTAAGGAAAAACATTTCAAATTACTCCTAAACCTGTATATTCATTATGACTAATTTCTAACAGTAAAAATGTTATGACTAAATATCATGAGGGGTGTTCTCTTTGTAATTAGTTGGTAAGAATCTTTTGTATGATAATTACCTAGTTTATGATGAATAAGTGCATATCATCCTACAAGCCAAACAAGTTAAGCTCAGGCCTTTGACACGTGTAGGTGGCTCTAACTCAATTTGCATGTAGTTTGTATGATTTTGACGGGCCAACTTGAGCTCTTGAGCTGGAAATCCCCAAGTGACCCATCCTAGGGTTCAATAATAAGTTTATTTTGCATTACGTATCCTTTCTTAAGAAAAAGACAATGTTAACATAAAATTATCATATTACTAAAATTCAATAATTGCAAGATAGAGATGCTAAGTATAATTCTTCTATTGTGAAGAATACGTGTACTTTGCATTTTGCACAATTTCTTAAGAAAAGATGAAAGATTTATGGAATATTTAACAATTATTTTGAATCAGAATTTAGAAGGTGGGAGATTCATTGATTACTTATGAATTGTTTTAAATATATGTATAGGTCTTTCATGGAATTTTCTTTCTAAAACTGTGAGGTTGAATTGGTCATTGGTTTTCTTAATTAATAGTATAGATTAATATTCCAAAGCATATCTTTATAGAAACATCAAGTTATAATATACATCGGTCTTTGAGATATGTTTTACCGAAACTTCATTTTTATATTCTAAACAATATCTCATACTCTTTTAATTTTCGTACGAATCTTTCTCACAGGGATGTTAAAGTATGGGCCATCAATATTTCTGTATTTTGACATGAATCTCTATATAACTTATTAAGTATATTCATATTAATAGAAAAATATATTGACAACTAATCACGATACAACAAAACTAAAACTTGAAAATTTGAGAAAAATAATTAACTTGAAGTATGAATAAAGTCAAAATCTAATAAAATGAACATTTGGAATGAGTGGCCTTGGGACTCTCAAATTGTTGACGAACTGTTAGGGGTGAGCGGTTCCCGGTCCGGTCCGGTTCCAAGGTGGAACCGGGAACCGGACCGAGAGAACCGGTTCCCAATTTTGAGAACCGCGGACCGGACCGGTTCCGGTTCCGGTTCCGGTTCCGGTCCAATGGAACCGGTTACTTAGAGTTTGGAGTTTTTTTTTGTCAAACACTTAAAGTTTGGTTCACATTTTACTAATTTTTTTCAATAAATTTATGTTAATAAAGTTCACTTAGGGTTTAATTTACATTTTACTAATTTTTATCAATGAATTTATATTAATGAAGTTCACTTAGAGTTTAGTTTACATTTTATTAATTTTTTTAAAGAAAAAAATAACAAAAATATATATGAAATAGTTGGTCCGGTTCGGTTCCCCCTTGGAACCGGGAACCGGACTGCTCGGAAACCGGTTCCGTTTTTAGGAACCGGGAACCGGGAACCAGACCGATAGTCCCGAGAACCGGACCAAATTCGTCGGTCCGGTCCGATCCGGTCCGGTCCCGGTTTGAGCGGTCCAAGTTGCTCACCCCCTCGAACTGTGGTTCCACTTCTAATGTGAATGAGTGGGCGGTGCCCAACGATATTGCTCTTCACGCGATTCCATTTACCGTGAATTGCGGATGGTCATAGGCCAAAGATTAAAATAGAAAAAGACCGGTCGCCTCAATCATGGTCACAGCGTGGAATTACAAACAATCGGTGTAAGAGAGCTAGGCTGTTTACAGGATTTCTTTGCGTTTTAAAATTTAAAGCATGGTTCCACTACCAAGACCCAAAACTGCTTTCTAGCCAAAAAAATAACAAGACCCAAAACAGCTACTAATGTGAGTGAGTGGGGAACCCAATGATTTTTCCTTTTTTGAACCGTGAAATGCGGAATCTTCTTACTTAGGAGCGCACTGCTCCAAGTCGTCAGTGGCCAAAAATTAAAATAAAAAAAGACCACTCGCCTCAATCAAAACCACAAAGTGCAATTATAAACAATCGGGAAATATTGCACGCGCATCAAGTGGCTTAAAAATATGAAAAAACGAATGACTACCGGCTGTGAAAGTGCCAAAATGATTCGACTTTAATCATTGTCGTGCAATAAGTACTTTATACAATCTATTATCATCAATACAACAAAATGTAAATATTAAAAGAGAACATACAGATAAGGACAGGGCACACCCACGTGACATGTACTTTATACAACATGTCATCAACTCAATTTTAATGTGCCTAGTTCTATTGAGTCACTTAATAATTTATGCGGGACTTTGTGGGTTTGCACTGAACCCATATTCAATTCATTTTGATTATTAGCTCAAGCACGAAATGCAACTACATGAAATGAAATTTCTCTACATAAGATGGCTTAGATTATAATTCTTAAGACTTGCCTCAGCATTTGCTTTTCCAGCAATTCGAGACATTATCTTTTTGACCCTCCGACCAGCAGCTTATCAACAATCGACTAATATCTACACGGCATACAAGCTCTTCACTTGATTTCTTTGCATTCTTTAACATCGAGTGGCTTAAAGAGAAAATATAAAAAAGATGATTACCAGCTGTTAAAGTACCAAAATGATTTGACTTGAATCATCGCCCATGTAACAACTACTTTATACAGTCTATGATCGAAATGAGATTACAATTTTAAACTCAATTTTAGCTTGTTGTAAACATCGCTTGTGTAATAATTGTCTCAAAACGTGTTAAAAGCCCATTTTAAACTTAATTCTAGTGTGACAGGTTATATATAAGACACTTAAAATTCTAAAAAGCCGTTGAAATGAGATCAAATAATCAAAGCCAACTCCATGTCGGTCTATGAGGGTTTGCACCACACTCATGTTCAATTCATTGTAAGTCTAGTAAAATGAGCAAATAATCTATTACTACTATCACGGGGGGATATCATTTTAGTGACTCCCAATATTTTTTAGTTTACAAGTTGAATATGGTAAAAGTAATATAATTTGCTAGATTATATAGATATTGCTTTTGTATTTCTTTACTTAGACCAGTCACCATCACCAACCTCCAAGTCTATACATCCTTTCCTCCACCGCTAATGGACAAACATTGATTGGATACTAATCCGAAACCCACTCCTTGTGCATGTCAATGAAATCATATAAGAAAATATTGAAGTAACATTATAATTAATTAAACTAATTGAACATGAAAAAAAATTGAAGTTTAATTTGCAAAATGATATACAGATCAAAACATTCTAAAACGTAAAATGGCCGTGCTATTGATTTACATAATGAATAGCAATTTTTGATTATGTTCTACTTATTGACATCAAGACTTGGGCTAACTTAGACTCTTGTATCTAATTAATTTTAGCCATTAGTTGAAATAAGTCGTACCTTTCATGTATCATTTTTCAATTTTCACAGGTTTGTTGATAGAAAGCCCCTCAAATAATCCCTTCAAGTGAAAAAATAAAAACTCAGTTTATAAGGGGGAAAAATGTCAAATTACTCACATGACTGTATATTTATTATGACTATTTGAAAAGGTAATGACTAATTTCTAACCAAAAATATGTTATGACTAATTAAGTATCATGGGGGGTGTTCCCTTCATAATTAAGTTAATAAGTATCTTTTGTATAATAAGAACTTAGTTTATGAGGTTTTGTACATACAATCCTGCAAGCGTCATGAACCGACTAAGTTTAGACTTTGGCATGAGTAGGTGGCTCTACCCCAATTTGCACGTGGTTTGTGTAATTTGAACATGCGACCTCCATCTCCTGAGCTGGAAATCTCACAATGCCCCAATTTTGGGGTTAAGTGAGCATAATTTTTTTTTCTGTAAAGGATGTGTTAATTTTGCATTATGTATCCTATCTTAAGAAAATGGCATTTTTAACATAAAATTATCGTATTATTGATATTTAATAATTGCAAGATAGAGATGCTAAGTAAGCCTAATCTTTTTTTTATTGTGAAGAATAAGCGTATCATGCATTCTGCTCGATTTCTTAAGAAAAGATGAGAGATTGATGGAATGATTGACCACTATTTTGAATCAGAATTTAGAATGTAAGAGATTCACTGAATACTTCCGATATTTTTTTAATATATGCACGGGGTTTTTCATGGAATTTTCTTTGTAAAAATGTGATGTTGAAGTGGTCATTCATTTTCTTAACTAATAGCGTAGATTAATATTACAAAGCATATTTTTATGGCAACATCAAGTTCAAAGTATTATCTGCACTAGCCTTCAAGTTCAAATCAAGTTCAAAGTATTATCTGCATTAGCCTTCAAGTTCAAAGGTTCCCAAACTTTAGTCTTTTAAGTTCTCGGTTTTAGCTCAACGCAAAAACGAACGGTCCAAACTCATATTGAATCATTTTGAGCCAGGTTTTTTGTGGTCCTATGCCTCCAAAGCCACTCGCCGCTCCTGAATTAGCTTGTGAATTTGATTTGGAGCATCCCTCAAAGTGGTGAAATAGCAATATCATGAGAGTAAAGTGGCAAGATCTCAAGCCTAATCCATCACAGCCATATCTCAAGTTCAAATAACGCAGCTATAAATCATATCTCAAGCAACAATGATGAGAGATGAAGTAGGCAAAGAGATTTGAGTGCAAAAAAGGATAAAGGAAGTGGAGCTTCGAAGAGCAATCAATTTTAGCGTCGAAGAGCCGGGTAATCTAACCTTAGTTAAGGCCTTAACTAAAACACCGGTCAATTCCATGGGTATCTGAAAACTTGGTAGCAAAATGCTCCAAGTCGTCATGGGCCAAAATAAAAATAAAAAAAGACCACTCTTGACCGCCTCAATCTAGACAACAATGTGGACACATAAACAATCGAGTAATACAAACATTGGTTAGGTACTAGTCCTAATGTCACCATCACCAATGTATATGTCTCCATCCTTATCCACCGCTAATGACCAAACATTGATTATGTATCCGTTCTTTCCTGCACCGCTCAGAGACAAACAGTGATTAGACAAACTTTGATTAGGTAAATCATCCTTTCCTCCATGGCTAATGGACAGATATCTACTAAGTCTCCATCCTTCCCTCCACCGCTAATGGACAAACATTGATTCGCTGGCCGTGTTACTGATTTGTGGAGGGAATACCAAATTTTGATAACGTTAACCTTCTTGGCATATTAGACATCTGCTGACTGACAATGCACTACTCATTCTAAATGAGACGCGTTACCTAACTTTGTTATTCAAATGACTCGATCTCATCCAAAGTGCTAAAAAGATGACAAACTACAGAAGAGAACGACCCGGCAAAATAAAAGATAAAGAAAAGACCACTCTCGGTCCTCTCAATCAAGACAACAATGGGGGCACATAAACAATCGAGTAATACAAACATTGGTTAGGTATTAGTCGCCACCTTATATACATATAGAGAAGGATAATTCTCTGCAATTTTTGTCGTTCCTGACCAGTCACCATCACCAATGTCCATGTCTCCATCCTTAATACTACTGCTAATGACCAAACATTGATTAGGTATCCGTTCTTTCCTGCACCGCTCAGAGACAAACATTGTTCAGACAAACATTAATTAGGCAAACCATCCTTTCCTCCACGGCTAATGAACAAATATTTATTAAGTCTCCATCCTTTCCTCCACCGCCAATGGACAAATATTGATGAGGTACCCATTCTTTCCTGCACCGCTCAAAGACAAACAATGATTAGACAAATTTTGATTCGGTGAACAATCCTTTCCTCCACGGCTAATGGACAAACATTTATTAAGTCTCCATTCTTTCCTCCACCGCCAATGGACAAACGTTGATTCGCTGGTCTTGTTATTGATTTGTGGAGTGAAAACCAAAATTTGATAATGTTAACTTTATTGACAAATTAGACTTGAGTTAACTTAATTAGACCCTTACATCTACTTACTGACAATGCACTACTCATTCTAGATGAGATGCCATTACCTAATTTTGCTGTTTAAATGAGTCAATTTCATCCAAAGTGCCAAAAAGATGACAAACCTATAGAAGAGAACGACCCGGCAAAATAAAAAATAAAGAAATTTTGACCTCGACCATAACCATGGCTAGAAAAATCCATCACGCATACACTGAATGACATTCCTTATTGCTATTAGAACCAAATTTGAAGAAACAAAGGCTTTTTTATTGCATGAACCCAGTTCGCATGAACCCAAATGATCTCACTCATTATATTACGTGTTTTTCATTTGAGACCCAATAGATATATGTTGAACCCAAACATAGCCCAAACAAAAAAGAGCCGAAGATATGGAAAAGCACAATTGGTACCTGAGTTCATCGTGACCACATCTGTTGGACACACCATTTGAAGTACTTGCTTGCTTGAGCTTGGGTTCACTCTTAACCAGATTGGGCCCATTATAATGGTTGCTCATGTGAATCTCATGTGAACATCACATGCTTAAACAATCAACGACTGACATGGACTTAGTTTAATGGACCCAGTGCAGGTGAGAAATACCCCGATGCATCAATTGTTAAGACTCATCAGGTCCATAGAGGACCAAGTTTACACAAAAATATCCCCATTGCCAACGACTTTGCATATTAGGCTTATGCATATGTAACCACAAAAAAACAAAAGAAAGGAAAATAGACCATTCAGCACTAGTGTAAAGAAACTTTTACAGTGCTATTTTCTGCCCTTAATTTGTATATCATAATTACACGACGAAATTCGCTTGAGATTTTTTGTCCTTTGCTCATCTACTTCCTTTCACCTTCATTCTTTGCCTACTCAGCACCTCCCTTAAAAGAGGAGCCTCCTTCAACCTTACATGCCCTTAGCAGAGCAGAGGAGAGAGAGAGAGAGAGAGAGAGAGAGAGAGTGAGAGAGGCATGAAGAGTGAACTCACAAGTTAGATCAGAATGAGGCCTCGATATTGTGCTTTCCCAAGTTGACTTGGTTCGGATCCGAAACTATATGACGTGATTTTTCTCAATGTGCCCATGGGGAATCCTAATGACTAAGTAACGCGAAACTAGGAAAAGAAGAACAAGTAAAGACAGTCACTTGAATATTCTCCACAAGCAGCTCTATTCACTTCCTACGTGGAAGGATGGATAGTCGCTTGGATGGTAAACTAAGTAAGTATAGCTATTAATGGACAGTCACTTCTTAAAGAATGCTTTAGATTGCTGGTTAATAAGATCGATGACTCATATGAGCCTCTTAAGGCCGTTGATTAAAACTACTGAGCTAGCGAATTAGGGTGTCAGAGCGTATGATCCTGAAGAAGTGAGGGCTACCACTTGGAGGAGTCTCCCGCTCGGCAACAACTTCGTCTTGTCTACAGCGACGACAAGGACAAGGGCAAGGAGGAGCCATAATAGTGAAGGAATTATGAGGAGGACAAAAGACAGCGGCCTTCAAGGGGCTGCAGATGCAATTATAGGAGCTTTCAAATGTAACACACATTGCTTGCCTCTTGCTCTTGAAATTGAATCGATTCGGAGTTCGAGAAAGCTAAAAGCAATGAGCAGGAATCATAAGCTATTTACACGCGGCTTTTCGAAAAGTGTCTATCTGTAACAAGAAAAAAGCAAATTGACCATTATTATCACTTGGTATATGCGTAATTTGGATAATTATGTGAAATAGGAATTTATTTTTTTTGTTGTAATTCGAAAATCTACTAATGAGATCATAAAATTAAAAAAAGGAAATCGTAAGGGATTCATCGAAATATTTTAAATTGAGTCAGCCGGAAAATGAACTCGTAGATAACTCTAATGAGATAGTTTTTCAACATTCATATTTGAACAGGTCTACTAGCACGAAAAACAAAATCAAGGGTCTATTACTTTAAAATTCCACCTTATTCAGATATGATTAAGTGAATTATCAAAAAAAATTCCTATCACTTTATAATTGATGAAGATGATTCATATCTCTCTAAATTGGTGAGAAAATACTTTGAATTGAGAATTCTATTAAGTTTTTGAATGCACTTTTCAAGGAGTCTCAGCATTATATGGATTTGATATGTCTTGAAGAATTTCTCATAATAAAGTATACTTTAGTTAAAACATATTGTGTTTTATGTATCTATCTGTGTGTGTGGTTATGGATGTCTATGTCTAATTTTATAACAATAAAATTTTTTGAATTAGGCTCACATGCTTGATGAGCTGAGTATTAGCGACCTCGAGTTCAAATTCACAAGGTACTCGAGTAGTTTGTGCTAGAGCTTGACTAGAAATCAATCGAGCCCTTCTGGAATAATCATCAACCCAAGATCGGACAACTCGTGAGAACTTTACTTAGTTTCACTCCGAGTTGGTCTTCTCATATGCTCGTTGTGAGAGGAACATAATATATATATTGGGTGTAGGTAATAATTTTCTCAACCCGTTATCAAACGATCATCACCCCAAGCTCGAACAACTCATGAGACCTTGACTTAGTTTCACTCGTGGTAGGTCTTCATATATGCTCATTGTGAGAGGAATAGGATATTTATTGCGTGCAGGGAAAAGTTCTCCCAACTCGACTGGCCTAACAGGGGATTATACCTTGTGCAAGCCACAAGCTGGCTATTATCCATAAATTCTTACTGTAATATATAAGGATACGAGAGAGTGTGGTTTGCCAGGACGTCAACAAACTTGGATTATATAATAAATATGACAAATTAACCATTTAGATAGAGGAACATAATCCTTCTGATCCAATGAAGATTCAACCAAGATTCTGAAAAATTTGGCATAGTTCCTCCAGATCATGTCTAATATGATCATAACGACTAAGAAAGACTCCTAAACCTAATGAATTAATGACTGACGACCTTGTGAGAAACGAGCCTGTTCTTATACGCAACTCAGTTTCTTATACTAAACGAAAGAGAAACAGAGGGAAAGACGTTGAACACTACCATCAGAAAATCGTGGTCCTACTTACCGTACTTTCACATCGTCTTTGTATCATTTGAAGTGACCCGGACTTGATTTTTATGGACAAGGTATGTATTGGAGAGGAGTAAAGCGAATGGGAAGATTATGCCGAGGAACTGGAAACCGTCCTGATCCATCTGAGGTTCCGCAACGCAGATAACGGGTTTGACTAACTACCACACCCATGCTTCTTTGATCCATGCAGAGTGCTTCGGCCACGGTGCGTGCAATGGCGTGCCGACACACAAGCGAACTGTACTAGCTGCATGGATTTAGCCCACAAGGAAGTCAAGAGAGTGTGCCCATATAGTGTCGGCACGCAACTTCAGCTTCGCGATTGTAGACCTAGGCACGAGCAATATGCATTCAAAGAATAACCTGAGCTTTTTGTTGGAAAATATCCAAAATCGTGATGTGTCACCTTTAAGAAAATCGATAATTCAATAAGATCTCATCACAGTGTGATACGAGTAAGGAATGAATAGCATCGTTGGCGACACTGATCTTTGCATTTGTTTGAACTGATTAATTGTCTACAAGAATGGATCAATTTGATCTGACAGTGTTTGGGCTTGATCCAGTTGAATTGGCAGTGTTAGATCTCGACAAGTAGAAACTTATCTCAATTAAATTAAAAAAAAATTATATTCGAAGAGGACGGATTTCAATCTCAAGCTTATGTGAAAAAATTTCACAAAATGTTTATGTCTATCGTTCAAATGGACTATAATAGTATAACAAAATGGACGAAATCGTAACCCTTAAATCAAGATCATTGTCAACTAATGGCATAAATATACGAAAAAATAGAGCATGCACTGTCAATATAAAAAAAAAATACACAAACGGTCTCGTCTAACCTTGCTTTAAGGATTATCAATACACACTTCCTCAAATGAATGATGTATAAGACGTTTGTGTAAATTCTTTTGACATGGACGGTGTATGCTATAATTTCTCTGAATATATTAATTTTCGAAATCAATTTAAGTCAGTAAAGCGGATTTGTCTCTCTGATGGAGCCCTTTCCAGATACGCGTTGGCTCAAGAGGAAAAGAAAAACGATATAACTTGCATCATGAATCCCGATTAGTCACGAATTATAGACCATGTTTTCACATTTCCTTAAGAGGAAAAGAAATCCGATATAGACACGCCAGCAGTGAATTTGCCGACAACAATCACATAAACATGCCTGAGGTCTCTCTTCATGAAGCTAAGAACGAAGAAGAATGATTGTCGTGTTTAGTTTACCCAATGTACGTGTATTCTGCTTTCACTCAGGCATATCATCAAACAGGTGGTAAGCACCTAGGCCAAGGGATCTAGATGCAGAAGTAGCACGATGATTCACATCCAAATCATGACAAAGGCAACACAGCAAGTTCAAATCATTAATAGAACCTCGATTACAGACGATTTTCGCATAAGTAGCTAAAGCGCTCGGCCTCTCTTCTTCTTGTACAAAGTCAACAGAAACAGAGCATAGGTGATACCTTGAAGAAGAGTGAGAATCGACCACGAAAGATGATCGGATCAGAAAAAGAGGTCGTCGGAGACAACGACGAAGGAGAAACGGACAAGTTCAGAGCACTCCGACCAAACTGACCGGAAAACAAGTTCCAACAGAGCTACGGCCTGTTGGAGGTTGCCAAACGAAGCAAGAAGCCGAGAGAGATAATTTTCTGGACGTTCAGAAATCTCAGAGTCATCCCACCCCGTGTGCTCTCTGTGCTGAGTGCATGAGAGTCGTCGTGGCTGGCGATGGAAGACAAGCCACGGTGGCTACCGGTGGACTGAGGCGTCGGAGAGCGAGTGAAGATGGAGAGGCTTCTGGAAATTGAATATGTGGCGTCGTTGGCGCCACTAATTTTTTTTTTTTTTTTTTTTTTTTTTGGTAAGGGGCGCCACTAATTTTTGTACGTGTTTGAACCAATTAATGCCTACACGTATGGATCAATCTGATCTGACAATTTGATCTCATCACAGTGTGATAATGAACATTGAATTTGTGGCCTTCTTGTTAGATCTTGACAAGAACAAACTTATCTCGGTTAAATAGAAACTAATTAAATTCAAAGAGGATAGATTTCAATCTCGAACTTTTGTTGAAGAATTTCATAAAATGCCTGTCTTTTGTTAAAATGTAACATAGGAATATGGTATAGTAGAAAGAACAAAATCGTGACTTAAAAATCAAGATTAACTAATCATATAAGCATACTGAAAAATATAGCATACACTACTCTCAAATCAATAGTGTACAAAACATCCGCACAAAATTATTTCTACACAGATAGTATATATTATAACTACGCCGAACATATATTACTTCTCAAAATTCGTCTCTTTAAAAATTTACCCCTCTTCACACCCATTTCAATTCTGTTTCTGCAAGCACCCAGACATGTGTGCTCCTTCGCTAGTGTTTTATTTCATCATAATTGGGAGAATTTCATATATTAGTGGTGGATTGCGGGTATGAACAACTTTAGGTGCTTCTGTCCTTGGAGCACGAAACTCCCGGTCCATTTAAGTTAATAATCACATCTAAAATATTAACATTTTAGAAAGAAATAAAAAGAGAATTCATAATACCTGATATGGAATTGCTAGTTTAGGTCGACAACAATGGCATACATACATAAGGAGGAATGAAGATCATCTGCTACGAACTGCGTGCTACATGAAGATCCTCACTTGGTTTATGGTCGCGCATGAGAAAAGAATATCAGAAATCCTCCCTCGCTCTCTCTCAATCTCTCTCTCTCTCTCTCTTTCTATTGTTGCGTGTTTTCTTGTGTGCCTAGCCCAACCACGATAACCTCTAAAACCAACCACCGCCATCAGAGATGGAGAACTCCATCACTCCTTCCCTATCTTGGTTGACCCTCGACCTTCTCTCTCTCTCGCCAACACACCGACCTTGGACTTGTGGCATTGTCGTGTTTGTGGATCCCGACGGAGATCGAGCTCCGTGTTGCCATTGTCAATGGTGGTGTTGAGAGAGAGAGAGAAGGAGAGAGAACTTAGCAAGCGATAGAGCAAGCTAGACAGAGCCCTGAGCTGATGGTGTGACGTGAACACAAACCGTGGCAAAGGATCTTTATTCCTTAGTGTGCAAATAAAAATTTCTTAGGCTGCATAAAAGTTGCATGAATTTCATGAACATAAAAGTTTCCTTAAAAGGAAAAGAAAATTGATATAACTTGGATGAATCCTGTGTAAGAATTTTCTAATGTGGGCTTTATTAATTGAAATTAACTGAATTAGTTTGGTCTAATAAAGGTAAGATATATGAGTTCTTAATTAGTCTAATATAGAGCTAGTTGGTGTGGGCCGAGTACGGCCCGGCCCGTAATGAGAGGGCCTGTGATCGAAAACTATAAATAGCGCTCAAATTTCTCCCTTAACCTGATGATGCACAATCTGACTCATATACGAATCTAGAGAGAACTTTCTTCTCGTGAGTGGCAATCTCATTAGGCCAGTGTTCTAACGAAGGGGATAGGAGAGTAGCACTTGAGTTTGTGTTCAGAAACCATCACAAATTTCGCGTCAAGTTCAATGAATTCCAAATCAGGTACGCGAATTGATAATTTCTCCATTAATGGGTTTTGATTTCTTATTATGGTGATCTTGGGCATGCCATTTTAGTGGCCAACATGTGGTATCAGAACCTGCCATAAATTAGAACTGAAATATGCGGATTAGGACCCTTTTTGTTATGTTCGATAGGTTTTTACCCATTTTCGAAATTTCTTGTCAGATGAATGTAACATTTTATTATATATTCGGAATCTACTTATTGAGACGAGAAGATTGACGGGCGGCACGTCACCGCACGAGGCCACACGCACCCCCACGAGCCGACACGCGCCGTGGGCGTGGTGGCGCATGACGGCCAGCGCGGCCATGCCTAACCAGCGTGTTTTCCACCGGTAACCGTCAGTAGCCGACGGATGACGTCAGCAAGGGGTGCGAATCCGGGTTGACCTAGATCCTAACTCGACCCGATCGTTGACCCAATCCGGATCTTAACCCGACCCGACCGTTGACCCAATCAGTCGAACCGATTCGTTGACTGTTGACTAGTCTGATCGGTCAACCGGTCAGATTGGTCAACCGATCGGACCGGCTGTTCAGATCGGTTTGACTGGCTGAATACGCGCGCACGCGCCACGCCTTCCAGTAGCGCGTGAGGGCGCGTCCAACGTCCGTTTGGGACGTTCTTGGTACCGACGCGCTCGTATTGAGATTCTCTACATTGTGGTATATTTATTTTACATGTTTGAAGCTTTTACATATGTGAAAATACGTATAGAACCCTATATACGCGTATTTTTAGGGTATTTTTGAATATTTTCTTATATTTCTCTATGGTTTCGGAAATACATATAGTAGCTCACATGTATATTACCACATAAGGATTGTGTAGAGTGTAATTCATTATCTATCAATGAATGGAACAATATAATTAGCATGACATGTAATTTCAGAGATATACGCCCTTGTCTTTACGTGTAGCATTACATGTATATAATAAATGTGATACATAAAGTTTATATCCTTAGTATGAGAGATTTTCAAGGATTCAGTTAGGTAGTGACCACCAAAGTGGCACACTTAACTGGGTTTGAGAAATATCGGTCTTATATTGTGGTGGGATGTCTCTTGTTCTATTGTGTTATCATACTCCCAAAGGAGGTGGTCTAGTATTGGTTCATGGAAGGGTACATGTATAGCATGTGCTTGAGAAATAACTGATCTTAACGGTTCATACACCCAAAGGTGGTGATTTCACGAAAGATTAAAATATGTTCTCATGGCTGCTGTCATGTGAAGAGTGTACAACTGCATGTCATATTTTCTGCCCAAAGGTATTATGTGATGATGTATGTAACTCTCTGGATAAGTACTCACATGATGTTGATTGTATTGTTTTTTGGTAAGGATGTTGATTGTATTGTTTGTTTGTTTTCCAGTCACCTTTTTTGTAAACGGCAATTCCATTTCCATTGAGATCCTTACTGGATTGAATTTTAAGAAATGGAAAGATGATTTTCTATTTGGAATGGAGCTAGCGGATGTTCACATTGCTTTTACAAAGGATAAGCCGGCAGATATCATGGCCATTAGTACTGAAGCTGAGAAAATGGACTATGCTACCTGAGAAAAGAGCAATCGGATTTGCTTATTGACAATGAAGAAATCCATTTAAGAACACTTGAAAAGTAGTTTACCAGCTGACTGTACTGCTAAAGAAATGATGGCAGCCTTAGAGGATAGAAACCGCATTTCATCTAATGCTGAGTTGGTACACTTCTTCAAAAGCTCTTCAATATGAAGTATGATGATACTGCTGGGTCAGAGATTATGTCCTTAGGATGGTAGACCTAAAGACGAAACTTCAAGCTCTTAATGTTTCCATTCCTAATGCTTGCATTGTACATCAAGCCCCGAACACCCTTCCACCTGATTTTGGGATTATAAAGACAAATTACAATTTCTAAGATAAGACTTGGTCAATGAATGACTTGATAGTAAGGGTGGTGGCAGATAAAGAGAAACTTAAGAAGGAAAAAGGGTACCTAGCCTTGTATGTTTCTGGTTCCCACAAAAGGAAGGATAAGAAGTTCAGAAATCGTATTCATAAAGGTACTCATACACTACCGGTCAATCTTACAATATGGGTCTAAAGAAAACATTCTTCAAAAGTGATGGTGATCGCTGCTTCTTTTGTAAGAAGAAAGATCACATAAAGAAGGAGAGTAAAAAGTTCAAAGCTTGGTTGTCCAAACGTGAGCTTACAAGTAATGATTCTTTGACACTTGTTTGTGAATCTAACCTATCAGAAGCACCATCTAGTTCTTGGTGGCTTGATAGCGGTGCAACTAATCATGTTGTGTTTACCATACAGGGATTCATAAACCAAAGGAAGCCAAATTAGGATGAGTCAAGACTCACTGTGGAAAATAACGAGAAAGCTAATGTTGTGTTTGTGAGAGATGTAATCTTAATTCTAGACTCTAGTTTTAGATTAATGTTGAAAGACACTTTTTATGTACCTTCTTTTAGACGGAATTTAGTTTCCGTATCGTGTTTGGATATGTATGGCTACTCTTTTGAAATCAAGAACAATGTTATTTCTTTGTTTCTTAATTCAAATAAGGTTGGGTGTTGTAATATGTCGAACGGATTGTATAGATTGTGTTCGTCTCCCAATGACATATACGTCGCTTATACAGCTGAAAAGGTTGTTTCCAAGAGACCACTACCTAAAGTTTATGCATTATAGCATAAACGGCTTGGTCATATCTCTAAAGATAGAGTAGAAAGGCTGATAAAGACTAACATCCTGCCTGCTTTTAGAGATGACCTAGAGATATGCGTAGACTATTGTAGAGGTAAAATGACCAAGATAAGGAAGAAAACTGCAGTCCGAAGTTCTGACTTGTTGGAGGTCATTCACACTGATATAAGTGGACCTTATACGGCAACCTTATGTAGAAATTTTTATTTCATCACATTTATTGATGACTATTCTTGATATGGCTATCTGTACTTAATTAAAGAAAAGTCTGAATCTCTTGACAAATTCAAGATTTTTCGGATTGAAGTCCAGAAACAGTTGGCAAATATCATAAAAGTTGTTAGATCTGATCGAGGTGGAGAGTATTATGGCAAGCATGACGATGCCGGACAGCTTAAGGGGCCATTTGCCAAATACTTAGAGGATTTTGAGATAGTGGCTCAGTTTACTATACTTGGGAGTCCTGAGCAAAATAGTGTAGCCGAAAGGCGCAATCGCACCCTTATGAAAATGGTGATGAGTATGATTAGTAGGATAAATTTATCTGATTTTCTGTGGGGTGAAACTTTGAAAACAACTTTATATATTCTGAATCGTGTACCTGCTAAAGCTGTTCCATTGACTCCTTTTAAGTTATAGACTGGCCGTAAGCCTAGCTTAAACCATCTTAAGGTTTGGGGATGTCCTGCAGAAGTGAAGTTATATAATCCAACATTAAAGTAAGTTGAACTCCAGAACCACTTGGTGTTACTTTGTATCTTACTCGGAACATTCGAAGGATAAAGTTTCTGGAGTTTGGTGTGACTGAAGAAAGTAGCTGCTCATAGATTATTGAGGATAATAGTACTGTGGGTAATGTTGTATCTTTATCTCCTCCCATATAGATAATTGTGGAGACTCCCACATCACAGACTGAACCTGTTGAGGCTCAGGATCTTGTTGTCGAGACAGCTCCTAATGAAGTTCCTCAAGGCTCTTAGGTGCAGGATGAGGTTGTTGCTACTCCAGTAAGGAGATCCATTAGGGAGAGACGATCAGCTATACCACCGGCCTATTTAATCTATATAGGAGAGCAAGACTACGATATTGATTCTGTGATTGATCTAGTGACTTATGTGGAAGCTGTTTCTTGTCTTCAGTTGAAATTGTGGTTAGATGCAATGAGAGATGAAATACAGTCTACGAAGTATAATGTTGTTTGAAAACTTGTTGAATTACTTGAAGATCATAGACCCATTGGCTGCAAATGGGTGTATAAGACTAAAAGGGACTCCAAAGGAAGGATTGGGAAGTTTAAAGTAAGACTGGTAGCCAAGGGTTTCACTTAAAGAGAAGGAGTAAACTATGAAGCAACTTTTTCTCCAGTCTCTTCTAAAGATTCTTTCAGAGTAATCATGGCATTGGTAACTCATTTCGATATGGAGTTACACTAGATGGATGTTAAAATTGCCTTTTTCAATGGAGACCTTAATGAAGAAGTTTATATAATGTAACCCGAAGGTTTTGCGGCAGATAATTCAGGTACGCTTGTATGTAGAATGAAAAAGTCTATTTATAGTCTCAAGCAAGCTTCTAGACAATGGTACTTGAAGTTTCATAAAGTTGTCGCTTCATTTGGTTTTGTTGAGAACAAAGTAGATCAGTGTATATACTGCAAGCTCAGTAGGAGGAAATTCATTTTCCTTATACTCTATGCGGATGATATCCTACTTGCAAGTAATGACCTTGATTTACTGCATGAGACAAAGCGGATGTTTTCAAAGAACTTTGATATGAAGGACCTTGGTGAGGCGTCTTTTGTCCTTGGCATTGAGATTCATAGAAATTATTCTCGTTGACTATTGGGCTTATCTCAAAGGGCATATGTTGATCGTATCTTAGAAAAATTTAACATGCAGCAATGCAAGCTAGGAATTGCTACTGTCATTAAGGGTGATAAGTTGAGTCTGTCACAATGTCCTTATTCAGATTTTGAGAGAGCCCAAATGAAGAATGTACCTTATGCTAGTGCACTTGAGAGTATTATGTATGCTCAACTATGTACTCGACCAGATATTGCTTTTGCAACAGGACTTCCAGGTAGATATCAGTCAAATCCAGGCTAGGATCATTAGGTTGCTACCAAGAAGGTTTTGATGTACTTAAAGAGGACAAAAGACTATATGTTGATTTACAAACATGTTTAGGACCTACAATTGATCGGATATTCGGATTCAGATTTTACTGGCTGTCATGATGAAAAGAAGTCGACAACAGGTTATATCTTTAAGTTAACAGGAGGTGTAGTATCATGGAAAAGTGAGAAAAAGAAATCAATGACATCCTCTACCATACAAGTGGAGTTTAGCATGCTTTTCGACCACTACTCAGGCAATTTGGCTCCGAAACCTCATTAAGGAGTTGATCGTATTTAGTTTTGTGAATAGGCCCATACAGTTATATTGTGACGATAACTCTGCAGTGTTGTTTATTAACAATAACAGAGGTCTCAAGGGGTCTAAGCATATGGAGGTCAAGTACCTGACTATAAAAGAAAAAGTTTAGAATGGTGACATTGCAGTAGAGCACATTTCGACGGATCATTTGATCATAGATCCACTAACTAAAGGCCTTTGCCCTTGTGTATTCGATCGACATGTCATTAACATGGACTTAAGAGTATCATTGGATATTGTTAATTAGTGGGAGCTGTTTAGTTTTATGTTGCTCTTATGAAATATGTATCTGATTTGCTACATTTTGTAATATTTGAATATGTATAAACTCTTTTATATTCAATGAGGTATTTGTGAATGTAGATTTATCAAGTTGAGTACACATATTTGATGAAAATCTCGTGGTTTGAGTATAGGCTATGGGGCATTCTTAGTGTTAACCTTAACAATATGTCTTATTACATATAAAGTACAATTAACCATCAAAGTAAAACATATGAAGGTTCGTTGGAACCATGAAGGATATTTTCTGCTGACACACTAGGTTTTGTGACACTTAAGGAGAGAGAATTTGGATTAACAAAATGGATAACACATGAAGTATCACTCATTATGAGGTATTGTCCATTTGACATATTACCGTATTGAATCCATATTAGTAAAGTTGAAAGCACTCGTGACCATGGAAGACTCTGCATGAGTACATGTAGTTACGCCATGATTCGGTGTTCGAGATTTTATAGGATCGGATTGACTATTAAGAATAATCTTTAGACCAATATAAGAGTGCACACATAGTTCTGTTTCAATTAATATCGCCCGAGTGGGAGAATGTAAGAATTTTCTAATGTGGGCTTTATTAATTGAAATTAACTGAATTAGTTTGGTTTAATAAAAGTAAGATATATGGGTTCTTAATAAGTCTAATATGGGGCTGGCTAATGTGGGCCAAGTACGGCCCGACCCGTACTGAGTGGGCTCGTGGTCGAAAACTCTATAAATAGCGCTCAAGTCCCTCCCCTAATCTGATGATGCACAATCTGACTCACATACGGATCTAGAGAGAATCTTCTTCTCGTGAGTGGCAATCTTATTAAGCTAGTGTTCTAACGAAGGGGATAGGGGAGAAGCACTTAAGTTCGTGTTCGAAAATCGTTGCAAATTCCGCATCAAGTTCGATGGATTCCAAACCAGGTATGCAAATCGATAATTTTTCCATTAATGGGTTTCGGTTTCTGATTATGGTGATCCTGGGCGTACCATTTTCGTGGCCAACATCCTGACCAGTCGGGCATCATCTAGAATTTTTTATTATTTAGTAGAGTTTAAATTAGACCACGTTTTCACTTTTATTTTAAAAATGATCCTCCATTTTTCTAACTCCAACTTAAGTTTTTTTCACTGTTGAAGGGTGATTCGGTCCTTTAAGTTAATCTAAGATGCAAATTGGGAATTTCAAACATCGAGCGTGCAAACTGGTGTGTGAACTGGGAACCAATTGTGAGGAGGACATTTAAAATTTTATACAGATTGAATCATGGCCAAAGAATATTCGATACAATTATACCTTATGTGAATTTCAGTGGATAAGCAAATAGAAAAAAGACATTAATAAAAAATATATTTTACTTTATACAAGGCAATGAGATGAGGGGTTAGCAAGGACGTCATGAAATTTTGTCTTGTATGACAAATGCCAAATTCGCCTGTTCAAGAAATGGAAGAGGAACAAAACTCGAAACAGTGAAAACAAGGATGATTCACATTAAATCAAGATTCTAGCGCTCATTGAGAAACACAAAGCTATTTTTCCATATAACATAGTTATGGCTGGATGATTAGTTGAAATTGCTCCAAAGTCTAATTAAAGATAAGACTCATTTGACGTCATGAATGACTAAGTGATCAGCGACCTAACCTAAAATACAAATAATAAATGATGGAGTGCCTTATGACAGTGAGTCCTTTTCATAGCCAAATCCAATTGTGTTTTTCTCTGTAGTAAATAAAAGTGAATCAAAGAACTACATATATGATGATATCTATATCACATAGAATCACACTTTTGTTCATGGGGATTTTATGTAGTTTGAGGATCATAACAAGTGATCTGAACGTGTCGTTTATCTAAAAGATTTACGATGGAGAAAAGTACCACAAATTGGAAGCTTACGTGAAAGCTTTGGATTATGTCTACCGAAACTAAGGGGTTCAACAACTCCGGCAAAGCCAAGCTTGGCAATGTCGATTGCTTCGGCCATGGAGTGTGCGATGGGGCACTGACCCAATCGGATTGCGCCAGCTTGCCCACATAACGTCAAAGTGCAACTTCAACTTCAAGATTGCAAAATCATACGCAAGGAATACGATTTCACCGAGTATCTCAAGATTTGTAACCAAAGATCAATTCATATTTCAAAAGGGAAAAAAAAGGTTTGGCACTCCCTGGCTTTCCGAGATTAACCCCTTCTCATACCAACTCTTTAAACTCTCACTATGTCAAACGCTCATTATAGTTCCACATGTTGGACATGTCAAATTCTGATGCCAACATGGTAATGCCTAAGCAAAATGCTTAATCACTTATTGAACTCGTCGTGGTTATACCCAACATTCATGTTACCTACATGTTTTACTCACTGGATCACATCTATCCATGCAACAACTCCTCCACCTTGTAAGGGCTGGGCGGATCCACAAGATAATTGGTACTATAGGATGGCAACATACTGTTCTTGATCACAAAAAGCATATGACCTATATAATGCCTAACCAACTATATACTACAAAGCATAGACGAGGATGTTAGTCAATCGAGGATGTTGTAATTTCATGGCTAAGAGTATTCACGAGAGAAGTCGATGGGACAATAGATGGAATATGTGCCACACATTTGCACAAGAGACATAAAAGTAGCGGCCTAATCTACGTAATTGACCCCCATATATAGACAAAACTGGCTAACTCAACTTCAGAGAGATACGTACTAAGAACACAAATAAAGTAGCAGTCTTAAAAATACACCTATATACAGAACACAAACCGTACACATCATTAGCTCTTTTCTATAGTGCATCAAAGTGATCTGACCATGCTGAACATAAACTACAACGGGCAACACTTTGGGTCCATAGGCAAACTCAGTGAGCATCGTCCTAAACGACTTGAGCGTTAAGATGATGAATTGTGGGTACAATTACTATAACGAGTATAATGATTCCACCTCGGCATGCTGCATGCATGGAGGGTGCGATGGTGCGCTTCAAGACCTACGTTGTACCGCATGCATTGATTTTGTGATAATTCAACTCAAGCATGGCGCAGCCACACTATCGCACTCAAATTCGACACAAGGATTGTAGAGTTAGTTATGAGGATTATTCTTTCACCGAATGACGTCGTAATATTGTGAAAATAAGGGATCGTAGCAGAGCTTGATGTGAAGTTATTATTAAGCCAGATGACGGAACATTGCCCCTGTCGACACTTAAATTTTTGCCGGCAAGTTGAACATGCATTTTTGTAAAAATAAATAAATAAATTAAAAATAGATAACAAAAAAATAAAATAATCTTTACAAAAAAACATAAATAAAATAACGACAAAAGAAGAAGAAAAAAGTAATGGAAAAAGCTCCAATGCAGTCAAAATTGAAAGGGCCTGGTCCGGTATTTGGGCCTGATCCACAATACCAAGCCCATCGGAGCAAACCTCGGCCCGTCAACCCCTTTGCGCCAGACCACATCAAGTACAAGCCCATATACAATTTCACTCAACGCAGCCGCTCTTGCCATTTTCGCTTGTTATAAAATTTTCACCTGAAATTTTCATGAAAGGCATATGCGTACGTACGTACGGCACAACCACAATGAAATCATGTAAATACGTAATATAATATACATACAGAGGCCAGTAAAAAGGACAAAAAGAACAATGAATCAATGATGAACGACCCTTCATTGAGAAGGCCATATGTTTCCGATGACCGGCCATTCATGTGAAATCGCATTAACATACTCTGATCTATTAACGTTATTTGCTGTCTTTTTTGTCACGTTTTTTGTTCTTCAATTACGACAAGAACCCACAAGCTGTGTGAATACAATAATCGATTCTTTGGAGTATGCAGAGATTTTCGAGTCGATAACTGAATCGCTCGTGAGTACGCTACGTAAGAAAGAAATACGATGATTGGAACTCAAGCGACGTAAAGAAAGAGATGCAAACAGGGAAAAAGATAATGAAAACATTTCGTTCGGATAAAATCGCAAGTTGAATTGCATGAATCCAACATAATTGCATAAAAAAATAAAAAAAGTTCGAGAGTCCGACTGTACATTTCGCAAGAGTTTTAGCCGATTACCCTCTTTTTTTTTTTTAACTTCAATTTTATTTAGTTCAAAATGGTCATGAGAGCAAATTCGTTAAATTATCATAAAGGTATTGCAATTCTGATAGTTATGAGGAAACGATTTCATTTTTGGTATATAAAACAAGATGAGTTTATGTGACTAGAAAAGTGACGCATATCGAATAGCATTAATATTGACACGCCTTGCGAGAGTTTTAGGGGTTTAAGATCCTATATTAATCTCTAACGCGTGAGAGATATGCAACACGGGCAAATTGTCTTTTGCGCGATCACGAGATTGATCAAAAGAAAACGTGACGGTGACATATCGAATTTTACAAAGAGGCCGATCTAAATAGAATGAATATCCGGTAAAAAAGGACCTCGACTCGGATAAACTGAAGCATGACATGATGGAAATGTCGATCTTGACAATGTTGTTAATCAAATCCATTTAGCCAAACGTAACATGTATGCGCTGTTTAATGTTTGATGGTCCATCCGAAATCGAGTGCCAGTATCTTTACGCGCGCTCGTGGAGGAAGAAGGGAATCGAGGCTCGCGACGAATTCATCTTAAGATATCATCATCTCTCTGCACATGTCTCGTATCGGCATTCTATAGGCTTCTTCATCGCTTCTCCTTCTCTATCGTCCTCCAGACACCATTAGCCGCCACCATAGCCGCTCCACCATCGCCGGTTTCACAGGATGGCCATAAGTGAACGATCCTTGGTCGTTCCCCCTTCGCTGGCATCCGATCATCGACGTCGACATCTCCAGGAACTTCCTATCCAATCTGTTCATCAACTGACGTCAAAACCTCTCTCTCACCGAGGTAAATTCCGCACACTCTGTTTCCGCCGCTTATGAACGAAACAGAAGCCGGTGAGCTTTAGCTAATGTTTGTGAGTGAATCAGTTGGGATCGAAGCTCCATTAACAACCCGGACTTGTACTGTTGTTGGTGTCGTGATGGTCTGAAAGTGAATCGTTGCTTTGTTTTTTGCGTATAAGCTCCTAGATTTAAATGCATATCACTTGTTTGTGTCATTTGTATCAGGTCGTAGTTATATGATTTGATTCTCAAAATTTCTTTCAAATTATCAAAATTTTTTTTTGAAAGATATTCAATATCTTGACGTCCAATTTGATACCTACAATTTCATGAATACGTATTTGTTTCAAATCCAATTCAAACAAAATATAAAAGTATCGCGCGGCAAACCCATCCACGACCTGAAACAGCCACATATCGGGGTTTAGCATGTTGAGTTGAGAATCGAGGATAAGGGATCATGGAAATTATTTCTCTTTCTAATTAATTTGGATCGAATTATCTTTATTGATAGTTGTATTAACATCTTATTTAATGTTTTGGTTATGCTAAAAGGCTAATTTCCACTCAAAGTGAATAATATATTAGAATAAAGATTCGATATCGGTTAGGCACATTTTGCGTATAATCGTTGGGTTAGTTTCTAACTTCCCTTCATAACAGCGTATCCTCAAACGAGGACATAATATGGCATAACGTGACGCTTCCGGTGTTCATCTCAATTCAACCTGAATCAGGTCCTTACCAGCCACCACGTTGTTCCTATTGATGAGCTCAAACATGCAGACATCGCCTTTACTCAGACGAGTTTCTCTTGCAAACGTTGACCAGCCACCGGAGAAGTTCGCAGGGCAGTATTGTTGATAGGTGCTGAACTGCACAGGCCCCGATCTGTTGGAATTCTACAAGGCGCAATTCGCTGATTTCCGACACACGTCTCTCTATGAATTCGCAAGGAATACTCTGCCCATGGAGATAACTTCTCCAATATCGGTTCAATATCGGTCCAATGGTTTCAAATCAATCACCTATACGAATACACACGCAAACAAAAGGTTATATTATGATTAATGTTCTGATTGCCTTTTTACCAAGTTGCATTACTCGGTCAATAGGATGGTTGGTTGGCCATGAACACTTCAACGAAAATAACATGTCATGTGATTTCATATTTGAGAAAAGCTGGTGATGAATAGAGATTGCAGCCGTACAGCTTCTTCCTTTCATGACAAGAGATTGCCAAATCACCTTTTTGAAAAAGGGATACTCTGTTTCAATTTCTCTAGCTTTTTCAAGGGCAGTGAGAGGCCTTGGATGAGTAGAACAATGAAAAACCGGTTCAGCAGGGCTCACTTGACGTTTAGGCTGTTTGGTCTGATCTACAGTATGGACAAGGAGAATTCTCATGGGCGCATATGTGAACTTTTTCGAGTTACTACAAAATAATTTAGCCCGCTCTTCGTGTTAGACATAAGTATTAACTACAGTTTGGGCCACCCAAATCAATGCCGTCAATGAACATACCAAAAGCTTATCATCAAACCTTTTAAGAATTTGAAAAGTGACTAAGAAAAGCATGTCATGTGCACATACGCAACTTATAAAACGACAAGTCATACCTTCAAATTATCCTGAGGAGCAATTTGGGACTTCTGTTACTCTTTGACGTTCAAAGCTTAGTCCTTTTTGGCTCCAAGCATACTTATTTGAAAAGTTGCATCAGTGAGCGTGCAATTTAATTAATTATTACGAAATTCACAAATTGAGAAGTAATTCAACATCTTGGAAGGCTGATAAGAAGGCAAATGCAATTTATCCCTTAGTTTCCAACATGGCGAGGAACCCTCTGAATCTTCAAGGTCCATGAGGTCTTCAGAATCTTGCTGGTATTCTTGAGTGTATGTCCCTAAGAATTCACAAGGAACGCTCTGTCCATGAAGACATTTGATCAGCCGATATGTGATAAGACATAGGAATGCAAGCACACACTAAAGAGAAATGGCAAACAAGATGCACATGTATGCTAGTATTTGCTAGTTTCCAGAGTCCATATTAGCAATCTAAGTGGCCTAATGAGAGTCTTTAATCACAACTTGCAATCTGAAAACAAAGTATCCCAATCCTGTGCTCTTAGACTAATAGGCACATGCGGTCAATATAGAAACATGGATGAATCTGGTGGATATCTGAGTCACCAATCTTGCACTGCAATATGCATCGAACAAACATGAAAAGCTGCACTAAGGGTCCTAGATGGATACATATACAAATCAAGCAAGTAATCTTCTTTTCCCTAGAAAAAAAGAAATCTTCTTCTCTTCTTTTCATACCACTGAGGTGGTTGGACGAATTTTTAAGGTCTAGGGTCAAACTACCTTCCCTTCATTTCCGTTCGCAAGTTTGAACCTGCTTTAAATAGTAGCTCTTGTGAATCAGTTGTTGCAAGGGAGCATTATCCAACTAGAGTTGCCGTGCTGTTGCAGTGAGCTCAGTCATCCCAAGCCTAGGCCTGTTGCAGTACTTAAGCTGGACATTTTGTGTCGCCTCTTCTTCCCAAGCCCAGGTAGCCAAAGGAAGTACCAGGTAGTCACCGTTTGGAAAAAGGGATACCTCCGATTTGAATTCTCTAGCTTCTCAAGGGTAGTGAGAGGCCTCGGGCACTTGGAACCATGAAAAAGCTGCTCAGGAGGGCTCCCTAGACATTTAGGCTGCGCATGGCAACTTGTCAAATAGTGTTTAATTCTGTTCTTTTGTTCCCAGAATCAGTTCGCGAATAGAAATCCGTTTGTTTAGGGTCCGTTTGGCAACGTGCCAAATAGTAAAAATTTCTGTTTTTTTGTTCCCAGAAATAGTTTGGGAACAGAAATGCGTTTGGTAAATTTTTTGTTCATGGGCACATTTTTACAAAAATTTGTGCCCAAAAACAATTTTGGAAGAGAAACAAGAAGTAAAAAAAAGTTGCTTCTACCACCCACCTGGGTGGCGCTGCTGGAGCGCGCACTCTTCCTCTCGCAAAAGGTTGAGTGTTCGAATCCCGGGCGACGCAGGGTGACTTAAACTGGTGGCATGTGTGTGGTGGCTAGCACGTGTCGCCCCCAGGGTTTACTCCCCGGCTGTCGGCCGTGCGGGGGTTCCCTGAGTTACCAAAAAAAAAAGTTGCTTCTTGTTTCTCGGCACAATCTAGAGAATCAGTTTTCTTTCTTCTTTTTCTTTTTTTTGTTTTCTTATTTCTGTTTTGGTTTTCTTCCTTGGCCATGGCCGGTCGCCGGCGACCGGCCACAGCCCAGGGCTGGCGAGGGCGTCACGGCCCTCGCCGGCCGCCGGCGGAGGAGAGGGTCCCCCTCGTCGGCGAGGAAGAGGGCTGGACCCTCGCCGCCTGGGCGAGCCGCCTTACCGTCGGCCATGGCGAGGGCGGCCTCGCCCAGATCGGGTGAGGCCGAGCCTCGCGGTGGGTCGCGATGGCGAGGTCGGCCTCGCCTAGATCTGGCGAGGTCGAGCCTCGCCGTCGCGACCCACGGCGAGGCCGCCTCGCCCAGGCGGCGAGGGTCCAGCCCTTGCCTTCACCGGCAAGGGCGACCTTCGCCTCCGCCGGCGGCCGGCAAGGGCCGTGACGCCCTCGCCGGCCCTGGGCTATGGCCGGTCGCCGGCGACCGGCCATGACCAAAGAAGAAAATAGTTAGAAAGAAAAAAAATAAACAATTCAAAATATTATCAAAATATTATTTGGGAACAGAAATTTTGTATAGTTTATTAAACGCATTTCTATTCTTTTCTACTCTAGGAATAGAAATTTTGGACAATTTATCAAACGCCTTCAAATACTCAAAAATTGTTTCCAGGCATAGAATAAAAAAAAATCATTTCTGTTCAGAAATTGTTCCCGGGCATAGAATGATATTCATGCGCACCCTTAATTTTTTGATTCTGGGCACAAATTCTTGCAAATTTGTGCCCAGAATCAGTTTTGAAGCAGAATCAAGAATAAAAAAAAAGTAGCTTCTTGATTTTGGGAACAAAAATGAGAATCATTTTTTTTTCTTCTTCTTTTTCTTGGTTTTTAATATAGCTTCTAATGTCCGGCGCAAGGGCCACCCTCACCGTATCCGGCGAGATTAAAATATTTTAATAAAAAAATATTATTAATAAAAAAATTTTACCGGCCATGAAAAAAAATAAAAAAATATATTATTAATAAAGAATTTTACCGGCCATGGCCAGCGACCAAGCCATGACGAAAAAAATAAAAAATATATATTATTAATAAAAAAAATTTTACCGGCCATGGCCAACAACCAGGCCATGGCGAAAAAAATAAAAAAAATTTCAATAAAAATATTTTTTATTTAAAATATTTTAATAAAAAAATTATTTATAAAAAATATTTTACCAGCCATGGCCAGCAATCAGGCCATGGCAAAAAAAATTTTAAAAATAATTTCAATAAAAATATTTTTTATTAAAATATTCTTAATAAAAAATATTTATAAAAAAATATTTTACTGGCCATGGCCAACGACCAGGCCATAGAAAAAAAAATAAAAAATATTTTCAATAAAAATATTTTTTAGTAAAATATTTTTTTTAAAAATTATTAATAAAAAAAATTTTATAAGAAAATTTTTTACCGGCCACGGCCAAAAAAATAAAAAATTTATTTTAATAAAAGTATTATTAATTAAAAAATATTTTACCAGCCATGGCCAAGAAGGAGGAGAAGAAAAAAAGAAAAGAAAGAAATATTAAAATATTTAAAATGTTATTAAAATATTATTAATATAAAGAAATTTTATGCCATTACCAAACGTATTTCTGTTCTCGGGCACAGAATTTTGAACGGTTACCAAACGCCTTTAAATGCTCAGAATTAGTTCCCGGGCACAGAATAAAAAAGAATCATTTCAGACCAGAATCTGTTCCTGGGCACAGAATGATTATCATGCGCAACCTTAGACTGTTTATTCTGACCTGTTTAAAAGAAAAAAAAATAATTTAGATAAGACTCTAACTAGGTCAAAAAGGAGAAGCAAAGCCAAAAGTGAGTGCACCTTCAATTGATTCATCGCAACGGAATAAAGGAGGCATGAATTGCTTTAGTAATATATGGCTTCAAGTGATGCTTCCAATGCTCATATCAATCGAGCTAAATGAGGTTCTGACTAGCATTTTTGGAGACGAAGACTTTGACCATAAAATCATCTCCCTGTCAATGAGCTCAGACACCGAGACATCCCCTTCATTCAGACAAGCTTCTCTCACAAACGTGGGCCAACCACCAGAGATGTTTGCTGGATAACAGTGTTGTTAGGTCTTGAGATGCATCCATGATTTGTCCAAAATACCTAAGATGATGAGGAAAAGAACAAATACAAACAAACAATAAAGAGAAATGGCAAACAAAATGTATATATATGCCAATTTTTACTAGTTTCAGGAGTTTCATTTAACAGTCTTAACTGGCTAATAGAAGTTCTCAAACCCCAACCTGCAATTTGAAGTCAAAATGTCATAGTCCAGTGCTCATAGATTCTACAATAGTGTACACTATTTTTGAACTCTCATGGTAACAATTGAGGAGCTGCTAACGCTGATCCTCTCCACCACATCCTCTTAGTCTATGAATAATAGCGATCTTCTTTACACCTGATTAGTGAAAAAAAATACCATCTTTTATTTTAGAATAGGTAATCTTATGAATCCATAAATTAAAAAAAATGAAATTTCAAAATCAAAACTGCCCCAGTTTTACACATATAGCCATGAACACTTCAAGGAAAATAACATCTCATGTGATTCCAATGATAACCAAAACAACTTGGGAAAACAGTGGACTATACGGCAAGATGTAGATGGCATCATGTTGAGATATGCCAATTATGAAAGGACATAGAAGCCTTACCACTGTTCTATCCTTAATAAAAGTGGCCACATCACCAATTTCAAAAATGGATAATCAGATTCACATTCTCTAGTTTTTTCAAGAGCAATGGGACGCTGTGGAAATGTGGGACACATGCAAAACCTGCTCCGGGGAGCTCACTTGACATTTGGGCTGTTTGGTCCGACCTGCACAAAAGAAAAAGGACAGTTCTCTAGGTACCATTGTAAACCTTGTATCAACTTACAACGATCTATAAATCAATACCCGTGATCACGGTACTAACGTGTACATGTTCTTCACATTGGACATGACTAATTGACTCCACTTAGCATCTCCTAAATTGTAATGTCACCATCAATATCCAAAAGCTTATTAGGAAAATGTCCCAAATTTTGAGAGGGACCAAGAAAAAAACTCTGATGTTGGATGCATAAGCATGACTTAGAAACCAACAAGTCACCCCTTTGAATTCTCACGATGAGCATTTCGGGTTTTAATTTTCGCTCTGATGTTGAAGCAAATTCTTTTCGGTTCATTTAGATTTGGGGTGCGGCGTTAATGAGTGTGCATCTGGATTATTGTGAACCTCACAAACCCAATGGGAATGGAAGAAGTAAACTTCATTGATTCACCAAGACTAACAAATAGATATAATAATGAAAACTGAATTTATTTGGATGAGCCAAAGTGACTCTTCCAGAGTACATTTCGATCAATGTAAATCAAGCCCTTACAAGCACTAGTGTAAATGTAGACTCTGAACACAATATCCTTCTTATCAATGAGCTCAAACACCCAAACATTTCCTACACGTAGATGAGTTTCCCTAGCAAATACGGGCCAACCAGCGGAAAATAATGTCCCTTGGTCACATCCACGGTTCCTTGGCTTCGCCATCCACAACCTGTCTGAATACCTGAGAGCCGCAATTTGCTTGATTTCCTGAATATGTTGCATGATGAATTGAACAGGAGCGGACTGCCCATGTACATGGTTGAAAAGCCAACATATGGTGAAAATCAGACCAAAACATACTCATACCCTAACGAGAGAATCAATCTACTTGCAGCATGAGTTTAAGGCATTACTTGCTAGTTTCAGGAGTTTTAATAGATAGTAAATCATATAACGAAAGTCATCAATTCAAAGTCAAATGTCAAAATCTATCCTCCTAGAGTGCAATAGGGTACACACGCTCAGAAGAAGCCTTCCATGTCCTCTCTCTCTCTCTCTCTCTCTCTCTCTCTCTCTCTCTCTCTCTATATATATATATATATATATATATATATATATATGAATTTCAGCCACACAAACCCGAATCACAGGGGAAAAAGCAAAGACAACGATGACCGGAACACGGATAGAATTGAAAATTTAAACTTAAGCTGTTCGATTCTTTCAAGCTCAGGTCAAATAAGGTTTTATCAAATTCAATTTGATAAAGTAAAATCATCTATTTTTTTACCCCAAATCCGATTAATATAACAAAATGCAACAACATCTCCTATTTGAGAACAAAATTATCAGTCATCAGATCTACAATAAAATTTCAGAATTATACCAAGCCACCCCCTTATCTTTTAGGCCTTTCTCTTTAGTTATATGGAGGCAGCAACATTCTTTGCAATATGCTTGTCCATATCAACATATAGTCCCCTCGTGTGATTTAAATATATATATTATACTCCTGCGACATTGAATAACATTGTCAAAGATGGACGCCCAATGTGTCCATCTCAATCAAACAAGTCCGGTACTCACCAGCAGCGCCAGAAATTGAGACTTTGAACACGATATCTCTCCATCGGGGAGCTCGAACACGCAGAAGTCTTTCTAATCACAAATGCTTGCCAACGGGCAGAGAAGAACGCCACATGCTTAAGTCACAACTACTATGTGTTCATGAAGATGTTTCTTGATGAAGCCACAAGGAGTACTCAGCCCATGCGCATTTTCAAAGCAGCCAGCGTGAAAAGGACAGACCCTACATGTGCTCTCACAAGAGAAGGACACGAGATGTAGACTTAGGGGCAATGAATTGCTGCCAGTTTGAGGACCTCTATTGGTCCATGGTCTGAAGCAGTGGGCTGAGAAATTTACATGGATAACACTCGAATTTGGAACGAATTTTGAAAGCAGAGCCCCAGCAGAAGAAGACGACAATTGAGGAAGATATTTCGTGAAAATCGGGAGAATTGACGTGTGAAGAAGCGTGAACTTACGGGTTTGCCCGATGCAGAAGCCCAGTCGTGGCTCGACAGTGTCCACTAGATGGCAAACGGATGGACTTGCTTCCGTGAGAGAGATCAATGTATTATCAATTGTGAGTTGTGATCGATTATTGATGGAGCCGAGGAAAAAAAATCACTAAAAATCTCAAACTATACTCACTGTGATACATTTATCATAAGTTTTTTTTTTATGATTGATCTCCAATTGGGAGAGTTTGCTTTTACATGGAAAAGAGCAAAATATTGGACGGGGAAGAAAAACGGGACACCGAAAATCTTAAATTTGTACATGTGCGACACATTTATCTTCCGTCAATATTCTGTCGATGAATACCGTTAAAAATCTACCTGCATGAATGAGGGAAGGCAAACGGTGGCTTACATGAAATCAAAACGGCATCAATTTAATTGGAAAATCACGTGATGGAATTTTGATAGGGAGGGTAAATAGGTCATACATATATATTTTTTGGGATTCTCGATGTCCAAAAGGAAATATTTGGAGTAAATATGCTATAATAGACATAATTTTAAATTTTTGATAATACAAAAATATTTAGGATAAATATATCATAATGAATATAGTTAGGAGTTTTTTGATAACTTAAAAAATATCGATAACGAGGAAGAGTTGGTGGAAGAATCCTCCTCTGAACGAATGCCATCTTTTGTGCAAAAGTCTTCCTTTGACCAACTTCCTGTGAGCTTTCTGCTTTCTAGTTTCTTTTGCGTCTGTTTTTTTTTTTCCATTTCTTTTTTTTATTTTTATGTTAACACTTTTGCTTCCATCCCATCCAAGATCCAACAACAGCCACCACAGGTACTACCCCAAAAACGCGAATGAATCTCCACCGCCTCGCTTTCTCCTCTTCACGCTCCTCCGCCCATTCTCGTCTCCGACGATGACGACTCTCATATCGGCCTCGGCTGCCGCCGTCCATTGATGACGATGATGCATCATCCCACCTCAGCCTTGGCAATCGGATGAAGCTCTTGTGAAGACCAGCCCGCATCCCCCCTTTGTGCGCGGCGGAGACGGGGGGCGGCGAAACGAAGGACGCAAGCGGCGGCGGCGGCGGCGGCGGTGGCGGCGATGGCGGAATCCGAAAGACGGGGATGGAGTGGAAGAGAACAGGACGAGGCAAGAATCGACCGACGCATTTGGAATGAATCGAAAATTAAACTCGGAAGTTCAATCGGATATGGAAACGACCTGACGTGATGACGGTTCAGCAGCGATGGGGGGCGGCGTGAGCTCGAGATGACCCGGCGGCAGATGAATCTGGTCCAGACGTGTGCGAAGGACAAGGAGAGGGGAAAGACTTTGAATCAGAAAGAGCTTGACGATAGTGACGGTGGAGACGGTGAGCTTGAGAGAGAAAAAAATAATGGAGGAAGACATTGTTGAAAAAATGAAGATGGACGGAGAGAGAAAAATGATCCTTGGCCGAATAAGAAATGGAGAGAGATAGCTCCGGTTGATTGAAGGGGGATTGATCTCTAGCCGCTGATGATTCGCTGCAACCGCAAACGGAGCACCTCCAGCGATTCATCTCGATTGAACTCTCTCTGACGATCGTTGCTTCGAGAAATCTCCAATTTGTCTGTTGATTCCTGTTTCGCTTTTCTTTTCTCCCATTCTCTCTCTGTCTTCCGCAATTCCAGTGCCGGCAGTCGCGCTGTGGAGGAGGAATCCAGTTCGCAAGGAAGGTGTTCGATGGAATGACGAAGCTGGACTCTGCTTCGAAGGATACCCGTTCGAGAGAGAGAGAGAGAGAGAGAGAGTCTCAGGCATGTCGTGGAGTTTATGACATTCAATTCCGCTATGCAGGCAATTGACAACATTGTAAATTCTGCTGCAAATATGAACTACATGTCTGGCTGGCACCATATCAGTCCCCATACTTTCCAGAGAAGCTGCAGCAGGAGTTGGTGCCCAACACTCGCAAGCCCTGCGAAGATGTCGCCATCCCACCTGGAGGATCTTCCATGGCGTACGAAATAAGAGTTTGCTCGTGAACTGTGTAACATCTCTGGTATGTTCCTCCGACCAAAGTTGTTCCTCATCCTCTGCTTTTTGCAGATTTGCACTCACTGATTTTTTAGTGCAGTGTGTTTGCCGGGTTAATTGAATGCGTTTGTCATCGAGGAGTTGATAATTTGCATGGTCGCAAATTTAATTGGTGTTTGCTCAAGTCTCGTTTTCAGTTGCTACTATGACAGTATCAACACAAGCACAGAACAATGAGATATACATGACACATATGCTCAATATAATAACGTTGGTACAGGATGGGACCATTGTTATTACTGATTAACTCAGCTTGTAATGCTTGGTATTTAGCCTCGGAAAGCTTCACGTCTCCTTCGTCCTTTTCCTGCCTTCTTTTGCTTGAAAGGGTAAGCAATCATTCTCAAATTCTGGACATGCTCCTCTTGTTTCGAAGTACTGATTGCTTTTGCCTTTCAATGACTCTTTGCCCTCATAAACTTTGATCGGTGACCTATTGTTGTATTGGTTAACCGCTGTTCTCTAAATTGTTATTCCATTTGGAAACAAGGGTAATTAGTTGATGATTCAGTCGTGTCGAATTTGATTTGTTAATTATGTGCTCTGGTGCTCTAGGAGTTGAATAAAGTTTTATGTGAATCTGCTTTGCTTCATGGTTATTAGTATCAATAGTATGTGCTGTTTCATTTTGTTATAGTGCAGTGTAGGAAATTGGTGAGCTCCTCAAGCTCACTCCTAGGCAACATCATCATTGATTATAAGGCCATTTGCTGCATTTGTTTCTCTTGTATACATGTATCTAGTGACAGCTGATTAGCATAAAGACTCTGGAAAGACAAAATCATGCAGATATGAGGAAGTATCTTTGTGGATTTTTTGACGCTACTAGGGGGAAAAAGCACATGGTTATGTAGAGATATCCGAGTCACGAGTAGTTGATAAGCCATCAAAGGTATTATTCATGATTGATGTCTATCAAGAAGCTGTGACTGATGCCTTTCTCTAGCAAATGCCGGCCAAACAGCAGAGAAGCACAGATACTACGTCCCTCTGGCCTGTCCATGGCTCCTAATGAGCTTCACTGGCCACGATTTGTACAAATACCAAAGAGTTGATATTTGTTTGTTTTCTGTTGCTAGGAGAATCCAACCGGAACACCCTGGACGTGTACATATTTTGAACAGCAAATGCATGAAAATTGTTAAATTGAACATGAGAAATGTGTCATGATTTAAGCTTCAGATCTTAGCAGGCTATTGGTATGACATCACGGGATCACTAGGTTGAGAAAGGGATGCTCCAAATCAATGTCGCTGGTCAATTCAGGAGATGTGAGAGGCCTTGAAAGTGTAGGACCATGAAAATCCGGCTTAGAATGGCTCCCTCTGCATGTAGAATGTTTGATCCCACTTGTAGTGAAACATGAGAACTAAAATTGTTCAAAAAGTCTAGCTGGCGTCACATGGTGCCTAACTGAGACTCACATGGTGTCTAGCTGGCATCAAATCATCGCTATAACATCTCCAATTAGACATGTAAGACATTGCGTCGATATAACATGCAAACATTGTTCAAAAAGTCTTCATAATGTATTGATTGCAAAATAATGTTAGTGCATCGGGCGGTTAAAATCAAAATTTAGTGACTTAATTGTACAAAATGACTACATATGAAATTTACCCAACTTATGGAAAAATCTCATTTGTACACCAATTTGGTAGACCGATTGTTTATACCAAGCACTTTTCATACCGTCAACCACATTGCCCATCAGGTACGATACAACTCTAAGATATTCCCATATATAGTAGGAGGGATTTTTACATTCTAGATGGATTCCATATTGAACGTGAAACAAGCTTAGCACAGAAAATATAGAGACAAACTGAAGTTATTTGAGGAATTGCAAAACTTATGTCCCGAGGTTTCCTCAAGTGGAGATTTTTGTCTCTTGGAGTCCTTGAGTGAAAAGAAAAGAAAATAATAATGGTTCAATAGGATCAAAACAAAAACTTGAGTCTTCAAGCAAACGTCAATAGACGTGAGATTAGCGAAGAAATCCACGACACTAAGCACTACATAATTTACATTTCTGAATGTGCGTCCAAGCGATAAATGAAAGAAAGACAGAGGTACGAAATCTATATTCTCATTACTAACTTCACATAGTATCAAAGCCTTTGTCCTAGGCTTCTTATCTACTTGCTATGCTGTTGGAGGTGATCCAGATACAACCATGACCAACAAAATCCACAATAATGATGAGTACATGCCATGGGATGGTTTCGCGAATGCTCGATGTAACGTCCCGAATGAACTGAGTGCCAAAACGGCAAATAATTGGATACGATTACTACAGCAAATTCGAGGACGGCAAAGACGGAGCGTGCAACGGGGCATTGAGCAATCCAGATGGTACTGCATGCAAGAGCAAAGCGTGGGATCGAATAAAAAACAAACGCAGACAAAGCACCGCAGCCCATATCCGACTCCGGGATTGTAGAATTAGGCACAAGAAACACTTATTTTCATAATGATGGGAGTGTTTCTTGTGACGAATAGTCGGAGCCTTGGATAAAAGCTTATATTTTTATGAAGCCTAGCTGGTTAGCTGTTTCCTTCCTTGATATAAAAGGACCACGCGACTGGTGAGTACGCATGTCATATGTCAACAAACATATAATAAAATCCATAGGACTAGTTAAGGCAAATAACCGTTTAATGTGTTTTTGTATACTTTATAAACAATATAAAGATATAAAGCACATTTATCTGAGACCTTGTCTAAATTAGGATTTAAGCAATAAATTGTTGATTACTCCATGTTTCCTTTAAGAAGAGGAAATTCATTTATCCTAATATTAATTTCTGTCGATGACATTTCGATAGCCAAAAATGACATTGGGTTCATTTTCTAATTAGAGGAAATTTAAATTGGAATCTCAAATTGAAAGACCTAGGGAAAATTAAAATATTTCTATGAAATTGAAGTTGCGAGAAATAAATGAGGAATTTTCCTTTAAAAAATGAATCAAACACTGTTCATTGAAGCAAGAACACACCCCAGACAACAAGCAAACCCACATGATTTACAAAGCGAATTTAAAGCCGTCAATTCAACAAACGAGCAATCTAAAGACAGAAGTGCCTTCCCAAAAGTACTAGGGATAGGGACAAATGACATAATCAACGCTAATCAATATGAGCAACAACAATAAGAGACGAATGTATCAAGATCGAGTCGGATTCAAGAAGGATGCTCTCGCTTGTATACTTATGTGTCCTACTCGAAACTCAAAAAGCAAAACCTCAACATGAGCTAATAGCATGGGAATGGCTAAGCATGACATAAGAAGGCACGACAAAGCAATCATCTTAACCAATCATGTATCAATAGAAGTAATCCTACTCCTAGAATGACTAGGAATACTACCTCAAATCAGGCTCCACACCAAGGTCATCTAGGAGGGATAGGGCAACGGGAGCCCAATGGTGGGTTGATTGTGGCCGATAGACAGCAAGCGGATGGACTTGTTTCTGCGAGAGAGATCAATGTATTATCGATTGTGAGTTGTGATCAACTATTGATGGAGCCGAGGAAAAAAATATAAAAAATCCCAAACTATGTTCACCATGATACATTTATCCTAAACTTTTTTTTAAATGATTGATCTCCAATTTGGAGAGTTTGCTTTTACATGGAAAAGAACAAAATATTGGACAAGGAAGAAAAATAGGGTACCGAAAATATCAAACTTGTACAAGTACTATACATTTACCCTCTGTCATTATTTCGTTAATGAGCACGTTGAAAATCTGCATATATGGACAAGGGAAAGCAAACGGTGTTGACATGGCATCCGCGCGGCTTAAATGAAATCAAAACAACATCGATTTGATTGGAAAATCATATAATAGAATCTTGACGGAAGGTAAACAGGTCACACATGGATAATTTTTGGGATTCTTGACGTCCAAAAGAAAAAAAGTCTGGAGTAAATATATCGTAGTGGATATAATTTTGGATTTTTGACTACACAAAAAAACTTAAGATACTTTACCCAAAAAAAAAACTTAAGATAAATATATCACAATAAATGCAATTTAGGGTTTTTGATGACTTAAAATAGATCGATGACGATGAGGAGTTGGTGGAAGAATCTTCCTCTCAACGAATGCCATCTTTTGTGCAAAAGTCTTCCTTTGACCAACTTCTTGTGAGCTTTCTATTTTCTTTTGCGTCTGTTTTTTTTTTTTTCCTATTTCTTTTTTTACTTTTATGTTAACACTTTTACTTCCATCCCATCCGACAACGGCCACCACAAGTTCTACCCCAAAAATCCAAATGAAGCTCCACCGCCTCGCTTTGCACCCTCATTCTCTCCTTGTTTTCCTCTTCACGCTCAGCCTATTCTCGCCGCCGATGATGACGACTCTCAGATAGGCCTCGGCTGCCGCCGTCGATTGATGCCGATGATGATCCATCTAACCTCGGCCTCGGCAATCGGATGAAGCTCTTGTCAACACCAGCCCGCATTCCCCCTTTGCGTGCGGCGGAGACGGGGCGGCGAAACGAAGGACGCAAGCGGCGGCGGCGGCGATGGAATCCGAAAGACGGGGATGGAGTGGAAGAGAACAGGACGAGGCGAGAATCGACCGACGCATTTGGAATGAATCGAAAATTAAACTCGGAAGTTCAATCGGATATGGAAACGACCTGACGTGATGACGGTTCAGCAGCGATGGGGGGCGGCGTGAGCTCGAGATGGCACGGCGGCAGATGAATCTGGTCCAGACATGTGCGAAGGACAAGGAGAGGGGAAAGACTTTGAATCAGAAAGAGCTTGACGATATTGATGGTGGAGACGGTGAGCTTGAGAAGAAAATAATAATGGAGGAAGACATTGTTGAAAAACTGAAGATGGACGGAGAGAGAATGGAGAGAGATGACTCCGGTTGAATGAAGGGGGATTGATCTTTAGCTGATGGTGATTCACTGCAACCGCGAATGGAGCACCACCGGTGCGAAGATGTGGCTTGCCTTGTCACTGTGACGAGATGAAGAGCTTCAATTGGCGCTACTCCGCACTTCCTGTCGCTACCCGTCACCAATCGCAGATCACCTTCCCATCGCACTGCCTATCTTCAAAGGGATCGTTATTCATTGTTTAGCCACCACGACAGTCGAAGCTGACCTCTGAGCAGCAGGTGTTCGGTGAATTGCGCAAGAGAGAAACTGAGAGCGAGACGATTCTGAAACAACAGGCAGAGGAAGATGAGCCTAGACAAATCTCCACACCCAGCCGGTTCCGTTGACATTCAGGCGATGACGGGATTCGTCAATCAACGCTCGACAGTCAAACTTACCAGGACGTTTTATCTCCGATTGAACTTTCGATTCAATCCAACTCTGTCTGTTGATTTCTGTTTCACTTTCGTGTCGTCCCATTCTCTCGCTGGCTTCCAAATTTCCATAGCCTTTGGTTGCGCACTGTGGAGCAGGAATCGAGTCCGCAAGGAAGGTGTTCGATGGAAAGATGAAGCCGGGCTCTGTTTCAAAGAATACCCGTTCGAGATCGAGAGAGAGAGAGCGAGAGAGAAAGAATCGGCGAGCTCTATCCAGCAGCGAGAGCAAGTTCAAGATCGAGAGCTCGGGATGTTGTCGATCCTAAGACGAAGAGCCACCGCCGGAGGAGGCGCGGATGCTGCTGTGCTGTGGAGAGAGAGGTCACGGAAGAGTTGCGCAGCAGCGACGCGCTTAACAGAGTTATGCCACTGCAGGGAAAGAGATGATCGTGAGAGTGGCATGGCCGAGCGTTAAGGCGGGGCACTGGAAATCCTTTTTTCCCCCATTTTAAACAATCAGGAGTCTAGTAGACATTGGTGTGAAAATTTCTTTAATTTACTAACCATGAAAGGATGTAGCATAGATATAAAATTGCTTTGCCACGCATATCATGATTTAATTTGACAGAATAAATTATGAATGCTCTTCCCTTGAGAAGAAACTAATAAATTCCAATTTGCGCCGGCATGCGAAAAACACTTCAATCGTAAAATCTTCAAGAACTCGAAAAGAATCTGATGTAAGTGCACCAGAGCTTCTAAAACCATGGGTTGCACCTTGAAATTCTGAGCCAGGTATATGGCTTAAGGGAAGTTTATTCGTACGTTACTACACATTACATCAACGTTAGCAATCAGCTTCGTCCGTCTCATGATTCATGCCCACACGGTGACTGCTAACGCTAGGATCAAGGAAAGGTATCATACACATCCAAGACCATTCCATTCATAAGAACAGAACTCCACGCTTAGATCCGATTTGCCAAATCACAAGTACATTTTAGCCTAGCAATTCTGAAGTTATCTTCTCCCCCAATGTGAACTAAAGGATGCTTCCTTTGCTGTGTCCTTTTGCATGGTATTATTCATCCAGGTCGTATCAGTGGTTCTGAAGATGGATACTCCGAATACGATATCGTCCCTTCTAATGAGCTCGCATGTCTCCACCCCTTCAGAGAAGTTTCTCTCGTGAATGTGGCCCGACTGGCAGATAACTTTCCATAATGTTCTTCATCGGCCAAGATTTGTCTTGAAATATGAGAGCCATGGGCTGCGGACTTTTCTTGATGTGCGTCTTTGAAAATGAACCAGGAACTCTCTGCTCAAGTAGACGTTTCGCAATTTTTGTCATCCGAAAAAAGAAAACAACCGATGATTTCTAAGGAAGACAGTACATGTGAAGGATAAAAACATAAACTATTGACACACCTAGAGCTAGCATAGTCCAGGAACTCTATGTGATTTAAATCCAAGAGTTGTCATTGTCATGAGGATCTTACCACATTGCTTTTCTTCAGATATATCCACCTCACTGCAATTTGGAAGAAAGGATACTCAGGTTTAAATGTGATGGCCGGTTCGAGTGCTTTGCACAAACCCATCTCTTTCAGCTTTACCTGCAACAGTCGCAAACAGAACAGGAAGAAAGCTTTAGCTCTCTAGGAATATACTATTCTTGTCATGTGAAACTCATATCTACCAACATAGCAACGCTAAATCAATAGATCCAAATCTTCCTAATGGTCGAGCTTCCAAGGCCTATTTGCACACCAAATTCATTTTCAGCACAATCAACATTGATATGACCGGTTTCGTTTGTTTCCTTCGGCTTGACATTTATGAGATCCCCCAACACATGCATACGCACACATGGGAGAGCTAGAGACAGAGAAACACCGCGAGGAGGAATTAGCTCTAACACATTCACTCTTAGTCTAACAACACGGAGAGTTCCTGTACGAAATTCAAATGAAGCACGAGAACAACACAATCAAGGGGAGAATTAGCAACTAGATTAAGATTCACACCTTGAAAATCTCATGATGAGCAGTTCGAACTTCCGTCTCTCCCCAAACCCCCATGCTGATGATTGTACACAATAACGGCCATGAACTTTTGCAAACCTGATGAGATTACTTGCCTTACACAGTTGAGGACACTTGGGTGAATTCAATTCACTTTCTGCGAGACAAATCCACAATTGTCGAGGCCTGGTTCCTCATATCAGCACTTGTTGGCAGATATTCTATCTCAGATGTGCAATAATCAATGATTACATGGAAAATGGAGTGCCCTTTAGATTTGAAGACCAAAAATTGGCCCCCGCAGATAGAGTAATGCTCCACAAATTCATTCCAACCCTTTGATAGCCAAACCATTTCATCACGTTCTTCCAATTCCACAGGCCAAATAATTGCACCATCCTCTTAGAAGCAAGTTTTTGAGAGATTCTCACCATATTTTCTCACTAACCTCTTTGGTATTCCCTATGGGAAAAATAAAAACCCATAATCTTAATAAGCCTATGAGACTTGATTTCAAATTAAAAATGAAGAACATAACAAGAATGCATAAACCAAAACGGACATGTTGAACCATATCCCTTTCGGTTCATTCAGATTTGGAATGTGGCATTAATGAGTGTGCATCTGGATTATTATCAACCTCATAAAGCCAGTAGGCATAGAGGTACACTTCCTTGATTCATCAAGACTATAAAGGAGTTATTACTTGGAATACTGAATTCATTTTGGACCAGCCAGAGTGACAATTCCAGAGTTCATCCTGATCAATGTAAATCAAGTCCTAACCAGCACAATTGAATATGTAGACTCTGAACACAACATCCCTATCAATGAGTTTCTACATGCAGATGTAACTTTCTCTTACAAATGTGGGCCAACCAGCAGAAAAGAAACCCACCCCCAAACGTATCGCATCCATAGCTCCTTAGCTTCACCATCCATGACCTGTCTGATTACCTAAGAGCCGCAATTTGCTTGATTTCCCGAATATGTTGCGTGATGTATTGAACAGAAGCAGACTGCCCTTGTACATGGTTGAAAAACCAACATATGGTGAAAAACAGACCCAAACATAAATAAGCATACCCTAATGAGAGAATCAAATCATGCGTAGCATGAGTTTAAGGCATTACTTGCTAGTTTCAGGAGTTTTAATAGACAGTAAACCATATGATGAAAGTCATCAATCCAAGTCAAATGTCAAAATCTATGCTCCTAGAGTGCAATATGGTACACACTCAAAAGAAGCCTTCCATGTCCTATATATATTTAAAACACATGAATTTCAGCCACACAGACTACAAGCGCAGGGGAAAAAGCAAATATGCCAACGACCGGAACATGGATAAAATCGAAAATTAGAACTTAAGCTGTTCGATTCTTTCAAGCGTTGCTCAAATAAGGTTTTATCAAACTATTGGTTCAATTTGAAAAACTAAAATTATCTCCTCGTTGTCCCCAAATCCGATTAATATAACAAAATGCAACAGCATCTCTTATTTAACAACAAAATTATCAGTCATTAGATCTACAATGAAATTTCATAATCATAACAAGCCACCCCCCTTATCTTTTAGGCCTTTCTCTTTAGTTATACGGAGGCAGCAACATTCTTTGCAATTTGCCTGTCCATATCAACATATAGTCTCCTTGTGCGATTTACATATACATTCAACTTCTACGACATTGAATAGCATTGTCAAAGAGGGACGCCCAATGTCCATCACAAATGCTTTGAACACGATATCATCTACATCAATGAGCTCCAACACGCAAGAAATCTCCTACGCAGACGTGTTTCTACCACAAATGCTTGCCAACCGGCAAAGAAGAACGCCACATGCTCGTGCTTTTAGACTCGAATGTGGAACGAATTTGAAAGACACAACCCCTAGCTGAAGAAGACAACGGTTGAGACCCGAAAATCGGAACAAATTTTGGGAGACCGGAGAAATGATGGGGGAAGGGAGAAGCGTGAACTTACGAGCTTGCCGGATTCAAGTTCGTCCAGGCTCGGCGGTGCGATCTCCAGCGTCGCACTTTCGTCTTCTCTCCGCCGGCGGCGACGACGACGAGAAACCACGATGATCTTCTTCAGGGAATGGTGGGAGGGAGCGGCGCACTGTTGAGCTTTGTCGCAAGAAAAAAATCGTTTCTTTTTTGGGATAAATGTTTCAGTGCGGTGATGGAGGAGGGGAGATCGATGGGGGTTGATGATGCTGATCACACGTGGCTGCCACTTTACCTTTCTCTCTCTCTCTCTCTCCATTTGCGCCACCTGCCCTCCCCTTCATCAGCGACAAGAAAGTCGAAAAGATAATAAAATGTCAAAACTTATGGTGCTGCAAAAATAATAATAATAATAATGACGGAGGAGAATGACATCAATTGGATCTTACTAATTATATGTGCATTTGTCTATGCTGATAACTTTTGTATGGTTGCATTGAGATCACCCTCCCAGTCCCCATACCACTTGTATCTGAACAGTGACGCATATTCTAATTTTGGCGTGCTTAGCGTACCCTTAGAAAATATTTTCATTTTCGAGCACTCTTCCACTTCAATCCGCCGCAAGGATGGGAACCTAAAGCCGCAACTTGTGGCGGAGGAGAAGCATTCTAGGCTCGGCAGATTTTGGAGTGTCAACCTCTTTAACTTCCCAAGAGAAATCACTTTTCCTTCTCCGTTTTCATCGTTCGCCACTACTTCTTTCATTTTTTGACATCCTGTTATAGTCATATCGGTAAGATGCACCAAATTTGTGATCATTGAAGCTGTTACCAGATGTACCAATCCAGAGGAATTCTTCACCACTAACCCCGTCAAATTCTGGAAGGATATCACGGTTGGAAATATTGTTGTCAAACAGGGACAATCCCAAACCTCAAATGTTTCAATACTCCGAAGAATTTTCGCCATTAAATAGTCTTTTCTCCATACACGTTTTAGGTTATGCAGCTTGCTTAACTTAAGTTCTCTTAGATTTTCAAGCACCGGATGTTTTCCCTCATCAACAAGCCCTTCGTCAGGGAATATATCTTCAAAGGAGCAACAAAAGATCTCAAGGCTTTGTAAATTCTGAAATCTCTCTAAGAGGAACCTGGAAGGAAAGATGGCACTTTCATCATGAAAGCACGCCAATGTTAATGCTTTTGGCTTGCCAAAGAAATCATCCAGAAATTTTCCATCCCTTATCATTTGAACATCTTTATCGACTAATAAAAGTCTCTTTAAGTTGGGAAAGTCCTGTCAAATTGAATACAACAAGTAAATTCAACAAAGGTTGGGCCATAAATCATTTGTTGCAAGATGTAAACCTACTTCGATGATTCACATGGAAGGTGGCCATCTTCTTACATTTCATCAAATCAAAAGATCCCTACATACAATCTCAAGCTTTTAAAAGCCTCAAGTAGAGGTTGGTATGGTTATGTTGGTAGAGTGAATCTACATTCAAGAGCCCTTCAACTGACCAAATTTATCTTTTATTAGAAATATCTTACCTTGTCAACAAAAATTTGTCATCTTTGGAATTTATGTAATGGGATGCACCCAAAATGTTAGTAAAATGTTTTGGGTCCACAGACTTAAAAGTGTGCTTAAGATATAAGACATATCTTATGTTGTCTTCAAACTCATAGGTAAGGGGTTTCAAGTTTTCTATAGTATTATAATAGGACGACTATGCAGTGGACAGGGGAATTAACGAAAACAATAGAAAATAGGGCATTAAGGTACTAATGTTATTTTTGTTTTGAAAAATTTGTTTGAATTGATTTTTTAGAGTTTGTAGAAGATGAATTAGAGAAGAAACACGTGTCAACAAAAATCTGTAAATATTTTTGTAATTCTAGGTAATGGAATATCTTATGGGTGTCCGCAAATGAAAAGCATACTTAAGATATTAATAATATCTTAATGTTGTCGACAAACTAATAAGCAAGGGAGATCATATTTTCTATAGCATTATAACGTGTGACGTGGTCATATAGTGTATATAAGATCAGTGAGCGATTTAAAGAACAAAGTAGAAATTGAGGGAGAGCAGCTGAAAACATACCCTCTCGAATGAAGACTCTGCTTCTTGGTATGAAAGATCCTGTTGATCATCTCTTTGAGCCCAATTGTTCATGGATGCTACAAAGGACAACGTGTTCAGTTTGTCACAGTGCGTCACTCGCAATTCCTCCATGAATGGCCAATTCAAAGTGGGGAAATTAGGGCAAAAGCTCTTGAGCAGTGACATATCGTGTAACACTAGAGAGGTTAGTTTCGGGAAAAGAACTTGAGCAATATTGGAGTGTGGAGTGTCATCTCCACTAGCGACTATTTCCTCGATCCCACAACACTCCACTCGAAGTTTCTTAAGTTGGGTAAGACTTGTAGCCACCCAATGCGGAAACAAATTTTCAAGGCTCTTACAATTTTGAACCTCCACTTCCCCTAAAGAGTCAAAAGTGAGAGTTTCTTGAGGACCGTCGGTCCATATTTTGCTTAAATTGTCCATGTGGGAGAGAACCATCGACTTAAGTTGAGGAAATTGTACCTGCCATATTGAAAAAAATGACACAATGAATGTGATTACATCGAGTTATGACCTCAAAGAAGGAATTTTCAAAACTTCCCTCGCTCTCACAAATCATGAGAATGCAAGAGCTTCTTAGTGATAAAAAGAGGGAGGGGCTAATTGATGCTTTCATTTCATTCAGTTGATTGATGAATAAGGCCAAGTATATTGCATTACAACAAGCACGAAATGATAAATGCATTTATAATCAATAGTACATTGAGCATTAGCTTTTTAGTGGCTTGATTGACATTTAATACTAGCAACGCCTTATCAGTTATCCCTTTAATTCTCGGAAAGTTGTCATGATGACTTCTCGGATTCTCGAACTTTCATGTTTGCTGATCACAAATAGAAGAAGGCCATTTTACTTGAGTGCCTAGGTGAATATTAAGAAATAGAAAGGTGCTTGCACGGATCATTATCAAAGTTTAGAGCACTTCTAGATGAACATCCAATTTGTCAGATTTGTTTGCACTGGTCATTATTAAAGTTGCTTGAACTGATCTTTTGATAATGCAACATTAGATAAGGTGAGAATCTATTAGATTTATTTGCTTCAAGGTGAACATGCATCACAAATGGAGAAAAAGCAAGGGCATGGTGATGACAAGCCATGAATAACGTGTGCAGAGAGTTTACGCAGCATATATACTGATGAAGGAATGAATGAAACCGAAGCATGGCTCCACATTATTTCCCCCATTTACTATCAGCACGTTACTTATTCAACACTAATACTAATTGCAAACATTACTTACAAATCTTCTAATGAGTAAGTTCACTAATGAGAAGCGTTATGAAAAATTGATGGCAAACAAGAGTAACAAAGAAAACTAACTTCAATTGTTTACCAGTTTTTTCTTCATTATGTACAGTATTTTTTTGTATTGAAAGAAAATAAATTCGTAACAGGCACGGACAACCTAATGACTTCAATAAATAATGTATGTTAAGATCTCAGGAAAAGCAAATTGGGTCAAATTTACTAGTTCTACGTTGGACAATTAATGACTTGCTTGAAATAATATTTATTAACTTTTGAGGTGGAAAAGTGAAAACAGAATCTTGCGGTGGGCCAGTGATCCAACCGCTGGCAAAAAGTGTGTATAATAGGTAACCAATTTGCGTGGAGGCAAAACCAGAAGAAGAAGAAGAAGAAAAAACAAAAATGGATGACCATATTATGTTTGGTTGGAATTAACAGTGCTTTTTTTCTGACCCAAAAAAAAACTGTACTTCTTTTTACCGTTTTATGGCCTCGACGAATTGTCCATTGAGAAGCAAGTATTGATATTTTTCATTTGGTTACAATAAAATTAACGCAGTTACGATTTGTCACAACGAAAAACCAAAATGACTTTCCACACTTCCCTAAATCTATTAATATTCTTAATTGAGGATTTTGATGAGTTTTTGAAATTAGCTAACCATGTGGGAGATGTCTATTATTACATGACGGCTCATATTTGACACAAAAACGAAATTAACGCTATCACAACTTGTCACGACCAAAAAATCAGACAACTATTTTCATACTTTCCCAAATTCATTAGTATTCTTGATTGAGTGTGATGGTGCCTTATTGAAATATCCTCATAATGTGGGGATGCCTATTATTACATGACAGCTCATACATATAGATGACATTAGAAGTAAATAAATAATTAGTGACAACTGTTACCATTAAGAAGAAAAAATGTGTGAACATTCTACTTGCAAGTAACAATAGAAAAAATTGTGCAAAAGCATTAGAATAACAAAAACACACAAGCATTTTCAAAAGAAAAAGCAATAATCGAAATTTATAAGGAATCTGTAACGAAAAAGTCCAAAAAGCCGGGGAGAGGGGGGGCTCACTTGATCAATTGGTTTGTGTTATTTGCCTTTTTAAGAAGTGTTGTAAACTAAAATAAATTTGGTAAAGATATAAGCTTGTAATTCACTTAATCAATCAAAATGAATTTGAAAATTGATTTTTATTCTTCAAAAAATTAGACGATGGTGGGTACTTGTATATTCCTTATTATTCTACTTTGACAATAACCTCTCCTAAATTCTGTCGAACGGATAAATTAATCATAGGATTTTAAAATTGTATTTGTTTGTATTTTATAAAAAAAATTATCATATAATATATTTAACAAGTGTCTCGATTAACGATCCTTATTAACAACTTAGATTAACATCATGCATTTCAGGTGCTTGAGAGGCCGTCATTTATTGCGTTTAGTCTTCGTGAGATGGAATGGTAGTGTTGATTGGATAATTTATTCCTTTTTTTTATTTTTTATGTAGCTAGGACATTGACTAAATATTGTTACCTAGTTATCAAGTGTATGACTTGCAATGTCGGCAACCGCCCACTGATTGTCTACTAAATATTATCCAGCTATCATTTTCTCTCTTTTATTTTTTCCTTTTTTTTGCCTTTTTATTTTTCCAGAAAAAGTAATCTACCTTTTCTCTTCCCAAACATAGATTGTCCGCATTATCACACTAATTATCACTAAACACAATAATCCAGAATTACTAATTATTGTAAAAGGCAGTTTCGTAATCTGATAGGCTATTCGAGTACGGTGATTCAAGTACAATTACGAACGAAGAAGACGAACCGCTTCACGCATATCAACCTTTTTTATTTTTATTTATTTTATTTATCAAGACCCGGTCAAGCATGGGTGAATATTAAGAAATAAAAAGTTGATTGCATTGATCATTATCGAAGTCTAGAGCACTCCAAAAAAAATGCATTAGTTTGAAAGACTGACCTGTGGAGTGAAAAGCGAAGGGGTGCCATGGTCAATCTCCATCAAAGATTGCCAAGTCAAACTTCTCATCTTGCGGCAGTGGGCAATGGTCAGCTCTTTCAATTGGGGACATTTCAGCATATGATTCTTCCCTAAGAGGAAACTAGTCAAATTAGGCAAGCATTCTAGGTTCAAGTATCCCAGATTCGGGAATGTAATTTGCTCCACTACGCTTCCCTGCCCTTCTTCCTCTGCAATCACTCCTTCCATTTGACCACACTCCTTTATTTCGATACTTTTAAGATTGGCAAGGCACCGAGCCATTGATGGAACGAAAGCATGTGTCAAGTTGCTGCATTTATAAAGGGTTATATAGATTATAAAATTGTAGGGCAGTGATCCTTGAAGATCTTTGTTCCATAGTCGTCTCAACTTTGGTAGATTGACCAAGTCCAAAGTCGTGAAGGAAGGCAGCACCCGAGTGCTTTCCACAGCCTCTAGCCCTTCCAAATCGAATATTTCTTCTAGCGACTCGCAATCGCGCACTTGCAATGTCTCCATATTGTCTAAAACAAGCATCAATTTGGATGGAATTGCTTTAATAAATGCTGGACATTTATCCACCGTCAATGATTCTAATTGCCAAGATGACTTGATGGGATTAAGTTCGCTATGCCATTTTCCAATTAGATCGGGGAGCTCAGATAGCAGCATTTTCTTTACTCCAGCAAACATACCCTGTCAAAAATTGCATCATTAAACGTAAACTTATAGTTAGCAAAAATCGATTATTCTATTCATGGTCAAAACCATCCAATTGCGCAGAATTTGGTAAGTGATGCGTACCATTTCTTCAAACATATTTTGGATGGTGATGTTGAGGTTTTCCTTACAAAACCACTCTGTTGCTGCATCATCTTTAGATACCTGTACTCTCTTTAGCTTTGGCGCATCTATTCGTCCTTTAGAGAAGAAATTCATGTTGAGACATCCGGTCACAATAACATCTTCCAGGAGAGGGAACATCAAAGTATATCCACCTGAGCTGAAACATCTCAACCTTGTCAACCCCTTAAGCTCCATATACTCCAATTGATTGAAAGCCACTACATGCCCCTCCCTACCTCCCTCATCACTAATGACTTCAGTAAACATTCTACATTTGCTTATCCTCAATTTTGCGAGTGCCACCAAATTTGTAGCCATTGTCGGTGTGAACATATTTGATAACCCAACACAACATGACACATTTAGAGCTTTTAGATGTTGAAAATAACTTGTAAAGGGTAATATTACTTTTAGCTCATGACTTGCGCCTTCTATTGCTTCCACATTGATGCTCGGCTCTTCCAGTCCTTCCTTCTCGATGAGTTCCACAAAGCCACATATTTTGATCTTCAACTCAAATTGCATTAGATCTCGTGCTATTGAGGCTGGAAACAGAGAGGTGAGGCTCTCACATTTTTCAACGCTAACAGAATGTAGACATTGGAATGTAACTTGACGGTGAAGTTCCTTATCCCATACACACTTTAGCTCTGGTAGATCAAATAACTCCAGCTCTTTTAATGGAGAACGAGCAACAGGATGCCCATCTAGAGAATCCCGTGGCTGAAATTTGAAAACAACTTTAAGCGAACCACACGATCGTGCCTCCAAGCTTTCCAAGCTCAAGATCCGTCCTAGAATGGAAGAAGTAACAACGTGCACAAGCCTATTGCATTCACCCACACAAAGGGATTTTAGCATGGGGAAAGAATCTGCAACAACTTGATCGTCCCATATCATCATGATGTTATCCAAGCCAGTGATCTGTAATGTCTCCAATCTAGGAAAAATAACCTGCGGTATTTGCTTACAGAATTGGTGATTCAGTTAAATTACAAATTCATGAACTTCCAAGATGTAAATATAGATGAGTGCCAAGATGTAAATTACGAATTCACGGAATAGGTGATTCTATCTTAAGTTGCACAATAGGGAAAAAAAGAATAAAATGAAAAAAGTTCGTAAAAAAATATCTCCATACTATTGTCAATGACTCCAAGACGAGAAGGCTATTGGAATTACTGAAGACAAAACAAAAGTAGGAATTCCGACCGGATTCTATTGAGAACGGGGCAAAATGGTAATTTGGATATGCTCATATACCAATCATCTAATCACATTGGTGTCTCATAGATCCCAAACTCAAATAAAATCTCTCCCTTTTTGCTTTATTGGCTAGCCCAAGAATGAAACAGCTACCCATACGTAGCAATTGTTAAATCACTTAGAGATGGCTATTTAAGTTGCAATATGGATAAGATTCTTCAGTGGAATTGCACCATTTCGTAAATTAATTAAGAACGAGGAAGAATTTATTTAAAGAAACAAGAAGCACGTCAAACAAACGGGTAATCAACGGTAGAAAATAGAAGTCGCTGAATTGATGTAGTAAACGAAGAATGCAGCTGGGGGATCGCTTGAGGAAGAATATTAGCCATGAGACAGAAAATTACGGAGAGATTGAGATTAAAAAAGCAGCCAATCAACCATCAAATGGTGCACTACAGTAGGAGGTATGATTTTATCTAACACCGAATGCCTCAAGTCAATATTATATCAGTCTACAGCAATTACATAGTTAGGCTAAGAGAAAGCAATTAAAAAAGGAACTGCTTTGGTCAAACGAACAAATCTTACTTACATCTTTCCCCACTTGAAAGAACTAAATATACTTAATCGATTGAATTTTCCTTTTAAAATGCATTGATCTTTTATTAGTGCCGGACGAACCAATAGTTAGATATCAACGACAGATCATACATATACTCAAGTCAAATGGTTGAAGATTTTCCTGAAGATCTCATTATAGATGATTAAATTTATCTAAGAAAGTCGACTCATTAATCTTGTGGGAGGGCCCATTTTCACAGTCTATTGGGCTGCATAAACAACATTTTAGGTGAACGGCTTATATTGCTTTTAGTTTAGTCGAAGTGGAATTGCCCGGACATTACTCTATTTCATTTTCAACTAAAACGTTCTTCCACTATCCACTCGACAATTCAAATGACTCAACAATCAATTGAAATGGCTGATTTGCGAAATGTAGTTTATTTCTTTAACAAGAGTTTTATAAGAATGATCTTGTAGTTCATGTAAAAACTAAAAGGGGTGATTTCCGAAGCGTGGACCCTAGAGATCTTGCTCAGTTTGACGACGGAGGGGGCTCAGATTCCTTTTGTTGGTGCAATTAAGAGGGAGTAAAGCTTCCTTCGATCAGGATAAAAAGGGATAAGTGCATTCAAAGTTTTAAAACTTGTCGCGAAAGTGCAATTAAGTCCTAAAACTTTCAAAAAGTGCAAACAAATCCTAAAACTCGTCATTAAAGTACACTTAAGTCCTAAAACTTTAAAAAAGTGCAAACAAGTCTTAAAACTTGTCAAATTGATTCAATCAAGTCCTTCCATTGAGTGTATTTTTTGAAAATTTTAGGACTTGTTTGGACTTTTGTAACAAGTTTTAAGACTTGTTTGCACTTTCGTAACAAATTTTAGGACTTGTTTGCATTTTTTGAAAGTTTTAGGACTCGAGCACACTTTCATGACAAGTTTTAGGACTTATTTGCATTTTTTGAAAGTTTTAGGATTCAATTGCACTTTCGTGACAAGTTTTAGAACTTTCAGTGCGCTTATCCCGGATAAAAAAGTGAGATCTTGTAAGTGCAAATGAAGCCAAGTGGACCTCTCAAAGGCCCTTCATCTCCAGCCTCTTGAATCTTATTACTCACTTTCCTCATAATTGTTTTTTCATTTGCTTTCAATGTACATGCGTGCAATGTCTAAGCCGTACATGTGAGGTTGTTGAGAGCTTTAAATTTCTTATAAAAATCAGAAAGCTTTTAGAGATCTTGTTCGACGGTTGCATTACTGGTTCATGCTTTGTGCAAGTACCATAAGAGATGTTCGATCATCTTTATGAAAACTATTTCTAGAGAAATTAAAAGTAAGAAATTGCAACTCATACATGTCGACAACTCTCGACACTAATGCTAGTTTGCTACTCATTATCCTTCAATTTTTTTTAGCCAAACTACGCTTTGTAAGTAATTTAAATAGTTTTTATTTTGGCTAGGCTTAGTCTCCAGTATATTTAATATTTTGGCGTCATATTAATCACGTACCTCTTGATTGAAGAATGCAGTGGAGCATGATTGGGCACTGTCCTGACTTCGAGCCTCTCCTGAACCTATCATCAATTGGTCATAGGATGAAAAGAATGTCGTCACTTGTATTGCATGGGTGAATCCATCTACATGAAGATCTTCGGTGACGAAAACAAAAAAATCAATCTTACACTTTCTGCGAGAGAAGCACATCAGACTTTTCAACCCAACCAAGTGTAAATTGGTTAACGTCGGGAATGCTAGAGTTTCTGATGTTTCCATCCCCAACCCTTCTTCCTCCATGATGATCGCCTCCATCTTCTTGCAGTATCGTATGTTTAGGTCTTTTACTTGCGTGAAAAATTTAACCACGGATGGGAAAAACATAAACCCAAGGTTATCCAAGCCATTGATTTCTAATGTCTCCAATCTCGAAAAGGCAACCTGCGAAATTCGCTCACGGAATTGATGATTACGTCAAATCTCGAATTCATGAACTTCCAAGATGTAATTATAGATGAGTGCCATGGGGAGAGGGTGATTATTAAGTCGACCAAAGGGTAAAAAAAAACAAGAGAATAAATTCGACAAAAAAGAGTAAAAAAATCTCCATGCTATTGTGGTTTCTAATTTCCAATCTTTCCTTGGGAAAATAACTTTGCATTGAAGAGCTTATTTTGATTCGCCAGCAAGTTTTATTCCATCTGAAGAATTTCTCCCTCAACAATACTTTCAACCTCAAATTTTGGCCCAAAGTTCAAATGATATACACGGCCAGTATCTAATGAGAACTACGGCGAAAGTCAAAAGGCCCAAAGACTAGGGGCAATTAAGAAAGAGCGAAGCCGCGAAAGATCTTTCCAAAAATTTCCCGATCTAGTTCCATCATCTTTGAAAGCGAGCCACAACTGGGAAGAGGAACAGGCTACTCAGACACGTTACCTCGTGGGACCCACAACTCAAATGTCCACAGCCGTTTTACTGACGGGGAAATTAAGATACTTGAATGCGTCTTGGGCCCCACCATGAACTTGAGTGACAATAATCACGGGCATTCTTGTCTAGTCAACGAAATTGCAACTCTACAGGGCAGTGACTCTGAACACTTGCTTGCATGCCGCAAATTTTCTTTTAAAATTTCTTAACCAAAGTTTACTCTATAAGTAATTGAGTTAGTTTTCATTTTGGCTATGATTTCTCTCCGGTATATTTAATATGTTGACTTTTCATGTACCTCTCGATTGAAGAGTGCAGTGGAGCGTGATTGGGCGCGATCCTGACTTCGAGCCTCCTCTGAACCTGTCGTTGGTTTGTCATTGGATGAAAAGAACGTCATCGGATGAAAAGAACGTCATCATTTGTATTGCAAGGATGAATCCATCTACACGAAGATCTTTCGCGACGAAAACAAAAAAATGAATCTTACACTTTCCGCGAGAGAAGCACGTCAGACTTTCCAACTGATACAAGCTTAAATTGGTTAACATCGGGAATGCTAGAGTTTCGGATGTTTTCATCCCCAACCCTTCCTCCTCCGTGATGATCGCCTCCATCTTCTCGCAGTATTGTACGCTTAGATCTTTTAGTTGCGCGAAAGATTTAACCACGGATGGGAAAAACATAAACCCGAGGTTATCCAAGCTACTGATTTTTAATATCTCCAATCTCGGAAAGGCAACCTGCGAAATTTGCTCACGGAATTGATGATTACATTAAATCTCGAATTCGTGAACTTCCAAGACGTAATTATGGATGAGTGCCAAGGGGAGAGGGAGATTATTAAGTCGCACAAAGGGAAATAAAAGAAGAACAAATTCGACAAAAAAGAAGTAAAAAAATCTCCATGCTAGTGTGGTTTCTAATTTCTCGTCTTTCCTTGGGGAAAACAACTTTGCATTGCGGAGCTTATTTTGATTAGCCAGCCAGTTTTATTCCATATGAAGAATTCTCGCTCAACAATACTTTCAAACTCAAATTTTGGCCCAAAGTTCAAATGATATACACGGCCAGTATCTAATGAGAACTATGGTGAAAGTCAAAAGCCCCAGAGACTAGGGGTGATTAAGAAAGAGCGAAGCCGCAAAGGATCTTTCCAAAAATTTCCCGATCTAGTTCCATCATCTTTGAAAGCGACTCACAACTGGGAGGAGGAACAGGCTACTTAGACACGCTACCACGTGCGACCCACAACTTATGGTCCACGACCCTTTTATTGACGGGGCAATTAAGATATTGAATGCATCTTGGGCCCCACCCTGAACTTTAGTGACAATAGTCACGGCATATAAAAGGCAATCCCGTCCGGTCAACGAAATAGCTGCGACAAATTTTGCTAGACAAGATAACCGTGCGCTTTCCTTAACTGGCCAATTTTGGTTCATGCTTTGCGCAAGTACCATACATGTCAGCAAATTAAAAGTAAGAAATTGCAACTCATACAAGTCGGGCGACTCTGAATACTTACGCTTGCACGCCCGCATGTTCTCTTTTAAAATTTCTTAACCAAAGTATACTCCGTAAGTAATTTAGATAGTTTTCATTTTGGCTATGATTTGTTTCCGGTATATTTAATATGTTTGACTTTTCACATACCTCTCGATTGAAGAGTGCAGTGGAGCGTGATTGAGCGCGGTCCTGACTTCGAGCCTCTCCTGAACCTGTCATTGGTTTGTCATTGGATGAAAAGAATGTCATCATTTGTACTACAAGGATCAATCCATCTACACAAAGATCTTCCATGGCGAAAACAAAAAATTCAATCTTACACTTTCCGCGAGAGAAAACAAAAAAAATCAATCTTACACTTTCCGCGGGAGAAGCACGTCAGACTTTTCAACCCATCCAAGCTTAAATTGGTTAACATCGGGAATGCTAGAGTTTCCGATGTTTCCATCCCCAACCCTTCTTCCTCCGTGATGATCGCCTCTATCTTCTCACAGTATCGTATGCTTAGGTCTTTTAGTTGCACGAAAAATTTAACCACAGATGGGAAAAACATAAACCCGAGGTTATCCAAGCCAATGATTTCTAATGTCTCCAATCTTGGAAAGGCAACCTGCGAAATTCGCTCACGGAATTGATGATTACGTCAAATCTCGAATTCGTCAACTTCCAAGATGTAATTATAGATGAGTGCCACGGGGAGAGGGGGATTATTAAGTAAACCAAAGGGTAAAAAAAAACAAGAGAATAAATTCAACAAAAAAGAGTAAAAAAATCTCCATGCTGGTGTGGTTTCTAATTTCCAGTCTTTCCTAGGGAAAATAACTTTGCATTGCAAAGCTTATTTTGATTAGCCAGCCAGTTTTATTCCATATGAAGAATTTCTCCCTCAACGATACTTTCAACCTCAAATTTTGGCCCGAAGTTCAAATAATATACACGGCCAGTATCTAATGAGAACTACGGCAAAAGTCAAAAGGCCCAAAGACTAGGGGCGATTAAGAAAGAGCAAAGCTGCAAAGGATCTTTCCAAAAATTTCCCAATCTAGTTCCATCATCTTTGAAAGCGAGCCACAAATGGGAAGAGTAACAAACTACTCAGACACACTACCTTGTGGGACCCACAACTTACGGTCCATGACCCTTTTACTAACGGGGAAATTAAGACATTGAATGCGTCTTGGGCCCCACCATGAACTTTAGTGACAATAATCATGGCATATAAAAGGCAATCTTGTCTAGTCAACGAAATAGCTGCAGTAAATTTTGCTGGACAAGATAACTATGCGCTTTCCTTAACTGGCCAATTTTGATTCATGCTTTGTGTAAGTACCATACATGTCAGCAAATAAAAAGTAAGAAATTGCAACTCATACAAATCGGGCAACTCTGAACACTTAGGCTTGCACGCCGCATGTTCTCTTTTAAAATTTCTTAACCAAAGCATACTTTGTAAGTAATTTAGTTAGTTTTCATTTTGGCTACGATTTGTCTACGGTGTATTTAATATGTAGACTCTTCATGTACCTCTCGATTGAAGAGTGTAGTGGAGCGTGATTGGGCGCGGTCCTGACTTCGAGCCTCTCCTGAACCTGTCATTGGTTTGTCATTGGATGAAAAGAATGTCATCATTTGTATTGCATGGATGAATCCATCTACATGAAGATCTTCAGTGACGAAAACAAAAAAAAAATCAATCTTACACTTTCGACGAGATAAGCCTGTCAAACTTTTCAAATGATACAAGTTTAAATTGGTTAACATCGGGAATTCTAGAGTTTCTAATGTTTCCATCCCCAACCCTTCTTCCTCCGTGATGATCGCCTCCATCTTCTTGCAGTTCCATATGTTTAGGCTTTTCAGTTGCTTGAAAGATTTAACCGAGGATGGGGAAAACATAAATCTGAGATTATCCAATTGAGTGATTTCTAATGTCTCCAATCTCGGAAAGGCAACCTGCGGAACTCACAGAATTGATCTTTCAATTAAATCTCGAATTCATGAACTTTCAAGATGTAAATATAGACAAGTGCCAAGGGAAGAGGGTGAGTCTAAGTCCGCAAGAAAGCTTTATTTTCTGTTTTTCTTTTAGTTTTCTTTTTGTAAGGAGTAACTCGTCTTCTCCAAAAGTTCATTGCTATAACTCTAGAAAATCCTTCATCTGCAAAGTTGCTTAGAATCTCCCATCTTCCTCGCCATTACCATTTGCTCCCATCCATATAACAAGTATAACTTTTTTGTGTTTCGGGATTATTGTTATCTCCGACAAGAATACGACGAAAGAAGAAAAGCGGTGAAGGCTCTTTGCAAAAGTCCGCCCATCTAGTTCCATTATATTTGAAAGAGAGATCTCTCTACATGGAAGCTCAAAGCATGGGAAGAAGATAAGTCATACTCAAACACACTAGCATGTGGGACAAACTAGATAGTCAAAAAAATAGCCGCCGCAATTTTTGCCAGACCAAATAGTGGTGCGCTTTCCTTAATTGGGCAATTGTTTGTCCTTGGTTTACTAACTTCTCTCAAATGTTAGTAAATCACTATCAATTACCAATTTAACAGGATATCAAACACAAATTTGTGATGCCAAAAGTACATCCAAATACACGTCTATCCATGCTATATGAGTGCATGAACTTGCACAAAGTTATGTACTCTTATAACTATGGGGCCTGTGCAATGGCTAAGTGCTTATTAAAGCACGATACGCAAAAAACGTGCATTAATTAGATTAGCATAGCTGCTTTTATTTAAAAACTCGGGCCTCTTTGCCATTCTTCATATTGGTTTTTAAGAGAGTATCCTATATTATACATTTTGGGGATAATAACTAATTTCGATAATTAAATTTAACGGAATCCATTTCGAAAGATTAGAAATAAATTTACTTATGGAATTGCTTGAATGCCAAAAAAATCCGTTAAATTTTGCTTTATAAAACCCTCTTAATATAGATATACTTGCAGCATGTAAGTTGAAAGTAGCTCAGAACCTATCACAAACTAAATTTACATGGATTTCATACAATTAGTTGGATTTCTATACAATGAAGAGAAACGGAAGATTGCTTTATCTAATAGCAGAGAAGGCATGAATAGGAAGAAAATGAACTGAAAATACCAAATCGAATAAGCATCATAATCTGTGTTACATCTAATTAGCAAAGAAAGGAAAAATTAATAAATAATTAATACTCTTTTAATAGAACGTTACTTATTGTCCATTGAAGAATGCAATTTAAAGGGAGGCTAAGAGAAAGAAATTAAAAAAGAAATTGCTTGGGTCAAACGAACAAATCTTACTTACATCTTCCCCCACTTGAAAGACCTAAATATACTTAATCGAATGAATTGTCCTTTTAAAATTCATTGATCTTTTGTCAGTGCTGGAGGAACCAATAGTTAGATACCAACGACAGATCATACATATACTCAAGTCAAATAGTTGAAGATTTTCTTGAATATCTCATTAGAGAAGATCGATATTATCTAAAAAAGTCGATGTATTAATCTTGTAAGAGGGCCCATTTTCACGGCCTATTTGGCTGCATAAACAACATTTTAGGTGAATAGCCTATATTGCTTTTAATTTAGTCAAAGTAGACCCGCCTGTACATTACTCTTTCATTTTCCACTAAAACATTCTTCCGCTATCCACTCGACAATACAGATGACTCAACTAAAATGGTTTAATTGCGAAATGTATTTTGTTTCTTTAACAAGAGTTTCACGAGAATGGTCATGGAGTTCATGTAAAAACTAAAAGGGGTGATTTCCGAATTGCAATCATCAAGAATTAGCACTCAATCCGGTTACCGATGACAATCAATTTATGCATGCAATATCTATCCAATTGTCAAATTATATCGATTAGATGGAGATATATACAGTTTTATGTCCCATTAGTCTTGGCGAGATCGGGCCCTCTATATATCATCTTGTTATGAGCACAGCTCAAAAATTAAACCTTGCGCAAACGATGGGAAGATGAATAAGACTTTATGGCCATAGGGAGTTGATAGTGGACAAGACATCATTCCTCATCCAGTTGGGGCCAGAGGACTTGTGACACACCGAAACAGGCATTTCTGTCTTTTCCTTCTTAGATGTCTTCAATTTCTCCGAATTTATTAGGCAAAATGGGACTAATTTCCGCGCAAAATAACATAAAATTAGACACATCAGCAGTTGGGATATCGCAATAACTAAGTAGCCACTAGTCATTGTCACCAGTTGAGATCCCAACTTTCCTCGAAAAGTAATAAATTACTTGAGATTATTTGGAGTTCTTTTTTCCTATCCTTCGCAAATTACCTCGAGAGTTCCTTTAAATTCAGAGGCGTATGTAGTCTATCCTAATTAATCATCCTTCTTGTTGTAATTTCCTTAAGGGTGAGTGTAAATCCACAGCCTAGATGTCTTAAACCGTGACATTTGAGGTGAAGGGATCCTATTGTCCCTGATGACAATGGAAAGCCTTATTTTCTTTTTGTTCTTTGCTTTGCAAAATTTCCCGAAAGCAAGCTCTCTCCATGGAAGCTCAAAGCATGGGTTGAAGAAAAGTCGTACTCAGGCACACAACCTTGTGGGATCCACAACTTATATTTCGACCACTCTTTATTGACGGGGAAACTAACGTATTGCATGAGCCTTGGGCCCTCGCTGCTATAAAGCAGTAATCTCGTCTAGTCAAGTAAGACCCTCTACTTGCAACAGTTTTTCCCCCATATAAAATATAGCCGTGAGCTTTCCTTTATTGAGCAATTGTTTATTCTTAGTTTACTAATTCTCTTTCATGTCAGTAAATTACTATCAATGACCAATTTAACAAGTGGAAATTTCCTGTTTTAAATCCAACGGCTGATTTTGTATACAGGACTGGTCCCATAGAAGTGCAAATAGGGCCATAAATTTCATCTACAACTGCGTAAAATATTTTCATTGATAATAACAAATAACAAAGCATTTTTCACCTGCAATGGCTCCCCTTTTTGAACTTGAATGATTTGTCATCTTCTTTAAACTTGGTGTAAAGATTATACCAAAAGGATCTCCTATTAATGGTTTTCACTAAAGCTAATTAAACAGTTGACCAAGTTTCCACCTGCTAGTCCAGAATTGTATATACTATAAATAATCGCCCTCAATTTCAATTGAATGCCATCAATTGTTGTTGTGATGATCTAATTTATCAACTTTGTATTCAAAAGTTTTTCGATTACATAGTGCCTGAGACTCTTCTCTAAGTTGGATTTCTAGGTGACAAAGGTTTACTATACAAAATGATTAATTATTCATATTATGAATGTTACGATCTATTGGATCTCGATTGCTATTTCACACGCTCGAGTCTCGACTACATCTTGCCATGATGCTTCTAACAATGGATTGAGATTTTGTTATGCTTTGTCTCTCAATATTTAATACCTTCATTATAATTAATATTTTGGCGAAACATTAATCACGTACCTCTCGACTGAAGAGTGCAACAGAGTGTGATTTGACACAGTCCTGACTCCGAGCTTCCTGTGAACCTGTAATCGGTTTTTTCATTGGAAGAAAAGAATGTCATCATTTGTATTGAAAGGATAAATCTATCTACAAGAAGATCTTCAATGATGAAAAGAAAAAATCAATCTTACACTTTCCGAGAGAGAAGCACTTCAAACTTTCCAAATAAGTTAAGGTCAAGTTGGTTAATATCGGGAATGCCAAAGTTTCTGATGTTTCCAATCCCGACCCTTCTTCCTCCATAATGATCGCCTCCATCTTCTTGCAACCTTTTACCATTACATCTTTCAATTGTGCGAGAGATTTAACCATAGATGGGAAAAACATAAACCTGAGGTTGGGACAGTCATACACCTCCAACTTCTTTAAATTATGGAAACTCACTATTCCATAAGGATTCTTGTTCCATATGCGCCTCAAGCTCCCCAATTCATTTAATTCCAAGGTGGTTAACTCAAACAGAGTCTCAACATCTCCAATGGCACTCAATCCGTCAAGGTCAAAAATTTCATGCACCGAATTGCAATTTGATATGCTTAAAGTGTGTAACTTGTGTAGATTAACCAGTGACCTGGAGCTGATAACCTTCGAGAGAGATTCGCACCCCATCACTAGGAGAGATTGGAGATTGCTCAGCTCCAATGGAGAATCATTGCTCCATATCTCTTTTAGATTGGGAAGTCCTTGGATTGTCAAGGACTCCAAGGATGGGATTGAAACCTGACGGACAGACCCATCAACAATAAAATTTACAATTACAAAGGACAGGTAGGAAATTTACATGCTATAGTAAGTTATTATAAATAGTCACCGGAGGAAATGTACAACCTTTGGAATAATGTTTGCATTCACAAAAATTTAAGGTAAACAAAAGCAAATTTACAATACAAAAAGGAATTATACGACCCCAAAAGACAACTAATGAACTTTTCCATTTATTTACAATACAACAAAGGATGTTCCGATTAGATTTTATTTGCGTTTCCTAACAAAAGGGGAAATTGTAGTCATCAAGAATTAGCACTCGTTCAGTTTACCAATGACAACGAAAATTAGTTACCCATGAAGCAAACAATACTTTCAAGCTAAATTACTTCCTATAAGGTAAGCTCATATAACCTATCCCAATAAGTCGTCCATGTTGTCGTAATTTCCTTAAGGGTGAGTCTAAATCCGTAGCCTATATGTTCGAACCATAGCATTTTCGGTGAAGAGACCCAATTGTCCCCGATCACAATGAAAAGATTTATTTTCTCTTTTTCTTTATGTTTTTTTTCTGTAAAGAGTAATTAGCCTTTTCCGAAAGTTCATTACTATAACTCTAAGAGTATCCCTGATACGCAAAGTTGCTCGCAATCTCGCATCTACCTCGCCATCACCCATCGCTCCCATCCATACAACAAGTTTTGACTTTTTTGTGTTTCGTTCATTATACTATTGTCATCCCTGACAAGATTACGACCTAAAAAAAAAAACAAAAAGCAAAGCCGCAAAGGCTCTATGCAATTTCTCCAATCTAGTTCTGTTATCTTTAAAAGAACTCTCTCCATGGACACTCAAAGCATGGGAAGAAGATTAGCCGCTACTCAGTCACTAGCATGTGGGACCCACAACTTAAATTTCAATGGCTCTTTACTGACGGGGAAACTTACATATTGCAGGAGTCTTGCGCCCCACCATAACTTCAATGGTAATCACGCCATTATAAAAGGGCAATCTTGTCTAGTCAACGAAAATAGCAGGGGCAATTTTTGCCAGACAATTAGCCGTGCGCTTTCTTTAACTGGACAATTGTTTATCCTTAGTTTTCTAACTTCTCTTTAATGTTAGTAAAGCACTATCAATAACCAATTTAACAGGATATCAAACACAAATTTGTGTTTGTGATGCCAAAAGTGCGTCCAAATACATCTATCCATACTATATGGGCGTGAACATGCACAAAATTCTGTACTCTCATAATAATGGGGCCTATGCAATGACTAAGTGCTTATTTAAGCACAATACACAAAAGACGTGCATCAATTAGATTAGCACAGTTGCTTTTATTTCAAAACCCGGTCCTCCTTCCAATTCTTCGTATTGGTTTTAAAGAGAGTCACCTATATTTTACATTTTGAGGATAATAACAAAGTTTTATAACTAAATTCAATGGAATCCATTTCAAAAGATTAGAAATAACTTTTCTTATGAAATTACTTTAATGCTATAAAATTTCCCCTTAATTTTGCTTTATAAAACCCTATTAATATAGATATACTTGCAGAATGTAAATTTAAAATAACTCGGAACCCATCACAAACTAAGTTTACATAGATTTCTACTCAATTAAGAGAAACGAAAGATTGCTTTATCTTAATTACAGAGAAGGCATGAACGGACAAGGCGATTAGGAAGAAAATAAACTGAAAATATCAAATTGAACAAGCAATATAATCTGTGTTACGTCTATTTAGCAAAGGAAGGAAAAATTAATAAATAATTAATACTCTTTTAATAGTAAGTTACCTGTTGTCCATTGAAGAATGCAATTTGAGTGACAACTTGGTCGTCTGATGTGCTACTCGAAGGAGCCGACCCGACGGTGAAAAAATTCTTGATATTTGGCAAGTCACACAATTTCAATACGCGCAACTTAGGCAACTCAAATTTGCCACAATCATTAGCTTCTACAATCCCCCGCATTAACTTGCAACTGTCAACTTCGATCTCTTCTAGCTGTGCAAGTTCTCTCACTAATGAACAAGGAAACAAAACTTCCATCTTGTCGCAACCCATAACCCGTACTACTTTTAATGTACTTAAGGACGTGGTGGAGATATGGTTGTGGCATATCTTCTCCAAGTTGACGAGACTATTGAGTAGTAACGTCTCCAACGCCTTAAAAGTAGGAAGGGAAGACCATTCGAGGATGTAACGGACGGAGGGACTATTCTCAACATGTAGATGCTTTAATTGTGGAAAACCTTCTTGGGATAACCGGCAGATACTTTGCTGAATTGCGTTCAACTCCAAAAACAGACCGTCAGTTTTGCGTAGGATACTTTGTATGCATTCTTGGTGAAGAATATCGCTTGTTAGATTCAACTTCAGCTGCAATGTCCTCGATCCTTTGACCTCGCTCCTACGTCGCACATAACCTATTACGATTCTGTACTTGGTTAATTGCTTGAAGTTTAGATCCTTTGGGAGCATACTCGAATTGGGAATGGATACATAAAGAGTGCAGAGATTCTTTATATTATTCAACTCAATAAGACTGGCATTAGTCGGTAGAGTTTGCTCCACGGCACTCCATTGATGAAAGCTATCCTCCATGTACAACTCTTCCAAGTTGGTCAAGCTTCGAAGTACATCCGGTTCAATTATCTCAAGTTGTGAACAGCGGCTCAAGTCTAACAACCTTAGCTCTACCAGTTGCCCAATTTCTTTTGGCAATCGCCGAATTTTGGAGTCCACGATGCTGAGAATTTGTAACCCTTTTAGCTTGCCAAGAATGGCCACATCCTTTAATGAACAATGTTGAAGACACAAAGTATGTAAGTTCTCCAAAGAGTGAATTGGCATCGGCAAACAAGTGAGACGTACCCCAGTAAGATTTAAGACCATGAGTTTCCTCATAGAGTTAAATAATGAATCTGGGACATGAAGAGATTCATTGTTTGTGAACAACAAAAAGATGCGCAATTCGGGGCAATCTAAGTCTGGAGGAAGCTCCTTCATGTCAAGGTAGGGAAAGCATATTGCCTCACAACTTTTGAGCTTGTCCTTCGGCAACTCTATTACTGACTTAACTTTATCTTTCAACACGAGAAGAGGGTGATCTCTCGAAGAGACTGAGGCAACAAACTCACGAACCAAGTCATGTATCTTGAAACCATCAGCATCTTCATTGTCTAACAAAAGGGAGGAGGCTTGAAGAGTACTGATCTGTGAGCGCAACCTATCTGTAGCTTCTTCCATGCAGCTAACTTCTTGAAATAACCCCAAACCGACAGCGTACCTCACCAAGTTTTCAAGAGAAGGCTTGGAGATACCATAAACAACACAAAGTCGTAATAATGACTTCTCATCCTCTTCTAATTTATCATAACTCCATTGCAACATCTGATCTATCAAATCGTTGCTTTTTTTATCTTTAAACTTCTCGATTTTTTTCAAAGTGTCTTTCCACTCATGTAAATAAGCTTTTTTAAGACGTTTTGCCATTGCAACAATTAGGAAAGGCACACCTGCACATCTGTCGAGTGCTACTTCCACCCAGGGTTTGAACTCGTGATCATGAACTTTGTCTCCCACCATCCTCTCAAACAATCTTTTTGCCTCTTCCTCCTCCAGCCCACCAAGGGGGAAGTCCTTGTCGCAGCCCATATCCCTTCGCAAAACGTCTCGATCTCTCGACGTCAACAACAACTTGCATCCCATGACTTTGTTGTCATGTCCGCAAGGAATGCCGACTTCGTTTAAGTTGAGCCCCTCCCACAGGTTGTCCAGTATTATGAGGACCTTCTTTTTGTTCCTCTCCTCTTCTTCCAACCTATCATGCAGAAGTTTCGCTCGCCCGCTGATAGTCTCTTTGTTCTTTATCTCAGTAAGGCCCAAGGCGTCAGCGATCTCTCCTTGAATCGTCTTGACGTCTGGATTTTCCGACACGTCGGCCTTAGCGATCCAATCAAACGACTTCTCTTGGCTTATTTTCCTTTCAGCATCCGCCAAAAGGGTGGACTTGCCAACCCCGCCCATCCCGTAAACCCCGACCACACCATTGCTATTATTGGCAAGGGCGTCCATGATTTTCCGTATCATCAAAGCTCTGGATTCGAAGACGCCATCGTCCCTACGCTTAATCGACGTCGAGGGAGAAGAAGCAGAGGGCGTCGCGGTGGCCGACGGGACGACATCTTTGCCTTCTCTCCTAGCCAGATTCGGAGCAGCGACTTTTCCCGGAGCAGGTTCGATGAAGGAGATGTCATTCAGTACTGTGAATCTGCTGCATTCTTGAGCGAGTTGCCTAATGATCCCGATCTTGCCCTCGGCCTTCCTGCTAAACTGATAGCGACATATGGGGTCGGGAATCATCCCGTAGCAGCAAGCCTTGCTCTCACCGAAGGCGTCCAACAGTTCTTGCGCCTCCTTCGAGTCCTTCTCAGCTCTTGTCTTCCAGTCCGTGAAGATAATGTGGAAGTTCCGAACATTGTTGCTGGCCTCTATTTCAAGAATATGGACCCTAGCAGCATCATTCTTCAGATTCTGGACTTCCTCCCGAAGACGGTCGGCGAAGCTCTTGGAGGAGATCACGTATCCGAACCCACGCTCGATGGGAACAACTACATAGCTCTTGAAAATATCCCATCCAATAGGGACGACAGAATCGGCCGACATTTTTCTTTGATTTTTTTTTACCGAGAAAGAAAGAGAGAGAAAAAAAGAGACGGAGAGAGAGAATGGTGAAAAGGAGGAGATACTGAAGAAGAAGAAGAAGAAGAAGAGGAAGAATGGGTGTGCCGAGGAGAAAGAAAGAGCGAAACAGAGCTAGAGACGAGCAAGGCGAAGAGATTGGAGCACACAAAAAAGGACGATGGCAAGGGGAGCGCGGAATAGCAATGAACGGAGAAAGAAATAATTCGACTCAAACCATCGCCCTCGGAATATGGACTTTGCACAGTGAGTCAGCACCGATATGATAAAAGGTAAAGAATAAAGAGAATGAATGGAGAAGGAGTGGGCCACGCCCGCGTTCACACACTGCTGTTTGACAAAGAGAACACGTGACATTATAATTCACAGAGTCTGCCATCAACTCAATTTTTTAACATGGACCACAATTCCAACGCAGAAAGCACAAGTGGGACTCGTGGAACTTCCAGACTACTTAAGAAAATACATGAAAAAGGCATCTTTATTCTTTCTCGTAATATTTTACATTTTCATCGATATCTGCAATTGCTCGTTTTGCGTGAATTTGAATTTGATTTTGAGATGTATATAACACCTGCAACGACTGAATGCAATACGTGATTGATTATACAAGAAAGCATACAACAATAGAAGTTCTTATTGGTACTAGTAGCGTTACCATAACTTGGGACAAACTAAGGTCCAGATAGTTTCAAATATATCCGTACAACTTGGGGTAAATTGAGGTAAATTTTAGATTCAATCCTAGTTATGCTTTGAATTTTTTTTTATCTAAAAAAACCCAACACTTTCGTTCTAATCCTAAATCTACCCCCGTGTCCAAAATCCCCCATTGATTTTTCCAATATTATCAAGATCAGAAGATTGATATTGTTCTATACGAAAGTGAGAGCTTTGATGAAGACGCGAGGTCTAATAATGAACTTCTAATTAGCCCAAACATTCATAATTTTGAAGAAGTTCAAGGCGATTTTTGGACGATTTGGTAGATTTGGAACTATCGTGAAAATGAAGGGTTTTTTTTAGATAGAAAAAAGTTCATGTAGAATTAGGATAGAATCTAAAGTTTGGGTTGTTTTTGGGAGTTAGACCTAGTGAATTGGGACTTCTCATGCTACTAATGTCACGAATGATAACCATTGTGTTCCGAAAATAGATTTTTCTATTTTTGTTCCGTGGATGAGTTTCTGAATAGAAATGCGCATTTTATTTATTTGATAACGATACAAAATTTCTCCCATTTATGCTCTTTTCCATTCATTGACGAGTAGCGGCCGGCAGGGGGTGACGGTGGCCAGTGGCAGGTGGCGGCAAGAGGCAGCGGTCAACCGGTGGCCAGCGGGGGGTGGCCATCGGTCGTGGGGGGTGGCGGCGGCAGCTGGCCGGCAGCAAGCGATGGGAGGCAAGGGCAAGCAATAAGAAAAGTTTTTCTTCATCTTTTTTGTTCCATAAATACAAAAGTAAAAAATCTTTACTTCTCATTTCTATTCTAAATATATTTCTAAACTAAAAATTTGTTCAAAAAATATAAAAATGAAATTACGTTATCAAACAGATTTCTATTCCAAACTTGTTCCTGGGAACGGAAAAATATAAAAATAAAGAAACATAATGGTTATTATTATTATCACGCGTGCCATAAATGTCGTATATAAGAACATTTGAACAAAACAAAATATGATTTGATATGGATGGTTCTACGGATGTTTCTCTGGATATTGTTGGTGTGCAAATTCTCCAAGCCAAACATTTGCCCCTCTAGAGCCCGCCCACTACCAAAAAAGTGAGTCCCTGTGAGGACTTTTTAGGAACATCCTCCGTGATTATGTCGGTTGTGTTTTAGTGATAGGGATGATGGACGGATTACTGACTCGTTCTGATTAAAATGCAATACAATAATATTCTCTACCTAAGAAAATTCTTTTCTAAAGTATGGTAAGATCTTTTACTAGGCAAGTTGCCCATCAAAATTGTTAGGAAGTGTACGTCAATTTACCCCTAAATCCGTGTATGCATTACGAGCGTTTGAAAATATTCCGACTAACAAAAAACAATTAAAGTAATGAGGGACACTCTCCTCGTAACTAGATTGAGTAGAGCCTTTATCTAGCTAATAAGGAATTAGTGCATATAAGAATATCATCTTATATGAGTAATCTATCTAGTTCGTAGTGCATAACGTTAGCTTAGGTGGAGCCTAGGTGGCCACATTTTTTTTAATGTATAAAATACATATTCTGGAAAATGTTGATTTTTCTTTACTCAACACAAATTTGTTTTTTAGATAGTCACAACGACTTGATCTTCCTAACTAATTTTCCAAGGTTAAGGTGAAATGGAAGGCCCACTAGAGGGAAATTTTCTTTTATAATCTGGTAAGTTTTAGCTGTCCGTCCAATGAAGTAATTGAGTGGAAGATTAGAGATACATATAAATATCATCATTGATTATGCACCAGAAGCCAACTGTACTCACTATTAAATTTTGTAGCAACCCAAGAAAAAAACATCATGACTTCCACACCCAAAGAGAGATGGATTGTTCTAGGTAGATGCACTCATAGTCCAAGTAGAATAATTATCATAAAATTGCCATATGTTTATATGGTTGGGATTTTGTTGACGTCCTTTGTTCTTGCTCTTTTAAAAATTACTTATTGATATGAGTTTAATGTAATTTTCCCTATTATTCTCAGCGGTAGCATCAATCGACAAATTTCTTTGATTTTTCCTTTTAGCAACAAAGAGCGAGAAAATGATAGAAGAGGAGGAGGAAGAATGGTTGTGCCAAGGAGAAGAAAGAACGAAACAAAGCAAAAAGGACAAGAGACTAAAGGTGATTTGGTAACTATTCTATTTTCGAAAACAATTTTTGCTCGGGAATAATTTTTTTATTCCATTCCCAAAAACAATATTTAAGCATTTGAAAGTGTTTGGTAACTGTCCAAAATTTATATCCCTATAATAGAAAAATAACATAAATGTATATGGTAACTGTACAAATTTTTTTTATTAATAATATTTTGAATATTTTAATAATTTTTTTCTTTTCTTTTTTTCTTCTTCCACTTCCTTAGCCCATGGCAAAGTCTCCAGCACTGGCGATCGGCCACAGGCCAAGGTCGATGAGGGTGCTGCAGCCCTCATCGGCCACAAGCAAGGGTCACCCTCGACGCCACCCTCACCAGATCCGGCAAGGACGACTCATAGCTTGGGCGAGGGCCGCCCTCACCGGATTTGGCAAGGGCTAGGCCCTCATCGGTGGCCAACGGCCGACGACTGGCCACAAGCTAGGAAAAATGAAGAAGACCAACCAAGAAGAAAAAGAAAAAAAAATTCTTTTTCATTTTTTTATTCTTGTTCCCATAACGAAGAATCAATTTTTTTTATTCTTGATTATGTTCCAAAAAGTGATTGTGAGAATAAATTTGTGCCCAGAAACAAAAAAATTTACTAAACGAATTTTTATTCTTTTTTTGTTCTAAAGAACAAAAGAATAGAATCGGATATTATTTGATCGGTTACCAAATAGCCCTACGAAGGCAAAGACATTTGAGTGCAAAGAAGGATGAAGGAAGGGCAGCGTCAAAACAGAGCAACTTTTTGCTAGAAAAGTTGATAACTCGTCTGAGTGGTTGCATGCTACATGATGCATGCTGGACCTTACACTCAAACTTTCATGATTCTTCGCATATTTTTTTTTTGGTTAAGATTCTTCGCATATTTTTGCTGCTAAAGATCTCAAAAAAAAAGGACACCGTAAGTGTCGTAAATTTTATACGGTGCTCACTTAACGAGCTCCATAGTCAGCATTTGGGATGAACGTTTTAAAAAATTTATAATACTATTAATAAAAAATTATGATATACAAGTGAACATTTTTTTAAACGTAAACACCAGTCAATGGCCTTAGAAATGGATGCTTTTCTTGCAAAGATCCAAACCACGAGACAAAAAGAGGAGATGGGTACAGACTATGGAGCTTCTTAACCTAACATTGGTTAGGCCTTTTGACTAAACACCAGCCAATTCCTTGAGCATAGAAATGGATGATTTTTCTGCATTATTGTTTCTTCGCTGGACCAGTCACCGTCACCACTGTCCATGTCTCCATCCTTTCCTCCACCGCTAATGGTCATACATTGATGAGTTATCCATTCTTTCGTCTTTTCCACCCGCAAAATGGTCCTTTCATCTTTTGCCACCCCTGATGTACCAGTCGTCCATCCCTTCATCCTTGTCTCCTCCACCGTCTATGGATGGACAAACATTAATCAGGTACTAGTCCTAAATCCGCTCCTCGCACGGGTCAATGATTTAAAATATAGAAGTAATAGAAATAACATTATAATTAAGCAAATTGTTAAATTAGGATGTCAATTGCTACTTTTGCCATAGACGTAACTTCAATTAGAATTGTTAGATAGAAACTTCTAAGTAAATTAAACTTTTTTCATTTTTTGTTAACATTTTAAACCAGTTTACTTTCTTGAATAATACTACTCTTTACAAAACAAAATTAATATGGAAACGATTCCGAGTCGCAACTAATATTGTTACGTCGTCTCTCATTCCGATTGGATTTCTTTCAAATGCTTGAACCTGTTTGGAGTCTTTTAACTTTTAACATGTATCTTTCAAATATTGCAATTATCACAAATTGATTTTAAAATTTTTCAAAAACATACAATTATTGACTGGTAAAGTTACGTGGGTTTTCATAATTTATAAAACTAATTTTTCTTTCACTTTTAATTTTTCAGAAGGACGGGGAGCAACGTTTTGCTGGAAAATTTTATAATAAATGGCTAAGTTTTAATACTAGGGATCCAAAAATTTAGAAATTTAAGACTGACTGAAACCCCGAGGAAGAAAGAGGAGATAGGGTATGGATGGAGCTACACTTGGGAAGTTGAATTGTAAGCGGACTGCCCCACGCCGTCACTAGCCAAAAATGTATATACAAAAAAATACGTCGGTCGCCTCCATCAAGACAAGAATGATGTACTTAATAACAATACATCAATAGAAATAATTGATTTATATATATAAATATATATGTAATGAATGATTTCTTTTTGCAAAGTTGCTGTTCCTTGATCAGTCACAATCATAGATGTCCAAGTCTCCACGTCCTTTTGTCCATCGCTACTGGACAAATTGCCTTAATTAGGGTACTTGTGAGAGAGAGAGAGATGAATGCGACAACTTCCTATATCAACATCCTCGTGAACCTATGACAACTGGTTGGAAAGAAGCTTTCCCATTCGCTTCAATTAACCTTTAGTTGAGTGAGGATACGGGGTGTCCCGTGCAGAGTTAAAGAGACGGGTGATCTCCATGATTTGCCAATGCAGAGATTACATATTGAATAACAAATTTTGATAATGTTCTTCTTATTGACACATTAGATTTGGACCAACTTATTAGACTCTTATATTGCATTGATATTAACTATTAGTTGAAAATAAGTCTTTACTTTTCATGTATTATCTTTTGTAGATTTGTTGACAAAAAGCCCCTCAAGGCATCCCTTTAAGTGAAATAAAAAACTCAATCCACAAAATAAAATTGAAATTATTTAATTTTTATGCCAACATAGAATTGCCATATGACGATATGGTTGGAATTTTGTTAACGTCTCTCTGTTCTTGCTCTTTTAAAAGTTACTTATTGATATGAGTTTAATGTAATAAGTTAATATCACAAAAACCCCAAACTGATACACCTATTATAAATTTATCTAAAACTAATATTTTGTCTACCAAAAATCTCAAACTGGTACACATGTGATAAATTTACCCCAAATCGGTACACTTGTGACAAATTTACACTCCGTTAAATTAGATTAATACCACGAAAAATTACAAAATAGTAAATTTGTGATAAATAGAGGGGTAAATTTGACCACCCGCCTCGGTGGCGCTGCTGGAGCGCGCACTCTTCCTCTCGCAAAAGGTTGAGTGTTCGAATCCCGGGCGCCGCAGGGTGACTTAACCGGTGGCACGTGTGTGGTGGGTGGCACGTGTGTGGTGGCTAACACATGTCGCTCCCAGGGTTTACTCCCCGGCTATCCACCGAGCGGGGGTTCCCTGGGTTATCCAAAAAAAAAAAACCTTAAACTGGCACACCGATCAACTGTCACGTGTCATTCAACTTAATAATTTGATGATAAAATTTAATGAAAATTAATGTATGGTAAATTTATCACAGATATATCAATTTGAGGTTTTTGATGGTCAAAAAAATTAGTTTGTGGTAAATTTGTTATAAATGTACTAATTTGAAATTTTTTTTGTATCAATCCCGATATAATTTTTCCTATTATTTTCAAACGGCAACATCGATATGACAATTTTCTTTGACTTTTCTTCTCATAAAGAAAGAGCGAGTATCGCACCAATAATGCATAGCAAACTCAATAATAGAGGCTTGTGAGGCATCGTGCAAGATGCCTTACACAGTACACCTAGTGTGGCATTTTTCTCTTTCAAATATATTGATGAGCTGCTCCGTTTCCCACTCTTCAATAGCCTGTCCTCACTTTATGAATCCGCTAGAATCGTATTATTGATTTTGTGAATATACTCAATGCGCTCATATGGGCACACCTTTTGAGGATTCTCGGACAAACGCATCTCTTTCGGCGGATACTGATGGGAACTTGATGGTACATCAACGGAGCTCGCTAGGACATGTGTTGGCATTGGCATTGGCCCACGAAGTAAAAGTAGTTTGCAGACTATGCACACCATTCACGAATTGATAAGGCGACATGTGAAACAAAGCTGTTCTAGATACTTCATCACCAAAATGTGTGCACCTCAAATGATATTGAGTAACATCTTGTGAGTTGCAACGCATATTTTAGCAAAGACTGATGAGAAAATAGTTTTCATTCATTACATTTTCCAAAAAAATAGATGATGGCTCGAACTCACTCTGTCCCAATTTTTTGTCTAAAAAAACCCCAACTCACTCTACTCCCAAATTTGCTCTCGTGTCCAAAAATCCCCATTGATTTCTACAAAATTATCAACATTAGAAGATTAATATTGTTCTATATGAAAGTGAGAGAGTTGATGAATACGCGGGTTCTAATAATGAACCTCTAATTGGCCTTAATATTCATAATTTTAATGAAACTTGCGGCGATTTTTGGATACTTTTACTCTTTACAGGACAAAATTAATATGAGAAACAATTCCGAGTCACCACTAACATTTTTTCATGCTCTATCATTCAAATTGGAGTTTGCTCTTTTTTTCAAATGCTTGGGTTTGGTTGGAGTCTTTTATTTTTAACATTTACTTTTTAAATATTGCAAGTATCACAAATCGGTTTTAAAAATTTTCAAAAACATATAGTTATTGACAAGTAAAGTTACGTGGGTTTTCATAATTTATAAACCTAATTTTTCTTCCACTTTTAACTTTTTTGAAGGACGGGGAGGGTCAAAAACAGCAACATTTTGCTGGAAAATTTTAAAATAAATGGCTGAGTTTTAATACTAGTGATCGAACGATCTAGAAATCTAAAAATGACTCGAACCTTGAGCAAAATAGAGGAGATCGGGTATGGATGGAGCTACACTTGGGAAGTTGAGTGATAAGCAGACTGCCCCACGTCGTCACTGGCCAAAAATGAAAAATACAAAAAGACCGCCGTGCGCGTCGGTCGCCTCCGTCAAGATAAAGAGCGATAGACTTATAAGTTATAAACAATCCACTGCTTGAGATAGATGACTCATAAAAATATACAAATATGGAAATGGATGATTTTTTCAATTTACTGTTTCTTGATCAGTCACCATCACTGATGTCCTGGTCTCCACGTCTTTCTTCCACTGCTCATGGAGAGAGAGAGAGAGTAATTGAGGGTGGTGGGACCTGAGATGGGCTTGAACGCGACAAGTCCCTCCTCCAGATATGATGGCTTTTCTGCATTTTACTATTCCTTTACTTGACCAGGCAACGTCACCATTGTCTATCTCCACGTCGTTTCGTCCACCGCTTCTGGACAAACATCTAAGTATACGTAAATGCATGAAAGCTGACCGGGTGCCCTCACTTTTCTGGCCTCTTTCCTCTTACCGGCGAGAAACATTGCTTTCCCACTTCACCCCCTTCTCGGGCAATGATCAATCAAGCAAACAGTTGGCAATCATTAAGTTAAAACGGACAACTCTCTTGCTGAGGCCCAAATGATCAAAGCTTTCCCTTCACTTCAATTAACCCTTGTTGCGCGAGGACGTGTGACGTCCCATTAAGAGTTTAAGAGATCGGTGATCTTGATGAACAGCAATTTTTTATTATGTTCTCCTTATTGACATATTAGATTTAGGCTAACTTCAATCCTTATATCTAATTAATGTTAACCATTAGTTGAAAATATGCATCGACTTTTCATGTGTTATCTTTTGCAGATTTGTTGATAAAAACCCCTTTAGGCGTCCCTTTAAACGAAAAACAAAAACTCAGTTCGCAAAATAAAATTGAAGCTGTTTAATTTTTATGCCAACCATAATTATTAGATTAGAATGTGGAAATAATTATCATAAAATTTTCATATGATGATATGATTGGAATTTCGTTAATGTCGCTGTTCTTGCTCTTTAAATTACTTATGTATATGAGTTTAATGTAAATTTTTCCTATTACTCTCAAATGGCAGCATGATCGACAATCTTCTTTGATTTTTCTTCTAAGAAAGAAAGAAAGAGAAATTGATAGGAACCCAAAAAAAAAAACATAGAGACAGAGAGAATAATGAAAAAGAGGAGCAGATGCTGAAGAAAAGGAAGAGGAGAAAGAATGGTTGTGCCCAGAAGAAGAAAGAGCGAAACAGAGCAAGAATAATGACGAGATACAAAGAAGGTTAAAAAGATTTGAGTGCAAAAAAAAACAAAGGAAAGGCAGCGTCAAAATACAACAACTTTTTGTTGGAAGTTGTTAATAATCAAACTTTCATGATTTCTGTGCTCATTTTATTGCCAAAGATCTCATTATAACTATCTTGGCTTATCATTAATCTATTGATTTATTTCCCATTTGTAGCCAGAATCTCTTGGGTTTGATGCCCCACTTTTGTCTATTTAGCTTTTTCCAAAAGCGTCTTTATTAAAGGTGGTCCAAAGAGGGAGATGGGATGTCCCGCTATCCAATGTCTAGTAAAATTATTGCATCTTCACGTGCATGGCTTTTTTCAAATGACAGAGCTCTGTCAAACAAAATAGTACACATAGACCCCATTTTTGAAATCATGGGATTGTGATAATAATGCATCTCTGCCTCTTTGAAATAATAACTTCAATAATGATGTCATGGAAAACAAAAGTACACACTATGAGTTTTGAATGCTATCATCAAATCATCAGCCACGATATACTTATCATAATATAGACATATTTTTAAGTACCTATCATTTGTAAAGATGTGATTTAATTAACCACCAGATAAAAGATCACGATGCGAGAAAAAACATGGCTTATAAAACTACAAGCAACACCACCTAACTCTTATGATTACAGTTTGAACTTGACAAAGAATAAGGTAAATGTAAATTAGCATTCAGTAATAGAAGTTCTGATTGGCGCCAGTAGCATTACCATAACTTTAGACAAACTAAGGTCTAGATGATTTCAAATATACACGTACAATTCATGCTAAATTGGGGCTAATTTCTTTTAAAAAACCCAACTTAGATTTCTTAAAATCTCAATTTTGCTTCGAATTTTTTTGTCTAAAAAAATCCCAACTTTCACTCTACTTCCAAATCTGTTCTTGTGTCCAAAAATCCCCATTGATTTCTTCAAAATTATCAACTTCAGAAAACTAATATTGTTCTATATGAAAGTGAGGGTGTTGATGAATACACGAGTTCTAATAATGAACCTCTAATTGGCCCTAATATTCATAATTTTGAAGAAATTAGTGGCAATTTTTGGAAGCTTGAGCAGATTTGGGACTAGAGAAAAAATTGAGGTTTTTTTTTATAAAAAAATGCGGGTTAATAACATAAAAAAACTCTAAATTGGTATATTTGTGATAAATTTACTCCAAGCTATTTTTTTTACCATAAAAAAATTTCAAATTGATATACCTGTGATAATTTTATCTCGAAGTAATTTTTTTACCATTAAAAATCACAAATTAGTACATTTGTGATAATTTTAGAACGGTGGACTTGTAAACGATGACCGACGGAAATGGATTATTTTCTTCATTTTATTATTTATTAAAATTTTTTTAGTATGTCCTATCTCTAACTCTCCTCACTTTATGATATTTGTTATGCCTCTTGCAAAACGCGTAAGTCAAACTCAGTACATATGACACTAGCATCCCCACCCCTCCAATCTTTCTACCAATAAAACCACATACCTATTAGCTATTATTCATTTAGATCACCCATCACCGCTGATGCACAAATATTGATTAGGTGGGAGAAAATTGTAAAAGTAACGAAAGCCAAGCCCACATAGCCGGAGAATTGTATACAGTCTCTTGGATTGATTTCTTTTTCTAAAATTTAAATTGCACGCGCATCATATAGCTTCATAAAAATCAAAAACATATAATTACAAGCTGTCAAAACAACAAAATGACTCGGCCTTAAATCATCGCCCATGTGAAAAGTACTTTATACAGTGTCAGCATCAATATAACAAAATGTAATAAATAAAGAGAATAAACGGACAAGGATAAGCCACACCCACGTGACATGATGTCATTCTGTTTGGAAGTAGCAATACGGGTCCTACACGAGTTATTTCAAATTTTAAAACCCAACCCAAGATAAGTTTAAAACATGAAAGTCCAACTCCACGTGAGTCTTTATGGGTTTTGTAACAGACTCGTATTCAACTCATTTTGATTACTAACTCGAGCCCAAATTGTAATTACGTGGAAACAATCATTAAAATCGGAAGAAAAAATGGCATTGTTTCTTTGAAATAATCCATGTCACCCCTCGGCATTGCATGTAGGATTGTTGGTGATGCTTGAACTGTAATGTCGAATAAACCAAGTATAACTTGACCGAAATAACTAGATTACATTTTCCCACAAAGTTTTATGATTACATTGATTCAATTAAAAGTGATTTAGAATTTAATTAATTTCCGTATAATAAGTTTAAGGCTAATTGTGCAATTATGCCAATTATCTATCTAGTTAGTAGTGCATAATATTAGTTGATGTGGAGCCTAGATGGCCACGAATTTTTTGGAGAGCATATAAAATCCAATTATTGGAACATGGAGAAGTCCTTTCAAGTTATATAGAGTGCTACGTGTCAACCTTAAAGGCAGCCCTTTGGGTAGAGGCAATAATTACATAATTTTATAGAGAGACTCTCACACTGATTTAATATGAGAGGTTAGTGCATAAATTTTTATCGAAGAGTTTAATTTCTCAAAAAGAAAATTCACGCCTAGCATAATCAAATTTCGAGGACTTTCCACTCAGAGAGATACCGTAGGTGAAAACAGAAAAATAAAAAAAAAGGCAAAGTAATAGTAACCATAAGCTAAAAATGTGAATTGTGGGAAGCTAATCATAACATAATGGGTATATTAACATTTCATCATTTTTGTTCTCTTAAGGAAATATTACGTAGGGACAAATTTGAGAATAGCCCTGACAAAGTACCACATAAGAAATTTAATTTTCTCATAGCATTTAAAAAATATTAGAAGGAATCCGTACCAAAATTTTTTTAACATATTGATAAGATTGCACATTACTCGTAATAAAAACTACTTGTACTTGCTAAATATATCTATTATAGGGTAAATGATTTTCATATATGCCGAAATATTCCTTATGTCGTAAAAACACTCGTTAATAGCAAAACCATGTTCATTTTTAGTTACGCTTCCTTTTCATTAGCGTAATATCGACAAAAAATAATGGTTAACCAAAAGAAAAAGCCAAAAACAAGATTAATAAAGTACACGAGCTCTCTTTGCCGAAACTGAGTTTTTGACAGCCGCCCTTTTTGCAAGATAAAAAGTTGATTTCCTTTTTATTGACGGTCTCTCTCTCCCTCTCTCCCTCTCTCCTTGTACGAGGGAAATGCTGCTTTTCTGGAATCATTTTTTCGCAGGGACAAAGCATGGTAATGGTAAGTGAAGATGGGACACACTGATATGCAGTACAACCTGGCCCTTGGTGTCGGAGGCCAGTTGGACTAGCGGTGACTTGAAGTCTTCTTCCCACTCTTCTTCTGCAGCGAATTCCTTAGGAAGCTGAAAACTTGTAGGACACTGCTCCAACTCCAGGTCCTCGCTGGTCAAAAATAAAAATTATATATAAAAAAACAGACCGCTTTCGGTCGCCTCAATCAGGACAATAATGTGGACTTTTAAACAATCGAGCAATATAAACATTAATCCGGTACTAGTGCTAATATCTAAGTCACCATCTGTATATGTGTGGATATTAAGATGGATGATTTTTTGCATTTTGTTGTTCCGTGACCAGTCACCATCACCAGTGTCTGAGTCTCCATCATTTCCTCCACCGTTAATAGACAAACAGTTATTAGATAAACATAAATTAGGTATAAATCCTTACCTCCACGGCTAATGGACAAACATTGATATGGTAATAGTCCTAAACCCGTTCGTTGTGCTGGTCAATGAAACAATATTAAAATGTTGGGGGGCATTATAATCAAGCTAATTGTTAACATTATAATGTTAATTGTGATTGTTAGGTTCGATGTAACTTAAATTATAATTTAGTTATAAACCTTTGCGAAAAATTCCAATAAAATCCTTTCGGTCAATTTCGTCTGAATTACTAATGTATCAATCCAGTCATCACTTGGCGTCTTAAGTGGCACACCAACATGTCAGCGTCGAAAATTGGCCAGAAAAATAATATTAGAATTTCGTACAAAGGTTTATCACTAAATTGACAAAATTGAAAAGTTAATGACTAAATTGGCATTCGTACAATATGTTTATGATTAATTGAGTAATATTCCTCAAAGTTATGAGGGATGTTCTTTTTGCAATTACGTTGACAAGGATCTTTTGCATAATGACTACCTAGTTTATGAGGAATAAGTGCATATAAAAAAAATACCATGTAAAGTTAGCATTCTCCTAAATTGTGTGTGTGTGTGTGTGTGTGTTTGTGATATAGGGGCATGATGGAGACCCATTTATCTAGAAGCCCATGAAATATCATGTCGGTCCCATGAACCGGTTAAACTCAAACCTTTGGCCTATGTAGGCAGCTCTATCCCAGAGTAGTTTGCATGCAGTTTGTGGGATTCGAACCGGCAATCTCTAGTTCTTGAGCTGAAAATCCCCAATGACCCAATCAACTGCTCTAATCCCGGGGTTAAGTAAGCATAATTTTTATGGTAAAGAGTAAGTGTATTTTCTATTATGCATCATTTCTTAAGAACATGACAAAGTTAACATAAAATCATCATATGGTAATATTCAATAAGTGCGAGATAGAGATGCTAAGTAATTATAACGTTAAAATAATAGTATCATATTATAGATAGGCATAATATTGGTCTGAAATCTATTTTGAATATTAATCTGGCTGAAATTCTCTCTTAATTAGTTTCACATGACAAACTTGCCCATGACTAATTGTTATTTTGGAAATGTCGATTTATTCCTAATTCCATATATGAATTATGACTGTGTAAAAACATTTTGACTAATTAGAAAAACTTTAAAGCCATGATAGACATTCTCCTTGTGATTACATTGAGTAGAACTTATGTAGTTGATAAGGAATTAGTGCATAAAAGTACATTATGATATATGAATAATCTATCTAGTCAGTAGTGCAAAATATTTGCTTAGGTGGAGCCTAGGTGGCCACATTTTTTATATGGAGAACGTAGCAAATCCAATTCTTGAAATTAGGAAAAGTCTTTTCTGGCTATCTAGAATGCTATGTATCGACCTTAGAGGCAGGGCTTAGAGAAGAGACTGTTATTACATAATTATATAGATATTGATTCTCCTGTTGATTTTGTACATGAAATTATTGCATAATTTTGTATCAAAAAGTATAATTTCTCTAAAAAATAATTACACCCAACAAACACAATGATAAGCATGATCAAAGTCAAAGCCCTTTCCATAAAGAGAGATACTGTAGCCGAAAACGGAAAAATAAAGGAGACGAAAGAAAGTTAACGGCAAGCTAAAAATGTTGGCTATTCTAGCATTGTGTCCTTGTGGTCTCTTAAGAAAATATTACGTAGAGACAAATTTGGAACGACTCTAACAAAATATCACGTGTAAAATTTAATTTTCTCATGGCATGTAAAAAAAAAACAAGATCCTTTTGTGATTGGTCAGTTCATCCACAATAATTTATATTTATATTTATATATATTTTAAAAGGGGCTTCTATCGTCAAGGGACCTAACCATAAGGTCAGATCTCTTAACGTTGAAAAATATTGTGAGCAATCTGCATCGTTTATTATTTAACCTGTTAATAAGATTGTACATTACTTATAAGAATTATGAAAAAAAGTTCTAAATATATTATCAATTTAATCCTAAACTTTTTTTGCTAATTGAGTCCTAAATTTTTTGTAATTGTGTTAATTCAATCCATCCGGTCAATTTTGGCCAGCTGATTCTGGCATGAACCCTGGTTGTCCTACATGATGTAATCGATGTTAACGGGAATAATTTTTAGTAATATTTTAATATATTCGAATGATTTTTTTGTTTATTTTTTTAATTTTTTTTCCTTTCATTCTTCTTCTGACAGGTCGCCAGTGGGGCGTCGAAGAACAGCAACATTTTGCTGGAAATGTTTATAATAAATGGCTGAGTTTTAATACTAGCTATCTAGCTATTTAAAAATTCGAGAATGACTCACGAACCCCAAGGAAGAAAGAGGAGATAGGGCATGGATGGAGCTACGCCTGGGAAGTCGAATGGAAAGCAGACGTCGTCACTGGCCAAAAATAAAAATAAAAAAGTGCCGCTATATGTTAGTCGCCTCCATCAAGACAAGAACAATAATAGCCTCATAAACAATCCCATGATAGAAAAAAAAACAATCCCATGATAGAAATAAATGACTCATAAAAATATATAAATGTATGATGTTTTTGTATTTTACTGTTCTTTGATCAGTCGCCATCACGAATGTCCAAGTCTCCATGTCCTTTCATCCCGCTGCTCATGGTTAACCATCTAAATATACGAAATATGGCTTTTCTACATTTTACTGTTCCTTTAAATGACCAGTAGTGACCATCACCAATGTCTATCTCCACGTCCTTTCCTCCCCGCTGTTGGACGGACATCTGAGTGTACGTGAGATTGCTTTACTTAGGGTGGTTGTGAGAGATAGAGAGAGATTGACTGAGAATAGTTGGGGTCGCTGAGATGGCGTTTAATGCGATAACTTTCTCTTCCTGCAACTTCATAAAAATTTATGACTACCGATTGGAAAGAAGCTTCCCTTCACTTCAATTAACCCTTAATTGCGTGAGGATATGTGATGTCCCATTGAGAGTTTAAGAGACGGGTGATCTCGATGATTTGCCAATGAATAGAGAATATATTGAATAGCAATTTTTGATAATGCTCTCTTTATTGGCATGTTAGATTTGGACTAATTTAGACCCTCATATCTAATTGATTTTAGCCATTAGTTAAAAATAAGTCTCGACTTTTAATGTATTACCTTTCATAGATTTGTTGATAGAAAGCCCCTCGAGGCATCCCTTTAAGTGAAAAAGAAACTCAGTTCACAAAATAAAATTGAAGTTGTTTGATTTTTATGCCAACCATAATTATTAAATTAGAATGTGAAATTGCTCATGGATTCATATTATGACTGTTTGACAATGCTGTGATTAATTTCTAACAAAAAAATGTTATGACTAATTACGTCATGAGGGACATTCTCTTTGTAATTAAGTCGATAATGATCTTTTGCATAATAACTACCTAGTTTATGATGAACGAGTGCATATAAAGAAATTATCATGTAAAGTTAGCATCATCCTAAATAAACTTACAAGATTAATAAAAATAAAAAATAATGAGGAATTAGAAGCCATCTAGATATTTTAAATAAGGGTGTAGTCAAACCTATCTTGATGGTCCACCAAGACTTATCTGAATTTGGAATAGTTTGAAGGGTCCATTATTTTTTCATAAAGGAAATATTTCCTAGGGACAGATTTGGAACAACCCCAACAAAGTTTCACGTATAAAATTCAATTTTCTCATGGCATCCAGAAAAAGCAAGGTCCCTTTATGATTGGTCTCTACCTCCTCATGAATTTTTTTGTTTATTTCAAGAAGGGCTTCTATTCTCAAGTGACCTAGCAATAAGAAAAGATTTGTTGATGTTTAACAAATAATCTGTACCATTCAATTTTTAACCTATTCATAAGATTGCACACTACTCCTAATATTTCGAGGAAACGTATCTATCATAGTGTAAATGGATTTCATGGTAAGATATTTCATATGTTGTAAACTCTCATAAGTAGTAATATGTTTCATCAGTGTAAAATCAACAAAATTACAATAAACCGAATCAAATAATGGCTAATAAAAAGAAAAGCTAAAAAAAGGATAAATAAAAATATTGTAGGATAAAAAGATATTTTCGGACATGGGGCAGTTTTTACGGTAAAAAATGAAGGTAGATTGTGCTTAAATTCCAATTCTCATCAATTTAAATTCCAAAAAAGAGTACTTTTCTTTTTACCCAAAAAAAATTCAAAAAAAGAATACAATTGAGATTCAAGAACTTTTAGTGAAGTTTATGCCAGGTGGGGACTGGGGAGAGTACAATAGTACGGCCTTTGATATATGTGTCCCAAGATCTCTCTATTATATACTATGGTTTAAGTTAGCAAATACCTATCTACTCTTTCGAGCTCCACACAAATTTTTTATTTATATTACTGTACAGTGTACACGAGATCTCTTCTTCGGAACTTGTATACAATGATTTTCCCTGACAGCTGCCCTTTTTGCAAGATAAAAAGTTGATTTCATTTTAATTGACAAATTTGATCTCTCTCTCTACACAACCACACACGAGCGAAATGCTACTCAGCTTCGTATCGAGTTAATACCACGAAAAACTCCGAATTAATATACTTGTAATAATTTTGCTCTAAATTAACTTTTTAATAATAAAAAATCTCAAACCGATATACTTATGATAACTTTACCTCAAACTATTATTTTGACTATCAAAAACCTCACACTGGTATACCTGTGATAATTGTACTCCGAACAAATTTTTTGACCACAAAAAACCCCAAACCGGTACACCTGTGATAATTTTATCCAAAATTAATTTTTTGATCACTAAAAATTCAAAACTAGTACATTCCCTCCGTTAGTGTATTAAATTAAATTAATATTACAAAAAATTACAAATTGACAAATTTGTGACAAACAGAGGGGTAAAATACAAAATCGGTACACTTGTCAATTATCACGTATCATCAAACTTAGCTATTTGATATTAGAATTTAACGGAAACTAACCGAGGGTAAATTTATCACAAGTATATCAGTTTGGGATTTTTAGTGATTAAAAAATTAATTCAGGGTAAAATTGTCACATGTGTACTAATTATGGGTTTATGGTAATCAAAAAATTAATTCGGGATAAAATTATCACAAATATACCAATTTGAGATTTTTTATGATTAAAATTTTTTTTAAATAAATTTATTATATATATATCAATTTAAGATTTTTTATGGTATTAATTCAATCATGTTTTTTTCGAAATCAAAGTCTAGTAGTGGTAAGGGAAGCTGGACGCACCGATACGAAGTGTAACTTGGCTCTTGGTGTGAGATCCCAGTTGCATTAGTGGTCACTTGAAGTCTCCTTCACGCTCTCCCTCTGCGGTGCGTATTAATGGTGGGACAGTACTATGACTTTTTTCTGAACACCGAGCCTCTGCTAAGGGGTCTAATTCCAGATTTATTAGAGTAAAGGGGCTATAATAATATTTGTTATTTTCAATGGAGGGTGATAGAGAGAGCGACATGTGATGAGTCTTTATACCTAAGCATTACTTTTTCTTTTTCCATTCGGTCGGATTTTGGTCCCTTTTTTTTTGGTCGGATTTTGCTTTTTTGGTCCTTGACTGGCCTGTAACCTTCAGATTCTGATGATAGGAACACAACTACTTTTTGGCTGATATATGTGATTATCGACGGTCGAGATTCGATGATTTAGAACCTCCACAAAGACCCACATCACGAGAAAGAAAGAGGAAAAGGGTATGGACTCTGCACATCGGTAGCCTCACCTTAGTTAAGGCCTTAATAAAGCACTAGTCAAATCCTTGGGAAGCTGAAAACTTGATAGCACACTGCTCCAAGTCCTCACTGATCTAACGTAGAAATAAAAAATGACCGCTCTCGATCTTCTCAATCAACGGGGGACTTAAATTGATTTTCTTTGTTTGATTTCTTCGTGTTATAAAAATTAAGATTACTATTACGAAAAATCTTAAATTAATATACATATAATAAGTTTATCAAAAATTAATTTTTAACCATCAAAAATCCTAAATTGGTACATTTGTGATAATTTTACTCCAAATTAATTTTTGACCACAAAAAACTCCAAACTTGTACAAATTTACCCTCCGTTAGTTTTCAGTAAATTTTACTGTCAAATTACTTTATTAAATGGCATGCAATGATTAATGGATGTACCATTTTTGGGTTATCATATTTGTGATTTTTTGTGGTATTAATTAAATTGAACGGAAACTAAATAAGGGTAAATTTATCACAAATATATCAGTTTATAATTTTGGTAGTGAAAAAATTAGTTTTGGGTAAATTTGTTACAGATATACTAATTTGAGATTATCAGTTGTCGAAAAATTAATTTAAAGTAAATTTATCATAACTATACTAGTTTGAAATTTTTCATGATATTAACCTTATTCTTCCTAACTCTACACAACTTTATATATATATATAGTGTTCACGAGGTCTCTTTTTCGGAACTTGCATACATTGATTTCCCTTGACAGCTGCCCTTTTTGCAAGATAAAAAGTTGATTTCATTTTGATGGACAGCTTTCATATATATATATATATCTCTGCACGCGCACACGCGCGGGAGAGAAATGCTGGTTAGCTTAAATCATGTTTTTACGGAGTCAAAGTCTGGTAGTGGTGAGTGCATATGGACACACTGATAAAAAAACTTGGCTCTTGGTGGGGGATGCCAATTGCATTGGCGGTGACTTGAAGTCTTTTTCACGCCCTTCCTACGCAGTGAATATTAATGGTGGGATAGTACTATGACTTCTTTCTGAACACGAAGCCTCTACTAAGGCTACAATAATATTTGTTATTTTTAAGCGAGGGTGATAGAGAGAGAAACGTGATGAGTCTTTATACATAAGCATTACTTCTTTTTCCATTCAGTCGGATTTTGGTCCTTGACAGGTCGATAGTCTTCAGATTCTGGCGATAGGTAGGAACACAGCAACTTTTTGCTAACATATGTGATTATCGACGGCCAAGATTCAATGATTTAGAACCTTCACAAAGACCCACATCACGAGAAAGGGAGGAAAGGGGTATGGACTATGCACATCGATAGTATCATCTTAATTAATTGAGGCCTTAATAAAGCTCTAGTCAAATCCTTGGCAAGCTGAAAAGTTGATAGCACACTGCTCCAAGTCCTCGCCGATCTAACATAGAAATAAAAAATGGCCGCTCTCGATCTTCTCAATCAACTGGGGACTTAAATTGATTTTCTTTGTTTGATTTCTTCGTATTATAAAAATTAAAATTAATATTACGAAAAGTTTCAAATTAATATACATATGATAAATTTATCAAAAATTAATTTTTTGATTACCAAAAATCCTAAATTGATACACCTGTGATAATTTTACCTCAAATTAATTTTTGATCACCAAAAATTATAAACTTGTACATTTGTGATAAATTTACCATCTATTAAATTGAATTAATATAAAAAAAAATCACAAACTGATACACCTATAACAAATAGAAAGTAAAACCCAAAAGTGATACACCCGTTAACTGCCACGTGTCATTCAACTAAAAAATTTGACAGTAAAATTTAATGGAAACTAACGGTGGGTAATATTATTACAGATATACCAGTTTGGGGTTTTTCGTAGTTAAAAAATTAATTTTTGGTGAATTTATCATATATGTACCAGTTTGAGATTTTTCGTAATATTAATCCTAAAAATTAAGCTGCAGGTCCATCAAGTGGGTTAAAAAAAATCAAAAACAAATTATTACCAGCTGTTATTGTAAGAAAATGGCTCGACTTGGATTAGCTTGTTTAATAAGGACTTATTATAGTCTGTCATTGTCTGTGTAATAAATTGTAATTAATGGAAGAAATGGACGAGCACAGGCCACACCCACACACGCACGTTGCAAGTAGCATCTTTAATCCTTCTAATTATATTAATATTTTCATCGATATTTGTATGTGGGGGCTTGTGTGAATCAAGATCTAATGAATAAAATGATTCGTTTAAATCATCCCCGCTGTAATAAGTACTTTATACAATCTGTCATCATCAACATAACAAATGCAATTAATAAAGAAAACAAACGGTCAAGGATAATTCAGATCCACGTGACACAGAGTTCTAATTAGAGGTGGCAATATGTGTCAGAATTCAATTTTTAACTCAATTTTAGTGTACCAAGTGGTTATAGGACACTAAATATTTTAACAACAGATCGAAATGAGACTAAAAAATCAAAGCCAACTCCACGTGGGTTTGCACCAGACTCATATCCAACCAAATTATAAGGTAAAGTGAGCAAATAATCTATTACTACTATCGTGGTGGAAGAGATATCCTTTCGATGTATCCCCATCCTTTTTAATTAAAAGTTGAAATTGGTAATAATAAAATGCTTCGCTAGATTATATAGAGATGGTTTTATTGTTTCTTTACTTGACTGGGCACCATCACCAATGTCCAAGTCTCGACATCCTTACCTCCACCGTTAATGGACAAATATTGATTAGGTAGTAGTCCTAAACCCGCTGCTTGTGTGGGTCAATGAAACCATATTAAAAACATAGGAGTAACATTATAATTAACCTAATTGAATGAGAAAAGGATTGAAGTTTAATTTTCGAAATGTTATATAGTTCGAAACATCTCTAAAACAAAAAATGGCTGTGTTATTGATTTGTATATTGAATAGCAATTGTTGATAATGTTTTACTTATCGATGACCGAGATTTGGTATTAGAGCTCCAACGATTCAAAATCTTAAATGAAGATTCAAAGCACTAGAAAGGAGGAGATGGGCATCGACTATGGAGATCCGTAATGTAACCTTAGTTAAGTTAGAACTAAGCACTATCAAATCCTTGGGAAGCTGAAAACTTGGTTGCACACTTTTCAAGTTTGTCATTGGCTAAAAATAAGAATAGAAGATGACCACTCTCGGTCTTCTCAATCAAAACAAAATTTGTGAACTTTAATTGATTTCTCCGCTTTATAAAATCTAAATGGCAGTTCCATCAAGTGGCCTAAAAAAATAAAAAAAAAACAAATGATTACCGGATGTTAATAAAGAAGATAATTCGGCTAGGATTATCGCTTGTTTATAGTCCGTCATTATCGATATAACAAAATGTAATTAAGAAAAGAGACAAATGGACAAGGACAGGCCACACACGTGATAGGTAGAATCATTAATCTTTTTCACAAAGTTAATATTTTCATCGATATGTGCATGTGGGGGCTCGCGGGAATCAACATAAGGTGACAGATTAGGATTTCAAATGTATTTAATACCTTCAATTAAAAATGTAAATAATTAACTTGAAGTATGAACAAAGGCAACATAGGTTAAAACCGACATTTAGAATAATACATGAAAAATATAATTTTAGACCCCATGCAATGAACGGACAAGAGTAATGAGTGTGGCCTTGGGTCGCCCAAATAGTTAAGAAGTTGCGGTTCCACTACTACTAGTAACGTGAGCAAGTGCGTGATCCCCAATGATATTGCTCTTCACGTGATTTCATTTGTTATTAACCGTGAAATGCGGATCTACTTAGTAGCGCATTAACTTTGCTTAAACTTTATGTTGTTTGTCGAGCCCTGCTTCGATCTCTGTTTCTTTGTGCCTTTTAAGGCTTCTTTTGTTTATTAAACTCTGCTTTGGAAATCATGATAATTATAATCAAATGAAAGATTCCCTTTTTGCACCTTAGTTTATCCGACTCGAAGGCTCTTGTTAGAAAGCAAAGAGTGACCGCACTTAATTTTTCTTAGAGTTCCGAGTGGGCCAGAAACCTAAATGAAAAAGCAAAAAGGAGTCGCATAAGGATACCTTAAGACTAAAGTTGGACCGTCATCTCAATTAAGTGTCCAGAAAAAGCCCAGATTCGTTTTTTAGGACTTTTGTAATGTTTGTTGGCCCAACACATTAGGTCAACATATTCAGAATTGATCTTAAATTTGAGATGGAGTTTATAATTTAGCTGGAAATGCGCTATCCTTACTAATTTTAGCAACTTTCTCAATTTTTATTAGGTCCACCGTCAATCTAAAATATAATTTCCACATTCATTATCGGATGGGTGACACGTGGAAGAATTCAACGGCCAAATTAACTCCAAAAACACACGCGACTTATCCAAGCATAATAAAATTTACTGACCATATAATATTTATTCAAAAAATTTACTAAGCATCTTGAAAGTTATTTCGATGTATAAGAAAATCACTAATCACATGCGAATGCTACAAATAAATGAAAAGTTACCACATCACATATGTTATGTTTCAAAAGGCCTCTCGCCATTTAGATTGATCCGGCCTACTACACAAAGAAAGGAACAATGGTCTGAATTTTCGTCATTCATTTAGCATGAAGACATCAAAGATGTTGTTTGTATATCAAAATAGCTAAACATTTACCTGTCCCTCAAATTAGAAGTAACTAACTAACAACAATTTGCAACTCCCGAATCATCATGTCATCAACCAACATCCAAAAGGCCTATCATGAAATTGCCACGAATTGGAATAGAGATTGCCCAAAAAAATAAATAACAATAACTAATAAAAACACGAGAAGCACCGATTTTGAGAGAACCATTTCAAAAATATAAGATATAAAAGAAAGAAAGATAAAAAAAAAAAGAACAACGAATAAATTGAAACTAGCTCAAAAAGGAAGAAAACAAAAGCCGAAAGACTTGCACTTTTCATCGTTCATCACAACTGCATAATGGAGGCATAGCTAGGAAGCTACCTCAAGCTAGGCAAAGGTGCACCTTGGATTAAGCTGAAAACTCTGAAGAAAAAACTTGTCACATGCTTTCCTACACAAACCAAATCAACTTCTCTCTTCGGAGACATTCGATAGAAAAAAAATCTATTTTTGAAATATAATAGTTATTATTCATGTCCAAAATGTGAGAACACACGAATGTATATTTCATGGCAATTGGCAGTATTTGCCAGTTTCAGGAGTTATAATCAGCAACCTTAACTATATGATAGGGTGAACAATCTGAAAGTCATCACTCTTAACCCGTCGAAATTTGTGCTCTTAGACTATGCATAGGGTACGTAATATAATCTGAAGTCTTTAGCCACAGGTGTCAGTGAAAAAGCAAGCAAATGGAAAACTCGAACATAGACTGAATCAAGAATTCCACCGTTTGATCATGCCTGTAGATGAAAGCTTTAATGGACCATGGTATATATGTCCCATTAGTTGACTTAGCATAAATGATTTAGAATAGATTGGTAATTAGTATTGCCATGGAGAATCAGAAAATGATTGATGAAATGAATTTACATCCCCTTCACATTAGAGCTAGATACCGAACAAATTAACCGCAATCTGCACAGCAGAAATATTACGGTATCAACCAACATACGAAAAGCTTGTTGAAAAGCATTAATGAATTTGGAAGGGAAAAAGAAAAGATAGTAATAAATGCAGAAACATGACTAAATGAGACTACAAATCATACCATCAAATTCTCATGACGAGCGAGGGAGGAGGAGTTCGGATACTTGGCTAGTACAGGGTAAAAGTGATTGATCCCTCATTTTCGACATGGTGCGAAGCTCTCTAAATCTTCAAGTTCGACAAACGTTTTCCCCTTTCTCGTGAGAGAAATCCATCCTAGGGGTTTCGTATTTCGCCAATGCTCGAGGAATAATGTACCTTGGGAGCACTTTTATCTAATGTCATCACCTGAAAAATGGAGTTGCCTCCATATTTGAAAAGGTGGAGATGACCCCAACCAATGGAGTAACGCTCCATAGATTTCCACAAACCAAACCTCGTCGTTGTTACTCTTTTCTAGTTCTACTGGCCAGGTCGAACCGTCTGGGACCTTGAGAAGCATCGAGTTGGAGAGATTATTTCCATATCTCCTTCAAGAACCTTTTCGAAGTTTCCTATTAAGAACCCAACTCAAAGTACTTTACCCAAAAAAAAAAAAACCCAACTCAAAGTAAGTTCAGTGCACTCATTCATCACAGCTAGATCCAAAGTGCAAAAGCACAAAAAGGCATAGAATTAAGAACTTTTACATTTTACGCAGTCATTTGAAGAATAGGTTCCACAAGGTGGTTCCGTGCAAGTGCAGATTTGAATGTGAATAACCGTTGCTCGTTTTCATAAGAGTAATGCCTTTGGAAATGATTGACAAAACGATGTGATAGTCTTACCCGCAGTTTTGTATAGCAATTCTATGAATTAACTCTTTTAGTTGCAGTGTTACTCTTACTTGATAATATTCATACGACATGTGTGTAAAAAATTGAAAACTTTTACTTTGATTGGTGCCTGACCAAACGCAACCTAACTCTAAACTCCAGAATGAGAAAATGTTACACTTTGAAAAATAGGATTACTCGAAAAAGATGAGCTATTTCGACTCAAACAATTGTAAAGATAAGAAGAATATAAAAGATCAACTTGAACTCGACCATACCCATGGCTTAGAAAAATCCATCATGCATGCAGTGAAGGATGTTCCTTGTTGCCATCAGAGCCAAATTTTGAAGAAACAAAGGGGCTTTTTTATTGCAATGACTCGGTTGGCATGAACCCAATTGCTCTCACTCATTATATTACGTGATTTTCACATGAGACCCAAAAGATATGTGTTGAACCCAAATATCGCGCATAAAAAAAAACGAGAGGCAAAAATAAGGAATGGTGCAACTGGTACTCTGGGTCCATCGTGGCCACTTGTGTGGGACTTACCATACAAAGTACTTGCATGTTTGGGCTTGGATTTACACTTTACGAAATTGGGTCCGTTATAATCATTGCTTAGGTAAGTCTCACGTGTGTCACATATAGGCTTAGACAATCAATGACTAACATGGAGTTAGCTTGATGGACCCAGCACAAGCAAGAAATTTCCCAATGCATCAATTGTTAAGACTCATCGAGTCTATAGTGGACCAAGTTTACACAAAAATATACCCATTGCCAAAAACTTTGCATATTAGGCATCTGCATCTTTTACCACAAAAAAAAAAGTAAGGAAAATAGACCATTCGGCGCTAGTGTAAAGAAAATTTTACGGGGATATCTTTCGCCCTAAATTTGTATACTGTAATTACTCAATCTTTGGCCACTCGGTTCCTTCCAAAGGGGGCAAAATAATGAAGAGGAAACTCCTTCATCCTAACACAAAATCAGCATAGGAGAGAGAGAGAGCGAGAGAGAGAGAGTGTGTGTGTGTGTGTGTGAGAAACGTGAAGAGTAAACTTACAAGTAAAGATCAGGATGAAGCCTCGATATTTTGCTTTCCCAAGTTGATATGGTTTGGATCGAAAACTATATGACATCAATTTCTCTCAATGTGCCCATGGGGGAATCCTAATGACTGAGTAACGTGAAACCAGGAAAAGAAGAAGTAAATACAGTCGCTTGAGTGTTCTCCCCAAGCCCAAATGAGAAGATGAACAATCACATGAATGGTAAACTAACTGAATATAGCCATTGTTAGACAATTTACTTCCTAAAGAATGCTTTAGATTGCTGGTTAATTGACTTTCATGAGCCTCTTAAGGCTGTTGATTAAAACTACTGAACTTAGCAAGTTAGCGGGAACAAGGACACTAAAAGTGTCAAAAATTGTGTACGGCGCTCACTTTAGTGTCAAGAGTTTTTGCCGGCTCACTTAAGTGTCAAATCGGAAAAAAAAAACGATCACTTAAGTGTCACCGACGAGAAATTCCGATTAAATTAATTACGTAATTTTTATAATTAAATTTTACTATGAATTGGCGTAATTTTAAAAAAAAAAATCGGTCCATTGGCATTTCCATGTGTATATTTGTTCCTTCTCTCCCTCCACGTCCACCTCTCCCGTTTCCATGGAACCCTAGCCCTCCGCAATCACTTTCCGACCCTCCGACGCCGGTGACTTCCTCTCATGGGCCAGCGACGACAGAGTCACCCTCTACCTCCGCTGGGACTCCGTCGCCTCCTTGGAGGCTACCGACTTGTATCTCCAGGCCGTCACCATTCGCCACCTATGGCGTCGCTCCATCTACATCGGCAACCGCTCCATGAGGTACGTCTCCGTCAAGCTCGGGTCCGGCGACGAGCGGTGCCGCGCCCGCCTCGGCTACGTCGTCGGGGCCGAGTTCTGGGGGCGGGGGTTTGTGACAGTGGCACTGAGGATGGCCGCCCGCCCCGTGTTCGACAAAATGCCTGAGTTCTTCCTGTCTGCACATTCTCTCTGCGAGCGTCCATTTCCAGATCGGAACCCAACACGCTCCTCCTTCCTTCTTCCTCCTTCTTCCTTCATCCTCTTCTTCTTCATGTTCAGAAAGCCTCTCTGCTTTCCCACAAAATGAGAGGCGTTCACCACCACAATCACCACAACGACATCAACAATCACGACGACAACAGCATCGACACTGTAAACGCCGCCGCTACTGCGATCGTCGCCGCCGAGGCTCGCGCCCAGCCCGCCGCCATTCAGGTACATCTCTGCCGAGCTGTACCCCGCGTGCTTGCTTGCGGGCGCGTATGTCCCACGGGTGTGGGTCGATTTGGGTCTTGCGTGTTTTCCTCTTTGATTTTGAGCTCGAGGTTGGTGTGGGAGGAGGAGTCGAGACATGATTTGTGCATTTCTACGTATTCACGGCCTTGCGTTTGTTTATTTAAATTTGCGTTTTCTCTTTGGTTCTGATCTTCCGGTTGGCGTCGAGCGCCTTATCACGTGAATCGAATCATTAGGCGTGCCTTGATTGTCTTGTTTTGTGAGATTTTTTTGGACGAACTGTGTTCAGAGATTTCACATCTGTTTAGATCAGAGCTACGAAGACATGAATCGGGAAAGTAAATGGAGGCAGTGTTGTGATTTATCTACACCAAAGGCAGAGGCTTTCTTCTTTCTTAGGTCCTGTTTTGTCGCCGAGAAGATTGATCTAGATTTGTAAAGAGACAAAGGGTCATATGGTCAGGCCAATCTTTTATAGGGTGGTTCCTTCTGATTGCGAAAGCAAACTGGCAAAACAGGGGATTATCTAGCCAAACATAAGGATAGGTTTGGGAAAGATTCTGAGAGGGTCATGAAATGGAGGGAATCTCTTGAGGATTTGGCTAATTTGGTTGGGTGACACTTCTCAAAAGGTACCACTACTTCCTCCCTCTTTAAGTTTGACAGAGTAGGTTGGATACACTTTTTCCTATGCTTGGGGTTTTCTTCTAAGTATTTCAGCGTTGAAATATACATGTACGGTGAATCCTTTTGAAGTTATCTCCTTGTACTGAAGATTATAATGATTCTCTGTCACTACTACATAGCCTACTCATGTACAGATTGATGGTGATGTCAATATGACAAGTATATTGACGTAGCAGTAAGCTGCAGTTGAATCTTCATTATAAATTTATTTCTTGTCTCTTGCCGCAACTTGAAACTAACTAGTTTTCTGTTCTTGGTACAGTGGGACCTTTTCCTTTTCTTCTTCTGAGCTGATGCAATGGAACTTGCAGGGTTGAATCAAAGCTCATTCAGACAATCGTTAAAGAAGTCTCGAGTAAATTAAATCGCCCCTCTTTGAATGTTGCAACTCACCCAGTTGGCATAGATGACACCCTTAGATGGAATTACTCCAATCCTTGGAATTGGCCTGGACGATGTCCGTATGATTGGCTTCTATGGAATTGGAGGCATACGCAAATCCACCGTTGCCAAGGCCATTTAAAATTAACGTTGGATCGGATTTCCTTTTCCAAGTAATTTTCGAGAACTACTCTAAATGTTGTTGACTGTCCCTGATGCCAAATTGATTTCCTAGGTTCAACCGAATTTTGACGGTCAGTGCTCCAACAAGAGCAAAAAATATAGCCACAAAGCGACAGACAAATTTATATGTATGCAAAAACACTAGTAATAGAGCTACGGAGCAGAAAAAAAAACCAATACCTGAATCCTACTGCCATGGCATCCGCGACACAGTTTCCTTGCACAAAAGACAAGCACTTAACGTTTTTGTTTTGAATCAATAATTTAGAACAGCCATTTTATGAATGAACCTGATAGAGAAAAATGAAAAGAACAATTAAGTGAAGGTGACGGATTGAGAGTGAGACAACATTAATGTCATATTTGTGCTGCTGTGTGCTTGGCACTGAAATGACCACTTTTTAATAACGATCTACACCAAAGTGATCACTTTAAAAAAAAATTGGCACTCAAACGATTACTAATTACAACTTTTAGATGACGTCATTTAGGGGCTATATGTTGGTTGGGCACACCGGCGAGCCAACGTAGGATTAAGAAATTAATAAAATATGGCCACGTCAGATTTTTGGCGATCCAAACCGGAGTTGGTACTTAAGTGATTATTTTTTTTTTAAAGTTGGCACTTAAATGATCCGAAAAAAACTTTTAGCACTAAAGTGAGCGCCGCATACAACTTCTGGCACTTCTGGTGTCCTTGTTCCAAAGTTAGCAGATTTGGGAGTATGATCCTGAAGAAGTGAAGAAGTGAGGACTACTACTTGGAGGAGTCTCTTGCTCGGCCACAACTTCGTCCTGTCTACGGCAACGAGGAGGAGCTTTCAAATGAAGCATACATTGCTCGCCTCTTGCTCTTGAAATTGAATCGATCCGGAGATTGAGGAAGCCAAATGCAGTGAGCAGGAATCAGGAGCTATTTTTACATGTGGCTTTTTGAAAAGTGCCCATTTGGTTAAAAAAAGAGAAGCCAAGAAGACGATCATTAGCACTTGGTATATGCGCAATTTGGATACTTATGTGAAATAAGCATTTATTGTTTTGGTTGTAATTCCAAAATCTACTAATGAGATCATAAAATGAAAAAAATGAAATTGCATGGGATTCATCGGAATATTTTAAATGGAGTCCACCGGAGAATGAACTCATTGATAACTCTAATGAGATGGTTTTTTAATATTCATATTTGAGAATTACGCTTCTACTACCATGTAAAACAAAAGCAAGGGTCTGTTACTTTAAAATTCCAAATTGTTCAGATATGATTAAGTGAATTATAGAAAATATCACTTTATAATTGATGAAGATGATTCATATCTCTCTGAATTGGCGAGAAAATACTTTGAATTGAGAATTATAGTAAGTTCTTGAATGAGCTTTTCAAGGAGTTTCAGCATTATATGGATCCGATAGGTCTTGAAGAATTTCTCATAATAAAGTAGACTTTCGATAGAACATATTTTACAAATGATTGAAATTTATAAATTGACAAAAACCTAATATAATATCGGTGAAAATGAGAGTTACTTGCGATTTCAAAAAATTTATAAAGAAAAATATGTAGGCATTGTTTCACCATCGAAAACTTAACATAATCTCTTTTGAACTTTTTTTCTTTTTTTTTTGGCTAATTTCTTAGTTAAGCATCACATGGTGCCCATCTGGGGCCACATTATCGCTGTAACATCATCAATTAGACATGTAAAGCACCATATTAGTGTCACGTCAAAAATTTGGTCGAAAAATCGCCATAGTGGATTGATTACAAAAAAAAAAACACAATCGAAGTTAGTGCATCGGGCATTGAAATTAAAAATTTAGTGACCTAATTGTAAAAAACGACTCCATATGAAATATTACCCACTTATGTAAAAAAAACTACTTGCTTTTCTTTATTACGTCATTTGCATACCAATTTGATAGACGAATTGCAATATACTCTCTGCTCAAAATACTCCTGCTTCCATCAATAACCATCAAACACATCGACCATTGAGTACAATGCAACTCTAACATATTCACACCAATAATAGGAGAGATTATGATATTCTACATAAATACCTTATCGCATACTGCATGCGTAACTAGTTTAGCACAGGAAATATCGAGACAGACTGAAGTTACTTGACGAAATGCAAAACTTACGTTCTGATGTTTCCTCAAGTAGAGATTTTTGTCTCTTGGAGTCCTTGAGTGAAAATAAAATATAAATAAATAATATTGTTTAGTAGAATCAAAACAAAAACCGAATCTTCGAGCAAACGTCATCGGACGTGAGATTGGCAAAGAAATCCACAACACTCAAGCTCTATATAATTTGCATTGCTGAATGTGATTGCAAGCAATAAATCAAAGAAAGATAGAAATACAAAATCTATATTCTCTCGACTACTTCACAGGGTATCCAAGTCTTTGTCCTAGGGTTCTTATGTACTGCTATGTCGTTGGAGGTGATCCGGATACAACCATGACCAACAAAATTTGCAATGACGATGGGTACATGCCATGGGATGATTTTATGACCACCTGACGCAACGTCCTGAATGACCTGAATGCCAAAACGACAAATAATCGATACAGTTACTACACTAAATCGAAAGGACCGCATGGAATCCCATGATAGCCATGGAGCGTGCAACGGGGCATTGAGCAATCCGGATTGTACTTGCGTGCATGAGTAACACTCGGGATCGAATAAAAAATGGATGCAGACACAGTGTCGGGGGCCCAAATCCAACTCCAAGATTGTCGAATTAGGTACAAGAAAAACTTATTTTCATAATGATGAGGTGTTTCCCGCAAAGAATATCTCGACCCTTGGACAAGAACATATATCTATGATGCCTAGCTAACTAGTTGCTTTCCTTCCTTGATATAGAAGGAACATGTGACCAGTGTCAGTACTAGGCAAAATAGTCCTTTAATGTGTTATTGTATACATTATAAACAATATAAAGGTGTAAAGCACATTTACTAAAACATTGTCTAAATTAGGATTTAAGCAATCAATTGCCGTTACTCCCTGTTTACTTTTAAGGAGAGGAGATTCATTTATCGCAATGTTAATTTATGTCGATGACGTCTTGGCAACGGGAAATGACATTAGGTTAATTATCCAAATTAAAGGAAATTTAAATAGAAATCTCAAATGGAGAGACCCGGGAAAATGATGATGCTTCTACTGAATCGAAGTTGCGACAAATAAAAGTGGAAATTTCCTTTTCGCAAATGACATCAAGCACTGCTCATTCAAGCAAGGACAGACCAATGAACAACAAGCGCACGTGATTTACAAAAGCGAATTCCCAGCCATGAATTCATTCTTTTTTCTTACGGGCTCTCTATTTTCTTTTTCTTTTTTTCTCTTTTTTCTCTCTTTCTTTTTTTCTTTCACACTCGCCTGACCCTTTTGCGCCCCCGCTTCCCCAAAAATTCCACACAAAATCCGAACTGAATTCTCGTTGTTTTCTCTTGAAGCTCGCCGCCGCCAATCTTCGCGCTCCGCCTATCTCGTCTCCGACGATGACCCCCTCAGATTGGCCTCGGTTGGATGCCGTCGCCGGTCGATGAAGCGGCGCCGGACCCGGTGGGAGTGGCCGAGAGCGAAACCGGGAAAATCTCGCCCTTCGAATCACGGCGGATCCTATCGTATCGTAATCCAGATGATGATGAGCATGATCCATCCCACCTCAGCTTTGGCAATCGGATGAAGCTCTTGTCGATACCAGCCCGCATCGCCCTACTTTGCTCGCGGCGTCGGCGGGGCGAAAGGAAGGACGCCAGCTGATGGCGGCAATGGAATCCGAAAGGCGGCGATGAAGTGGAAGGGAACAGAGCAAGGCGGAAATCAATGGGCATGTTTTGGAATGAGTCGAAAATTAACTGGGAAGTTCAATCGGATATGAAACGACGCGAGAGAGAAAAAGAAATGGAGGAAGACTCGGTGGAAAACGAGGATGGACGGAGAGAAATGGAGGGAGAGAGATGACTCGACTCCAGTGGAATGAAGGGGGGGGATTGATCCCTCTAGCTGATGACGATTCACTGCGACCGCGAATGGAGCACCACCTGCAATTCATCGAGACCGAGCTCTCTCTGACGATTGTTGCTTCCAGCACCCACCCAAGCACAAAAGCCGTCGCTACCGGTTCGAAGATGTTTATTTAGCCAGCACGACGTTCGAACTTGACCACAGAGTTTCCTGGTCGTTGAATGTGTCGCGTCCTCTGAGGAGTAGGTGTTCGGTGAATTGCGCTGGAGAGAAACAGAGGGTGAAATGATTCCGAAACAACGAACAGAGAGGAAGATACGGCCTAGAGAAATCTCCACGGACAGCCGGTTCCTCGCGACATTCAGGCGATGACGGAATTGTCAATGAACTGTCGGGTTGTTTCATCTCCGATTGAACTCTGGAATTAATTTCAATATATGCCAACTTTGTCTGTTGATTTCTGTTTCGTTTTGTTTTCTCCCATCCTCTCGCCATCTTCCGAAATTCCATTGCCGTTGGTTGCGCTGTGGAGGAGGAATCGAGTTTGCGTGGAAGATGTTCGATGGAATGATGAAGCCAAACTCTGTTTCGAGGAATACCTGTTCGATCGAGAGAGAGAGAGAGAGAGAGAGAGAGAGAGAGAGAGAGAGAGAGAGAGAGAGAGAGAGAGAGAGAGAGAGAGAGAGAGAGAGAGAGAGAGAGAATCAGCAGGCTTTATCTGGCGGCGAGAGCAAGGTCAAGTCCGAGAGCGCAAGATGTTGTCGATTTCTAAGATGAAAAGCCACTGCCGGAGACTCGGATGCTGTGTTGTTGGGAGGGAGGTCAGCTTCCTCTGTCTCATGACTCATGCCCACATGGTGACTTTAGCACTAGGAAAGGTATCACACACGTTCAGGACCATTCCACTCATCGGAACAAAACTCATGCTTTTAACCATTTTGCTGAAGAGGAAGCAGAATTCAGCCTAGCAATTGTGTAAGTTCTGTTCTCACCAAAAGTAAGCTAAAGCGATGCTTCCACTACCGTATCGTATTGCACAGTATTATTCATCTGGACACGATAACATCCCTTTAATAAAGCTCGAAAGCACACACGTCTTCCACCTTTAAAGAAGTTTCTCTCATGAATGCGGTCCTATAAGCTGATAACTTTCCATAATGTTCATGGCTGATGAGCTTCAATGGCCATGATTTGTCTTGAAATATGAGAGCCATGATCTCCAGGCATTTCCTAATGTGCATCTTTGGGAATGAACTGGGAACTCTCTGCTGACATTTTGCAATTTTGTCATCACAAAGAAGAAATAGACCAATGATTTCTGAGGAAGACAGTACGAGGATCCTTTTCAAAGCATGTGAAGGATAACAACAGAAACTATTGAGATGATGCACGATTAACATAGAGCTAACACAGTCTAGCCACTCTATGTGATTTAAATCCAAAAGTTGTCTTTGTCAGGAGGATCTTACCGCATTGTTTTTCTTCAGATGTATTCACCTCATCGCAATTTCAGAGAAAGGATACTTGGCGTTAATTTTGCTGGCCGGTTCAAGAGCACTGCACAAGCCCAGCTCTTTCAGCTTACCTGCAGCAGTCGCAAAAGAACATAAAGCTTTTGTTTTCTAGGCGTATTCTATTCTTATTATGTGAAACTCATATCTACAGACATAGCCACCCTAAATCAATAGTTACGAGTCTTACTAATGGTCTACCTTCCTGAGGCCTATATGCACACCAGTACGATTCTCAGCACAATCAAGTAAGATATGACTGGTTTGGCTTGTTTCCATTGGCTTGACATTTACAAGATCCCCCAACACAAACATATGCACACACGGGAGAACTAGAGACAGAGAAACACTACGAGAATGAATTAGCTCTAACGCAATTTCTCTTAGCCTAACGCCATGTAGAGTTCCTGTACGGAATTCGAATCGAACAAGAGAATAACACAGTCCAGGGAAGAATAAGCTAATATATTAAGATTCACACCTGGAATATCTCGTGATGAGCAGTTCGAACTTCTGTCCCTCCCCAAACGCTGTGCTGATGAATGTGCACAGGAACGGCCATGAACTTCGCAAACCTGATCAAAATTCATTACCATACAAAGCCGAGGACACTTGGCTGAAAGCAATTCATTTCCCAAGACTTCAAGCTCGACCAAAACATCACGGCAATCACCGGCATCTTCCACTTTCAGCAAGACAACTCCACAATTGCTGAGGCTCGGTTCCTCACATTGGCATTGATTGGCAGATATTCTATCTCGTACGTGCTTTTATCAAATATGATTACATGGAAAATGGAGTGCCCTTCAGATTAAAAGACCAAAAATTGGCCTCCACAGATAGAGTAATGCTCTGTAAATTCATTCCAACCCTTTGATAGCCAAACCATTTCATCACATTTTTCCAGTTCCACAGGCCAAATAATTGCACCATTTTCTCAGAAGCATCCTTTTGAGAGACTCTCACCATATTTTCTCATGAACCTCTTTTTTATTCCTTGTGGGAAAAATAAAACCCATAATCTTAATAAGCCTATGAGATTTGATTTCAAATTAAAAATGAAGAAGAGCATAACAAGAATGCATAAACCAAAAAGGACATCTTGAAGCAAATCCTTTTCGGTTCATTCAGATTTGGAATGTGGCATTAATAAGGGTGCATCTAGATTATTATCAACCTCATAAACCCAGTTGGCATAGAGGTACACTTCCTTGATTCATCAAGACTATATAAAAGAGTTATTACTTGGAATACTGAATTCATTTTGGACCAGCCAAAGTGACACTTCCAGAGTTCATCCCGATCAATGTAAATCAAGTCCTAACCAGCACTATTGAATACGTAGACTCTGAACACAACATCATCCCTATCAATGAGTTTCTACATGCAGATGACTTTCTCTTGCAAATGTTGGCCAACCAGCTGAAAAGAACCCCCCAAACATATCGCATCCATAGCTCCTTAGCTTCACCATCCATCAAGAGTCCCAATTTGCTTGATTCCTGAATATGTTGAGTGATGAATTGAATAGGAGCAGACTGCACATGTACATGGTTGAAAAACCAACTTATGGTGAGAAACAGGCCAAAACATAAGCATACCCTAATGAGAGAATCAAATCACAAAGCGTGAGTTTAAGGCATTACTTGTTACTTTCAGGAGTTTTAACAGACAGTAAACCATATAATGAAAGTCATCAATCCAAAGTCAAATGTCAAAATCTATGCTCCTATATTGCAATAGGGTACACATTCAGAAGAAGACTTTCGTGTCCTATCTACATTTGAAACATATGAATTTCAGCCACACAGACCACAATCACAGGGGAAAAAGCAAAGACATCAATGACCGAAACATGGATAGAATCGGAAATTTAAATACACTATTTGGAATACTGAATTCCTTTTGGACCAGCCAAAGTAATACTTCTAGAGTTCATCTCGATCAATGTAAATCAAGACCTAACCAGCACTAGTGAATATGTAGACTCTGAACACAACATCATCCTTATCAATCGGTTTCCACATGCAGATGAACAGAAGCAGACTGCCCATGTACATGGTTGAAAAACAAATATATGGTGAAATCAAATCACACAGGGTGAGTTTAATGCAGTAGTTGCAAAATCTATGCTTCTATAGTGCAATAGGGTACACATTCAGAAGAAGCCTTCCATGTCCTTTATATATATATAAAACATATGAATTTCAGCCACACAAACCACAATCACAGGGGATAAAGCAAAAACATCAATGACTGGAACAAGGATGGAATTGAAAATTTAAACTTAAGATGTTCGATTCTTTCAACCATTGTAAGAGGGCTTGGATTCCAATTCATAAGACGCCTCAGCAATTGCTTTTCCAACACATCTAACCACAAAAAAAGAAGACGATTGTCATCTTTTCGAACCTCCGACCACCAGCTCATGTCCCCATGACTGTCCTTTCATTCTTTTCCCTGCTTCAATTACTAAGAGCAGAGCCCTAGCTGAAGAAGACGACGATCGAGGAAGGTTCACGAAAATCAGGAGAAACTTACGCGCAATAAGACGCGAAAATTGGGAGAAATGATGTGTGGAGAAGCGTGAACTCACGATTTTGTCGGATAAAGATGCGGCAGAGAGAGAGAAAGAGCACGATCTTCTCTGATGAAGTGGAGAGGACTGTCCAGACTCAGGGGTGCCATCTCCGGCGTCGCACTTTCGTCTTCTCTCCAGCCACGACGATGACGATGTCCTTTCAACACATCTTTAGGGAATGGTGGGAGTCTGCACGGTTCAGTGATGGACTCTCTCTCTCTCTCTCTTCATTTGCACCGCTTGCCCTGCCCTGCCCTTCATCAGTGGCTAGGCAAGTCTTAAAAAAAAAAAAGATGAAAAGTTTTAGGGGTCGAGCAATTTGAGGAGCAAGAGGCGAGCGATAAAAGCAAAAATACGCCTGAAAAAAAAAGGCATTAATTGAATCTCTTACCAATTTCATATGCATATTTGTTCATGCCGATAACTTTTGTATGGTTGTATTGAGATCACGCCCCTCCCAATTCCATTCACACTCGTATCTGAATAGACTCACACATTGTAGTTGTGGTGTGGTTAGCGTACCATTGGAAAAGATCTTCATTTGCGGGCACTCTTCCACTTTAATAATGTACAAGGATGGGAACCTCAAGCTACAACTTGTGGTGGAGGAGAAGCATTCTAGGCTTGGCAGATTTCGGAGTGTCAACCGTTTTAGCTTCCCAAGAGATACCACAATTCCTTCTCCGTTACCATCGTTTGCCACTACTTCTTTCATTCTTTCACATCCTATTATAGTCATCCTAGTGAGATGTACCAAATTTGTGATCGTTGAAGCTGTTACCAGATGTACCAATCCAGAGGAATTCTTCACCACTAATGCCGTCAAATTTTGGAAGGGTGTTGTGGTTGGAAATATTGTTGTCAGACAAGGACAATCCCAAACCTCAAATGTTTTGATACTCCGAAGAATTTTCCCCATTAAGTAGTCTTCTCTCCATACACGTTTTAGGTTATGTAGATTGCTTAACTTAAGTTTTCTTAGATTTTCAAGCACCGGATGTTTTCCCTCGTCAGCCAACCCTTCGTCGGGGAATATATCTTCAAAGGAGCTACAAAAGATCTCAAGGCTTTGTAAATTCTGAAATCTCTCTAAGTGGAATCTGGGAGGAAAGATGGCCTTTTCACCATGAAAGCATGCCAATGTTAGTGCTTTAGGCTTGCCAAAGATATCATCGGGAAATTTTCCATCTTGGATTCTTTGAACATCTTTATCGACTAATAAAAGTCTCTCTAAGTTGGGAAAGTCCTGTCAAATTGCCAATACAGCCAGAGAAGTAAATTCAACAAAGGTAGGGCAATAAATCATGTGTTAATAAAAGGTAAACATAATTCAGATGATTCGCATGGAACCAGGCCATCTTTTACATTTCATCAAATCTAAAGATCCTTGCATACAAGTCTCAAGTAGAGGCTGGTATGGTTATGTTGGTAGAGTGAATCTAAATTCAAGAGCCCTCCAACTCACCAAATTCATCTTTTACTAGAAATATCTTCTCTTGTCAACACAAATTTGTCATCTTTTGAATTTTATGTAACGGGATGCACTCATAATGTTTCTAAAACATATGGGGTCCACAGACTTAAAAGTATACTTAAGATATAACATATATCTTCCGTTGTTCGTAAGGGGTTTCGGGATTTCCATAGCATTATAATGTGACGTAATTATGCAGTGGACATGAAATATAATGGGGCGAATTAAATGATAAAGTAGAATATAGTGAATTATGGTTCTAATGCTATTTTTTTTAAAAAGAAAATTGTTTGAGTTTATTTTTTTAAGAGTTTGTAGTAAATAAATAGAGAAGAAAAGTTAAAATGTGCGGCGTGTCAGCAATGGAGAGGATCTCGTGTCAAATCCTCATTGACTCCCCCAAGAGCACCATTAGACTTAGATTATGAACATATTGTGTTGTCAACAAAAAGTTGTAATTATTTTTGTAATTCAAGGTAATGGAATTCTTATGGGTATCCACAAATGAAAGTATAATTAAGATATTAGAAATATCTTATGTTGTCGACAAACTAATAGGTAAGGAAGATCACGTTTTCTATTGTATCATAACTGACGTGATTATGCAGTAGAAATGAGATTAGTGGGTGCATTAAAGAATAGAATAGAAACCAAGGAAGAGCCGTTGTTGTCATGATACCCTCTCAAATGAAGAATGTGCCTCTTGATCTGAAAGGTCTTGTTGATCATCTCTCTGAGTCCATTTGCTGATAGATGCTGCAAAAGACAACATGTTCACTTTATCACAGTGAGCCACTCGCAATTCCTTCAAGAATGGCCAATTCAAAGTGGGCAAGTTAGGACAGAAGCTCTTGAGTCGTGGCATTTCATGTAACACTAGCGAGGTTAGTTGCGGTAAAAGAACTTGAGTAGTATTGGAGTGTGGACTGTCATCTCCACTAGTGACTATTTCCTCGATCCCACAACACTCCACTCGAAGGTTCTCAAGTTGGGTTAGACTTGTAGCCACCCAATGCGGAAACAAATTTTCAAGGCTCTCACAATTCTGAACCTCCACTTTCTTTAAATAGTCAAAAGTGAGAGTTTCTTGAGGACCGTCGGTCCATAATTTGCTTAAATTGTTCATGTGGGAGAGAACCATCAACTCCAGTTGAGGAAATTGTACCTGCCATTTTGAAAAAAATAACACAATGAATGTGATTACATTGAGTTATGACCTCAAAGAAGGAATTTTCAAAACTTCCCTCACTCTCACAAATCATGAGAATGGAACAGCTTCTTTGTGATATAAATAGGGAGGGGCTAATTGACGCTTTCATTTCATTCAAATGATTGATGACTAAGGCCAAGTATATTGCATTGCAAAAAGCTTTTATGACAAATGCATTTATAATCAATACTACATTGAGCATCGGCTTTTAAGTTGCTTGATCCACATTTAATACTAGCAACGCCTTATCCATTTAATTTTTGGAAAGTTGTCATGATGAATTCTCGGATTCTCCAACTTTTATGTTGGACGATCACAAATAATAGAAGGCCATTTTAGTTGAGTGCATAGGTGAATATTAATAAATAGAAAGTTGCTTGCGCTGATCATTATCAAAGTTTAGAGCACTCCTAGATGAACATCCAATTTGTCAGATTTGTTTGCAGTGGTCATTATCAAAGTTGCTCGAACTGATCTTTTGATAATGAAACATTAGATAAGGTAAGAATCTCTTAGATTTATTTGCTTAGAGGTGAACATGCATAACAAACGGAGAAAAAGCAAGGGCATGGTGATGACAAGCCATAAATAACGTGTGCAAAGAATTTAAGCAGCGTATATATTAATGAAGGAATGAATGAAACCGAAGCACGGCTCAACATTTTTTACTTGTATGTACCATGAGCACCGCTACTTATTCAACACTAATACTAATTGCGAACATTATTTACGAATCTTCTAATCAATAAAGTTCACTGATGAGAAGCGTCATGAAAATTTGATGGCAAGCAAGAGTAAAAAAGAAAACTAACTTCAATTGTTTACAAGTTTTTTCTTTGTTTTGTACGAAAACATTTTGTGTTGAAAGAAAATAAATTCGTAATCAGACACGGACAACATAATGAGTTCAATAAATAACGTATGTTAAGATCTCAGGAAAAGCAAATTGGGTAAATTTACTAGTTTTACATCGGACCATTAATAACTTGCTTGAAATAATATTTATTCACTTTTGATGTGGAAAAGTGAAAACAGAATCATACGGTGGGCCAGTGATCCAACCGCTGGCAAAAAGTGCGTGTGTAATAGGTAACCAATTTGCGTGGAGGCAAAACCAAAAGAAGAAGAAAAAAAAAACAAAAGTGGATGACCATATTATGTTTGTTTGGAGAAAAGCAACTGTGCTTTTTTTACCGTTTTATGGCCTCGACGAAATGTCCATTGAGAAGCAAGTATTGATATTATTCATTTGGTTACAATAATATTAACGCAGTTACGATTTGTCATAATAAAAAAAACAAAATGACTTTCCACACTTCCCTAAATCTATTAATGTTCTTAATTGGGGATTTTGATGAGTTTTTGAAATTATCTAACCATGTGGAAGATAACTATTATTACATGACCGCTCATATTTGACACAACAAAGAAATTAACGCTATCACAACTTGTCACGACCAAAATATCATATGACTATTTTCATACTTTCCCAAATTTATTAGTATTCTTGATTGAGTGTTATGATGACTTTTTGAAATATCCTCAGAATGTGGGGATGCCTATTATTACATGACAGCTCATACATACAGAAGACATTAGAAGTAAATAAATAATTGGTGATATCTATTACGATTAAGAAGAAAATTTGTGTGAACATTCTGCTTGCAAGTAACAATAGAAAAAATTGCGCAAAAGCATTAGAATAACAAAAACACACAAGCATTTTTAAAAGAGAAGGCAATAATTGAAATTTGTAAGGAATCTGTAACGAAAATGTCCAAAAAGTGTGGGGGGGGGGGGAGTCACTTGATCAGTTGGTATGTGTTTTTTGCCTTTTTAAGAAGTGTTGTAAACTAAAATAAATTTGGTAAAGATATAAGCTTGTGATTCACTTAATCAATCAAAATGAATTTGAAAATTGATTTTTATTCTTAAAAAAATAAGACAATGGTGGCTACTTGTATATTCCTTATTATTCTACTTTGAGAATAACCTCTCCTCAATTCTGTCGAATGGATAAATTAATCATAGGATATTAAAATTGTATTTGTTTGTATTTTATAAAAAAAATTATCATACAATATATTTAACGAGTGTCTCGATTAACAATCGTTATTAACAACTTAGGTTAATATCATGCATTTCAGGTGCTTGAGGGGTCGTCATTTATTGTGTTTAGTCTTCATGAGACCGAACGGTAGTGTTGATTGGATAATTTATTCCATTTTTTTTTTATGTAGCTAGGACATTGACCAAATATTGTTACCTAGTTATGAAGTATGACTTGCAATGTCGGCAACCGCCCACTGAATGTCTACTAAATATTATCCAGCTGTCATTCTCTCTTTTATTTTTTCCTTTTTTATGCCTTTTTACTTTTTCAGAAAAAGTAATCTACCTTTTTCTCTTCCCAAACATAGATTGTCCACATTATCACACTAATTATCACTAAATACAATAATCTAGAATTACTAATTATTGTAAAACACAGTTTCGTAATTTGATAGGCTATTCGAGTGTAGTGATTCAAGTATGATTTACAAACGAAAAAGACAAACCGCTTCACGCATATCGACCTTTTTTTATTTTTATTTATTTTATTTATCAAGATCCAGTCAAGCATGGGTGAATATTAAGAAATAAAAAGTTGATTGCATTGATCATTATCGAAGTCCAAAGCACTCCAATTAAAAAGAGCCACTGTCTCTAATTCCTCCAATTTCATCGATTGGGAAGATGATTATGGCACAATGAGCTGTAATAGCCAAGCAATTTGTGAACTGGGTTTTTACAGTTATGAAGCTTTCTTTTCCCCTTCTCTTCATGTTCAATAGAACGACGCGAGTCTGCTTCCGCGCAAGAAAAAATGAAGTGACAATAGGGAGATCTTTCTTTTCCATTTTTAGATGCTATTCTATGTTCAGTGCTTTATAGTTCAAATTGTAAAACGTAAATGTGTTTATGTGGTTATTGTGATAACTTTTTAAGAACCTCGTTAACTAATTCTAGAGTATTGCGCACGATATTATTTTATAAGCCGACACAAGACTAACGCTTCTAAAAAAGATATGGAGATGTACAATTAATAGTTATATTTGCGGAGGATCAGAGAATTGTTGATCTATGTACTAAAGATTTAAAGATTATGTACATAAATCTGTAGAAAGCATGGGAATGCTGCTAGTTATTAGACATTTACTTACAATTAGATGATTTTGAATCTGTAGATATGTACCAATGTCTGAATTGTTTTGCATTAAAAATTTACGGATGTGATCATCGACTCTTGTGGGGAGGTAAATATTCTATACATCTTTGTTCAGGTATGAAACACGAGTCCTGACTAAATTCAAGCAAAGCACCGATGACTGATATTATGAACGTTTATATCTAGCATTTTTGTCCAATTTTACGAGAGTATGTTGCATACGAAATGCCAAAAATGCATTAGCTTGAAAAAACTGACCTGTGGAGTGAAAAGCGAAGGGGTGTGGTGGTCAATCTCCATCGAAGATTGCCAAGTCAAACTTCTCATCATGGGGCAGTGGGAAATGGTCAGACCTTTCAATCTGGGACATTGCAGCGTATGATTCTTTCCCAAGAGGAAACTAGTCAAATTGGGCAAGCATTCCAGCATCAAGGATTCCAAATTTGGGAATGTAATCTTCCCCACGGCGCTTCCCTGCCCTTCTCCGTCTGTGATCACTCCTTCCATCTGACCACACTCCTTTATTTCAATTTTCCATAGATGAGCAAGGCACCGAGCCATCGATGGAGTGAAAGCATGTCCCAAGTTGCTGCAATTATAAAGAACGAGAACACCTAGAGAATCGAAGCGCAATGATTCTTGAAGATCTTTGTTCCATAGTCGCCTCAACTTTGGTAGATTGACCAAGTTCAATATACGTAGCTGAGGCAGCACCCGAGTGCTTTCCACAGCCTCTAGCCCTTCTAGATCGAATATTTCTTCTAGTGACTCGCAATCGCACACTTGCAAAAAGCTCAAATTGTCTAAAAGAAGCATCAATTTGGATGGAATTGCTTTAATAAATGATGGACATTTATCCACCGTCAATGATTCTAATTGCCAAGATGACTTGCCGAGATTAAGTTTGCTATGCCATTTTCCAATCAGATCGGGGAGCTCAGATAGCAGCATTTTCTTTACTCCAGCAAACATAACCTATCAAAAATTGCATCATTAAACATAAACTTCTAGTTAGCAAAAATCGAGTATTCTATTCATAGTCAAAACCATCCAATTGCACAGAATTTGGTGAGTGATGCGTACCATTTCTTCAAACATATTTTGGATGGTGATGTTGAGGTCTTCCTTCCAAAACCATGCTCTTGCTGCATATCTAGCTACTCGTACTCTCTTTAGCTTTGGCGCCTCTATTGGCCCTTTAGAGAAGAAATTCATGTTGAGACATCCGGTCACAGTGACATCTTCCAAGAGAGGGAACATCCAAGTGTATCCATTCTCACACTTTACGCAAGAGAAGCACGTCAAACTTTCCAAATATGTTAAGGATAAATCAGTTAACATCGGGAATGCCAGAGTTCCTGATGTTTCCATTCCCAACCCTTCTTCCTCCATAATGATTGCCTCCATCTTCTTGCAATTTGATACGGTTAGTTCTTTTAGTTGCACGAGAGATTTAATCATGGATGGGAAAAACATAAACCCAAGGTTATCCAAGCCAGTGATTTCTAATGTCTCCAATCTCGGCAAGGCAACCTGTGGAATTCGCTCACGGAATTAGTAATAGATGAGTGCGAAAAAGAGATGGCGATTATCAAGTTGCACAAAAGGAAAAAAAAAGGAGTAAAAAAATCTCCATACTAAATACCATTTCTAATTTCCTAGAGTATTTTTTATAGAATAACATAAAGTTATCTAAAGTAATCACTAAAACAAAGATAAGGAATCTTTCTCCGGTCTTTTCTTGGGCAAATGACTTTGAATTAGCATAGCTTATTTTGATTAGTGAACCCAGTTTTATTCAATCTGAAGATTTTCTCCTTCAGAAATGGGCTAGCCAGTGGTGCATTACTTATCTCTCTCTCTCTCTACATATAATAAAGCAAACCCAACAATACTTTTCAACCTTAACTTTTGGCCCCAAAAGTTCAAATAATACGCAAGGCCTCTGTCTAAGGAGGACCACGGCTAAAGTTAAAAGCCCTAAAGACTAGGGCGATTAAGAAAAAGCGAAGCAGCAAAGGCTCTTTCCAAAAATTTCCCGATCTAGTTCCATCATCTTTGCCACACAACTGGGAAGAGGAACGGATGTACTCGGACACACTACCTCGTGGGATCCACAGCTTATAGTCCACGACCCTTGATTGGCGGGGAAACTAAGACATTGCATGTGTCCCTAATTACAATGGAAAGCTTTATTTTTCTGTTTTTCCTTTTCTTTTCATTTTTTGTAAAGAGTAACTAGTCTTTTCCAAAAGCTCATTGTTATAACTCTAGAATATCCTTCATCTGCAAAGTTGCTCGCAATGTCCCCATCTACCTTGCCATCACCCATCGCTCCCATCCATAGAACAAGTTTTAATTTTTTTTGTATTTTGTTCATTTGGACTATTGTCATCCCAGCTATATTACAATGAAAAAATAAAAAGAAAGAGCAAAGCAGCAAAGGCTCTTTGCAAAGTTTCCTCGATCTAGTTCCATTATCTTTGAAAGCGAGCTCTCTCCATGGAAGCTCAAAACATGGGAAGAAGATAAAGTCGTACTCAGACTCACTGGCATGTGGGACCCACTACTTAAATTTCCACCACTCTTTATTGGCCGGGGAAACTAACGTATTGCAAGTCTTGGGCCCCACCATAAACTTCAGTGATAATCGCGCCGTTATAAAAGGGCAATCTTGTCTATAGTCTAGACTGCATCTTGGCATGATGCTTCTAACTGTGGGTTGAGATTTTGCGAAGGGCTCCAAGCATTCGCCTGAAAATTGTTTCATTTTAACCTTTCATAGAATTGGTGATTCTGTTAAATTACGAATTCATGAACTTTCAAGACGTAAATATTGATGAGTGCCAAGATGTAAATTATGAATTCACGGAATTGGTGTTTTTGTCTTGAGTTGCATTAAAGGAAATAAAAAGAATAAAACAGGAAAAGTTAGTAAAAAAAATCTCCATACTCATGTTGATGACTGTAGGACGAGAAGGCTATTGGTGTTACTAGAGACAAAATAGAAAGTAGGAATTCTAACTTGATTCTGTTGACAATGGGCAAAATGGTAATTTGGATATGCTCAAATAACAATTTTATAATCACCACATTAGTCTCTCATTAATCCCAAACGTAAATAAAATCTCTTCCTCTCTTCAATTTAGTTCATTTCCTAAAATAATCAAATCACACTGTGCTTTTTTTGCCAGCCCAAGAATCAAATAGCTAGTAAATTGATGAAGAAAAATGCAGCTAAGAGAAAGAAAATGACGGAGACATTGAGATTAAAGAGAGGCGACCCAATCAACCATCAAATGGCCCACTACAGAAGGAGGTGTGATTTTATCTACTGCCGAGGGCCTCAAATCAATATTATATTACTCTAAAGCAATTAAAAAGTTAGGCTAAGAGAAAGCACTTAAAAAGGGAATTGCCTGGGTCAAATGAACAATTCTTATTTACATCATTCCACACTTGAAAGAATTAAATATACTTAAATTAATGAAATTTTCTTTTAAAGATTCGTTAATTTTTTGTAAGAGTGCCGGATGATCCAATTGTTTAATTTAAAAACCATAAATCATACATTTACTCAAGCCGAAAGCTCAAATAATATGCAAGGCCAATGTCTAATGAGAACTACAATGAAAGTTAAAAGTCCCAAAGACTAGGAGGAGGAACAGACGTACTCAAACAAACAACGTCGTGGGACCCACAGCTTATATAGTCCACGATCCCTAGAATAACGGGGAAACTAAATATTGCACCCGTCTTGGGCCCCACCGTGAACTTAAGTGACAATCCCCACATATGAAGGGCAATCTTGTATGGTCAATGAAATAGCCGTGGCAATTTTTATTGGACAAAATAGCCGTGCGCTATCCTTAAGTGCCCAATCTCTGTTGATGCTTTGTGCAGCTACCATGACAGATTTTCAACCATCTTTATGGAAACTATTTCCGAAGAAATTAAAAGTAAGAAATTGCGACTCATATATGTCAGCAACTCTAAAACACTTATGCTTGCACGCCACTCATTTTCTTCTAAAAAATTTTAACCAAACCATACTGTATAATTAATTTGGTCCGTTTTCATTTTGGCTATGATTTGTCTCCGTTGTATTTAATAATTTGACATTTCACGTACCTCTCGATTGAAGAGTACAGTGGAGCATGATTGGACGCAATCCTGACTCCGAGCTTCTCGCGAACCTATCATCAGTTTGTCATTGGATGAAAAGAATGTCATCATTTGTATTGTAGGGATGATTTCTATCTACACAAAAATCTTCACTCATGAAAACAAAAAATCAATCTTACACTTTCCGCAAGAGAAGCACGTCAAACTCTCCAACCATTTTAAGCTTAAATTAGTTAACATCGGGAATAACAAAGCTTCTGATGTTTCTATTCCCAACCCTTCTTCCTCCGTAATGATCGCCTCCATCTTCTTGCAGTCCCGTACACTTAGTTCTTTTAGTTGTTGGAAAGATTTAGCCGTGGATGGGGAAAACATAAACCCGAGATTATCCAAGCCAATGATTTCTAATGTCTCCAATCTCGGAAAGGCAACCTGCGGAATTTGCTCACAGAATTGGTGATTTGGTTAAATCTAGAATCCACGAACTTCCAAGATTTAGGGATTATTAAGTTGCACAAAAGGAAAGAAAAAGGACTTAAAAAATCTCCATACTAATACCGTTTCTAATTTCGTACAGTATTTTTTTATAGAACAACAGAAAGTTATCTAAAGTAATCACTAAAACAAATATAAGGAATCTTTCTCTGGTCTTTTGTTGGGCAAATAACTTTGAATTGCAAAGCTTAATCTAACTAGTGAGCCAGCCCCTCTTAAGATTTTCTCCTTGAGAAATGGGTTAGCAAGTGGTGCATTACTTATCTCTCTCTATATATAATAAAGCAAACCAAACAATAGTTTCAACCTTAACTTTTTGGGCCCAAAAGTTCAAATAATATGCAAGGCCCTTGTCTAACGAGAACCGCGTCAAAAGTTAAAAGAGCCCGAAAGACTGGGAAGAGGAACAGACGTACTCAGACTCACTACCTCGTGGGACCCACAACTTAAGGTCCACGATCCCTTGACTGACAGGGGAAACCAAGATATTGCATTCATCTTAGGCCCCACCATGAACTTCAGTGACAACCGCGTCATTATAGAAGGACGAGTCTAAATCCGCAGTCTACATGTCTGGAACCATAACATTTTAGGTAAAAAGACCCAATTGTCCCTAATTACAATGGAAAGCTTTATTTTTTGTTTTTTTTATATATTTTTTGTAGAGAGTCGATAGCTTTTTCCAAAATTTCATTGCTACAACTCTTGAGAAAATCCTTCATATGCAAAGTTGATCACCCATCTACCTCGCCATCACCCATCGCTCCCATCCATACTTATTACATAAATTCCTTAAACTTCGATTTTATTGTGGATGTCATTGTCAACCCTTTGTGCATTTTACCATTGGTATGTGCTTTACACGTGATTTTTAACCGGTAAAGTTGCAATTCTTCTGTATTTGAATTAGTCAAATCAAGCTTTGGCCTCCGAATGCGCTTAATTAATTAGAGTCCAAAATATATACATAAAAATAAGGTAAAAGAAAAGCAACAATCTTAAAAAAATTAAGACAAATTTATAATAATATGGTTGACTTCATGAAGAGCTAAAATTTTAGTAGGCTTTCAAATATATCCCAAGCATTTAAAACTATCATAGAAATGTCAAAATATTGTATTTCATTTTGCATATGGCCTCCACAATTAGCTATTTAAAAGGACCATGGATGATAAAACCACATAACTATGCTCTATCGTAATCTTCAACAACAAGTACCATAATTTATCTAAACAGAAAAGAAAATTTAAAAAAAGAAGAGTTAAGAAAAAACTAAATAATTAAATGAGGGCTTAAGTAACTAGAAAACGGGAAATCACAAAAAAAAATCAAATTGGGCTTTTATTCAATTAAGAAGAAAATAATTTACATAACATGGATAAATCATACCACAAGTTACTAAGGCAAGCAACACCCACTTTGCCAGGGGGCATAGGGGCATTTTCAATAAAAAATGCGAAACAAGATAAACAGCTCTATTAAAGCAAACTCATTAAGCTCAACGAAAAAATATAAAATAAAAGAAGGATTGCTATTTTTTTGTCACCATACTATTCTTTTCCTAGAATTGAAAAGATGTAATGATCTAAAAAATAGTATGATGACAAGAAATAATAATTAAATAATGATGATGATGATAGTCGTAGTAGTAGTTATTATGTTAACAAGTACTCCTAGGGCACCGCGTAACTAAATAATTCAATTTTCAAGGCACAAATTTTGCATAACATTGTGTTTCTTGTATATGGTGATTTTGAAAAGTAATACAAATTCTTACCTTCACCCAAAAAAAAAAAAATTTGCATAACATGAAGACGATTAATTGATTGGAAACTGTAAATTTTTCTTAATTAGTTTCCCAACAAGTGCCTCAAGTTGGCGGCGAAAGAGTAATTTCCTATTGAACCCAGCAAAAGAGTCATCTAAAAAATAGAAAAAATTACAATTTTACCCTTGAAAAATCACATAATGGGCACTCGCAAACAGAAAAATTGATGAACGGTTGATGGCTTGAGGGATTTTTTGTGAAGGTTGAAAGTCCAAGAGTAAATGTGTACCGCTCTAAAACTTCCATGGGGGATTTCGTGTAATTTTTCCAAAAAGTTGCTCACTAATGCCTACAACCACGAGATATCTTGGTCTTTTCCTTCTTAGATGTCTTCAATTTCTCCAAATTTATTAGGCAAAATGGGACTAATTTCCCCGCAAAATAACATAAAATTGGACATGTCGGCAGTTGGGATATCGCAATAACTAAGGAGTCACTAGTCATAGTCACCAGTTGAGATTCCAACTTTCCTTGAGAAAAAAATAAATAGCTTGAGATTATTTTCCCTGTTATTAGTATATTACCCTGGATATTCCTTTAAAATCCGTAAGCTTATGTAACCTATCGTAATTATGCAACCTATCGTAATTAATTGTCCTTGTTGCCGAAATTTCTTAAGGACGACTATAAATCCACATAGTACATGTCTGAAACCATAACACTTTAGGCGAGGAGACCCAATTGTACCATATTACAATAGAAAGCTCCTTTTTCTTTTTGTAAAGAGTAACTAGTCTTTTCCAAAATTTCATGGCTATAACTCTAGAAAGTCCTCCATCCGCAAAATCACTCGAAATCTCTCATTTACCTCTCCATCACCCGTCCCTTCCACCTATACAAGAAGTTTTACTTTTCCGTGCTTTGTTCATTGGACTATTCTCATCCCTGACAAGCTAACCTCTGATTGCTACTTTCTGCCGCCACACCACTTTACAATGTTGGAAGAGATTCATTATAATCCCATAAGTCTTTGCAGATCTAGGTTTTACGCAAAATAATAATAATAATAATAATAAATTACTAACGCAAGAATAATTCTTTAATGAAGATTTAGAACCCTAGATAGTTAATAGCCCCAAAGCCTCTTTGCAAACAATCCCAATCTAGTTCCTCCATTGTTATTGAAAGCGAGCTCTCTCCATGGAACCTCAAAGCATGGGAAGAAGATATGTCATACTCAGACACACTAGCATGAGGGACCCACAACTTAAATTTCCATGACTCTTTGTTGATGGGGAAACTATCATACTGCGTGAGTCTTGAGCCCCACCATCGCGCCACTGTAGAGGAGCAATCTTGTCTAGTCAACTAAAAGGCCGTACTAGTATAAAATAGCTGCGCTTTTCTTAATTGCGCAATTGTTTATCATTAGTTCACTTAATTTCTCTTTAATGTTAGTAAACCACTATCAATAACCAATTTAACAGGATATTGTGGATTTGTGTTTGTGATGCGAAAAGTACATACAAAGATATCTATACATGCTATAAAGGAGTTAGATGACTCAACTAAAATGGCTGATCTGTGAAATATGTTTTATTTTTTAACAAGAGTTTCATAAGAAGATTGGTCTTGCATTTCATGTAAAAACTGAAAGGGGCAATTTCCGAAGTTCTGGACCCTAGAGATCTTGCTTAATAAGGTAAGGTCATATAACCAATCCTAATTAATCGTTCTTGTTGTCGTAATTTCCTTAAGGGCGAATCTAAATTCACAGCGTACATGTGCAAAACCATAGCATTTTAGGTGGAAAGAACCAATTGACCCTGATTACAATGCAAAGCTTTATTTTCTGTTTCTCTTTTTTTTTTTTTTTGGGTGGGAGGGGGGAGAGGGGTGGTAAAGTAGTCTTTTCCAAAAGTTGATTGCTATAACTCTAGAAAAAATCCTTCATCTGCAAAGCTTTATTTTCTGTTTCTTTTTTTTTTTAAGGGTAAAGAGTAAGTAGTCTTTTACAAAAGTTGATTACTATAACTCTAGAAAAAATCCTTCACCTGCAAAGTTGCTCGCAATCTCCCATCTACCTCGCCATCACCCATTGCTCCCATTGATACAACAAGTTTTTTAATTTTTTTGTGTTTCGTTCAATGGGCTATTGTCATCCTGACAAGATTACAATCACAAAAAAAAAAAAACAGCAAAGCCGCAAAGGCTCTTTGAAAGCGAGCTCTCTCCATGAAAGCTCAAAGCATGGGAAGAACAGTCATACTCAAACATTATAAGTCTAGTCAACGAAATGGCCGCAGCAAATTTTTGCCCAACAAAATGGTGGTGCGTTTTCCTTAACTGGGCAAATTGTTTGTCCCTGGTTTACTAAATTCTCTTACCTTTTAGTAAATAACTATCAGTAACCAATTTAATAGGATATCAAACACAAGTCTGTTTGTGATGCCAAAAGTATGTCCAAATAAATCTATCTATGCTATATGCGTGCATGAACATGCACAAAATTCTGTGCTCTTATAATTTCAGGGCCCTATGCAATGACTAAGTGCTTATTTAAACAAGATACACAAAAGTCATGCATCAATTAGATTAGCATAGGTGCTTTTATTTAAAAGCCCAGTCCTCCTTCCCAATCTTCGTATTGATTTTAAGAGAGTCACCTATACTATACATTTTGTGGATAATAACAAAGTTTGATAACTAAATTCAACGGAATCTATTGTGAAAGATAAGAAATTACTTTACTTATGGAATTACTTTAATGCCCAAATTCCATTCAATTTTGCTTTACCAAACCCTGTTAATATACTTGCAACATAAAAGTTGAAATAACTTAAAACCTATCACAAACTAAATTTACATGGATTTCATATAATTAGTTGGATATCTACCCAATTAAGAGAAACGGAAGATTGATTTATCTAATTATAGAGAAGGAATGAACTGATAAGGTAATTAGGAAGAAAATAAACTGAAAATAACAAATTGAATAACCATCATAATCTGTGTTACATAGCAAAGAAACGAAAAGTAAATAAATAGTTACCTGTTGCCCATTGAAGAATGCAATTTGAGTGCTAACTTGGTTGTCTGATGTACTACTTGAAGGAGCTGACCCGGTGTTGAAAAAGTTCTTGATCTTTGGCAAGTCACGTAATTTCAATACACGCAAATTAGGCAACTCCACTTTGCCACAATCATCAGCTTCTACAATCCCGCGCATTAACTCGCAACTGACAACTTTGATCTCTTCTAGCTCTTGAAGTTGGCTCACCACTGAAAGAGGAAACAATACTTCCATCTTTTCACAACTTTTGACTCGTACTACTTTTAATGTGCTGAAGGACTTGGAGGAGATATGGCCATGGCATATCTTCTCCAAGTTGATGAGATTCTTGAGAAGTAACGACTCCAACGCCTTAAAATTTGTATGGGATGGCGATTGGAGGATGTAACAGACGGAGGAACTATTCTTGACCTGTAGATGCTTTAATTCTGGAAAACCTTTTGGTGATAACGTGCAAATACTTTGCTCACTTCCATTCAACTCCTCCAAAAGCAGATCGTCAGTCTTGCTTAAGATACTTTGGATGCATCCTTTCCGAAGAACATCGCTTGATGGATCCAACCAGAGCTCCAATGCACTTGATCCTTTGCACTCCTCCCAGCGCCATGCATTACCTATTTGGATTCTGTACGTGGTTAACCGCTTGAAGTTTAGATCCTTTGGGAGCGCATTCGGATTGGGAATGGATACATGTAGAGTGTAGAGATTCTTCATGTTATTCAACTCTATAAGACTGGCATTAGTTGGTGGAGTTTGGTCCACAGCATTCCATCGGTGAAAGCTATCCTCCATGTACAACTCCTCTAATTTCACCAAGCTTCCAAGCACATCCGGTTCGATTGTCCTAAGTTGTGAACAATAATTCAAGTCTAACAACCTCAGCTTCGTTAGTTGCCCTATTTCTTTCGGCAATCGATCAATGTTGGAGTATCGAATGCTGAGAATTTGTATCTGTTTTAGCTCGCCAAGAATGGCCACGTCCTCTAACGAACAACGATCAAGACATAGAGTGTGCAACTTCTCCAAGCATTGAAACGGTGAAGGCGAACGACTTAGACGTATCCCGGTAAAATTTAAGACCATGAGATTTTTCATAGAGTTGAAATATGAATATGGGACCTCAAGAGAATTCTTGTTTGTGAACAACATAAAGATTCGCAAATTGGGGCAATCTAATTCTTCGGGAAGTTGCTCCAAGTCAACGTAGGGAAAGCATATCGCCCCACAACTTTTGAGCTTGTCCTTCGGCAACTCTGCAACTGACTCATCTTTCAACACGAGAAGAGGGTGATCTCTTGAAACGATCGAGGCAACAAACACACGAACCAAGTCATGTATTTTGAAACCATCATCTTCTCCACTGTGTAACAACAGGGAGGAGGCTTGAAGAGTATCAATCAGTGAGCTCAACCTATTTCTAGCATATTTCATGCTATTATCTTCTCCAAATAACCCCAAACCCACGCCATGCCTCACCAAATTTTCAAGAGAAAGCTTAGAGACACCATAAACAGCACAAAGTTGTAACAATGACTTTGCCTCCTCGCATTTTATACGATCATAACTTACTCGTAATGTCTTATCAATCACCTCACCGGTTTCTTCGTCCCAAATTTGTTTCAAAGCATTTTCACATTCAGCGTAACTAGTGTCAATAAAAAGTCTTGCTATCGCGAGAATTAGGAAAGGCAAACCTGCACATATGCGGAGTGCTTCCCCCACCAAGGGCTCTAACTCAACTCGAACTTTGCCTCCCACCGTCGTCTCAAACAGTCTTTTTGCCTCTTCGTCCTCCAGGCCACCAAGGCGGAAGGCAATGTCACAGAGCATTTCCCTTCGCAAAACACGTTGTTCTCTCGCCGTCAACAACAACTTGCATCCTATAACTTTGTTGTCAGGTCCGCAAGGAATGCCGACTGATTTCAAGTCGAGCCGCTCCCACAGGTCGTCCAATATTATGAGGACCTTCTTTTTCTGTCTCATCTCATCTTCCAACCTCTCGCGCAGAAGCTTCGCTCGCGATTTGACTTTCTCTTCCTTCTTAATGTCACTAAGGCCCAAACAGTCCGCAATCTCTTCTTGAATCGTCTTGATGTCTGGATTTTGCGACACGTCGGCCTTCGCGACCCAATCGAACGAATTTTTTTCCCTTATTCTCTTCTCGGCATCGGCCAAAAGGGTGGACTTGCCAACCCCACCCATCCCGTGAACCCCAACCACGCTGTTGCTGTTATTGGCGAGAGCATCCATGATCTCCTGTATGACAGATGCTCTGGAGTCGAACCTAAGCTTAATCGAAGTTGAGGCAGAATATGCGGAGGCTGCCGCGGTGGTCGACCGGATGACATCTTTGCCTTCTTTCCTGGCCGTAGTCGGTGCAGCGGCATTCCCCGGAGGTGGACGGCTGTAGGAGATGTTGTGGAGTTCCCTGCAATTTCCAGCGAGTCGCTGAATGTCTTCGATCTTGTGCTTGGCGTTCCTGCTGAACTGATAGCGACAATTGGGGTTGGGAAGAGTCCCATAGCAGCAAGTCTTCGTCGCCTTTTCGAAGTCCCCCAACAGGTCTCGCGCCTCCATCGAGGCCTTTTCAGAACTTGCCTGCAACTCTGTGGCTCGGCTGTAGACATTCCGAAGATTGTTTCTAGCCTCTTCCCTGGCATTGTGGAGCCTCTCAGCCTCGTACTCCAGCTTCTGGACTTCCTCTCGAAGATTGTTGGCGTAGCTCTCGGAGGACATGACGTATCCGAATCCACGCTTGATGGGAGCAACTAAGTACTTCAAAACATCCCATGCAATAGAAATGGCAGAATCGATCGACATCTTTTTTTTTTTTGTCCGAAAAAAAAAGAACAAGAAAACAAGGTGACAAATACAGAGAACAATGAAAAAGAGAAGCAGATACTGAAGAAGAAGACGAAGAGGAGGAGGAAGAAAAGTTGTGCCGATGAGAAGAAAGAGCAAAACAGAGCAAGAAGACGAGAGACGAATAAGGCGAAATGGTTTGAGTGCAAGAAAGGATGAAGTGGACGTCAAAGAGCAATCAATATATAAGCATCGAAGAGCTTGGTTAGCCTTAACAAAACAAAACACCAGTTAATTTCTTAGGAAGTTAAAAACTTGGTAGCAGACTGCTCCAAGTCATCACTGGCCAAAAATTGTAAAAAGAAAAACATAAAACCGCTCTTGGTCGCTCAATCGAGACAAGAATAGAACGGTGGACTCGTAAACGATGACTTACAGAAATGGATTATTTTCTTCATTTTATTATTTATTTAAAACCCGAGGAAGAAGAAGAAGAAGAACTCGAGGAGCAAGAAGAACGGTCGAGAGAGCGAAACAGAGCGAGAACGATGGGAGATGAAGAAGGCCAAGAGACTTGAGTGCAGATGAGGATCAAGGAAGGGGAGCAAGGACGAAACAGAGATTTGAGTGCAAATGAGGAGAAGAGCGAGCAAGAACGGTGGGAGACGAAGAAGGCCACGAGATTTGAGTGCAAATGAGGATGAAGGAAGGGGAGCAAGGACGAAACAGAGATCTGAGTGCAAATGAGGAGAAGAGCGAGCAAGAGTGGTGGGAGACGAAGAAGGCCGAGAGGATTGAGTGCAGATGACGATGAAGAAAGGAGAGCGTCGAAGAAAGATCAATTTAAGCAAAAAAGAAAGGCCTGTAATCTAACCATAGTTAAGATCTTAACTAAACACCAGTTAATACTCAAGTTGCTGCATGGTAGAAGACTCCGGTCCTGGTCGCTTTCTAGTATTCTTTTAGTTGACCGGTCCCCGCTAAAGCACAAACATTGATTGGGTGTGAGAAAATTGTAAAAGTAACGAGTCACAAAATCGCATTCAGTCTCTCTTTGCTTGATTTCTTTTTCTAAAATTTAAAATGCACGCGCATCATGGAGCTTCAAAAAATAAAATCAAAGACATATAATTACAAGCTGTCCAAATAACAAAATGACTCAGACTTAAATCATCGCCCTGTTTAACAAATACTTTATACAGTGTCATAGTCAATATAACAAAATGTGAATAATAAAGAGAACAAATAGGCAAGGATAGGTCCCATCCACGTGACATGTAACCTGTTTAGAGGTAGCAATATGAGTCGTAAGATTCAAACCTGTTTAGAGGTAGCAATATGAGTCATAAGATTCATTTTTCAATTGAATTTTAGTGTGTCAGTTTGTATATGAGTCACTTAGAATTATATAAATCCATCAGCAAAGTAATAAGGCAATAAATACAGGTCAACGTTGCATTTCCACTTTGATAACAAATCCAACGCAATAAAATTATTGAAATTCTCCAAAATAAAACTGTTCTAAGATATGAAAGTTAGAGACAATAACAAATCAATCCCAAAACTTTTTTTAATTTTAAAAAAACCTCAATTTTTAGGTTCGGTCCAAATTAGCCCCGATTTTTTCTTTGTCTAAAACAAAGTCCCTTTGCTTTGTTGATATGGATTTATTATCGACGTGAAAGTGCCATGTCGAGTTTGGACCGGATCAAGGGGGTATATTTTTTAAAATAAATTGAATTTTGGTGATTTTTTTTTACACAAAACAAAATTTGGGGTAGATTTGGGATTGGACTTAAAGTTTGAGATTTTCTTTGAGACAAAAAAAAAGTTGGGGCAGATTTGGAACTGAACCTAAAGTTTGAGGTTTTTCTGAAACAAAAAAATTTGAGACAGATTTGGGACTTGACATAAAGTTTGAGATTTTTTAGGGAATTAGACCTATAAATTTGGGACCAACGTTGACAAAGTTTCACATATGAAATTTAATTTTCTCATAGCATCCAAAAAAAGCAACACCATATTTGAAAAAGGGCTTTTATCATCAACTGACTTAATCGTAAGGTCATATCTCTTGCCGTTGAAAAATATTACAATCAATCCATACCGATAATTTGTTTAACATATTGATAAGATTGCACATTACTCTTAATAAAAGCTACTCGGACTTGGTTAATGTATCTATTATAGGGTACGTGATTTTCATATATGGTAGAATATTCCATGTGTTGTATAAACACTCATTAATAGCAAAAAAAATATGTTATTTTTTAATAACGTGTACTTTTCATCAGCGTATCAACAAACAGCAATCAACTGAATCAAATAATGGTTAACCAAAAGAAAGGCCAAAAATAAGATGCAAAAAACGTATTAATTTAGAATAAAAACACATTTTGGGCAGTTGCAGTGGTCAAAAAAACCAATGAAGGTAGGTGTGGTTAAATTCCAATTATGGGCAATTAAAATTCAAAAGAAGAATACAATTAAAATTAAAAAAAGGTTTAGTGAAGTGGATATCAGCTGGGGCGAGTACAATAGTTTTAGCCTTTGATATCAGAATCTGTCTTTAGATTACAAAAGATCTATCCCGATTGTATACTATGGTTTAAATTAGCAATATATATTTACTCTTACAAGCTCTACAGAAATTTTTTAATTTATACTGCTGTACAGCGTACACGAGGTCCCCCACCAAGGGTTCTAACTCAACTCGAACTTTGCCTCCCACCGTCGTCTCAAACAATCTTTTTGCCTCTTCGTCCTCCAGGCCACCAAGGCGGAAGGCAATGTCACAGAGCATTTCCCTTGTCAGATGAGGTGTCGATGCCTGACGTAGTCAGAAGACCGTTGACCTGATGCGTTTTACGCGGGTGCGGTAGAAGGAAAGTGCGCGTAGGATTCCGTCCTGAGGCGTGTACGTTTATGCGGGACGATGCCGTCCCTGACAAGGTGACGATGCCCGGCCCGACGGGGTGACGATGCCTGACGAGGTCAGAAGACCGTTGGCCTGATACGTTTTACGCGGGCGCGGTAGTGGTGGAAAGGTTGAGAATGAGTAAGAATTGGGGGGACGAGTGAAATTAAGAAAGTGACGTGTGGTGTGAGTTCGTGTGCGAGTGTGCTTGTATCGCGTGATGTGATGCTTAATTATGGAGTAACAACTGCTAGGCACGGTATGGGACGTGCCAACGTGGGTTTTATTTTATAATTGAGACACGTGCGCGTCTATGATTCATTGCTGCAATATGTTGGCTGTGTTATTGTCTAACGTGCAGGGGCGTGTATGTTGGATTCCAGGTAGGGTCGTGTGTGGTTGTTAGTTTAATTGATGGTCATGTGTTACGCGTGTTTTTGTCTGGCGGTACGTGAGTGCCTACGTGAGGTTTGGAGTTGTACATTTATTGAGATTCGTCTCACGGTTGTACAACCGCCACTTTCAGACCCCAGCCATAAACCCAGAGAATCGCATCCTCCTTCTGAAGTACGAAGAGTCGCCTATGGTACCCAGTGGATTCGCAGGCGATGCCCAAGAGATCTCCGGAGGATTGAGCCAGATGAATTAGGGGCAGAATGGAGAAGGGCGACCCTTAGATTTTCCCCTAGGGCATTTTAGGGGTTGTATAGCTTGGGTCATCCCATAGTGAAGTTAAAATAACCAAGCCCCTGATATTTTGTTATAACGATGGTTTCTGATGATAGTTTGCTAAATATGTCTATAATATAATGTTTGTATATATTTGGTGTAGTGGCTGTACAAAATGCTGTAGTTGGTGTTTGATTGCCCTGGTGTTCTACCCCGTTGTCGTCATCTTTCTGTCCGGGGATTTTATATCCGCTTCCGCATGTGACTCTGATTTTTGGATTGGGTCAGCGACGTTCCTGGGATGTCGCATCTTTTTTACCAGAGCAGGGGATGTCGCGAGCTCGATGGGAGTTTGGGGCGTGACAAGAAGCCATCTTGATATTTTAAATAAGGGTGTAGTCAAACCTATCTTGATGGTCCACCAAGACTTATCTGAATTTGGAATAGTTTGAAGGGTCCATTATTTTTTCATAAAGGAAATATTTCCTAGGGACAGATTTGGAACAACCCCAACAGAGTTTCACGTATAAAATTCAATTTTCTCACGGCATCCAGAAAAAAGCAAGGTCCCTTATGATTGGTCTCTACCTCCTCATGAATTTTTTTTGTTTATTTCAAGAAGGGCTTCTATTCTCAAGTGACCTAGCAATAAGAAAAGATTTGTTGATATTTAACAAATAATCTGTACCATTCAATTTTTAACCTATTCATAATATTAGGAGTTTCACATTACTCCTAATATTTCGAGGAAACGTATCTATCATAGTGTAAAGGGATTTCATGGTAAGATATTTCATATATTGTAAACTCTCATAAGTAGTAACATGTTTCATCAGTACAAAATCAACAAAATTACAATAAACCGAATCAAATAATGGCTAATAAAAAGAAAAGCTAAAAAAAGGATAAATAAAAATATTGTAGGATAAAAAGATATTTTCGGACATGGGGCAGTTTTTACGGTAAAAAATGAAGGTAGATTGTGCTTAAATTCCAATTCTCAGCAATTTAAATTCCAAAAAAGAGTACTTTTCTTTTTACCCAAAAAAAATTCAAAAAAAGAATACAATTGAGATTCAAGAACTTTTAGTGAAGTTTATGCCAGGTGGGGAGAGTACAATAGTATGGCCTTTGATGTATGTGTCCCAAGATCTCTCTATTATATACTATCGTTTAAGTTAGCAAATATCTATCTACTCTCTCGAGCTCTACACAAATTTTTTATTTATATTACTATACAGTGTACACGAGATCTCTTCTTCGGAACTTGCATACAATGATTTTCCTTGACAGCTGCCCTTTTTGCAAGATAAAAAGTTGATTTCATTTTGATTGACAAATTTGATCTCTCTCTCTCTCTCTCTACACAAACACACACGAGCGAAATGTTGCTCAGCTTGAATCATATCAAGTTAATACCAAAAAAAACTCTAAATTAGTATATTTGTAATAATTTTACTCTAAATTAATTTTTTAATAATAAAAAATCTCAAACCGATACACTTATGATAACTTTATCCCAAACTATTATTTTGACTATCAAAAACCCCACACTGATATACCTGTGACAATTGTACCCTGAACAAATTTTTTGACCGCCAAAAACCCCAAATCAGTACACCTATGATAATTTTACCCAAAATTAATTTTTTGACTACTAAAAATTCAAAACTAGTACATTCCCTCCGTTAGTGTCTATTAAATTAAATTAATATCACAAAAAATTACAAAATTGATAAATTTGTGACAAATAGAGGGGTAAAATATAAAATTGGTACATTTGTCAATTATCACGTATCATCAAATTTAGCAATTTGACTTCAGAATTTAACGGAAATTAACCGACGGTAAATTTGTCACAAGTGTATCGGTTTGGGATTTTTAGTGGTTAAAAAATTAGTTCAGCGTAAAATTATCACAGGTATATTAGTTAGGAGTTTATGGTGATCAAAAAATTAATTCAGGATAAAATTATCACAAATATATCAATTTGAGATTTTTTACGATTAAAAAAAATTTTAAATAAATTTATTATATTTATCAATTTGAGATTTTTTATGATATTAATCTAATCATATTTTTTTCGAAATCAAAGTCTAGCAGTGGTAAGGGAAGCTGGACGCACCGATACAAAGTGTAACTTGGCTCTTGGTGTGAGATCCCAGTTGCATTAGTGGTCACTTGATGTCACGCCCCGTACTCCTCGAGGCATGAACATCCGCGTATAGGTCGAAAAGAGTGCGACGCTCCCAGGATTGCGTCACAGAGACCCGAAAACCCAAATCAGAGAAAACAGGCACAAGCAGAAACGACGTATATATCATATACATATATACACCCAGACAATTTTAAAAGCAACCATGAATAGCAAGCTAAAACAAATTACGATTTGTTAAACCAAAATATACATTCTTTACAAACTTAAATACAATATCCCTTTGTCGACAAAAAGGTACATCAAAAGGGCTACGAAGCAAAAAGGGATCGGTGGCCTAGGGATATCAAATTGTCTATCTGGAAGGGCTACAGTCAAAAAAGTGACGGCCCTCACTCCTAAAGTTGGAACCTAAACTAGGGCTCCCAGTCGAGGTCAGAACTAGACGTCTCAAAAGAACTCTCGGACTGCCCTGGCTCTTTCTCTGAGCTCATAGCCTCAGATTCTATCTCGGCTCAGGGTCCTGCTCTTCAGCCTCAAAATTCATGGCCGGGGATATGAAATGTCGGTTTTACCACAACCGTGAGAAAACTCAGCAAGTAATAATTCCTAATCATAAACTAGACTAATGTGCACCTCCAGAGGGTAAATAAAATACATAAATCACTGAACTAATATAACAACCAACATAATTCACCCGGGCTCACAGCCCAATTCACTACTCTCCCCCTGCAGATAGGTATTTAACAGTAATATGAAACATGTGCAGTTATATCGACCCGAAGGTCCCGACCCTAAGGCCAATAACCATTAAACCGACCCGAAGGCCCGGCCCGGATGCCACAACTGTTCCGACTCGAAGGCCCGACCCGAAGGCCCGGCCCGGATGCCACAACTATTCCGACTCGAAGGCCCAACCCGAAGGCCCGACCCGAAGGCCACAGCTATTTCGACTCGAAGGCCACAGCTGTTTCGACCCGAAGGCCCGACCCGAAAGCCACAGCTGTTTCGACCCGAAGGCCCGACTCGAAGGCCACAGCTGTTTCGACCCGAAGGCCCGACCCGAAGGCCGCAGTTCAAAAGGCTTGTCACGCATACCCATGTACAATAATTCGGCTAATGACCAGCACACGAACCATTCACATACTAGGGAATCAAATTAATTGCACAACTCCTACCAAGAGACCAAATAAGCTACACACGAGTTGTAAATTTCAACGCCATAATGGTACGTTCAGTCTTCTCCATTTAACTCCGACTAAATCCGGTGCTTGTCCGCGCACTTAATGCATATCTTAGCATTACAAGGGTCCAATCCGTTTGGGACTCAACAAAACCAACCAATCTCAACCACTAAACCCCCAAATATTGTATCACCCCATAGGATCCCAACAAGTCCTACATTGACTCGAAAATGCCGAGTTTTCGAGCCAATACCCAATAGGTCAATTGACGCTCAAATTAGGCAAATTAATGCAATTTCGGACTTCCATGAACAATGCTCAATATCATGCGAATTTCTAGCTCTAAATCAATTCTAAACAACCTTATTTAGTCCCAATTAATCATTGGATCACTCGGTTTAGACAATCACAACAAGAATCCAATTAATCCCAACTTAGGCAAATTTTCCAAATTCGGATCTGGTGCGAACAGTGCCCATACAGCCCTCAAACAGCCACCAAATCGCACTTAAACAGCCCTATTAAGTCCCAATTAAGTCCCTAAATCAGCCCACACACATAAGCACCCAAATAGGCCCCAATTAAGCTTAATTAACCCTAACACTTACCCCTAAATTGCACAATTAGGCTAATTAGGGGTTTAGGAATTTTTACTCGCCTCAAATTATCTTGAGACGACGGGAGCGAGCGGTCGACTACAGACACGCGGTGAGAGTCGACGGTGGCGCTCCGGGGGCAAGCCGACGTTCACGGCGACTCCGGCGGACTCAAGGTTCAATCCGGCCAAAACAGAGGAGGGGCTGAGGTGAGGGGGCTGAGGACGGGAGGAGAGGGGGCTGAGGAAGCAAGGCGGTCGCCGGGGGGCGACACACGGCGGCGGACGGCGGCACGGCACTGGCGGGCGGAACCGGCGACGCTGCTCTCTCTTTCTTCCGCCTAAATAGAACAGCGGCTGAAGGGCGGCGAAATTGAGGGGGAAGCCGGTCGACGGGGCTGGGGCGGCGCCAGGGGGCGGCGTTCGACGGCTCGAGGTCTGCAGCTCCGGCGGCGCGGCCGTTCCCGGCGTGAACAGCAACCGGCGAGCAGAACCGACGAGGAAGAAGCGTGAAGAAGAAGCCGATCGGGGAGAGAGAGAGGCTGAAGAGAGAGAGAGAGTGGGTCAAAAAGGTGGTCAAATTTGAGTTAGTGGAGTCCACTTGTCACCAATCTAGGGCTCAGGACAATTTGCCCTTTGATCTAAGGGCTTAAATTCAAACCCCATTAATAAATCAAGGGCAAAAAGGTAAAACACCCCTAACTAAGGTGTGACCAGATCTGGTTTGGTCCCAACTAACCCTAGTTAAGCCCCAAATTAATTAAAAATTCAGAATTAAGTAAAACAACCTAGGGGCATTTTCGTAATTTTCCGGTCCCGGACCGAAATTCCAATTTTTGCCCATACCGGTCCTAAATATTCTTAGGAGACATAATCCGGTGTCGGATTTGCGAAACTCGCTTTCTAAGCCCTCGAAAATTGCCCGCCAAGTCTCGGGAATAAAATAATATTATTTTCTAATTTTCGTCAAAATTCCAGTTTTTGATCGAATGCACTCCAGACGTGCGTGGTTGTCCCAAAATGGCATCGATTCCGAAAAATAATGTCGTTTGGGCCTCGGAAACGAACATCGAGGTCCTTAGGGACTAAATTGCAAATTTTCCCAACTTCTGTCAAAATTTCTATTTTCATACGTTCTTGTCCCAAATTTGCTTCGCCATTCTAAATTAACGTCCGTCCTGAAAAATAGTCGTAATTACTCTTGAAATTTTGATGTCGAAGTTCGGGCTCAATATCGCGATCAAAATAGCTCGTTTCGAAGTCTAAGGGCCTCTCACTAACGGGCGGCTGTTTAGGTGTTACACGTATCGACCTAAAATCGTCCGAGTCGCGATGGCCTCAAATCTCGAGAGAACGAGAGGAATTATCACTAGTACCGAGGGTCGCCATCAATTGGATTAAAATCGGGATTCACCGGTTAGGAGTACTTTCGGTCGTGCGGAATCACCCGCGGTCCGATCGTACTTAACTGACTACATAAACCCGTCATCCTCCTAAGATTAGCCCATATTGGTTCAAAATATTCCCTCGACATTCGTCGAATTCGACGTTCAATCGCGATCGGGTCCTCGGTCCACGTACTTGTTCCTATTAGCCTTTCCTATTTGGTTAGTATCCCGTGATTGATCAAGTCCGGGCGAGACTCCCTAAAATCAAACGAGAATTAATATACACTTTATTGATTCCGGTAACAAGTCAAAATTCAGGATGTTACACTTGAAGTCTCCTTCACGCTCTCCCTCTGCGGTGCGTATTAATGGTGGGACAGTACTATGACTTTTTTCTGAACACCGAGCCTCTGCTAAGGGGTCTAATTCCAGATTTATTAGAGTAAAGGGGCTATAATAATATTTGTTATTTTTAATGGAGGGTGATAGAGAGAGACATGTGACGAGTCTTTATACCTAAGCATTACTTTTTCTTTTTCCATTCGGTCGGATTTTGGTCCTTTCTTTTTTGGTCGGATTTTGTTTTTTTGGTCCTTGACTGGCCTATAATCTTCAGATCCTGGTGATAGGAACACTGCTACTTTTTTGCTGATATATATGATTATCGACGGCCGAGATTCGATGATTTAGAACCTCCACAAAGACCCACATCATGAGAAAGAAAGAGGAAAAGGTTATGGACTCTGCACATCGGTAGCCTCACCTTAGTTAAGGCCTTAATAAAGCACTAGTCAAATCCTTGGGAAGCTGAAAACTTGATAGCACACTGCTGCAAGTCCTCTCACTGACCCAGAGTAGAAAAAAAAGATGACCGATCTCGGTCTTCTCAATCAACTGGGGACTTAAATTGATTTTCTTAGCTTGATTTCTTTACGAGATAATGAGACAAAAGTTTAAAAATTTTGATTTAATATTTAATATAATTCATGAATTTTTAATTTACTCAATTTAATCTTTAAACTTTAACTTAATATTCAACGTGTTTTCTAAACTTTTAACTTATTCCAAGTGATCCATGGATTTTTTATACGTGTGCAGTATATAAAAATATTCAATGGAATCCATGAACTTGAATTAATGGAAGGAATATATCGAATATTTTCATATAATTTAAGGACTATATTAAATATGTATCAAAAATTCATAAACAAGATTAAATAAATTAAAAGTTCAGGGATTATATTACATATTGGGTTAAAGTTTAGGAACCACATTGAATAAATTAAAAGTCAAGGAATCATATTGCATATTAAATTAAAGTTCAGAAACTGTTTATGCCATTTTTCTATTTCTTCGCACTATAAAAATTAAGTTGCGGTAGATCAAGTGGGTTCGAAAAAGAAATCAAAAACAAATGATTACCAGCTGTTCTAGTAAGAAAATGACTCGACTGGATTATCGCTTGCTTAAAATAAGGACCTTTTGTAGTCCATCATTGTCTATATAACAATATGTAATTAAGAGAACAAATGGACAAGCACAGGCAACACGCACACATGCGCGTGTTGTTAGTAGCTTCTTTTATTCTTTTTCATTACATTAATATTTTCATTAATGTTTGTATGTGGGGGCTTGTGTGAATCAAGATCTAATGGATAAAATGATACGATTTTAAATCATCCCTAGTGTGCTATACTTTATACAGTCTGTCATCATCGATATAACAAATGCAATCAATAAAGAGAACAAACAGACAATGATATTTAGACCCACGTGGCATGGAGTTCGATATAGAGGTGGTAATATGTGTCAGAGTTCAATTTTTTAATTATATTTCAGTGTAACAAATTGTTATAAGATGCTAAATATTTTAACAAGCGATCGAAATGAGAATAAAAAATCAAAGCCAGCTCCATGTGAGTTTACGTGGGTTTGCATCGGATTCATATTCAACCAAATTATGAGTATAGTAAAATGAGCAAATAATCTATGACTTCTATCATGAGGGAGATCTCCTTTCGATGCCACCCAATACTTTGTAATTAAAAGTTGAATATGGTAACAGTAACATGAATCGCTAGATTATATAGAGATGGTTTTATTGTTTCTTTACTTGACTAGGCACCATCACCAATGTACAAGTCCCAACATCCTTTCCTCCACCGCCAATGGACAAATATTGATTAGGTCGCAGTCCTAATAGAGCTGCTTGCGCTGGTCAATGAAACCATATTAAAAAATGCAGGAGTAACATCACAATTAACCAAATTCGACTAGAAAAAAAAATTGAAGTTTAATTTTCAAAGCGGTATATTGATCAAAACATCTCTAAAACATAAAACGGCCTCGTTATCGATTTGTATATTGAACAGCAATGGTCGATAATGTTCTACTTATCAGTGGCCGAGATTTAGTACCAGAGCTCCAACGATTCAAAATATTAAACGAAGATTCAAACCACTAGAAAGAACAGATGGATACCGACTATGGAGATGCGTAACGTAACCTTAGTCAAGTTGACTAAGCACTATAAAATCCTAGGGAAGCTGAAAACTTGGTTGCGCACTTTTCAAGTTTTCATTGGACAAAAATAAGAATAGAAAATGACTGCTCTCGGTCTTCTCAATCAAGACAAAATTCGTGAACTTTTAATTGATTGCTTTACAGACCAAAAAAAAAAAATGATTTCTTCGCATAATAAAATTTAATTGCTAATCCATCAGGTGGCCTAAAAAAATAAAATAAACAAATGACCACCAGCTGTAAAAGAAGAAAATTGATTTCTTGTCATTCCTCACCGGCAAAACGTTAAAACCAACGAAAAAGAAAGGCTTGTGGTTTTGCCAATATGATTGATGGAAAAATAATCCGATCCAAACAGACTTATTTAACTTGTTTTAATCTATTTTCATACAATAAAAATTTAGTGATTCATACTCGACTCAATCCAATTCGCACTCAACCCAGCTCCTTTAATAAAATTTAGGATAAATTTATATCCAAACTGAAGTGAGACTACAGAGTGAATGATTGCAAAATCGAATGAGAGTGAGAGAGAATAATAGAGATACGTTGGGTAACTTAGGTTTAAGCAAGTTGTAAATCCATATATGACATATTCAATAAATCTAATTTATCCGTATAATAACTCAATCTATCATCATAGCCAATTTTGACAAGTCTAACTTTAACCATGACCATGCGTGACGTAGATTCGCTTGTGCAAATCCGCTCTCCTCCAAGGCACTCCGAGCACCCCTCGTTTTTTTACATGCGGATCCTGTGCCACACGGGGAACATGTGAAACAAAAACACACACCTGTATTTTGAATTTTCAAATCTCAGAGCCCCCGTTTTGGTTAGTGCTCTAATCAAAATATGATTAATCGGGCCACAAACGCGGAAAAAATCTCGATCGGCCCTTATCCACAAATCCACAATACTACGAGGGGAAAATCAAAACAAAACTACGGAGACGTGGCGGGATTCGGAGAGATCCTAAACTCATTGCCCACAAAACGGAAACAGCTTCCCCCCTTCCTCCTTTTATTCACTCACCTGTCTTCTCTCTCTCATCATATTAGAATTTTTTTTTTGCCCTAGTAACCATCCTTCCTACCTGAGAAAGGAAAAGTGAGAAGTTCGAATCCCTACCTTCTCCGGGAGAGTTAGGGGTGGGGACGTGTAATTTCAGATGTGAATTTTGATTCTCAAGCCTTGCAAGAGGCATGACAAAATTCCAAGAGTGAATTAAGAGTTAGAGTAGGACAGACAAAAAAAAATTAGTATTTTCATCTATATTTGCATGTGGGTGCTTGTGTGAATCAATAGACGTAGCGGCAGGCAAGGCTCGCTCTCGACAGTGGCGAAGGGGGCGAGCTTCGCTAGAGGCCAGCGAGGTCGACCTTGTCAGCCTGGGTAGGATAGAAAAAAAAAGGAAAAAATATATTAAAAAATTGTTACGTCAGTGTTAGCCGGACGGCCGGTGGCCATATCAGCGCCGGCCAGCCAAAATTGGTAGGATGGATTGAATCGGCACAAATGCAAAATGTTTACGACTGAATTGGCAAAATCAAAAAGTTTATGACTGAATTGACAAAAATGTAATAAGTTTATGACTTTTTGAATAATTTTTCCATGCAAATTCTCCAAGCCCAATTGTTGCCCCTTTAGAACACGTGCACTACAAAGAAAATGAGTCCTCATAGGGGTCTTTCAAGACCACCCTCCATGTTTATGTCTGTTGTGTTTTTAGTGACAGGGAAGATGGACCGAATGAGTACTCTTTCGAACTAAAATGCACTACTGTAAATTCTCTACCTGAAAAAAAAAATCTCTTTTCCAAAGTATGGTAAGACCTTTTACTAGGCAAGCTTCTTGCTTGGGACCAAGTAAATCTCATGATTTGATTATTTCAATGTCACATGAGATCACAAGGTCGATTGACCTATATATATTAAAAGTCATTTGCTATTGAGCACCCTTATTGTATTTAGATGGTAAACACATTGAGTCATTTAAGTAAATTAATTTAACTAGGAAACCATCTATATATGCTAAAACTCTTTTGAGGTTGAGCCAGCATGCTCGGCATGCAAGCACCCAACAATTTGATTCCGAGGGCCACTTTAACAAACCGCTAATCTTAAGCATATATTGTTTATGTGAATTGCACTTTTAGCAAATCTCTTATTTTTTAACCATATATTCTTTATTTGAATACCAATTGTATTTTGCACTTGAGCAAATCCATTTCGGAGATCACTTTCACATGTCCCTATAGATATTTCAAAATTAAGATATACTAAGTGTGTAATAACTTATGAATATTATAATCAAATAATTGTACGGTTACCCATAATGACTAAATATATTGTTGTATTTTGCAAGAAAATCATAAACATTTCAAAAGAAAGAAAAAACATAATGTGATGGCCCATTTTTAACAAATCGATGATATAAAGATTAGTCAAATCTCTAATAAATAAGATGCTTAATGTAGAAATCTTTAATGACATGATTATCTATATTTGACAAATAAATGACATTAGAGAATTCAATAAATTATATCATCATAAAAACAAAATTATGGTACATTCTTTGCAAATAAATAAATATTAAAAAGTAAAAGAAATAACCAATAGCAAATCACTAGGAGAAAAAACCATCCATTATTACAAAAAGTTTATTGAACGAAAATAATAAATTTTTAGATTTTTATATTACATGGTTATGCATCAATTAAATGACTATGACTAAATGCATAATTGTTGATGACAACATACTTATCATGTAGAAGTCAAGTAGCATCACGGGCATGCAATGCCTGACAGATCTACAACCTTCCATGACAAGAGTTTAGCCTCCATAAATACGTATGAAGGTAGTTGTTGCGGGATACTGAGCATTTTAGTCATTATAAGTTATAACAGGGAAAGTCAAGTAGCACGCAATACATGATGAGCTCATGACATTGTGCTTTCATGTTGAGAATTTAGCCAATGGATATACTCACGTGAACTTAACTTTCTAAATTGGCAACCATACGAACAAGTAGACAGAGAATACATCATTCGATGTGTAAATCCCAGATGATCGATGGTACATATGATGTGATTTGTTGTACCATAAATGTTAAAACAAAAAATGGTATTTTAATCCCATGATATTTGTTTGTAGAATACAATTTTTTTTCCCAAATGTATAGGACAATTTGTGGATGATAGTTTCTAACACGATTGATGATATTGTCTGTAGACTAATCTTAGGAAATACGGTTCATTTATAAAATTAATTTTTAAAGAGATATGAGAAGCTGCAACAGCCATCACTAGTTATAAATGAGATATAATGTATCATTTTGTGAATTAAATTTTTGATGAGAAGGAAAACCCAACTCGCAAGGCTCATGCACGGTCCACTTGTCCTCGGGTAGCTGAAAACTTGGCACACATGCTCCAAGTCGTTGCTTGGCCAAAAATACAAATAAACAAAGACCATTGTCGGTCGCCTCAAGACAACAATTGGGGACTTAAATTGACTTCTTTGCATTATTTAAATTGCACACGCATCAATTGGCCTAAGAAAATAATATGCAAATGATTATTTACCGTTAATGATAACAAATTGACGTTTTTGCTCTATTTAAATTGCACGCGCATCAAGTGGCTTAAAAAAATAGTAATATGATTCGGAAGATTATATAAAAATGGTTTTCTAGTTTCTTTAACTTGACCAGTCATTATTCATCCACTGCTAATGGACATACATTGATTAGGTGCTAGTCTTAAACCCGCTCCTTGTGCGGGTCAATGAAATCGTATTAAAAATATACAAGTAACATCATAATCAAGCTGATCGAATACAAAAAAAAATTGAAGTTTAATTTTCAAAATGGTATACAAATCGAAGCATCTTTAAAACATAAAATGGTTGTGTTTTTTATTTATATATTGAATAGCAATTATTGATAATGTTCTACTGATTGACATATTAAGAATTGGGCTAACTTAGACCCTTATGTCTAATTAATGTTAACCGTTAGTTGAAATAAGTGTTACCTTTTATGTACTATCTTTCAAATTTTTACAAGTTTGTTGACAGAAAGCACCTCAAATCATACCTTCAAGTGAAAACAAAACTTAATTATTAAGGAAAAACATTTCAAATTACTCCTAAACCTGTATATTCATTATGACTAATTTCTAACAGTAAAAATGTTATGACTAAATATCATGAGGGGCGTTCTCTTTGTAATTAGTTGATAAGAATCTTTTGTATGATAATTACCTAGTTTATGATGAATAAGTGCATATCATCCTACAAGCCAAACAAGTTAAGCTCAGGCCTTTGACATGTGTAGGTGGCTCTAACTCAATTTGCATGTAGTTTGTGTGATTTTGATGGGCCAACTTGAGCTCTTGAGCTGGAAATCCCCAAATGACCCATCCTAGGGTTCAAGAATAAGTTTATTTTGCATTACGTATCCTTTCTTAAGAAAAAGACAATGTTAACATAAAATTATCATATTACTAATATTCAATAATTGCAAGATAGAGATGCTAAGTATAATTCTTCTATTGTGAAGAATACGTGTACTTTGCATTTTGCACAATTTCTTAAGAAAAGATGACAGATTTATGGAATGTTTAACAATTTTTTTGAATCAGAATTTAGAAGGTGGGAGATTCATTGATTAATTATGAATTGTTTTAAATATATGTATAGGTCTTTCATGGAATATTCTTTCTAAAACTGTGAGGTTGAATTGGTCATTGGTTTTCTTAATTAATAGTATAGATTAATATTCCAAAGCATATCTTTATAGCAACATCAAGTTATAATATACATCGGTGTTTGAGATATGTTTTACCGAAACTTCATTTTTATATTCTAAACAATATCTCATACTCTTTTAATTTTCGTACGAATCTTTCTCACAGGGATGTTAAAGTATGGGCCATCAATATTTCTGTATTTTGTCATGAATCTCTATATAACTTCTTAAGTATATCCATATCAATAGAAAAATATATTGACAACTAATCACGATACAACAAAACTAAAACTTGAAAATTTGAGAAAAATAATTAACTTGAAGTATGAATAAAGTTAAAATCTAATAAAATGAACATTTGGAATGAGTGGCCTTGGGACTCTCAAATTGTTGACGAACTGTGGTTCCACTTCTAATGTGAATGAGTGCGTGGTGCCCAACGATATTGCTCTTCACGCGATTCCATTTACCGTGAATTGCGGATCGTCATAGGCCAAAAATTAAAATAGAAAAAGACCAGTCGCCACAATCATGGTCACAACGTCGAATTACAAACAATCGAAGTAAGAGAGCTAGGCTGTTTACAGGATTTCTTTGCGTTTTAAAATTTAAAGCATGGTTCCACTACCGAGACCCAAAACTGCTTTCTAGCCAAAAAAATAACAAGAACCAAAACAGCTACTAATGTGAGTGAGTGGGGAACCCAATGATTTTTCCTTTTTTGAACCGTGAAATGCGGAATCTTCTTACTTAGGAGCGCACTGCTCCAAGTCGTCACTGGCCAAAAATTAAAATAAAAAAAGACCAGTCGCCTCAATCAAAACCACAAAGTGAAATTATAAACAATCGAGAAATATTGCACGCGCATCAAGTGGCTTAAAAATATGAAAAAACGAATGACTGCCGGCTGTGAAAGTGCCAAAATGATTCGACTTTAATCATTGTCGTGCAATAAGTACTTTATACAATCTATTATCATCAATACAACAAAATGTAAATATTAAAAGAGAACATACAGATAAGGACAGGGCACACCCACGTGACATGTACTTTATACAACATGTCATCAACTCAATTTTAATGTGCCTAGTTCTATTGAGTCACTTAATAATTTATGCGGGAATTTGTGGGTTTGCACTGAACCCATATTCAATTCATTTTGATTATTAGCTCAAGCACGAAATGCAACTACATGAAATGAAATTTCTCTACATAAGATGGCTTAGATTATAATTCTTAAGACTTGCCTCAACATTTGCTTTTCCAGCAATTCGAGACATTATCTTTTTGACCATCCGACCAGCAGCTTATCAACAATCGACTAATATCTACACGGCATACAAGCTCTTCGCTTGATTTCTTTGCATTTTTTAACACCGAGTGGCTTAAAGAGAAAATATAAAAAAGATGATTACCAGCTGTTAAAGTACCAAAATGATTTGACTTGAATCATCGCCCACGTAACAACTACTTTATACAGTCTATCATTGAAATGAGATTACAATTTTAAACTCAATTTTAGCTTGTTGTAAACATCGCTTGTGTAATAATTGTCTCAAAATGTGTTAAAAACCCATTTTAAACTTAATTCTAGTGTGACAGGTTATATATAAGACACTTAAAATTCTAAAAACCCGTCGAAATAAGATCAAATAATCAAAGCCAACTCCATGTCGGTCTATGAGGGTTTGCACCACACTCATGTTCAATTCATTGTAAGTCTAGTAAAATGAGCAAATAATCTATTACTACTATCATGGGGGGATATCATTTTAGTGACTCCCAATATTTTTTAGTTTACAAGTTGAATATGGTAAAAGTAATATGATTTGCTAGATTATATAGAAATGGCTTTTGTATTTCTTTACTTTAGACCAGTCACCATCACCAACCTCCAAGTCTCCACATCCTTTCCTCCACAGCTAATGGACAAACATTGATTAGATACTAATCCTAAACCCACTCCTTGTGCATGTCAATGAAATCATATGAGAAAATATTGAAGTAACATTATAATTAATTAAACTAATTGAACATGAAAAAAATTTGAAGTTTAATTTGCAAAATGATATACAGATCAAAACATTCTAAAACGTAAAATGGCCGTGCTATTGATTTACATAATGAATAGCAATTTTTGATTATGCTCTACTTATTGACATCAAGACTTGGGCTAACTTAGACTCTTGTATCTAATTAATTTTAGCCATTAGTTGAAATAAGTCTTACCTTTCATGTATCATTTTTCAATTTTCACAGGTTTGTTGATAGAAAGCCCCTAAAAAAATCCCTTCAAGTGAAAAACAAAAACTCAGTTTATAAGGGGGAAAAATGTCAAATTACTCCCATGACTGTATATTTATTATGACTATTTGAAAAGGTAATGACTAATTTCTAACAAAAAATATGTTATGACTAATTAAGTATCATGGGGGGGGGTGTTCCCTTCATAATTAAGTTAATAAGTATCTTTTGTATAATAAGTACTTAGTTTATGAGGCTTTTGTACATACAATCCTGCAAGCATCATGAACCGACTAAGTTTAGACTTTGGCATGAGTAGGTGGCTCTACCCCAATTTGCACGTGGTTTGTGTAATTTGAACATGCGACCTCCATCTCCTGAGCTGGAAATCTCGCAATGCCCCAATTTTGGGGTTAAGTAAGCATAATTTTTTTTTCTGTAAAGGATATGTTAATTTTGTATTATGTATCCTATCTTAAGAAAATGGCATTTTAAACATAAAATTATCGTATTATTGATATTTAATAATTGCAAGATAGAGATGCTAAGTAAGCCTAATCTTTTTTTTATTGTGAGGAATAAGCGTATCATGCATTCTGCTCGATTTCTTAAGAAAAGATGAGAGATTGATGGAATGATTGACCACTATTTTGAATCAGAATTTAGAATGTAAGAGATTCACTTAATACTTCCGATATTTTTTTAATATATGCACGGGGTTTTTCATGGAATTTTCTTTGTAAAAATGTGATGTTGAAGTGGTCATTCATTTTCCTAACTAATAGCGTAGATTAATATTACAAAGCATATTTTTATGGCAACATCAAGTTCAAAGTATTATCTGCACTAGCCTTCAAGTTCAAATCAAGTTCAAAGTATTATCTGCACTAGCCTTCAAGTTCAAAGGTTTCCAAACTTTAGTCTTTTAAGTTCTCTGTTTTAGCTCAACGCAAAAACGAACGGTCCAAACTCATATTGAATCATTTTGAGCCAGTTTTTTGTGGTCCTATGCCTACAAAGCCACTCGCCGCTCCTGAATTAGCTTGTGAATTTGATTTGGAGTGTCCCTCAAAGTGGTGAAATAGCAATATCATGAGAGTAAAGTGGTAAGATCTCAAGCCTAATCCATCACAGCCATATCTCAAGTTCAAATACCGCAGCTATAAATCATATCTCAAGCAACAATGATGAGAGACGAAGTAGGCAAAGAGATTTGAGTGCAAAAAAGGATAAAGGAAGTGGTGCTTCGAAGAGCAATCAATTTTAGCGTCGAAGAGCCCGGTAATTTAACCTTAGTTAAGGCCTTAACTAAAACACCGGTCAATTGCATGGGTATCTGAAAACTTGGTAGCAAAATGCTCCAAGTCATCATGGGCCAAAATAAAAATAAAAAAAGACCACTCTCGACCGCCTCAATCTAGACAACAATGTGGACACATAAACAATCGAGTAATACAAACATTGGTTAGGTACTAGTCCTAATGTCACCATCACCAATGTATATGTCTCCATCCTTATCCACCGCTAATGACCAAACATTGATTATGTATCCGTTCTTCCCTGCACCGCTCAGAGACAAACAGTGATTAGACAAACTTTGATTAGGTAAATCATCCTTTCCTCCACGGCTAATGGACAGATATCTATTAAGTCTCCATCCTTCCCTCCACCGCTAATGGACAAACATTGATTCGCTGGCCGTGTTACTGATTTGTGGAGGGAATACCAAATTTTGATAACGTTAACCTTGTTGGCATATTAGACATCTGCTGACTGACAATGCACTACTCATTCTGAATGAGACGCGTTACCTAACTTTGCTATTCAAATGAGTCGATCTCATCCAAAGTGCCAAAAAGATGACAAACTAGAGAAGAGAACGACCCGGCAAAATAAAAGATAAAAGAAAAGACCACTCTCGGTCCTCTCAATCAAGACAACAATGGGGGCACATAAACAATCGAGTAATACAAACATTGGTTAGGTATTAGTCGCCACCTTATATACATATAGAGAAGGATAATTCTCTGCAATTTTTGTCGTTCCTGACCAGTCACCATCACCAATGTCCATGTCTCCATCCTTTATTCTACCGCTAATGACCAAACATTGATTAGGTATCCGTTCTTTCTTGCACCGCTCAGAGACAAACATTGTTCAGACAAACATTAATTAGGTAAACCATCCTTTCCTCCACGGCTAATGAACAAATATTTATTAAGTGTCCATCCTTTCCTCCACCGCCAATGGACAAATATTGATTAGGTACCCATTCTTTCCTGCACCGCTCAAAGACAAACAATGATTAGACAAATTTTGATTAGGTGAACCATCCTTTCCTCCACGGCTAATGAACAAATATTTATTAAGTGTCCATCCTTTCCTCCACCGCCAATGGACAAATATTGATTAGGTACCCATTCTTTCCTGCACCGCTCAAAGACAAACAATGATTAGACAAATTTTGATTAGGTGAACCATCCTTTCCTCCACGGCTAATGGACAAACATTTATTAAGTCTCCATTCTTTCCTCCACCGCCAATGGACAAACGTTGATTCGCTGGTCTTGTTATTGATTTGTGGAGTGAAAACCAAAATTTGATAATGTTAACTTTATTGACAAATTAGACTTGAGTTAACTTAGACCCTTACATCTACTTACTGACAATGCACTACTCATTCTAGATGAGATGCCATTACCTAATTTTGCTGTTTAAATGAGTCAATTTCATCCAAAGTGCCAAAAATATGACAAACCTATAGAAGAGAACGACCCAGCAAAATAAAAAATAAAGAAATTTTGACCTCGACCATAACCATGGCTTAAAAAAATCCATCACGCATACACTGAATGACATTCCGTATTGCTATTAGAACCACATTTGAAGAAACAAAGGCTTTTTTATTGCATGAACCCAGTTCGCATCAACCCAAATGATCTCACTCATTATATTACGTGTTTTTCATTTGAGACCCAATAGATATATGTTGAACCCAAACATAGCCCAAACAAAAAAGAGCCGAAGATATGGAAAAGCGCAATTGGTACCTGAGTTCATCATGACCACATCTGTTGGACTCACCATTTAAAGTACTTACTTGCTTGAGCTTGGGTTCAATCTTAACCAGATTGGGCCCATTATAATCGTTGCTCATGTGAATCTCATGTGAACATCACAGGCTTAAACAATCAACGATTGACATGGACTCAGTTTAATGGACCCAGTGCAGGTAAGAAATACCCTGATGCATCAATTGTTAAGACTCATCGGGTCCATAGAGGACCAAGTTTACACAAAAATATCCCCATTGCCAACGACTTTGCATATTAGGCTTATGCATCTGTAACCACAAAAAAACAAAAGAAAGGAAAATAGACCATTTAGCACGAGTGTAAAGAAACTTTTATAGTGCTATTTTCTGCCCTTAATTTGTATATCATAATTACACGACGAAATTCGTTTGAGATTTTTTGTCCTTTGCTCATCTACTTCCTTTCACCTTCATTCTTTGCCTACTCAGCACCTCCCTTAAAAGAGGAGCCTCCTTCAACCTTACATGCCCTCAGCAGAGCAGAGCAGAGCAGAGGAGAGAGAGAGAGAGAGAGAGAGAGAGAGAGAGAGAGAGAGAGAGAGAGAGAGACATGAATAGTGAACTCACAAGTTAGATCAGAACGAGGCCTCGATATTGTGCTTTTGCAAGTTGACTTGGTTCGGATCCGAAACTATATGACGTGATTTTTCTCAATGTGCCTATGGGGAATCCTAATGACTAAGTAACGCGAAACTAGGAAAAGAAGAACAAGTAAAGACAGTCACTTGAATATTCTCCACAAGCAGCTCTATTCACTTCCTAAGTGGAAGGATGGACAGTCGCTTGGATGGTAAACTAAGTATAGCTATTAATGGACAGTCACTTCTTAAAGAATGCTTTAGATTGCTGGTTAATAAGATCGATGACTCATATTAGCCTCTTAAGGCCGTTGATTAAAACTACTGAGCTAGCAAATTAGGGTGTCAGAGTGTATGATCCTGAAGAAGTGAGGGCTACCACTTGGAGGAGTCTCCCGCTTGCAACAACTTCGTCTTGTCTACAGCAATGACAAGGACAAGGGCGACGAAAAGCCATAATAGTGAAGGAATTATGAGGAGGACAAAAGACAGTGGCCTTCAAGGGGCTGCAGAAGCAATTACAGGAGCTTTCAAATGAAACACACATTGCTTGCCTCTTGCTCTCGAAATTGAATCGATCCGGAGTTCAAGAAAGCTAAAAGCAATGAGCAGGAATCATGAACTATTTACACGCGGCTTTTCGAAAAGTGTCTATCTGTAACAAAAAAAAAAGCAAATTGACCATTATTATCACTTGGTATATGCGTAATTTGGATAATTATGTGAAATAGGAATTTATTTTTTTTGTTGTAATTCGAAAATCTACTAATGAGATCATAAAATTAAAAAAAGGAAATCGTAAGGGATTCATCGAAATATTTTAAATTGAGTCAGCCGGAAAATGAACTCGTAGATAACTCTAATGAGATAGTTTTTCAACATTCATATTGGAACAGGTCTACTAGCACGAAAAACAAAATCAAGGGTCTATTACTTTAAAATTCCACCTTATTCAGATATGATTAAGTGAATTATCAAAAAAAATTCCTATCACTTTATAATTGATGAAGATGATTCATATCTCTCTAAATTGGTGAGAAAATACTTTGAATTGAGAATTATATCAAGTTTTGAATGCACTTTTCAAGGAGTCTCAACATTATATGGATTTGATATGTCTTCAAGAATTTCTCATAATAAAGTATACTTCAGTTAAAACATATTGTGTTTTATGTATCTATCTGTGTGTGTGGTTATGGATGTCCATGTCTAATTTTATAACAATAAAATTTTTTGAATTAGGCTCACAAGCTTGATGAGCTGAGTATTAGTGACCTCGAGTTCAAATTCACAAGGTACTCGAGTAGTTTGTGCTAGAGCTTGACTAGAAATCAATCGAGCCCTTCTGGAATAATCATCAACCCAAGATCGGACAACTCGTGAGAGCTTTACTTAGTTTCGCTCCGAGTTGGTCTTTACATATGCTCGTTGTGAGAGGAACATAATATATATATTGGGTGTAGGTAATAATTTTCTCAACCCGTTATCAAACGATCATCACCCCAAGCTCGAACAACTCATGAGACCTTGACTTAGTTTCACTCGTGGTAGGTCTTCATATATGCTCATTGTGAGAGGAATAGGATATTTATTGCGAGTAGGGAAAAGTTCTCCCAACTCGACTGGCCTAACAGGGGATCATACCTTGTGCAAGCCACAAGCTGGCTGTTATCCATAAATTCTTACTGTAATATATAAGGATACGAGAGAGTATGGTTTGCCAGGACGTCAACAAACTTGGATTATATAATAAATATGACAAATTAACCGTTTAGATAGAGGAACATAACCCTTCTGATCCAATGAAGATTCAACCAAGATTCTGAAAAATTTGGCATAGTTCCTCTAGATCATGTCTAATATTGATCATAACGACTAAGAAAGACTCCTAAACCTAATGAATTAATGACTGACGACCCTGTGAGAAACGAGCCTGTTCTTATACCCAACTCAGTTTCTTATACTAAATGAAAGAGAAACAGAGGGAAAGACGTTGAACACTATCATCAGAAAATCGCTTACCGTACTTTCACATCGTCTTTGTATCATTTGAAGTAACCCGGACTTGACTTTTATGGACAAGGTATGCAATGGAGAGGAGTAAAGCGAATGGGAAGATTATGCCGAGGCACTGGAAACCATCCTGATCCATCTGAGGTTCTGCAATGCAGATGACGGGTTTGACTAACTACCACACCCATGCTTCTTTCATCCATGCGGAGTGCTTCGGCCACGGTGCGTGCAATGGTGTGCCGACATGCAAGCCTAGCTGCATGGATTTAGCCCACGAGGAAGTCAAGAGAGTGTGCCCATATAGTGTCGGCACGCAACTTCAGCATTGCAATTGTAGACTTAGGCACGTGCAATATGCATTCAAAGAATAACCTGAGCTTTCTGTTGGAAAACATCCAAAATCGTGATGCGTCACCTTTAAGAAAATCGATAATTCAATAAGATCTCATCATAGTGTGATACGAGTAAGGAATGAATAGCATCGTTGGCGCCACTGATCTTTGCATTTGTTTGTGTTGAGGAAAACTCCTACTGATTTTGAAGTTGACAAAACCTTCCATGATAATTGTAAATCTGATACTTATTCTGAATCTTTTTATTCCAGGAATATATATTTATGTTCTGGAAACTCTGAAAGAAGTTTTTCAGACTTTATAGATTGGAAAAATAAGTTCTTTGAAGACCCACATATTCTAAAGATTTTGAGATTCAGACGCAAAAGTTATTCATACACAAAACGAGAAAGTTCAGATGCAGAAATTGAAGTTTTTTAGAAGCAGACGCACAAGCTGAAATTTTTCAGAAGCAGACGCACAAGCTGAAATTTTTCAGAAGCTGAGTCTTTCAGAAGTAGATGCACAAGCTGAGATTTTTCAGAAGCAGACACAGAAGATGAGATCTTCAGAAGCAGACGCAGAACTAAGAACGAAAAACAACAGCTAGTGATCTGGTATGGATTTCACAAAAGGAAATCTTTGATTGTTTCAAGTCTCAATCAAATTGATTTACAATCAAAGATTACGACAAAAATGCATTACAACGGACAAATCTCTACTTATGGAAACCAAAATTCTGATTGTATAGGCGACCAGAATCAGCGGGATTCAGAATCTGTCATCCAACGGCTACTCAATCCTTATTATACAAATCTGTCCAAGGTGAAGATTGGAAGATGATCCTCTGAAAACTGTCCAACGGCTAGTTTGGAAGTAGAGGAGTATTTAAGGAGATCAATGAGCAGCAGAAGGAAGTGAACAGAATCAAGAATCAACAAGTCCAAAGTCTAAGTATACTCCAATCATTTCTCTTGTCTTTCTGAGCCAAAAAGTTTAGATATTGAGGATTACTTTGTAAGAGTGATTGTGTGAGATAGAGAATCCTATCATACACGAGAGTGATATCACTCAAAATCTGTAAATTCCTCTTGATTACTTAGTGAAATCCAGCCGGTAGGCTGTAACCGTGGGAGAGTGGATGTATGCTTGTTATAAGCCGAACCACTATAAACTTGTGTGCAAACTCTCTATCCCTTATCTCTTACTTTACATTCTGCACATCAGAACAACTCCTATATAATCTAACTTGAATCTATATTTTAATCAGACATTTCTGTGATTTGTTTTATTTCCGCATAAATATTGAAGAATTGTTTAAGATCACCTATTCACCCCCCTCTAGGTGATCCTTGCTAGCTACATCAGTTTGAACTGATTAATTCTCTACAAGAATGGATCAATTTGATCTGACAGTGTTTGGGCTTGACCCCACTCGAATTGGCAGTGTTAGATCTCGACAAGCACAAAGTTTTCTCAATTAAATTTTAAAAAAAATTATATTCGAAGAGGACGGATTTCGATCTCAAGCTTCTGTTAAAAAATTTCACAAAATGTTTATGTCTATCGTTCAAATGTACTATAATGGTATAACAAAATGGACGAAATCGTAACCCTTAAATCAAGATCATTGTCAACTAATGGCATAAATATACGAAAAAATAGAGCATGCACTATCAATATAAAAAAAAAACTACACAAACGGTCTCGTCTAACCTTGCTTTAAGGATTATCAATACACACTTCCTCAAATGAATGATTTATAAGACGTTTGCGTAAATTCTTTTGACATGGACGGTGTATGCTATAATTTCTCTGAATATATTAATTTTCGAAATCAATTTAAGTCAGTAAAGCGGATTTGTCTCTCTGATGGAGCCCTTTCCAGATACGCGTTGGCTCAAGAGGAAAAGAAAAACGATATAACTTGCATCATGAATCCCGATTAGTCATGAATTATAGACCATGTTTTCACATTTCCTTAAGAGGAAAAGAAAAACGATATAGACACGCCAGCAGTGAATTTGCCGACAACAATCACACAAACATGCCTGAGGTCTCTCTTCATGAAGCTAAGAACGAAGAAGAATGATTGTCGTGTTTAGTTGACCCAATGTACGTGTATTCTGCTTTCACTCAGGCATATCATCAAACAGGTGGTAAGCACCTCGGCCAAGGGATCTAGATGCAGAAGTAGCACAGTGATTCACATCCAAATCATCACAAAGGCAACACAGCAAGTTCAAATCATTAATAGAACCTCGATTACAGACGATTTTCGCATAAGTAGCTAGAGCGCTCGGCCTCTCTTCTTCTTGTACAAAGCAACAGAAACAGAGCATAGGTGATACCTTGAAGAAGAGTGAGAATCGACCACGAAAGATGATCGGATCAGAAAAAGAGGTCGTCGGAGACAACGAGGAAGGAGAAACGGACAAGTTCAGAGCACTCCGACCAAACTGACCGGAAAACAAGTTCCAACAGAGCTATGGCCTGCCAGTGGACGATGATCGGAGATGATGCTAGCGGCGCCGGGAGGTCTGTTGGAGGTTGCCAGACGAAGCAAGAAGCCGAAAGAGATAATTTTCTGGACGTTCAGAAATCTCAGAGTCATCCCACCCCGTGTGCTCTCTGTGCTGAGTGCATGAGAGTCATCGTGGCCGGCGATGGAAGACAAGCCACGGTGGCTACCGGTGGACTTAGGCGTCGGAGAGCGAGTGAAGTTGGAGAGGCTTCTGGAAATTGAATATGTGGCGTCATTGGCGCCACTAATTTTTGTACGTGTTTGAACCAATTAATGCCTACACGTATGGATCAATCTGATCTGACAATTTGATCTCATCACAATGTGATAATGAACATTGAATTTGTGGCCTTCTTGTTAGATCTTGACAAGAACAAACTTATCTTGGTTAAATAGAAACTAATTAAATTCAAAGAGGATAGATTTCAATCTCGAACTTTTGTTGAAGAATTTCATGAAATGCCTGTCTTTTGTTAAAATGTAACATAGGAATATGGTATAATAGAAAGAACAAAATCGTGACTTAAAAATCAAGATCAACTAATCATATAAGCATACTGAAAAATAGAGCATACACTACTCTCTAATCAATAGTGTACAAAACATCCGCACAAAATTATTTCTACATAGATAGTATATATTATAACTATGTCGAACGTATATTACATCTCAAAATTCGTCTCTTTAAAAATTTACCCCTCTTCACACCCATTTCAATTCTGTTTCTGTAAGCACCCAGACATGTGTGCTCCTTCGCTAGTGTTTTATTTCATCATAATTGAGAGAATTTCATATATTAGTGGTGGATCGCGGGTTATGAACAACTTTAAGTGCTTCTGTCCTTGGAGCACGAAACTCCCGGTCCATTTAAGTTAATAATCACATCTAAAATATTAACATTTTAGAAAGAAATATAAAAAGAATTCATAATACCTGATATGGAATTGCTAGTTTAGGTCGACGACAATGACATACATACACAAGGAGGAATGAAGATCATCTGCTACGAACTGTGTGCTACATGAAGATCCTCACTTGGTTTATGGCCGTGCATGAGAAAAGAATATCAGAAATCCTCCCTCTCTCTCTCTCTTTCTCTTGTCGCGTGTTTTCTTGCGTGCCTAGCCCAACCACGATAACCTCTAAAACCAGCCATCGCCATCAGAGATGGAGAACTCCATCGCTCCTTCCCTATCTTGGTTGACCCTCGACCTTCTCTCTCTCTCCCCAACACGCCGACCTCGGACTTGTGGCATTGTCGTGTTTGTGGATCCCAACAAAGATCGAGCTTCGTGTCGCCATTGTTAATGGTGGTGTTGAGAGAGAGAGAGAAGGAGAGAGAACTTAGCAAGCGATAGAGCAAGCTAGACAGAGCCGCGAGCTGATGGTGTGATGTGAACACAAACCGTGGCAAAGGATCTTTATGGCTTGGTGTGCAAATAAAAATTTCTTAGGCTGCATAAAAGTTGCATGAATTTCATGAACATAAAAGTTTCCTTAAAAGGAAAAGAAAATTGATATAACTTGGATGAATCCTGTGTAAGAATTTTCTAATGTGGGCTTCATTAACTGAATTAGTTTGGTCCAATAAAGATAAGATATATGGATTCTCAATTAATCTAATATAGAGCTAGTTAGTGTGGGCCGAGTACGGCCCGGCCCGTAATGAGCGGGCCCGTGATCGAAAATTATAAATAGCGCTCAAATCTCTCCCCTAACCTGATGATGTACAATTTGAATCACATACGAATCTAGAGAGAATTTTCTTCTCGTGAGTAGCAATTTCATTAGGCCAGTGTTCTAACGAAAGGGATAGGGGAGTAGCACTTGAGTTCGTGTTCGGAAAGTGTCGCAAATTCCGTTTCAAGTTCGATGAATTCCAAATCAGGTACGCGAATCGATAATTTCTCCATTAATGGGTTTCGATTTTTGATTATGGTGATTTTGGGCGTGCCATTTTCGTGGCCAACATGTGGTATCAGAGCCTGCCATAGATTAGAACTAAAATATGCAGATTAGGACTGTTTTTGTTATGTTCGAGAGGTTTTTACCCATTTTCGAAATTTTTTGTTGGATGAATGTAACATTTTATTACATATTCGGAATCTACTTATTGAGACGAGAAGATTGACAGGCGGCACGTCACCGGACGAGGCTGCACGCGCCCTCACGAGCCGACACGCGTCGTGGGCGTGGTGGCATGTGATGGCCACACGCAGCTGTGCCTAACCGGCGTGTTTTCCACCGGTAACCGTCAGTAACCGGCGGATGACGTCAGCAAGGGGCGCGAATTCGGGTTGACCTGGATCTTGACCTGATCCGATCATTGACCCAATTCGGATCCTGACTCGACCCGACTGTTGACCCAACCGGCCGGACCGGTTCATTGACTATTGACCGGTCAGACCGGCTGTTTAGATCAGTGTGATTGGCTGAAAACGAGCGCACGCGCCGCGCCTTCCGGCAGCTCGTGAGGGCACGTCCAACGTCCGTTTGGGATGTTCTTGGTACCGACGCGCTCGTATTGAGATTCTCTATATTGTGGTATATTTATTTTACATGTTTGAAGCTTTTACATATGTGAAAATATGTATAGAACCCTATATACGTGTATTTTTAGGGTATTTTTGAATATTTTCTTGTATTTCTCTATGGTTTCGGAAATGCATATGGTAGGTCACATGTATATCACCACATAAGGACTGTGTAGAGTATAATTCATTGTCTATCAATGAATGGAACAATATAATTAGCATGACATGTAATTTCAGAGATATACGCCCTTGTTTTTATATCTAGCATTACATGTATATAGCAAATGTGATACATAAAGTTCATATCCTTAGTATGAGAGATTTTCAAGGATTCAGTTGGGTAGTAACCACCAAAGTGGCACACTTGACTGGGTTTGAGAAATATCGGTCTCATATTGTGGTGGGATGTCTCTTGTTCAATTGTGTGATCATACTCCCAAAGGAGGTGATCTTGTATTGGTTCATAGAGGGGTACATGTATAGCATGTGCTTGAGAAATGACTGATCTTAGTGGTTCATACACCTAAAGGTGGTGATTTCACAAAAGATTAAAATATGTTCTCATGGCTACTGTCATGTGGAGAGTGTACAACTGCATGTCATATTTTCTGCCCAAAGATGATTATGTAATGATGTATGTAACTCTCTGGATAAGTACTCACATGATGTTGATTGTATTATTTCTTTGTTTTCCAGTCACCTTTTTTGTAAACGACAATTCCATTTCCATTGAGGTCCTTACTGGGTTGAATTTTAAAAAATAAAAAGAGGATTTTCTATTTGGAATGGAGATGGTGGATGTTCACATTGCTCTTACAAAGGATAAGCTAGCAGATATCATGGCCACTAGTACTGAAGCTGAGAAAACAGACTATGTTAGCTGGGAAAAGAGCAACCGGATTTGCTTATTGACAATGAAGAAATCCATTTAAGAACACTTGAAAAATAGTTTACCAGCTGACTGTACTGCTAAAGAAATGATGATAGCCTTAGATGATAGAAATCGCATTTCATCTAATGTTGAGGTTGATATACTTCTTCAAAAGCTCTTCAATATGAAGTGTGATGGTACTACTGAGGTCAAAGATTATGTCATTAGGATGGTAGACCTAAAGACGAAACTTCAAGCTCTTAATGTTTCTGTGACATTCCGAATTTTGGCCCATTTTTGGGGTTTACAAAACGTGTAATTCGTCAGTGCGCTTGTAATAGAATTTCGCCCGGGAACTGATCACTCTCGGGTTCTTATTTTTAAAAATAGAAATTTTGCTAGAATCGCACTCGATCGAATTTGGCCGTTATTTAGACCCCGAACTTGGCAGTCGATTTCCGGGAGTTTCGAGACGAAATAAATTGGACGGTGTCGATATTATTGTGGCCAGTATCGAGATTATCAGGAATAGTGAGAAAGTGAAATTTTAGACCGGGTGCGGATTTGGACTAATAGACCTCCCTCGTAGTGTGTCTTGGGTTATTATATTTTGGTCATTTTCCCTAGATTATTATTTGGGATTTTTAGTGGACTGTTAGAGCATTTTCCGTATTTAAATCGAGACTGTTAGGCCGATTTTTGGTTTAAACCGTGTCCATTGAATCGCGCTCGAAAAGATTTAAATTAATCCTTTTTCCTCTTTTCCTCTCTCCCTCTTTCTCTCTCCTCTCTCTCGGCCGACCCCCTCCTGCGCGTGCGTTTTCTCTCTCTTCCTTCTCTCTCTCTCTCTCTCTCTCTCTCTCTCTCTCTCTCTCCCCCTAGCTGCCGTGCACGCTACCCCCCATGCACGTCCCCTCCCTCTGCATGCCTACCCACCCCTATCACCTCTCTTTTCTCTCTCCTCCTTTCCTTTCTTCTTTTTCCTCTTCTTTTCTTCTCTTCTTCGGCCGGTTCGTCTCTCCCCCGCGTCTGCTCTGCTCATCCATCTGCCAGCCAACCGCCGCCCGAGCTCGCCGGCCGTCGCGCGCCGCCATAGCCAGCCCGACTGCCACGCCACACCACTTGACCTGCTCCGCCTCGTCGCCGCCGGCCCCCACCTCAACCGACTGCCCCCCTCTCTCTCTCTCCCTTTCTCTCTGTCCTCCGTGCGTGAGCAGCAGCTCGTCGCTGCGACCACTGCGACCCGGCGCCGCCCAGCCACGCCTGGCCGTCGCCGCCGTCTGTCAGCTGCCGCCCCTGACCGGCCGCCCTCTTCCTTTCCCTTGTTCGCACTAGCCGTGAGCTCGCCCCGCCCCCGTGACCGCGGCGGGCCCAGCCAACCCCGTTGTCGCCGCTGGCCGGCTGCTCCGCCGTTCAGCTCGCCACCGTCGCCTCCACGTCGCCGTCACCGCCGGTCTGCCGCCTCCATTTCAGCCTCTACCTTCCTCTCTCTCTCTCTCTCTCTCTCTCTCTCTCTCTCTCTCTCACTCCGGTTGATCTCTCCCCATCTAGCTCGTCGCCGCCGCCGCTCGCCGCTGCTGCCGGTCGCCCCTCCGGTCGACCAGCTAGCAAGCCCAGCCCGGCCGGCCAGCCAACCGGCCGACCAAGCCCGTGCCCGTGCCGAGCCCGTTGCCGCGCCCATGCCTGTGCCCGTGGCCCGCATGCACAAGCGCCGCGCCTGTCGCCTGTGGTTGTGCCCACGCCGTGCCTGCTCCCGTGCCTGTGACTGTGCCTGTCACCCGAGCGCTTAGCCCATCCGCGCGCCCGAGCGCCCCGGGGCACGCCGCACGTTTGCCGTGCCTGCGCACCGGGCACGCCGATCGGCCACTGCGCCCATAGTGACCGGCCAGCGCGCCCGTGTGGCCCGCGCCTGCGCCTAGTCCACATTGTTCGCCCGGGCTATTTTGGACTCGAGCCGACTTTTCCCGGGCCAAAACTTGGTAAGTGACTCCCTAAATCTTACCTAGTACTTTGGGTATTATTAAAATAGTCTATGGAATAATTAGTACCGGTTTAGGGGCTTAATGCGGATTGTGGACAAATTTTAGTGCGTGCATTATTAATAGATTAAATTGGGAGAATTGTGGGGCTAATTGATAATATTGTTGTGGTATTCGTGGGTGGACTTGAGGTTAATACGTGGTAGGCGTGAATGACGGATTTGTGGGCAAGTGAGATAGGCTGTGATGTGAATTGAATTCGTGCGTGAGTACTTATTAACTAGTCTCGGGCTAGAACGGCTAGGGTACGTTTAATTTAATTATATTATCTTCTAATTGTGCTACTTGAATTTGATTAAATAATATGCTTGATTGGACAATTGTGCGTGGCCGACTTGAACGTCGGGTTGTGGATTGAGGTGGCGAAGTGTGAATTGAACTGAGTTGAATTGAGTGTGGTGGCATGTCAGTGTGACATTGGTGGAATATAATGTGGTGAGCATGATTGAGTTTGATTTGTACGATGTGTTGATTGGCGAATTGTGTTGTGGTGCATGTGCATGAGAAAAGTCCGGATCGATCGGAGGGCTGCCAACCTGAGGTGTAGGTTACGCGGGTGTGGCGAATAAGGCATGACTAGACCTGAGGCGTAGGTTACGCGGGTCATTGGAATGGGAAAATGTCCTAAGGCGTGGTTACGCGGGACGGAGCCCGGCTTGATCTGAGGGCTGAGCCTGAGGCGCAGTGGTGCGGGCTGTGAGATTGGGCCTGAGGCGCAGTGGCGCAGGCAGTGAGAATGGACTTGAGGCGCAGTGGCGCGGGTCGTGAGAAAGATGTTCGACCACGTATGCGAATTGTGTGATTGAATTAGCTGGTTGAGCGTGCGATTGAATTGGCTGGTTGAGCATATGATTGATATGGTTGGTTGAGCGTGTGATTGATTTGGCTGGTTGAGCGTGTGACTGAAATAGCTGGTCGAGCGTGTGATTGAATTGGCTGGCTGAGTATGTGGATGTTGATCGAATTGACTGATGGTGCGTGTGGATGATTGGTTGGATTGGGTGGGTACGAGGGTGGATGGAACTTGAATGATTGCGTTATATGACTGGGATATTATTTCATTATCTTGTTTAACTAATGTGCAGAGTGGGCAGGTGATTGGATGGCGAGGTAAGTCCATTGATGTGAATTATATATATGTTATCGGTTAGACTGCATGTACGACTTGTCTGGGTACGCATTGGCCTAAGTGGGGTATATGGGGTTGCTTATTGAGACTCGTTCTCACGGTTATTATATAACTATTGCAGATCCGCGACCATGAGTGTTTGGAGACGCAGCAAGGGTATCTCGGAGATCAAGGACGGGTCAAGCACCCGGCATCTTGAGTTTTCCCTTTTTGTAGAGGAGTTAAGTTTGCGACAATTGTCCCCCCCTTCGAGAGTTATGGTTCTGCTGATGTGGTTTAACTTAGGGACTGTCTTGGTGGATGTTGTATGTGTTTGTCAAATGTATGAATTGCAGTTATTATTTCATGCTATCGCTATCCCCTTGTCATTATTACTTGTCCGGGTTGTTCCTATTTGTTTCCGCGCGTATCAATCTTTGATGTTTGGATTGGGTCGGCGACGTATCTAGGACGTCGCATTCAATGATCGACCATCGAGGGATGTCGCGAGCTCGGTGGGGTCCGGGGCGTGACATCCATTCCTAATGCTTGCATTGTGCATTAAGCCCTAATACCCTTCCACCTGATTTTAGGATTATAAAGACAAATTACAATTCCCAATATGAGACTTGGTCAATGAATGACTTGATAGCAAGGGTGGTGGTAGAGGAAGATAAACTTAAGAAGGAAAAGGGCATCTAGCCTTGTATGTTTCTGGTTCTCATAAAAGGAAGAATAAGAAGTTCAGAAATCGTACTCATAAAGGTACTCATACACTACCGGTCAATCTGACAATATGGATCTAAAGAAAACATTCTTTAAAAGGGATGGTAATCACTGTTTCTTTTGTAAGAAGAAAGGTCACATAAAGAAGGAGAGTGAAAAGTTCAAAGCTTGGTTGTCCAAACGTGAGCTTACAGGTAATGATTCTTTGACACTTGTTTGTGAATCCAACCTATCAGAAGCACCATCCAGTTCTTGGTGGCTCGATATCGGTGCAACTAATCATGTTGTATTTACCATATAAGGATTCATAAACCAAAGAAAGCCAAATCAGGATGAGTTAAGACTCACTGTGGAAAATAACGAGAAAGCTGATGTTGTGCTTGTGAGAGATGTAATCTTAATTCTACTATGGTTTTAGATTAATGTTGAAAGACACTTTTTATGTACCTTCTTTTAGACGGAATTTAGTTTCCGTATCGTGTTTGGACATGTATGGCTACTCTTTTGAAATCAAGAACAATGTTATTTCTTTGTTTCTTAATTCAAATAAGGTTGGGTGTTATAATATGTCAAACGGATTGTATAGATTGTGTTTATCTCCCAATAATATATACGTCACTTATACAGCTGAGAAGGTTGTTTCCAAGAGACCACTACCTAAAGTTCATGTATTGTGGCATAAACGGCTTGGTCATATCTCTAAGGATAGAGTAGAAAGGCTGATAAAGACTAACATCCTGCCTGCTCTTAGAGATGACCTAGAGATCTGCGTAGACTGTTGTAGAGGTAAAATGATCAAGATAAGGAAGAAAACTGCAGTTCGAAGTTCTAACTTGTTGGAGGTCATTCACACTGACATAAGTGGACTCTATACAGCAACCTTATGTAGAAATTTTTATTTCATCACATTTATTGATGACTATTTTTGATATGGCTGTCTGTATTTGATTAAAGAAAAGTCTGAGTCTCTTGACAAATTCAAGATTTTTCGGACTGAAGTCGAGAAACAGTTAGGAAAGGCCATAAAAGTTGTTAGATCTAATCGAGGTGGAGAGTATTATGGCAAGCATGGCGATGCCGGACAGCTTAAGGGGCCATTTGCCAAATACTTAGAGGATTCTGAGATAGTGGCTCAGTTTACTATACTTGGGAGTCTTGAGCAAAATGGTGTAACCAAAAGGTGCAATCGCACCCTTATGGAAATGGTGAGGAGTATGATTAGTAGGACAAATTTATCTGGTTTTCTGTAGGGCGAAGTTTTGAAAACAGTTTTGTACATTCTGAATCGTGTACCTACTAAAGCTGTTCCATTGACTCCTTTTGAGTTATAGACTGGACGTAAGCCTAACTTAAATCATCTTAAGGTTTGGGGATGTCCTGCAGAAGTGAAGTTATATAATCCAGCATTAAGTAAGTTGAACTTCAGAACTAATCGGTGTTACTTTGTATCTTACCCGGAACATTCGAAGGGATGTCAGTTTTATAATCCCAATAGAGGCACAAGAATTGTGGAGTCACATACAGCAAAGTTTCTGGAGTTTGATGTGACTGAAGAAAGTAGCTGCTCAAAGCCTATTGAGGATAATAGTACCGTGGGTAATGATGTATCTTTATCTCCTCCCATATAGATAATTGTGGAGACTCCCACATCACATACTGAACCTGTTGAGGCTCAGGATCCCGTTGTCAATATAGCTCCTAATGAAGTTCCTCAAGGCTCTCAAGTGCAGGATGGGGTTGTTGCTGTTCCAATAAGGAGATCCATTAGGGAGAGACGATCAGCTATACCACCGGACTATTTAGTCTATATAGGAGAGCAAGACTACAATATCGGTTCTGTGGTTGATCTAATGACTTATGCGGAAGCTGTTTCTTGTCTTTCAGTGGGAATTGTGATCGGATGCAATGAGAGATGAAATACAGTCTATGAAGTATAATGTCGTTTGAAAACTTGTTGGATTACCTGAAGATCATATACCCATTGGCTGCAAATGGGTGTATAAGACTAAAAGGAACTCTAAAGGAAAGATTGAGAAGTTTAAAGTAAGACTGGTAGCCAAGGGTTTCACTTAGAGAGCAGGGGTAGACTGTGAAGCAACTTTTTCTTCAGTCTCTTCTAAAGATTCTTTCAGAGTGATCATGGCATTGGTAACTTATTTCGATATGGAGTTACACTAGATGGATGTTAAAATTGCCTTTTTCAATGGAGACCTTAATGAAGTAGTCTATATGATACAACCCGATGGCTTTGCGGCAGATAATTCAGGTACGCTTGTATGTAGACTGAAAAAGTCTATTTATGGTCTCAAGCAAACTTCTAGACTATGGTACTTGAAGTTTCATAATATTGTCGCTTCATTTGATTTTGTTGAAAACAAAGTAGATCAGTGTATATACTACAAGCTCAATAGGAAGAAATTTATTTTCCTTATACTTTATGTGGATGATATCCTACTTGCGAGCAATGACCTTGGTTTACTGCATGAGACAAAGTTGATGTTTTCAAAGAGCTTTGATATGAAGGACCTTGGTGAGACGTCTTTTGTTCTTGGCATTGAGATTCATAGAAATTGTTCTCGTTGACTATTGGGTTTATCTCAAAGGGCATATGTTGATCGTATCTTAGAAAGATTCAACATGCAACAATGCAAGCCAGGAATTGTTCCTATTATTAAGGGTGATAAGTTGAGTCTGTCACAATGTCCTCATTCAGATTTTGAGAAAGTCCAAATGAAGAATGTACCTTATGCTAGTGCACTTGGGAGTATTATGTATGCTCAAATATGTATTCGACCAGATATTGCTTTTGCAACAGGACTTCTAGGCAGATATCAGTGAAATCTATGATAGGATCATTAGGTTGCTACCAAGAAGGTTTTGATGTACTTAAAGAGGACAAAAGACTATATGTTGATTTACAAACATGTTTAAGACCTACAGTTGGTCGGATGTTCGGATTCAGATTTTGCTGGCTATCAGGATGAAAAGAAGTCGACAACAGGTTACATCTTTAAGTTAATAGGAGGTGTAGTATCATGGAAAAGTGAGAAACAGAAATCAATGACATCCTCTACCATGCAAGCAGAGTTTGTAGCATGCTTTTCGACTGTTACTCGGGCAATTTGGCTCTGGAACCTCATTAAGGAGTTGAACGTATTTGATTTTGTGGATAGGCACATACAGTTTTATTGTGACAATAACTCTGCAGTGTTGTTTATTAACAACAACAGAGGTCTCAAGGGGTCTAAGCATATGGAGGTCAAGTACCTGACTATAAAGGAAAAAGATTAGAATGGTGACATTGCAGTAGAGAACATTTCAACAGATGATATGATCGCAGATCCACTAACTAAAGGCCTTTGCCATTGTGTATTCAATCGACATGTCATTAACATAGACTTAGGAGTATCATTGGATATTGTTAATTAATGGAAGATGTTTAGTTTTATGTTGTTCTTATGAAATTTGTATCTAATTTTGCTACATTTTGTAATATTTGAATATGTACAAACTCTTTTGCATTCAATGAGGTATTTGTGAATGTAGATTTATCAAGTTGAGTACACATATTTGATGAAAATCTCGTGACATTGTGTAAACCTTGAGTACAGGCTATGGGGCATTCTTAGTATTAGCCTTAACAATATGTCTTATTACACATAAAGTACAGTTAACTATCAAGGTAAGACATATGAAGATTCGTTGGAACCATGAAGGATGTTCTCTGGTGACACACTAGGTTTTGTGATACTTAAGGAGAGAGAATTTGGATTAACAAAATGGATAACACATGAAGTATCACTCATTATGAGGTATTGTCTATTTGACACACTACCATATTGAATCCATATTAGGAAAGTTGAAAGCACTCGTGACCATGGAAGACTCTGCATGAGTACATGCAGTTACCGCCATGATTCGGTGTTCGAGACTTTATAGAATCGGATTGACTATTAAGAATAATCTTTAGACCAATATAAGAGTGCGCACATAATTCTGTTTCAATTAATATCACCTAAGTGGAAGAATTTAAGAATTTCATAATGTGGGCTTCATTAATTGAAATTAACTGAATTAGTTTGTTTAATAAAGGTAAGATATATGGATTCTTAATAAGTCTAATATGGGGCTGGCTAATGTGGGCCGAATACGGCCCGGCCCGTACTGAGTGGGCTCGTGGTCGAAGACTCTATTAATAGTGCTTAAGTCCCTCCCCTAATATGATGATGCACAATCTGATTCACATACGGATCTAGAGAGAACCTTCTTCTCGTGAGTGGCAATCTCATTAGGCCAGTGTTCTAACGAAGGGGATAGGGAAGAAGCACTTAAGTTCATGTTCGAAAATCGTTGCAAATTCCGCGTCAAGTTCGATAGATTCCAAACTAGGTACGCAAATCGATAATTTCCCCATTAATGGGTTTCGGTTTCTGATTATGGTGATCCTGGGCGTGCCATTTTCGTGGCCAACATCCTGACCAGTCGGGCATCATCTAGAATTTTTTATTATTTAGTAGAGTTTAAATTAGACCATGTTGTCACTTTTATTTTAAAAATAATCCTCCATTTTTCTAAATCCAACTTAAGTTTTTTTCACTGTTGAAGGGTGATTCGGCCCTTTAAGTTAATCTAAGATGCAAATTGGGAATTTCAAACATCGAGCGTGCAAACTGGTGTGTGAACTGGGAATCAATGGTGAGGAGGACATTTAAAATTTTATACAGATTGAATTCATGGTGAAAGAATATTTGATACAATTATACCTTATGTGAATTTCAGTGGATAAGCAAATAGAAAAAAGACATTAATAAAAAAATATATTTTACTTTATACAAGGCAATGAGATGAGGGGTTAGCAAGGACGTCATGAAATTTTGTCTTGTATGACAAATGCCAAATTCACCTGTTCAAGAAATGGAAGAGGAACAAAACTCGAAACAGTGAAAACAAGGATGATTCACATTAAATCAAGATTCTAAGGCTCATTGAGAAACACAAAGCTATTTTTCCATATAACATAGTTATGGCTGGATGATTAGTTGAAATTGCTCCAAAGTTTAATTAAAGATAAGACTCATTTGACGTCATGAATGACTAAGTGATCAGCGACCTAACCTAAAATACAAATAATAAATGATGGAGTGCCTTATGACACTGAGTCCATTTCATAGCCAAATCCAATTGTGTTTTTCTCTGTAGTAAATAAAAGTGAATCAAAGAACTACATATATGATGATATCTATATCACATAGAATCACACTTCTGTTCATGGGGATTTTATGTAGTTTGAGGATCATAACAAGTGATCTGAACGTGTCGTTTATCTAAAAGATTTACGATGGAGAAAAGTACCACAAATTGGAAGCTTACGCGAAAGCTTTGGATTATGTCTACCAAAACTAAGGGGTTCAACAACTCTGGCAAAGCCAAGCTTGGCAACGTTGATTGCTTCGGCCATGGAGTGTGCGATGGGGCACTGACCCAATTGGACTACGCCAGCTTGCCCACATAACGTCAAAGTGCAACTTCAACTTCAAGATTGCAAAATCATACACAAGGAATACGATTTCACCAAGTATCTCAAGATTTGTAACCAAAGATCAATTCATATTTCAAAGGGGAAAAAAAAGGATTGGCACTCCCTGGCTTTCTGAGATTAACCCCTTCTCATACCAACTCTCTAAACTTGCACTATGTCAAACGCTCATTACAGTTCCACATGTTGGACATGTCAAATTCTGATGCCAACATGGTAATGCCTAAGCAAAATGCTTAATCACTTATTGAACTCGTCGTGGTTATACCCAACATTCATGTTACCTACGTGTTTTACTCACTGGATCACATCTATCCATGCAACAACTCCTCCACTTTGTAAGGGCTGGGCGGATCCACAAGATAATTGGTACTATAGGATGGCAACATACTGTTCTTGATCACAAAAAGCATATGACCTATATAATGCCTAACCAAATATATACTACAAAGCATAGACGAGGATGTTAGTCAATCGAGGACGTTGTAATTTCATGGCTAAGAGTATTCACGAGAGAACTCGATGGGACAATAGATGGAATATGTGCCACACATTTGCACAAGAGACATAAAAGTAGCGGCCTAATCTACGTAATTGACCCCCATATATAGACAAAACTGGCTAACTCAACTTCAGAGAGATACGTACTAAGAACACAAATAAAGTAGCAGTCTTAAAAATACACCTATATACAGAACACAAACCGTACACATCATTAGCTCTTTTCTATAGTGCATCAAAGTGACCTGACCATGCTGAACATAATGTACAACGGGCAACACTTTGGGTCCATAAGCAAACTCAGTGAGCATCATCCTAAACGACTTGAGCGTTAAGATGGTGAATCGTGGGTACAATTACTATAACGAGTATAATGATTCCTCCTCGGCATGCTGCATGCATGGAGGGTGTGATGGTGCGCTTCAAGACCTAGGTTGTACCGCATGCATTGATTTTGTGATAATTCAACTCAAGCACAGCGCAGCCACGCTATTGCACTCAAATTCGACTCAAGGATTGTAGAGTTAGTTATGAGGATTATTTTTTCACCGAATGACGTCGCAATATTGCGAAAATAAGGGATCGTAGTAGAGCCTGATGTGAAGTTATTATTAAGCCAGATGATGGAACATTGCCCCTGTTGACACTTAAATTTTTGCCGGCAAGTTGAACATGCATTTTTGTAAAAATAAATAAATTAATAAAAAATAGATAACAAAAAAATAAAATAACGACAAAAGAAGAAGAAAAAAGTAATGGAAAAAGCTCCAATACAGTCAAAATTGAAAGGGCCTGGTCCGGTATTTGGGCCTGATCCACAATACCAAGCCCATTGGAGCAAACCTCGGCCCGTCAACCCCTTTGCGCCAGACCACATCAAGTACAAGCCCATATACAATTTCACTCAACGCAGCCGTTCTTGCCATTTTCGCTTGTTATAAAATTTTCACCTGAAATTTTCATGAAAGGCATATGCGTACGTACGTACGGCACAACCACAATGAAATCATGTAAATAGGTAATATAATATGCATACAAAGGCCAGTAAAAAGGACAAAAAGAACAATGAATCCATGATGAACGACTCTTCATCGAGAAGGCCTTCTGTTTCCGATGACTGGCCATTCATGTGAAATCGCATTAACATACTCTGATTGATTAACATTATTTGCTGTCTTTTTTGTCACGTTTTTTGTTCTTCAATTACGACGAGAACCCACAAGCTGTGTGAATACGGTAATCGATTCTTTGGAGTATGCAGAGATTTTCGAGTCGATAACTGAATCGCTCGTGAGTACGCTACGTAAGAAAGAAATACGATGATTGGAACTCAAGCGACGTAAAGAAAGAGATGCAAATAGGGAAAAAGATAATGAAAACATTTCGTTCGGATAAAATCGCAAGTTGAATTGCATGAATCCAACATAATTGCATAAAAAAAGAAATAAAGTTCGAGAGTCCGACTGTACATTTCGCAAGAGTTTTAGCCCATTACCCTCTTTTTTTTTTAACTTCAATTTTATTTAGTTCAAAATGGTCATGAGAGCAAATTCGTTAAATTATCATAAAGGTATTGCAATTCTGATAGTTATGAGGAAACGATTTCATCTTTGGTATATAAAACAAGATGAGTTTATGTGACTAGAAAAGTGACGTGTATCGAAACGTATTAATATCGACGTGCCTTGCAAGAGTTTTAAGGGCTTAAGATCCTATATTAATCTCTAACGTGTGAGAGATAAGCAACACGGGCAAATTGTCTTTCACGCGATCACGAGATTGATCGAAAGAAAACGTGATGGTGACATATCAAATTTTACAAAGAGGCCGATCTAAATAGAATGAATATCCGGTAAAAAAGGACCTCGACTCGGATAAACTGAAGCGTGACATGATGGAAATGCCGATCTTGACAATGTTGTTAATCAGATCCATTTAGCCAAACGTAACATGTATGTGCTGTTTAATGTTTGATGGTCCATCCGAAATCGAGTGCCAGTATCTTTACGCGCGCTTGTGGAGGAAGAAGGGAATCGAGGCTCGCGACGAATTCATCTTAAGATATCATCATCTATCTGCACACATCTCGTATCGGCATTCTATAGGCTTCTTCATTGCTTCTCCTTCTCTATCGTCCTTCAGACACCGTTAGCCGCCACCATAGCTGCTCCGCCATCACTGGTTTCGCAGGATGGGCATAAGTGAACGATCCTTGGTCGTTCCCCTTTCACCAGCCCCGATCATCGAGGTCGACACCTCCAGGAACTTTCTGTCCGATCTGATCACCGACCGACGTCAAAACCTCTCTCACCGAGGTAAATTCCACACACTCTGTTTCTGCCGCTTACGAACGAAACAGAAGCCCGTGAGCTTTAGCTAATGTTTGTGAGTGAATCGGTTGGGATCGAAGCTCCAATTAACAACCCGGGCTTGTACTGTTGTTGGTGTCGTGATGATCTTAAAGTGAATCGTTGCTTTGTATTTTGTGTATAAGCTCCTCGATTTAAATGCATATCACTTGTTTGTGTGATTTGTATCAGGTTGTAGGTATATGATTTGATTCTCAAAATTTCTTTAAAATTATCAAAAAAATTTTTGAAAGATATTCAATATCTCGACGTCCAATTGGATACATACAATTTCATGAATCCATATTTGTTTTAAATCCAATTCAAACGCAATATAAAAGTATTGCGTGGCAAACCCATCCACAAGCTGAAATAGCCACATATCAGGGTTTAGCATGTTGAGTTGAGAATCGAGAATAAGGGATCATGGAAATTATTTCTCTTTCTAATTAATTTGGATCAAATTATCTTAATTGATACTTGTATTAACATCTTATTTAATGTTTCGGTTATGCTAACAAGGTAATTTCCACTCAAAGTGAATAATATATTAGAATAATGATTCGATATCGGTTAAGCACATTTTGTGTATAATCGTTGGGTTAGTTTCTAACTTCCTTCATAACAGCGTATCCTCAAACGAGGATTGATCCTTTTACATTTAGGTCGGATTGGGTTCGAGTTTGTCGAGTTTGTAAGTCAGCTCGAGTTTGGATCAGGTTAGTTTTCTAGTGGATTGAATGACTTCGTCGATCAGAAATCACAACCTCCGGAGAGAAGTTGAATTAATAGGTGGCGCTTCATGGGCTTCCATGTCGGCATATGGTATATGGCCATGCACTATTATAGAAGTTGAGATTCGTGGAAGTCACATGTCTGAACATCAACAAGATCATAATCACACAATTACCCGAGACAATACGAGCAACCTTAGGTTTGTGGATGTACTTAAATGTAAATTGTAGTCGACAGCCTTGCTGCAGCGAGAGCAATTATTCGAGATCATCATCAAGAGTGCGGTTCTACCTAAGCTTCTTGGCTATCAATCATGGGCACGGCCTGACATAGTTCGGAGAACGGATTCATGATCTCGAACGGTCAGGGTAGAATTGCATTCTTCAATTGCAGAGTCAAAAGAGTGATCCCTCGCAATATCACAACAACTTATTAGAACAATCAGTTAACAGAGAACCTAAAAAACGAAAAGATTGCAAGTAGCTCAAAAAAGAGAACAAAGACAAAAACAAGTGCACTTTCAATTGGTTTGAGCTGATAATATGGCATAAAGTGACGCTTCCGGTGTTCATCTCAATTCAACCTGAATCAGGTCCTTACCAGCCACCACGTTGTTCCTATTGATGAGCTCAAACATGCAGACATCGCCTTTACTCAGACGAGTTTCTCTTGCAAACGTTGACCAGCCACTGGAGAAGTTCGCAGGGCAGTATTGTTGATAGGTGCTGAGCTGCACAGGCCCCGATCCGTTGGAATTCTACGAGGCGCAATTCGCTGATTTTCAAAACACGTCTCTCTATGAATTCGCAAGGAATACTCTGCCAACGGAGATAACTTCTCCGCTTTATTGGGTCATTTTAGGTTTAGTTTGGATAATATTGGTTCAATATCGGTCCAATGGTTTCAAATCAATCGCCTATACCAATACACACGCAAACATAAGGTTATATTATGATTACTGTTTTGATTGCCTTTTTACCAAGTTGCATTACTCGGTCATTAGAATGGTTGGTTGGCCATGAACACTTCAACGAAAATAACATTTCATGTGATTTCATATTTGAGAAAAGCTGGTGATGAATAGAGATTGGGGCGGTACAGCTTCTTCCTTTCATGACAAGAGATTGCCAAATCACCTTTTTGAAAAAGGGATACTCTGTTTCAAATTCTCTAGCTTTTTCAAGGGCAGTGAGAGGCCTTGGATGAGTAGAACAATGAAAAACCGGTTCAGCAGGGCTCACTTGACGTTTAGGCTGTTTGGTCTGATCTACAGTATGGACAAGGAGAATTCTCATGGCCGCATATGTGAACTTTTTCGAGTTACTACAAAATGATTTAGCCCGCTCTTCGTGTTAGACATTATTATTAACTACAGTTTGGGCCACCCAAATCAATGCTGTCAATGAACATACCAAAAGCTTATCATCAAACCTTTTAAGAATTTGAAAAGTGACTAAGAAAAGCATGTCATGTGCACATACGCAACTTATAAAACGACAAGTCATACCTCCAAATTATCCCAAAGAGCAATTCGAAACTTCTGTTACTCTTTGACGTTCAAAGCTTAGTCCTTTTTGGCTCCAAGCATACTTATTTCAAAAGTCGCATTAGTGAGCGTGCAATTTAATTATTACGAAACTCACAAATTGAGAAGTAATTCAACATCTCGGAAGGCTGATAAGAAGGCGAATGCAATTTATCCCTTAGTTTCCAACATGGCGAGGAACCCTCTGAATCATCAAGGTCCATGAGGTCTTCAGAATCTTGCTGGTTTTCTTGAGTGTATGTCCTTAAGAATTCACAAGGAACGCTCTGTCCATGAAGACATTTGATCAGCCGATATGTGATAAGACATAGGAATGCAAGCACACACTAAAGAGAAATGGCAAACGTGATGCACATGTATGCTAGTATTTGCTAGTTTCCAGAGTCCATATTAGCAGTCTAAGTGGCTTAATGAGAGTCTTTAATCACAACTTGCAATCTGAAAACAAAGTATCCCAATCCTGTGCTCTTAGACTAATAGGCACATGCAGTCAATATAGAAACCTGCATGAATCTGGTGGATATCTGAGTCACCAATCTTGCACTGCAATATGCATCGAACAAACATGAAAAGCTGCACTAAGGGTCCTAGATGGATACATATACAAATCAAGCAAGTAATCTTCTTTTCCCTAGCAAAAAAGAAATCTTCTTCTCTTCTTTTCATACCGAGGTGGTTGGACGAATTTTTAAGGTCTAGGGTCGAACTACCTTCCCTTCATTTCCGATCGCAAGTTTGAACCTGCTTGCAATAGTAGCTCTCGTGAATCAGTTGTTGCAAGGGAGAGCAATATCCAACTAGTGTTGCCGTGCTGTTGCAGTGAGCTCAGTCATCCCAAGCCTAGGCCTGTTGCAGTACTTAAGCTGGACATTTTGTGTCGCCTCTTCTTCCCAAGCCAAGGCAGCCAGAGAAAGTACCAGGTAGTCACCGTTTGGAAAAAGGGATACCTCCGATTTGAATTCTCTAGCTTCTCAAGGGCAGTGAGAGGCCTCGGGCACTTGGAACCATGAAAAAGCTGCTCAGGAGGGCTCCCTGGACATTTAGACTGTTTGTTCTGACCTGTTCAAGAGAAAAAAAAATAATTCAGATAAGACCGTAACTAGGTCAAAAAGGAGAAGCAAAGCCAAAAGTGAGTGCACCTTCAATTGATTCATCGCAACGGAATAAAGGAGGCATGAATTGCTTTAGTAATATATGGCTTCAAGTGATGCTTCCAATGCTCATATCAATCGACCTAAATGAGGTTCTGACTAGCATTATTGGAGATGAAGACTTTGACCATAAAATAATCTCCCTATCAATGAGCTCAAACACTGAGACATCCCCTTCATTCAGACAAGCTTCTCTCACAAACGTGGGCCAACCACCAGAGATGTTTGCTGGATAACAGTGTTGTTAGGTCTTGAGATGCATCCATGATTTGTCTAAAATACCTAAGATGATGAGGAAAAGAACAAATACAAACAAGCAATAAAGAGAAATGGCAAACAAAATGTATATATATGCCAATTTTTACTAGTTTCAGGAGTTTCATTTAACAGTGTCTTAACTGGCTAATAGAAGTTCTCAAACCCCAACCTGCAATTTGAAGTCAAAATGTCACCGTCCAGTGCTCATAGATTCTACAATAGTGTACACTATTTTTGAACTCTCATGGTAACAATTCAGGAGTTGCTAACGCCGATCCTCTCCACCACATCCTCTTAGTCTATGAATAATAGTGATCTTCTTTACACCTGATTGGTGAAAAAAATACCATCTTTTATTTTAGAGTAGGTAATCTTATGAATCCATAAATTAAAAAAAATGAAATTTCAAAATCAAAACTGCCCCAGTTTTACACATATAGCCATGAACACTTCAAGGAAAATAACATCTCATGTGATTCCAATGATAACCAAAACAACTTGGGAAAACAGTGGACTATACGGCAAGATGTAGATGGCATCATGTTGAGATATGCCAATTATGAAAGGACATAGAAGCGTTACCACAGTTCTATCCTTAATAAAAGTGGCCACGTCACCAATTTCAAAAATGGATAATCAGATTCACATTCTCTAGTTTTTTCAGGAGCAATGGGACGCTGTGGAAATGTGGGACACATTCAAAACCTGCTCCGGGGGGCTCACTTGACATTTGGGCTGTTTGGTCCGACCTACACGAAAGAAAAAGGACAGTTCTCTAGGTACCATTGTAAACCTTGTATCAACTTACAACGATCTATAAATCAATACCCGTGATCACAGTACTAACGTGTACATGTTCTTCACATTGGACATGACTAATTGACTCCACTTAGCATCTCCTAAATTGTAATGTCACCATCAATATCCAAAAGCTTATTAGGAAAATGTCCCAAATTTTGAGAGGGGCCAAGAAAAAAACTCTGATGTTGGATGCATAAGCATGACTTAGAAACCAACAAGTCACCCCTTTGAATTCTCACGATGAGCATTTCGGGTTTTAATTTTCGCTCTGATGTTGAAGCAAATTCTTTTCGGTTCATTTAGATTTGGGGTGCGGCGTTAATGAGTGTGCATCTGGATTATTGTGAACCTCACAAACCCAATGGGAATGGAAGAAGTAAACTTCATTGATTCACCAAGACTAACAAATAGATATAATAATGAAAACTGAATTTATTTGGATGAGCCAAAGTGACTCTTCCAGAGTACATTTCGATCAATGTAAATCAAGCCCTTACAAGCACTAGTGTAAATGTAGACTCTGAACACAATATCCTTCTTATCAATGAGCTCAAACACCCAAACATTTCCTACACGCAAACGAGTTTCCCTAGCAAATACGGGCCAACCAGCGGAAAATAATGCCCCCTGATCACATCCACGGTTCCTTGGCTTCGCCATCCACAACCTGTCCGAATACCTGAGAGCCGCAATTTGCTTGATTTCCTGAATATGTTGCATGATGGACTTGCTTCCGTGAGAGAGATCGACGTATTATCAATTGTGAGTTGTGATCGATTATTGATGGAGCCGAGGAAAAAAAATCACTAAAAATCTCAAACTATACTCACTGTGATACATTTATCATAAACTTTTTTTTTATGATTGATCTCCAATTTGGAGAGTTTGCTTTTACATGGAAAAGAACAAAACATTGGATGGGGAAGAAAAACGGGATACCGAAAATCTCAAATTTGTACATGTGCGACACATTTACCTTTTGTCAATATTCTGTCGATGAACACCATTAAAAATCTACCTGCATGGATGAGGGAACGCAAACGGTGGCTTACATGAAATCAAAATGGCGTCGATTTAATTAGAAAATCACGTGATGGAATTTTGATGGAGAGGGTAAATAGGTCATACATATATATTTTTTGGGATTCTCGATGTCCAAAAGGAAATGTTCGGAGTAAATATGTTGTAATGAACATAATTTTAGATTTTTAACGATACAAAAATATTTAGAATAAATATATCATAATGAATATAGTTAGGAATTTTTTGATGACTTAAAAAATATCGATGATGACTACAAGTTGGTGGAAGAATCTTCCTCTCAACGAATGCCATCTTTTGTGCAAAAGTCTTCCTTTGACCAACTTCTTGTGAGCTTTCTATTTTCTTTTGCGTCTGTTTTTTTTTTCTATTTCTTTTTTTACTTTTATGTTGACACTTTTACTTCCACCACCGGTTCTACCCCAAAAAATCCGAATGAAACCCCACCGCCTTGCTTTGCACCCTCCTTCCCTCCGTGTTTTCCTCTTCACGCTCCTCCGCCTATTCTCGTCTCCGACGATGACGACTGTCAGATTGGCCTCGGCTGCCGCCGTCGATTGATGACGATGATGCATCATCCCACCTCAGCCTCGGCAATCGGATGAAGCTCTTGTCAACACCAGCCCGCATTCCCCACTTTGCGCGCGGCGGAGACGGGGTGGCGAAACGAAGGACGCAAGTGGCGGCGGCGGCGGCGGCGATGGAATCCGAAAGACGGGGATGGAGTGGAAGAGAACAGGACGAGGCGAGAATCGACCGACGCATTTGGAATGAATCGAAAATTAAACTCCAAAGTTCAATCGGATATGGAAACGACCCGACGGGATGACGGTTCAGCAGCGATGGGCGGCGTGAGCTCGAGATGGCCCGGCGACAGATGAATCTGGTCCAGACGTGTGCGAAGGACAAGGCGAGGGGAAAGACTTTGAATCAGAAAGAGCTTGACGATATTGATGGTGAAGACGGTGAGCCTGAGAAGCAAAAAATAATGGGGGAAGACATCGTTGAAAAACTCCGGTTGAATGAAGGGGGATTGATCTCTAGCTGATGATGATTCGCTGCAACCGCGAATGGAGCACCACCCGGCGATTCATGGAGATCGAACTCTCTCTCACGATTGTCGCTTCGCAACGGTGCGAAGATGTAGCTTGCCTCGTCACTGTGACAAGATGAAGAGCTGCAATTGGCGCTACTCCACACTTCCCGTCGCTACCTGTCGCCTATTGCAGATCTCCTTCCCATCGCACTGCCTATCTTCAAAGGGATCGTGATTCATTGTATAGCCACTGCGACAATTGAAGTTGACCTCTGAGCAGCAGGTGTTCGGTGAATTGTGCAAGAGAGAAACAGCGAGCGAGACGATTCTGAAACAACGGGCAGAGGAAGATGCGCCTAGACAAATCTCCACACCCAGCCCGTTCCCTATTGACATTCAGGCGATGACGGGATCCGTCAATCAACGCTCGACAGTCGGACTTACCAGGACGTTTCATCTCCGATTGAACTTCCGATTCAATCCAACTCTGTCTGTTGATTTCTGTTTCACTTTCGTGTCGTCCCATTCTCTCGCTGGCTTCCAAATTTCCATAGCCTTCGGTTGCGCACTGTGGAGCAGGAATCGAGTCCGCAAGGAAGGTGATCGATGCAAAGATGAAGCCGGGCTCTGTTTCGAAGAATACCCGTTCGAGATCGAGAGAGAGAGAGAGAGAAAGAATCGGCGAGCTTTATCCAGCAGCAAGAGCAAGTTCAAGATAGAGAGCGCGGGATGTTGTCGATCCTAAGACGAAAAGCCACCGCCGGAGGAGGCGCAGATGCTGCTGTGTTGTGGAGAGAGAGGTCGCGGAAGAGTTGTGCAGCAGCGACGCGCTTAACAGAGTTATGCCACTGCAGGGAAAGAGATGATCGTGAGAGTGGCATGGCCGAGCGTTAAGGCGGGGCACTGGAAATCCTTTTTCCCCATTTTAAACAATCAGGAGTCTAGTAGGCATTGGTGTGAAAATTTCTTTAATCGACTAACCATGAAAGGATGTAGCATAGATATAAAATTGCTTTGCCACGCATATCATGATTTAATTTGACAGAGTAAATTATGAATGCTCTTCCCTTGAGAAGAAACTAATAAATTCCAATTTGCGCCCGCATGCGAAAAAAACTTAAATCGTAAAATCTTCAAGAACTTGAAAAGAATCTGATGTAAGTGCACCAGAGCTTCTAAAATCATGGGTTGCACCTTGAAATTCTGAGCCAGGTATATGGCTTAAGGGAAGTTTATTCGTACGTTACGACACATTACATCAGCTTCGTCCGTCTCATGATTCATGCCCACACGGTGACTGCTAACGCTAGGATCAAGGAAAGGTATCATACACATCCAAGACCATTCCATTCATAAGAACAGAACTCCACGCTTTGATCCGATTTGCCAAATCACAAGTACATTTTAGCCTAGCAATTCTGAAGTTATCTTCTCCCCCAATGTGAACTAAAGGATGCTTCCTTTGCTGTGTCCTTTTGCATGGAATTATTCACCCAAGTCGTATCAGTGGTTCTGAAGATGGATACTCCGAATACGATATCGTCCCTTCTAATGAGCTCGCATGTCTCCCCCCCTTCAGAGAAGTTTCTCTCGTGAATGTGGCCCGACTGGCAGATAACTTTCCATAATGTTCTTCATCGGCCAAGATTTGTCTTGAAATATGAGAGCCATGGGCTGCGGACTTTTCTTGATGTGCATCTTTGAAAATGAACCAGGAACTCTCTGCTCAAGTAGACGTTTCGCAATTTTTGTCATCCGAAAAAAGAAAACAACCAATAATTTCTAAGGAAGACAGTACATGTGAAGGATAAAAACATAAACTATTGACACACCTAGAGCTAGCATAGTCCAGCAACTATATGTGATTTAAATCCAAGAGTTGTCAATGTCATGAGGATCTTACCACATTGCTTTTCTTCAGATATATCCACCTCACTGCAATTTGGAAGAAAGGATACTCAGGTTTAAATGTGCTGGCCGGTTCGAGAGCTTTGCACAAATCCATCTCTTTCAGCTTTACCTGCAACAGTCGCAAACAGAACGGGAAGAAAGCTTTAGCTCTCTAGGAATATACTATTCTTGTTATGTGAAACTCATATCTACCAACATAGCAACGCTAAATCAATAGATCCGAATCTTCCTAATGGTCTAGCTTCCAAGGCCTATTTGCACACCAAATTCATTTTCAGCACAATCAACATTGATATGACCGGTTTCGTTTGTTTCCTTCGGCTTGACATTTACGAGATCCCCCAACACATGCATATGCACACATGGGAGAGCTAGAGACAGAGAAACACCGCGAGGAGGAATTAGCTCTAGCACATTCACTCTTAGTCTAACAACATGGAGAGTTCCTGTACGAAATTCAAATCAAACATGAGAACAACACAATCAAGGAGAGAATTAGCAACTAGATCAAGATTCACACCTTGAAAATCTCATGATGAGCAGTTCAAACTTCCGTCTCTCCCCAAACCCCATGCTGATGATTGTACACAGAAACGACCATGAACTTTGCAAACCTGATGAGATTACTTGCCTTACAAAGTTGAGGACACTTAGGTGAATGCAATTCACTTTCTGCGAGACAAATCCACAATTGTCGAGGCCTGGTTCCTCATATCAGCATTTGTTGGCAGATATTCTATCTCAGATGTGCAATAATCAATGATTACATGGAAAATGGAGTGCCCTTCAGATTTGAAGACCAAAAATTGGCCCCCGCAGATAGAGTAATGCTCTAGAAATTAATTCCAACCCTTTGATAGCCAAACCATTTCATCACGTTCTTCCAATTCCACAGGCCAAATAATTGCACCATCCTCTCAGAAGCAAGTTTTTGAGAGATTCTCACCATATTTTCTCACTAACCTCTTTGGTATTCCCTATGGGAAAAACAAAACCCATAATCTTAATAAGCCTATGAGACTTGATTTCAAATTAAAAATGAAGAACATAACAAGAATGCATAAACCAAAAAGGACATGTTGAAACACATCCTTTTCGGTTCATTCAGATTTGGAATGTGGCATTAATGAGTGTGTATCTGGATTATTATCAACCTCATAAAGCCAGTAGGCATAGAGGTACACTTCCTTGAATCATCAAGACTATAAAGGAGTTATTACTTGGAATACTGAATTCATTTTGGACCAGCCAGAGTGACAATTCCAGAGTTCATCCTGATCAATGTAAATCAAGTCCTAACCAGCACTATTGAGTACGTAAACTCTGAACACAACATCCCTATCAATGAGTTTCTACATGCAGATGTGACTTTCTCTTGCAAATGTGGGCCAACCAGCAGAAAAGAAACCCACCCCCAAACATATCACATCCATAGCTCCTTAGCTTCACCGTCCATGACCTGTCTGATTACCTAAGAGCTGCAATTTGCCTGATTTCCCGAATATGTTGCATGATGAATTGAACAGAAGCAGACTGCCCTTGTACATGGTTGAAAAACCAACATATGGCGAAAAACAGACCCAAACATAAATAAGCATACCCTAATGAGAGAATCAAATCATGCGCAGCGTGAGTTTAATGCATTACTTGCTAGTTTCAGGAGTTTTAATAGACAGTAAACCATATGATGAAAGTCATCAATCCAAGTCAAATGTCAAAATCTATGCTCCTAGAGTGCAATATGGTACACACTCAAAAGAAGCCTTCCATGTCCTATATATATTTAAAACACATGAATTTCAGCCACACAGACTACAAGCGCAGGGGAAAAAGCAAATATGCCAACGACCGGAACATGGATAAAATCGAAAATTAAAACTTAAGCTGTTCGATTCTTTCAAGCGTTGCTCAAATAAGGTTTTATCAAACTATTGGTTCAATTTGAAAAACTAAAATTATCTCCTCGTTTTCCCCAAATCCGATTAATATAACAAAATGCAACGGCATCTCTTATTTAACAACAAAATTATCAGTCATTAGATCTACAATGAAATTTCATAATCATAACAAGCCACCCCCCTTATCTTTTAGGCCTTTCTCTTTAGTTATACGGAGGAAGCAACATTCTTTGCAATTTGCCTGTCCATATCAACATATAGTCTCCTTGTGCGATTTACATATACATTCAACTTCTACGACATTGAATAGCATTGTCAAAGAGGGACGCCCAATGTCCATCACAAATGCTTTGAACACGATATCATCTACATCAATGAGCTCCAACACGCAAGAAATCTCCTACGCAGACGTGTTTCTATCACAAATGCTTGCCAACCGGCAGAGGAGAACGCCACATGCTCGTGCTTTTAGACTCAAATGTGGAACAAATTTCAAAAGACAGAATCCCTAGCCGAAGAAGACAACGATTGAGGCCCGAAAATCGGAAGAAATTTTGGGAGACCGGAGAAATGATGGGGGAAGGGAGAAGCGTGAACTTACGAGCTTGCCGGATTCAAGTTCGTCCAGGCTCGGCGGTGCGATCTCCGGCGTCGCACTTTCGTCTTCTCTCCGGCGGCGGCGATGACGAGGAGAAACCATGGTGATCTTCTTCAGGGAATGGTGGGAGGGAGCGGCGCACTATTGAGCTTTGTCGCAAGAGAAAAATCGTTTCTTTTTAGGGATAAACGTTTCAGTTCAGCAGTGGCAGAGGAGGGGAGATCGATGGGGGTTGATGATGCTGATCACACGTGGCTGCCATTTCACCTTTCTCTCTCTCTCTCCATTTGCGCCACCTGCCCTCCCCTTCATCAGTGACAAGAAAGTTGAAAAGATAATAAAATGTAAAAACTTTATGGTGCTGCAAAAATAATAATAATAATGATGACGGAGGAGACTGAAATTAATTGGATCTTACCAATTTTATATGCATTTGTCTATGCTGATAACTTTTGTATGGTTGCATTGAGATCACCCTCCCAGTTCCCATCCCACTTGTATCTGAACAGTGATGCATCTTCTAATTTTGGCGTGCTTAGCGTACCCTTAGAAAATATTTTCATTTTCGGGCACTCTTCCACTTCAATCTCCTCCAATGATGGGAACCTGAAGCCACAACTTGTGGCGGAGGAGAAGCATTCTAGGCTCGGCAGATTTTGGAGTGTCAATCTTTCTAGCTTCCCAAGAGAAATCACTTTTCCTTCTCCATTTTCATCGTTCAATGCTACTTCTTTCATTCTTTCACATCCTATTATAGTCATGTCGGTGAGATGCACCAAATTTGTCACCGCTGAAACTGTTACCAGATGTACCAATCCAGAGGAATTCTTCACCACTAACTTCCTCAAATTGTGAAAGGATGTCATGGCTGGAAATAATGTTGTCAAACAGGAACAATCCCAAACCTCAAATTTTTCGATACCTTGAAGAATTTTCGCCATTAAGCAGTCTTCTCTCCACACAAGTTGTAGGGTATGCAGCTTGCTTAACTTAAGTTTTCTTAGATTTTCAAGCACTAGATGTTTTCCCTTGTCAACAAGCCCTTCGTCAGGGAATATATCTTTAAAGGAGCAACAAAAGATCTCAAGGCTTTGTAAATTCTGAAATTTCTCTAGGAGGAATCTGGAAGGAAAGATGGCACTTTCATCATGAAAGCATGCCAATGTTAGCGCTTTTGGCTTGCCAAAGATATCATTGGGAAATTGTCCATCCCGTATCATTTGAACATCTTTATCGACTAATAAAAGTCTCTTTAAGTTGGGAAAGTCCTGTCAAATTGAATACAACAAGAGAAGTAAATTCAGCGAAGGTTGGGCCATAAATCATTTGTTGTAAGATGTAAACCTAATTCGATGATTCACAGGGAAGGTGGCCATCTTCTTACATTTCATCAAATCAAAAGATCCTACATACAATCTCAAGCTTTTAAAAGCCTCAAGTAGAGGTTGGTATGGTTATGTTGGTAGAGTTAATCTAAATTCAAGAGCCCTTCAACTGACCAAATTTATCTTTTATTAGAAATATCTTATCTTGTCAACAAAAATTTGTCATCTTTGGAATTTATGTAATGGGATGCACTCAAAATGTTAGTAAAATGTTTTGGGTCCACAGACTTAAAAGTGTGCTTAAGATATAAGACATATCTTATGTTGTCTTCAAACTCATAGGTAAGGGGTTTCAGGTTTTCTATAGTATTATAATATGACGACTATGTAGTGGACAGGAGAATTAACGAAAACAATAGAAAATAGGGCATTATGGTACTAATATTATTTTTGTTTTGAAAATTTTGTTTGAATTGATTTTTTAGAGTCTGTAGAAGATGAATTAGAGAAGAAACACGTGTCAACAAAAATATTTAAATATTTTTGTAATTCTAGGTAATGGAATATCTTATGGGTGTCTGCAAATGAAAAGTATACTTAAGATATTAATAATATCTTAATATTGTCGACAAACTAATAAGCAAGGGAGATCATATTTTCTATAGCAGTATAACGTGACGTGATTATGCAGTGGATATAAGATTAGTGAGCGATTTAAAGAACAAAGTAGAAACTGAGGGAGAGCAGCTGTAAACATACCCTCTCAAATGAAGACTCTGCTTCTTGGTATGAAAGGTCCTGTTGATCATCTCTTTGAGCCCAATTGTTCATGGATGTTGCAAAGGACAACATGTTCAGTTTGTCACAATGCGTCACTCGCAATTCCTCCATGAATGGCCAATTCAAAGTGGGGAAATTAGGGCAAAAGCTCTTGAGCCGTGACATATCGTGTAACACTAGAGAGGTTAGTATCGGGAAAAGAACTTGAGCAATATTGGAGTGTGGAGTGTCATCTCCACTAGCGACTATTTCCTCGATCCCACAACACTCCACTCGAAGTTTCTTAAGTTGGGTAAGACTTGTAGCCACCCAATGTGGAAACAAATTTTCAAGGCTCTTACAATTTTGAACCTCCACTTCCCCTAAGTAGTCAAAAGTGAGAGTTTCTTGAGGACAGTTGGCCCATATTTTGCTTAAATTGTCCATGTGGGAGAGAACCATTGACTTAAGATGAGGAAATTGTACCTGCCATATTGAAAAAAATGACACAATGAATGTGATTACATCAAGTTATGACCTCAAAGAAGGAATTTTCAAAACTTCCATCACTCTCACAAATCATGAGAATGCAAGAGCTTCTTAGTGATATAAACAGGGAGGGGCTAATTGATACTTTCATTTCATTCAGTTGATTGATGAATAAGGCCAAGTATATTGCATTGCAACAAGCACGAAATGATAAATGCATTTATAATCAATAGTACATTGAGCATTAGCTTTTAAGTGGCTTGATTGACATTTAATACTAGTAACGCCTTATCAGTTATCCCTTTAATTCTCGGAAAGTTGTCATGATGACTTCTCGGATTCTCGAACTTTCATGTTTGCTGATCACAAATAGAGGAAGGCCATTTTACTTGAGTGGTTAGGTGAATATTAAGAAATAGAAAAGTGCTTGCACGGATCATTATCAAAGTTTAGAGCACTCCGAGATGAACATCCAATTTGTCAGCTTTACCAAAAAAAAAAACATCCAATTTGTCAGATTTGTTCGCAGTGGTCATTATTAAAGTTGCTTGAACTAATCTCTTGATAATGCAACATTAGATAAGGTGAGAATCTATTAGATTTATTTGCTTCAAGGTGAACATGCATCACAAATGGAGAAAAAGCAAGGGCATGGTGATGACGAGCCATGAATAACGTGTGCAGAGAATTTAAGCAGCATTTATATTGATAAAGGAATGGATGAAACCGAAGCATGGCTCCACATTATTTCCTCTATTTACTGTGAGCACTGTTTACTTATTAAACACTAATACTAATTGCGAACATTACTTACAAATCTTCTAATGAGTAAGTTCACTAATGAGAAGCGTAATGAAAAATTGATGGCAAACAAGAGTAAAAAAGAAAACTAACTTCAATTGTTTACCAGTTTTTTCTTTATTATGTATGGAATTTTTTGTATTGAAAGAAAATAAATTCGTAACAGGCACGGACAACGTAAGGACTTCAATAAATAATGCATGTTAAGATCTCAGGAAAAGCAAATTGGGCCAAATTTACTAGTTCTACGTTGGACCATTAATGACTTGCTCGAAATAATATTTATTGACTTTTGAGGTGGAAAAGTGAAAACAGAATCTTGCGGTGGGCCAGTGATCCAACCGCTGGCAAAAAGTGTGTGTGATAGGTAACCAATTTGCATGGAGGCAAAACCAAAATAAGAAGAAAAAAAAAAGTGGATGGCCACATTATGTTTGGTTGGAATTTAACCAACTGTGCTTTTTTCTGACCAAAAAAAAACTGTACTTCTTTTTACCGTTTTATGGCCTCGAAGAATTGTCCATTGAGAAGCAAGCATTGATATTTTTCATTTGGTTACAATAAAATTAACGCAGTTACGATTTGTCACAACGAAAAATCAGAATGACTTTCCACATTTCCCTAAATCTATTAATATTCTTAATTGAGGATTTTGATGAGCTTTTGAAATTAGCTAACCGTGTGGGAGATGTCTATTATTACATGACGGCTCATATTTGACACAAAAACAAAATTAACGCTATCACAACTTGTCACGACCAAAAAATCAGACAGCTATTTTCATACTTTCCCAAATTCATTAGTATTCTTGATTGAGTGCTATGGTGACTTATTGAAATATCCTCAGAATGTGGGGATGCCTATTATTACATGACAGCTCATACATATAGATGACTTTAGAAGTAAATAAATAATTAGTGACAACTGTTACGATTAAGAAGAAAAAATGCGTGCACATTCTACTTGCAAGTAACAATAGAAAAATTGCGCAAAAGCATTCGAATAACAAAACACGCAAGCATTTTCAGAAGAGAAAGCAATAATCAAAATTTGTAAGGAATTTGTAACGAAAAAGGCCAAAAAAAGAGGGGGGCTCACTTGATCAGTTGGTATGTGTTATTTGCCTTTTTAAGAAGTGATGTAAACTAAAATAAATTTGGTAAAGATATAAGCTTGTAAGTCACTTAATCAATCAAGATGAATTTGAAAGTTGATTTTTATTCTTCAAGAAATTAGATGACGGTGGTTACTTGTATATTCGTTATTGTTCTTCTTTGACAGCAAACTCTCCTGAATTCTGTCGAATGGATAAAATAATCATAGGATTTTAAAATTGTATTTTATTTTGAATTTGTAAAAAAATTATAATACAATATATTTAAAAAGTGTCTCGATTCACGATCCTAATTAACAATTTGGGTCAATAACATGCATTTTTTGTAGCTAGGACATTGACTAAATAATGTTATTAAGTTATGAAATATGACTTGCAATGTCGGCATCCGCTCACGGAATGTCTACTATTTATTATCCAGCTGTCCTCTTCTCTCTTTTATTGTTTCCTTTTATTTTTTTGCCTTTTCTTTTCTGGAAAATGCAATCTGCCGTTTCACTTCCCAAACATAGATTGTCCGCGTTATCACCCTAATTATGACTAAATACAATAATCCAGAACTAATAAAACACAGGTCCGTAATTTTATAGGCTGTTCGGGTACAGTGATTCAAGTATGATTTACAAACGAAGAAGACGAACTGCTTCATGCATATCGACCTTTTATTTTTATTTATTTTATTTATCAAGACCCGGCTCAATCATTGGTGAATAATTAAGAAATAAAAAGTTGATTGCACTTATCATAATCGAAGTCTAGAGCACTCCAATTAAAAAGAGCAACTCTCTCTAATTCCTCCAATTTCATTGATTGGGAAGATGATTATGGTACAATGAGCAGTAATAGCTAAGCAATTTGTGAACTGGGTTTTTACAGTTATAAAGCTTTCTTTTCTCCTTTTCTTCATGTTCGATAGAACAACGCGAGTTTGCTTCTGTGCAAGAAAATATGAAGTGGCAATACGGACATCTTTCTTTTCCATTTTTAGATGCTATTCTATGTTCAGTACTTTTATAGTTCAAACTGTAAAACGTAAATGTGTTTATGTGGTTATTGTGATAACTTTTTTAAGAACCGCTAATTAATTCTAAAGTACTGCGCACAATATGATTTCATGAGCTGACACCAAGATAACTTTTTTTATGTGGTTATTGTTATATATATTGAAGATCAAAAAATTGTGAATCTTTATGCTAATGATTCAAAGATTATGTACACAAATCCATACAAAGCACAGGAATGCTGCTAGTTATTAGAAATTTACTTATAATTAGATGATTTTGAAACCTTATTTATGTATTGATGTCCGAATTGTTTCACATTAAAAATTTACAGATGTGATCATGGACTCCTCTAGGGAGGGAAAAATTCTATTCATCCTGTTCAGGTATGAAACACGATTTCCCGCTTATATTTGAGCAAAGCATTGATGACTGATATTACGAACATTTATATCTAGCATTTTTGTCCAATTCTACAAGAATATGTTACAAATGAAATACCAAAAATGCATTAGTTTGAAAGACTGACCTGTGGAGTGAAAAGCGAAGGGGTGCCATAGTCAACCTCCATCAAAGATTGCCAAGTCAAACTTCTCATCTTGGGGCAGTGGGCAATGGTCAGCTCTCTCAATTCGGGACATTCTAGCATATGATTCTTCCCTAAGAGGAAACTAGTCAAATTGGGCAAGCATTCTAGCTTCAAGTATTCCAGATTCGGGAATGTAATCTGCTCCACTGCGCTTCCCTGCCCTTCTTCCTCTGCAATCACTCCTTCCATTTGACCGCACTCCTTTATTTCCATCCTTTCAAGATTGGCAAGGCACCGAGCCATCGATGGAACAAAAGCATGTGTCAAGTTGCTGCATTTATAAAGGGTTATGTAGAATATAAAATTGTAGGGTAGTGATCCTTGAAGATCTTTGTTCCATAGTCGTCTCAACTTTGGTAGATTGACCAAGTCCAAAGTCTCGAAGGAAGGCAGCACCCGAGTGCTTTCCACAGCCTCTAGCCCTTCTAAATCGAATATTTCTTCTAGCGACTCGCAATCGCGCACTTGCAATGTGTACATATTTTCTAAAACAAGCATCAATTTGGATGGAATTGCTTTAATAAATGATGGACATTTATCCACCGTCAATGATTCTAATTGCCAAGATGACTTGATGGAATTAAGTTCGCTATGCCATTTTCCAATTAGATCGGGGAGCTCAGATAGCAGCATTTTCTTTGCTTCAACAAACATAACCTGTCAAAAATTGCATCATTAAACGTAAACTTCTAGTTAGCAAAAATCGATTATTCTATTCATGGTCAAAACCATCCAATTGCATAGAATTTGGCAAGTGACGCGTACCATTTCTTCAAACATATTTTGGATGGTGATGTTGAGGTTTTCCTTCCAAAACCACTCTGTTGCTGCATCATATTTAGATACCCGTACTCTCTTTAGCTTTGGCGCATCTATTCGTCCTTTAGAGAAGAAATTCATGTTGAGACATCCGGTCACAATGACATCTTCCAGGAGAGGGAACATCAAAGTATATCCACCTGAGCTGAAACATCTCAACCTTGTCAACCCCTCAAGCTCCATATACTTCAATTGATTGAAAGCCACTACATGCCCCTCCCTACCTCCCTCATCACTAATGACTTCAGCAAACATTCTACATTTACTTATCCTCAATTCTGTGAGTGCCACCAAATTTGTAGCCATTGTCGGTGTGAACATATTTGACAACCCATCACAATATGACACATCTAGAGATTTCAGATGTTGAAAATAACTTGTAGAGGGTAATATCATTTCTGGCTCATGACTCGCGCCTTTTGTGGCTTCCACATTGATGCTCAGCTCTTCCAGTCCATCCTTCTCGATGAGTTCCACAATGCCACATTCATTGATCTTCAACTCCTCAAATTGCATTAGATCTCTGGCTATTGAGTCTGGAAACAGAGAGGTGAGGCTCTCACAGGCGTCTACGCTAACGGAACGAAGACATTGAAATTTAACTTGACGGTGAAGTTCCTTATCCCATATACATTTTAGCTCTGGTAGATCAAATAACTCCAGCTCTTTTAACGAAGAACGAGCAATAGGACGCCCATCCAGAGAATCTCGTGGCTGAAATTTGAAAACAACTTTAAGCAAACCACATGATCGTGCCTTCAAACTTTCCAAGCTCGAGATCCGTCCTAGAATGGAAGAAGTAACAACGTTCACAAGCCTATTGCATTCACCCACAAAAAGGGATCTTAGCTTGGGGAAAGAATCCGTAGCAACTTGATCGTCCCATATCATCACGATGTTATCCAAGCCAATGATGTCTAATGTCTCCAATCTAGGAAAAACAATTTGCGGTATCTGCTCACGGAATTGGTGATTCAGTTAAATTACAAATTCATGAACTTTCAAGATGTAAATATAGATGAGTGCCAAGATGTAAATTACAAATTCACGAAATTGGTGATTCTATCTTAAGTTGCACAATAGGGAAAAAGAATAAAATGAAAAAAGTTTGTAAAAAAAAATCTCCATACTATTGTCAATGACTCCAAGACGAGAAGGCTATTGGAATTACTGGAGACAAAACAAAAGGTAGGAATTCCAACTGGATTCTGTTGAGAATGGGGCAAAATGGTAATTTGGAAATGCTCATATACCAATCATCTAATCACATTGGTGTCTCATAGATCCCAAACTCAAACAAAATCTCTCCCTTACCGCCTTTTTGGCTAGCCCAGGAATGAAATAGCTACCCATACGTAGCTATTTAAGTTGCAATATGGATAAGATTCTTCAGTGAAATTGCACCATTTCGTAGATTAATTAAGAACGAGGAAGAATTTATTTAAAGAAACAAGAAGCACGTCAAACAAACGGGTAATCAACGTTAGAAAATATAAGTCGCTGAATTGATGTAGTGAAAGAAGAATGCAGCTGAGGGATCGCTTGAGGAAGAATATTAGCCATGAGAAAGAAAATGATGGAGAGATTGAGATTAAAAAAGCAACCAATCAACCATCAAATGGTGCACTACAGTAGGAGGTATGATTTTATCTACCACCGAATGCCTCAAGTCAATATTATATCACTCTACAGCAATTACATAGTTAGGCTAAGAGAAAGCAATTAAAAAGGGAATTGCTTGGGTCAAATGAACAAATCCTACTCACATCATTCCACACTTGAAACGACTAATTATACTTAATCGATTGGATTTCCTTCTAAAATTCATTGATTTTCTGTCATTGCTGGAAGATCCAATAGTTATATGCCAACGACAGATCATATACAAATACTCGAGTCAAATTTATAGAAAACAGTACTGAATATCTCTTTATAGATGATTAAAATTATCTAAGAAAGTCGACGTATTAATCTTGTGGGAGGGCCCATTTTCATAGCCTATTTGGCCGCATAAACAACATTCTAGGTGAACGGCCTATATTGCTTTTAGTTTAGTCAAAGTGGACCCGCCTGTACATTTCTCCATTTCATTTTCAACTAAAACGTTCTTCCGCTATCCACTCGACAATATAGATGAGTCAACTAAAATGGCTTATTTGCGAAATGTATTTTGTTTCTTTAACAGGAGTTTCACAAGAATGGTCATAGTCATGTAAAACCTAAAAGGGTGATTTCCGAATTGCAACCATCAAGAATTAGCACTCAATCCCGTTACTGATGATAATCAATTTATGCATGCACTATCTATCTAATTGTCAAATTATATCGATTAGATGGAGATATATACAGCTTTATGTCCCATTAGTCTTGGCGAGATTGGGCCTTCTACATATCATCTTGTTATGAGCCCAACTCAAAAATTAAACCTTGGGCAAACGATGGGAATATGAATAAGACTTTATGGCCATAGGGAGTTGATAGTGGACAAGACATCATTCCGCATCCGGTTGGGGCCAGAGGACTTGTGACACACCGAAACAAGCATTTCTGTCTTTTCCTTCTCAGATGTCTTCAATTTCCCCGAATTTATTAGGCGAAATGGGACTAATTTCGCCGCAAACTAACACAAAATTAGACACATCAGCAGTTGGGATATCGCAATAACTAAGTAGTCACTAGTCATCGTCACCAGTTGAGATCCCAACTTTCCTCAAAAAATAATAAATTACTTGAGATTATTTGGAGTTCTTTTTTCCTATCCTTCGCAAATTACCTCGAGAGTTACTTTAAATTCAGAGGCATATGTAATCTATCCTAATTAATCATCCTTCTTGTTGTAATTTCCTTAAGGGTGAGTGTAAATCCACAGCCTAGATGTCTTAAACCATGACATTTGACGTGGAGGGATCCTATTGTCCCTGATGACAATGGAAAGCCTTATTTTCTTTCTGTTCTATTTTTTATTTAAAGAGTAACTAGTCTTTTCCAAAAGTTCATCTGCAAAGTTGCTCACAATCTCCCATCTATCTCGCCATCACCCCTCACTCCCATCTATACAACAAGTTTCACTTTTTTGTGTTTCATTCATAAGACTATTGTCATCCCCGACAAGCCAACCTTAGACTACTACTTTGGTTGGCTGCCACCGCTTCTTAATGTCGGAGGAGATTTATTACTGTCGTAAGAAACATTTCATTATAAACCCATGGATCTTTTGCATATCTAGGTTTCACACAAAAAATAACAATAAAAAAATATACTAAGGCAAAAGTAATTCTTCAATGAAGATTTAGAATCCTAGAAAGTTAAAAGCTCCAAACACTGCGGCAAAAAAATAATAAAAAGGAAGCAAAGCCACAAAGGCTCTTCGCAAAATTTCCGGATCTAGTTCCATTATATTTGAAAGCAAGCTCTCTCCACGGAAGCTCAAAGCATGGGTTGAAGAAAAGTCGTACTCAGGCACACAACCTAGTGGGATCGACAGCTTATATTTCTACGACCCTTTATTGACTGGGAAACTAACGTATTGCATGAGCCTTGGGCCCTTGCCACCATAAAAAAGTAATCTTGTCTAGTCAAATTAAAACCTCTGCTTGCAGCAGTTTTCCCCCATATAAAATATAGCCGTGAGCTTTCCTATATTGGGCAATTGTTTATCCATGTTAGTAAATTACTATTAATGACCAATTTAACAAGTGGAAATTTTCTGTTTTAAATCCAATGGCTGATGTTGGATACGGAACTGGTCCCGTAAAGTGCAGATAGGGCCATAAAATTTATCTACCACGGCGTAGCACCATTTTCATTGATAAAAACAAATAACAAAGCATTTTTCACCTGCAATTGCTCCCCTTTTTAAACTTGCATGATTTGTCATCTTCTTTAAACTTGGTGTAAAGATTATACCAAAAGGATCTCCTATGAAATGTTATCTTCTTTAAACTTGGTGGAACTTGATTTGTATTATTTCGAAAATGTTGAGGACTCAACAAAATAAAATATTCAGAATTAAAAACGACTAACGACCAAAATGTTAGGACTCCTATGACACTTTCCCCCAAGTATTTGTCTTTGCAATAATTATATCGATACGTATAATTAAAAGTGTTGTCATGGAGTGATCTTAGAGCTTCACCACTACTTTCGGCCATTTTGCTTATTCGACAACGTGAGAACTCCTCTCAATAATCCACTGGTTATTTTTTGCCTGTCCCATGCTCTCTTTCTTCATTGTAACTTTCTCATATTTGTCTAATTCTTCAATGAGACTAATTTGCATCAATATGACATTCATCTACTAATAAAAAAAATTAAAGGAAAATTATACAAAACCCCTTATGAACTTTGAGAGCGGTACACTGTTACTCCTAAACTTTTACTTATTAAATAAATTCCTTAAACTTTGATTTTATTGTGGATGTCGACCCTTTGTGCATTTTACCATTGGTATGTGCTTTACATGTGATTTTTAACCGGTAAAGTTGCAATTCTTCTGTATTTGTATTAGTCAAATCATGCTTTGGCCTCCAAATGCGCTTAATTAATTAAAGTCCAAAGTATATACAGAAAAATAAGGTAAAAGAAAGCAACAATCTTAAAAAAACTACAATTTTACCCTTGAAAAATCACATAATGGGCACTCGCAAACGGAAAAATTGACGAAGGGTTGATGGCTCAAGGGATTTTTTCTGAAGGTTGAAAGACCAAGAGTAAATGTGTACCGCTCTAAAACTTCCATGAGGGATTTCGTGTAATTTTTCCTAAAAGTTGCTCACTGATGCCTACAACCACGAGATATTAAACATAAAGTTGCTCACTAATGCGTCTTCGGCCCCACCATGAACTTTAGTGACAATAGTCACGGCATATAAAAGGCAATACTGTCCGGTCAACGAAATAGCTACGGCAAATTTTGCTAGACAAGATAACCGTGCGCTTTCCTTAACTAGCCAATTTTGGTTCATGCTTTGTGTAAGTACCATACATGTCAGCAAATTAAAAGGAAGAAATTGCAACTCATACAAGTCGGGCGACTCTGAACACTTACGCTTGCACTCCGCATGTTCTCTATCAAAATTTCTTAATCAAAGTATACTTTGTAAGTACTTTAGTTAGTTTTCATTTTGGCTATGATTTGTCTCCGGTATATTTAATATGTTGGCTTTTCACATACCTCTCGATTGAAGAGTGCAGTGGAACGTGATTGGGTGCGGTCTTGACTCTGAGCTTCTTGTGAACCTATCATCAATTGGTCATTGGATGAAAAGAATGTCATCATTTGTATTGCATGAGTGAATCCATCTACATGAAAATCTTCAGTGACGAAAACAAAAAAATCAATCTTACACTTTCCGCGAGAGAAGCACGTCAGACTTTTCAACCCATCCAAGTGTAAATTGGTTAACATCGGGAATGCTAGAGTTTCCGATGTTTCCATCCCCAACCCTTCTTCCTCCATGATGATCACCTCCATCTTCTTGCATTTTGCTACGGTTAGTTTTTTTAGTTGCACGAGAGATTTAATCATGGATGGGAAAAACATAAACCCAAGATTGTCCAAGCCATTGATTTCTAATGTCTCCAATCTCGGCAAGGTAACCTGCGGAACTCACAAAATTGATCTTTCAATTAAATCTCAAATTCATGGACTTTCAAGGTGTAAATAGAGACAAGTGCCAAGGGAAGAGGGTGAGTCTAAATCCGCAGCCTACAATGGAAAGCCTTATTTTCTGTTTTTCTTTTTGTTTTCTTTTTGTAAAGAGTAACTAGTCTTCTCCAAAAGTTCATTGCTATAACTCTAGAAAATCCTTCATTTGCAAAGTTGCTCAGAATCTCCCATCTACCTCGCCATCACCATTCGCTCCCATCCATATAACAAGTATAACTTTCTTGGGTTTCGCTCACTGGATTATTGTTATCCTCCACAAGAACAAGACAAAAAAAAAAAGCCATGAAGGCTCTTTGCGAAATTTCCCCGATCTAGTTCCATTATATTTGAAGAGAGATCTCTCTACATGGAAGCTCAAAGCATGGGAAGACGATAAGTCGTACTCAGGCACACAACCTTGTGGGATCCACAGCTTATATTTCTAGGACTCTTTATTGACAGGGAAGCTAACGTATTGCATGTGCCTTGGGCCCTCGCCACCATAAAAAAGTAATCTTGTCTAGTAAAATAAAACCCTCTGCTTGCACCAATTTTCCCCCATATAAAATATAGCCGTGAGCTTTCCTTTATTGGGCAATTGTTTATCCATGTTAGTAAATTACTATTAACGACCAAATTTAACAAGTGGAAATTTTCTGTTTTAAATCCAATGGCTGATGTTGGATACGGAACTGGACCCGTAGAAGTGCAGATAGGGTCATAAAATTTATCTACCGCGGCGTGGCACCATTTTCATTGATAAAAACAAATAACGAAGCATTTTTCACCTGCAATTGCTCCCCTTTTTAAACTTGCATGATTTGTCATCTTCTTTAAACTTGGTGTAAAGATTATACCAAAAGGATCTCCTATGAAATGTTATCTTCTTTAAACTTGGTGGAACTTGATTTGTATTATGTCGAAAATGTTGAGGACTCACCAAAATAAAATATTCAGAATTAAAAACGACTTACGACCAAAATGTTAGGACTCCTATGACACTTTCCCCCAAGTATCTGTCTTTGCAATAATTATATCGATACGTATAATTACAGGTGTTGTCATGGAGTGATCTTAGAGCTTCACCACTACTTTTGGCCATTTTGCCTATTCGGCAACGTGAGAACTCCTCTCTCAATAATCCACTGGTTATTTTTTGCCTGTCCCATGCTCTCTTTCTTCATTGTAACTTTCTCGTATTTGTCTCATTCTTCAATGAGGCTAATTTGCATCAATATGACATCCATCTACTAATAAAAAAAATTAAAGGAAAATTACACAAAACCCCTTATGAACTTTGAGAGCGGCACACTGCTACTCCTAAACTTTTACTTATTACATAAATTCCTTAAACTTTGATTTTATTTTGGATGTCAACCCTTTGTGCATTTTACCATTGGTATGTGCTTTACATGTGATTTTTAACCGGTAAAGTTGCAATTCCTCTGTATTTGTATTAGTCAAATCATGCTTTGGCCTCCGAATCCGCTTAATTAATTAAAGTCCAAAATATATACAGAAAAATAAGGTAAAAGAAAAGCAACAATCTTAAAAAAATTAAGACAAATTTATAATAATATGGTTGACTTCATGAAGAGCTAAAATTTTAGTAGGCTTTCAAATATATCCCAAGCATTTAAAACTATCATAGAAATGTCAAAATATTGTATTTCATTTTGCATATGGCCTCCACAATTAGCTATATAAAAGGACCATGGATGATTAAACCACATAGCTATGCTCTATCGTAGTCTTCAACACCAAGTAACATAATTTATCTAAATGGAAAAGAAAATTTAAAAAAGGAAGAGTTAAGAAAAAAACTAAATAATTAAATGAGGGCTTAAGTAACTAGAAAACGGGAAATCACAAAAAAAAAAAATCAAATTGGGATTTAATTCAATTAAGAACAAAATAATTTACATAACCTGGATAAATCAAACCACAAGTTACTAAGGCAAGCAACACCCACTTTGCCAGGGGCAGTGGGGCATTTTCAATAAAAAAATGCGAAACAAGATAAATAGCTCCATTAAAGGAAACTAATTAAACTCGACGAAAATATAGAAAATAAAAGAAGGATTGCCATTTTTTTGTCATCATACTATTCTTTTCCTAGAATTGAAAAGATGTAATGATCTAAAAAATAGTATGATGACAAGAAATAACAATTAAATAATGATGATGATGATGATGATGATGATGATGATAGTCATAGTAGTAGTTATTATGTTAACAAGTACTCCTAGGGCACCGCGTAACTGAATAACTCAATTTTCAACGCACAAATTTTGCATAACATGAAGACGATTAATTGATTGGAAACTGTAAATTTTTCTTAATTAGTTTCTCAACAAGTGCCTCAAGTTGGCCGCGAAAGAGTAATTTCCTTTTGAACCTGGCAAAAGAGTCATCTCAAAAATAGAAAAAATTACAATTTTACCCTTGAAAAATCACATAACGGACACTCGCAAACGGAAAAATTGACGAAGGGTTGATGGCTCAAGGGATTTTGTGTGAAGGTTGAAAGTCCAAGAGTAAATGTGTACCGCTCTAAAACTTCCATGGGGGATTTCGTGTAATTTTTCCTAAAAGTTGCTCACTAATGCCTACAACCACGAGATATTAAACATAAATCGGGGGCGCTTGTGATGCCAAAAGTGCGCACAAATATACCTATATGTATTGTACGCGTGCATGAACATGCACAAAATTCTGCACTCTTATAATTATGGGTCCTATACAATGATCAAGTGCTCATTTAAACACGACGCATGAAAGACAGGCATCAATTAGGCTGATATAGTTGCTTTTATCTATCGACCCAGTCCTCCTTCCAATTCTTCATATTGGTTTTTACGAGAGTCACCTATAGTATATACTTGATGGATAATAACAAAGTTCAATGACTAAATTCAATGGAATCCATTTCACAAGATTAGAAATTACTTTATTACGGAATTACTTTAATGCCAAAATTCCCTTTAATGTTGCTTTATCGAACCCTATTAATATAAAATATACTTACAGCATGTAAGTTGAAAATAACTCAGAACCTATCACAATCTAAATTTGCATGGATTTCATACAATCAGTTGGACTTCTACACAATTAAGAGAAACGGAAGATAGCTTCACATGATCGCAAAGAAGGCATCATCGTATAAGGTACTTAGGAAGAAAATGAATTGAAAATAAAGAAATGATTAAGCATTATAATCCATGTCACATCTAATTAGCAAAAGAAGGAAAGATAATTATAATTTCTTTTGACAGAAAGTTACCTGTTGCCTATTGAAGAATGCACCTTGAGTGCCAACTCGGTCGTCCAATGTACTACTCGAAGGAGCTGTCTGGACAGCAACAAAGTTTTTGATACTTGGCAAGTCACGCAATTTCAATACGTGCAAATTACACAACTCAACTTGACCACAATCATCATCTTTTACAATCCCCTTCATTGCCTTGCAACCGACAACTTCGATCTCTTCTAACAGTGGAAGTTCTCTTAGTAATGAAAGGGGAAACAGATGTTCCATCTTGTCACAGCTATCAACTCGTAGGACTTTTAATACACTAAAGGACTTGGAGGAGATATCGTTGTGGCATAACTTCTCCAAGTTGATGAGATTCTGTAGAAATAAAAACTCCAAGGTCTTAAAAGTGGGAATGGAAGACCGTTTGAGGATGTAATGGATGGAAGGACTTTCCTGAACATGTAAACGCTTTAATTGTGGAAAACCTTCTGGGGATAACTGGCAAATGCTTTGCTCTATTCCGTTCAACCCATCCAACCACAAATCGTCAGTTCTGTCTGAAGTAGTTCGTATGCATCCTTTTTGAAGAATATCACTTGTTGGATTCAACTTGAGCTCCAATGTCCTTGATCCTTTGTACTCGCTAAACCAGCGCCAGTAATTGGAGTCATCAGGATCACCTATTTTGAGTTTGTACTTGGTCAATTTCTCGATATTTAGATCCCCTGGGAGCACACTCTGGTCGGGAATGGAAACATGCAAAGTGCAGAGATTCTTCTTGTGATTCAACTCGCTCAGACTGGCATTAGTTCGTGGAGTTTGATCCACGGCATTCCATCGATCAAAGCTCTTCTCCATGTACAACTCCTCCAATTTGATCAAGCTTCCAAGCACACCTGGTTCAATTATCCCGAGTTTTGAACAATAGTTCAAGTCCAACAACCTCAGCTCTACCAGTTGCCCAATTTCTTTTGGCAATCGTTGAATTTTGGAGTTCACAAAGCTGAGAATTTGTAACTGTTTTAGCTTGCCAAGAATGGCCACATCCTCCAGCGAACACCCATCAAGACTCAGAGTATGTAAGTTCTCCAAGAGCTGAAATGGCGTTGGCGAACGAGTGAGACATATGCCAGTGAGATTTAAGACCGCAAGTTTCCCCATAGAGTTGAAAGTTGAATCTGGAACCTCAAGAGATTCATTATTGTTGAAAAGCAAAAAGATACGAAATTCGGGGCAATCGGGGCAATCTAATTCTTCGGGAAGCTCCTTCATGTCAATATAGGGAAAGCATATCGCCGTACAACTTTTGAGCCTCTCCTTCTGCAATTGTGTCGCCAACATATTTTCATCCTTCAACAAGAGAAGAGGGCTATCTCTTAAAACAAACTGGGCAACAAAGTCACGAACCAAGTCATGCATCTTGAAACCATCTGCACCTCCGTTGTCCAACAGAAGGGAGGAGGCTTGAAGAGTGCGGATGAGTGTGCTCAACCCATCTCTGGCTTCTGTCATGCTGCTATCTTTTGGAAATATTCCGAAACCATAGCCATACCTCACCAAGTTTTCAACAGAGGGATTAGAGACGCCATAAGCAACACAGAGTTGTAACAAACTTTTCGCCTCCTCGCTTTCTAAACGATCATAACTTAATTTCAGCGTCGTATTTATCACTCCACTTATTCCTTTGTTTGTAGACCGCCTAATTTGATTTAAAGCATCCCTACATTCAGGTGGAGTAGCGTATTTGAAATGTTTCGCCATTGTGTCAATTAGCAAAGGCAAACCTGCACATTTGTGGAGTGCTTCATCCACCAAGGTTCTGAACTCGTCATTATGAACCTTTTCTCCCATTATCCTCTCGAACAATATTTTTGCCTCTTTCTCCTCCAGCATATTGAGGAAGAAGGGCCTGTCGCAGCTCATTCCCCTTTGCAAAACATTTAGATCTCTCGACGTTAACAACAACTTGCATCCCATGACTTTGTTGTCAACTCCGCAAGGAATGCCAACTGATTTCAAGTCGAGCCCCTCCCACAGGTTGTCCAGTATTATGAGGACCTTCTTTTTGTTTGTCTCCTCTTTTTTCAACCTCTCGTGAAGAAGTTCCGCTCGCCCGCTGAGAGTCTCTTGTTTCGTTATGTCGGTAAGTCTCAAGTCCTTCGCAATCTCTCCTTGAATCGTCTTGATTTCTGGAATTTGCGACACGTTGGCCTTAGCGACCCAATCAAACAACTTCTCTTCGCCTAGTATCCTTTTGACTTCATCCAAAAGGGTAGACTTGCCGACCCCGCCCATCCCGTAAACCCCAACCACACTATTGCTGTCATTGGAAAGTGCGTCCATGATGTTCTGTATCATGGAAGCTCTGGATTCGAAGACGCCAGCGTCCCTAAGCTTAATCGACAACGAGGCAGAAAAAACGGAGTCCGTCGCGGGGTTCGACGGGACGGCACCTATGCCTGCTGTCTTGGCCGGAGTCGGAGATCCGATGAAGCAGATGTCGTCCACTGACCTGAATCCGCTGCATTTTTGAGCGAGTTCCCGAATGACCTTGATCTCGGCCTCGGCCTTCGTGCTGAACTGATAGCGACAATAGGGGTCGGGAAGAGTCCCGTAGCAGCAAGTCTTGCTCGCCTTATCAAAGGCGTCCAACAGGTTTCGCGCCCGCTCCCAGGCGCTGTCGGCACCTTGCTTCCACTCCTTGAAGCAATCATTCAAAACCCGAAGGTTGTTGTCAGCCACTTGCGCCAAATCGTCGACCCTCCGAGCCTCGTTCTGCAGATTCCGGACTTCCTCCCGAAGACTGCCGGCGAAGCTCGTGGAGGACATCGCGTATTTCACAGGATCCTTGATCAAAGCAACTGCAACCTTCAAGAGATCCCATACAGTAGGAAGGCCACACTCAATCGACATTTCTCTTTGGTTTTTTTTTTTCCGAGAAACAAAGAGCGAGAAAACAGAGAGACAGAGAGAGAGAGAATGATGAAAAAGAGCAGCAGATACTGAAGAAGAAGAGGAGGAGGAGGAATGGGTGTGCCAAGGAGAAGAAAGAGCGTAACAGAGCGAGAGACGAACAAGGCGAAGAGATTTGAGCGCAAAAAAAGGATGAAGGAAGTGGAGCGTCGAATGGCAATGAATGGAGAAAGAAAGAGATGATTTTCAGCTCTTGAAAGTAGTAAGCAAATGAATCTTGACTTATAAACCATCGTCCTCGGACTATGTCATTTATAGAGAGTGTCACCGCCCTTACAGTAAAGGCTAATTATCATAAAAATTCTTAAACTGACATACATATTATTAAAATTGTTTTAAATTAATTTTTTATTATAAAAATATTAATTTAATATATTTATAATAAATTTATCTTATATTAATTTCTATTAAATTAAATTAATATCACAAAAAATCATAAACTAAAATGCTTATGACAAATGAAAAGTCAACTGTCACGTACCATCCAACTCCAACTCGATAATTTGATTATAAAATTTAGATAAAAATAACGGATGATAAATTTATCATATATATCATTTTAAATTTTTTTATGATATTAATTTTATAATAAAAAGTAATAAATAAAGACAATGAATGGACGAAGACTGGCCACACCCATGTGACATTGTCACTTATCGTGATTTCTTTTGGATTTAATTTTCCAAAATTGGTGACAATCGACAGATCATTCGTACAGTGCTATTCGACGAAGAGAGCACGTGACAGAACTTTACACAGTCTGCTATCAACTCAATCTTTAACGCGGACCACAGACCAAGGCAGAAAGGCACAAGTGGACCCTTGGAACTCTCCTATTACTTCAGGAAATACATGGAAAGGCATCTTTATTCTTTCTCATAATATTAACATTTTCATCCATATTCGCACGTGCTCGCTTGCGTGAATTTTGAATTTGAATTGTACATAGCATCCACAATGACTGATTGTAATACCTAGTTGATTAGACAAAAAAGCATTCGGCAATAGAAATTCTTATTTGGTGCCAATGATGGTACCACAACTTGGGTCAAACTAAGATTCAAATTGGTGCCAATGTTGGCCTTTAGATGAGGTCCAGTTCTGATTCAGCATTAACTAATCTTGCTCTGCATGAGTTCCCTTGAATTCTTATCTCGCATGACATTAGGAAATTCAAATTCAATTGATCTAGAGATGGGATTCTATCATATAAGAGAGTGGTCGCTAATCTATTGGTTAGGTGCTAAGTTGAACGTGAGAGAATCTTCTACTTTCTGTGAAATAAAGACTCTAAGTTCAGGGACTTGATTACACTATTTATCTAATTTATGCCATCTGGGTACCGAAACTTGATTTCTTTGCCTATGATTCATGTAGTCTTGTCAATATATGGAATCCTGAGGTTCTTTCCATTTTGTGTTCGTGCACAATTATTCTAATCAAGCTGTTCCTAAAGTGGGTCGTAATCGTTGAAAGAACCTAAAGAAATCGAAACATAAAAACCATAAGGAATTCAAAACAATGCATCAAAACGATAACAAAAGACAAGCAAGAGTAAAGTACGGAAAGTAAACCTAATACGAGTCGTGCAAAGAATATTACATGGCATCGTTATTAAGCACCGAGAAAGGAACCCTGTATGCCAAAATTAAAACCTCACGTCACTCAAACATAATAAAAGAACAACATGATATAAAACTCAGTAAAGTAACCCAATGTGAGTTAGGAAAAAAATATACACCATCTCGTTATTAAGCCTCAGTACATGAATCTCTTGTGAGCTAAAAATCAAAGCCAAAGTCTAATTTGGGCTAAAGAGAATTACTACTAAAAACAATCTCTAACGATATTAAAGATGAAAACATAAATCAAAATAATTCCTAAAAGTAATCCTAATATAAACGCAAATGATATATTTTTTATGTCTTTTTATTTTTTATATTTTTATCTATTTTTTTCTAAAAGAAAACACAATTTAAAAGCAATTTGATTATTATAGTCACTTTAGCAAATTCCCAATTCTTAAGCGTATATTGTTTATGAATTCTATTTTGCACTTTAGCATATCTCTTATTCTTAAGCATATATTATTTATTTGTATACCAATTGTATTTTTCGCTTTAGCAAATCAGTTTTGAAGATCACTTTAACATATCTCTATAGAAAGTTCTTGAAAAAGCTTAACAATGTATGGGGAGATTGTCCAATTAGTCCTAAACCTATTAATCGGATGCCAATTCAGCCCTTAATTTTTCAATTTTGCCAATAAGTCCTAAGCCTTTGCTCGAAATTTCGATGTAGTCTTTCCAGCCAACTTTCATCGAAAATCACTAATTCGACAGTGTGCCACGAATGATGACTAACAATGACTGGACCACTATGTCAGCCTTTTCTAGTGGAAATTAATCGGAAGGACTACCTTAGAATTTCGCGCAAAGGTTGTGGACTAAATTGGCGACATTAAAAAGTTTGTGACTAAATTGGAATTTGTATAACAAGTTTAAGACTGATTAGGTAACTATCCCCACTGCATGGATACCCATCATTAAAAAAGTTAAATAGGGTATATATATATATATTAACTAAGTGTGTAATAACTTATGAATTTTATAATTAAATAATTGTGTGGTTACTCATTGTCACAAAATATTTTGTTGTATTTTACAAGTAAATCATTAACATTTGATAGAGAAAATACATAACGTGATCGTCCTTATTTAACAAATTGATGATATAGATATTAATCAAATCTCTGATAAATAAGATGCTTGATGTAGAAATATCTTTTATGAAATAATTATCTATATTTGGCAAATAAATGATATTAGAGAATTTAAAAAGTATCTATCATCTTAAAAACAAAATTATGGTACATGCTTTACAAATTAATAAATATTTAAAAGTTAAACAAAAACAATTGACAGAAAATTAATAGGAGAAAAAATTATAAATTATCACAAAATTTCTATAGAACAAAAATAATAGATTTTTAGAGGGTTATTTTACACGGTTATGCACGTATGATTAGTAAATATAACTAAATGGATAATTGTTGATGACACCATACTCATGGTGTAAAAGTCAAGTAGCATCACGGAATGCAATGCATGACAGGTCTACAACCTTCCATCACAAGAGTTTAGCCTACGTAGATACGTAAATGAACTTAGTTGCTGCGGGATAATGAGCAATTTAGTCATTATATAACAGGGAAAGTCAAGTAGCACGCAATCCATTATGAGTCCATGACCTTGTGCTTTCATGTTGAGAATTTAGCCAATGGACATACTCACGTAAACTTGGCTTTCTAAATTGGCAACCGTACAAACAAGAAGACGGGAATATCATTCAATGTGCAAATCCCATATGATTGGTTGTACGTTTTATGTAATATGTCGTGCCATAATTTTTAAAATAAAGATTGTATTTTAATCACATGATAGTTGCTTAATTATAGAATACGATTTTGTTTAGCCAAATGTATAATTGTTTACACCGAAAAATAACCAAGTCTTTGTAAACGACAATGTCAATTTAAGTGGGTATAGAGTCTGTGACAATTGATATGGTTGTTGATAAGTTAATGATAATGGAAGCAATTATCAATGATCATGAATAGTGATTATTGATGATTGAGAGGTACAGCTGTTGATGTACGACAACGATTGATCGATGATTATCAAGTACCAAAATTGGCAAACTGTTGGACAAAGGGAAAAGAAGAAAGGAGATAGTGAAGATGTCTACTTAAACCCAGCGGCACTTTAAAAATTGTAACAGCTTGTGGATAGGAAAGATGTGCGGATAGGAGGTCTTGAGTCACGGGAAATGCTGCATTTAGAATAGGTAAGTCTTAATGAGCGGTTATGCTCATTGGAGTATAAAAGGGCAACGGGTAATTATTGCAAAGGATCATCATGACTATTTATTTTTTCTAGATGTGCTTTTATCAGTTTTAATGGCTCTTAATTTCCAGCATTTAAAATCACCTTTTTACCTTTAAATTCGTTGTTCATTATTACGCCGATTGCAACTCCTGTTTAAGATTGCCATTAAACTCCTTTCATAAAAATTCAAAGATATATCCTTTGGTGAAAGACAAGGGCAAGGACGGTGTTCGTAAAATTCTAAATGCAAATGAACGTGTCGAATAGGTAATATAATGATGAAAAGAGTATCGTCCCACAGATATTGATGATTAATAAACCAATTAAATATTAAAATTAGACTAATTCTAAAATTTATCTAACAGATCAAAATAGAATTGAGAATAAATAAAAACTGACAATTGTAAAAACGAAATTTTAGAACTAAAGGCAGATAATCAATTAGATAAAATATATTAGAGCATCTGATTTACCATAACCACTAGATTTGAAGTTCAGATCATTATACATACAAGAATAATATCAAACACGTGATAGCGAAATTTCCTAGTCTATTTACTATCCTATCTCTAGGTATAGCAAACCTAATTAGTATATAAATCCACTTTATCTCTATGTGAATTTAAATAAACATAAGTGCATTAAAATCTGTGAATATTCACTGTTTATAATAAATCTTTTGGATCATCTTATCACCGAAAGCTATACAAATAATATGGTATACTTCTATCCACATTTAATTCACGGTTATATATTATAATGAACAATTGTATATTATCACTTCTCAGTCTCAAACATACACATTAGATTATTCAAATGGTGGCTAGTCACTTAAAGGCATTAAGCACAATAATATATAACTCACATGAATAAAATCACTTGCAAAACATAAATAGCATGAAATACATATCATCATGGTCAGGTTACATTGTAGCCCTAATAAAAAAAATTAGAACATAATAGAAGAAGAAACGAAAATATAAATTAAACCAAATATCTTGAATCAAAGAACAAGAATTCTGTCACCAATTTTTGTCTTCTCTTCAAAATACTTGAAAAACTCCCAGAACAATGAAAACAAAAACGATAAAAAAAAACTAGTTGTCCCCCAAGCTCTTAATGTTATCCTATAAATAAGATAACATCTAAGACTCCTATCATAAGACAATTGCTTCTTTTTCGCATAAAACTAGGGAATAAATCGCAGAATTCCCGATTTGGTATCCACATTCTAACTTTTCTCTAGGTATTATATTCCTTTCCTTCTTTTTGCCATTTTTTCCTTATTTTCTCCATATCTCATTATTCTACATAAACAAGGAAAATTTGGGTAAATAGAAGGAAATCCAAATATTTTCTCACAAATATTGCATTATTTATTGCCTAAAGTAGGTAAAATAAATCTATTTTTATAGAGTCATCAGGCGGCTGGTCATCACCATGGCTGCCCCACCATCGCCTTGTAATTAGATTGAATAGAACCTTTATCTAGTTAATAATAATTTTTTTGGTCAATTAGTTATTAAGGAATTAGAGCATATAAAGAATATCATCTTATACGAGTAATCTATCCTGTTGATTGTGCATAACATTAGCTTAGGTGGAGCCTACGTGGCCACATTTTTTAAATTTTTTAATATATAAAATCCATTTTCTTGAAAATGTTAATTTTTCTTTAATCAACACGAATTTGTTTTCTAGATAGTCTCAACAACTTGATCTTCTTCACTAATTTTCAAAGGTTATGGTGGAATGGAAGGCCCACTAGAGGGAAATTTTCTTTTATAGTATGGTAAGTTTTATCTATCCGTCCAACGAAGCAATCATGAGTGGAAGATTAAAGAGTCATATCAATATCATCATTGATTATACGTGGCCAACCGTGCTCACTGTTAAATTTTGTAGCAAATCCAAGAAAAATCCATCATGACTTCCACTCAAAAGATAAATTGATGGAGCCCAAAGAGAGATGGATTGTTCGAGGTAGATGTACTCACAGTCCAAGTGGAATAATTATCATACAATTGTCATATGTTTGTATGGTTGGAATTTTGTTGATGTCCCTATGTTCTTGCTCTTTTAAAAATTACTTATTGATATGAGTTTAATGTAATTTCCCCTATTATTCTCAGCGGCAACATTGATCGACAAATTTGTTCCATTTTTCTATTTAGAAACAAAGAGCGAGAAAATGATAGAAGAGGACGAGAAAGAATGGTTGTGCCAAGGAAAAGAAAGAGCAAAACAAAGCAAGAACGATGAGAGGCGAAGAGGCGAAGAGATTTGAGTGCAAAGAAGGATGAAGGAAGGCTAGCGTCAATTGCTGGAAAAGTTGATAATTAGTCCGAGTGGTTGCATGCTACATGAGGCATGCTAGATCTAACAATCAGTCTATTTTGCTACTAAAGATCTCTAAAAAAGGATATTGCAAGTGTCATTATTTTTTTATAGTATTCACTTAAGTGTCATAATTTTTTTTAATCACTTGAGTATCATAACTTTTTAAAAGGGGAAAAAACCACCAAAAACCTCAAACTTTACCCCCTGTGACACATTTACCCTGAACTTTTTTTTGTAACACCAAAAACCCCAAACTTTGTTATTTGTGACACATTTACCCCAATATACTGTAACTTAGGGTATTTTGGTCTTTTTCTAGTTTTTATATTTTTTTTTCTTTTTCCGGCAGGGCTGCCCTCGTCGGCGAGGTCTCCGGCGACCTCGCCCTCGCCTAGATCCGGCGGGGGCGAGGCTCGCCCTCACTCGCCCTCGCTCACCCAGGCGAGGGCGAGGCTCGCCGGAAAAATAAAAAAAAATAGAAAAAAAATATAAAATGGAAAAAGACCAAAATACCCTAGGTTACAGTATATCGAGGTAAATGTGTCACAAATAACAAAGTTTGAGATTTTTGGTGTCACAAAAAAAGTCCGAGGTAAATGTGTCACAGGGGGTAAAGTTTGGGGTTTTTGGTGGTTTTTTCCCTTTTAAAAGTGTTTATTGAATTTTCGGCATTTGGGATGAACATTTTAAAAAATTTATAATACTATTGATTGAAAATTATGATATTTAAGTGAACATTTTTTAAACGTGAACACCAGTCAATGGCCATAGAAATGGATGGTTTTCTTGCAAAGACCCAAACCACGAGGAAAGAAGAGGAGATGGGTAATGACTATGGAGTTCGTTAACCTAACATTGGGTAGGCCTTGCCAAAACACCAGCCAATTCCTTGAGCATAGAAATGGATGATTTTTGGCATTATTGTTCCTTTACTGGACCAGTCACCATCACCAATGTCCCTGGCCCCATCCTTTTCTCCACCGCTGATGGTCAGACAGTGATGAGTTATCCATCCTTTCGTCTTTTGCCACCGCAAATGGTCCTTGCATCCTTGGTCACACCTAATGTACTAGTCCTAATCCATCCCTTCATCCTTTCCTCCACCATTAATGGATGGACAAACATTGATTAGGCACTAGTCCTAAATCCGCCCCTTGCACGGGTCAATGATATCATATTTAAAATATAGAAGTAACATTATAATTGAGCAAATTGTTAGATTAGGATGTCAATTGTAACTTGTTGCCTTAGATGTAACTTCAATTAGAATTGTTGGATCCAAACTTCTAAGTAAATTAAACTTTTTTCATTCCTTACTAACATTTTAAACCAGTTTACTTTTTTGAATACTGCTACTCTTTATAAAACAAAATTAATATGGGAAACAATTTCGAGTCCCAACTAATATTGTTTCATCATCTCTCATTCCGATTTGATTTCTTTCAAATGCTTGGGTTTGTTTAGAGTCTTTTAACTTTTAAAATTTATTTTTCAAATAATGCAGTTATTACAAATTGGTTTTAAAATTTTTCAAAAACATACAATTATTGACCGGTAAAGTTACGTGGGTTTTCATAATTTATAAACCTAATTTTTCTTTCACTTTTAATTTTTCAGAAGGACGGGGAGCAACATTTTGCTGGAAAAGTTTATAATAAACGGCTAAGTTCTAATACTAGGGATCCAAAAATTTAGAAATTTAAGACTGACTGAAACCCTGAGGAAGAAAGAGGAGACAGGGTATGGATGGAGCTACGCTTGGGAAGTTGAATGCTAAGCGGACTGCCCCATGCCGTCGCTAGCCAAAAACAAATATACAAAAAAATACGTCGGTCGCCTCCATCAAGACAAGAATGATGGACTTAATAACAATACAGCGATAGAAATAAATGACTTATGTATATAAATATATATGTAATGAATGATTTTTTTTTGCAGTTTTGCTATTCCTTGATCAGTCACCATCACAGATGTCCCAGTCTCCACGTCCTTTCGTCCATCGCTACTGGACAAATTGCCTTAAATAGGGTACTTGTGAGAGAGAGGGAAAGAGATGAATGCGACAACTTCCTTTTTCAACATCCTCGTGAACGTATGACAACTGGTTGGAAAGAAGCTTTCCCCTTCGCTTCAATTAACCTTTAGCTGAGTGAGGATACGCGGTGTCCCGTTAAGATTTAAAGAGACGGGTGATCTCCATGATTTGCCAATGGAGAGATTACATATTGAATAACAAATTTTGATAATGTTCTCCTTATTGACACATTAAATTTGGACCAACTTATTAGACTCTTATATTGCATTGATATTAATCATTATTTGAAAATAAGTCTTCACTTTTCATGTATTATCTTTTGTAGATTTGTTAACAAAAAGCGCCCCTAGGCATACCTTTAAGTGAAATAAAAAACTCAGTCCACAAAATAAAATTGAAGTTGTTTAATTTTTATGCTAACATAGAATTGCCATATGATGATATGGTTGGAATTTTGTTAATGTCTCTCTGCTCTTGCTCTTTTAAAAGTTACTTATTGATATGAGTTTAATGTAATAGGTTAATATCACAAAAATCTTAAACTGGTACACCTATTACAAATTTATCCAAAACTAATTTTTTATCTACCAAAAATTCAAAACCGGTACATATGTGATAAATTTACCTCAAATCGGTACACTTGTGATAAATTTACGCTCCGTTAAATTGGATTAATACCACGAAAAATTACAAACTGATAAATTTGTGACAAATAGAAGGGTAAAACCTTAAACTGGCACACCGATCAATTGCCACGTGTCATCCACCTTAATAATTTGATGATAAAATTTAACGAAAATTAATATAGGGTAAATTTATCACAGATATACCAGTTTAGGATTTTTGATGATCAAAAAAATTGATTTGGGATAAATTTGTTATAAATATACTAATTTGAAATTTTTTTTATATTAATCCTAATATAATTTTTCCTATTATTCTCAATTGGTAACATCGATATGACAATTTTCTTTGACTTTTCTTCTCAAAAAGAAAGAGTGAGTCTCGCACCAATAATGCATAGCAAACTCAATAATAGAGGCTTCTGAGGCATCGTGCTAGATGCCTTACACAGTACACTGATGGGCGTTTTTCTCTTTCAAATATCTTGATGAGCTATTCTGTTTCCCACTCTTTAATAGCCTATCCTCACTTTATGGGTCCGCTAGAAACGTATTATTGATTTTGTGAATATACTCAATGCGCTCAGATGGGCGCACCTTTCGAGGATTCTCGGACAAACGCACCTCTTTCGGCGGATACTGTTGGGAACTTGATGGTACATCAATGGAGCTCACTAGGACATGTGTTGACATTGGCATTGGCCCACCAAGTAAAAGTAGTTTGCATACTATGCACACCATTCACGAATTGATAAGGCGACATGTGAAACAAAGCCGTTGTAGATACTTCATCACCAAAATGTGCTCACCTCAAATGATACTGAGTAACATCTTGTGAGTTGCAACGTATATTTTAGCAAATACTGATAAGAAAATAGTTTTCATTCATTACAGTTTCCAAAAAAATAGATGATGGCTCGAACCAATTCTGTCCCAATTTTTTGTCTAAAAAAACCCCAACTCACTCTACTCCCAAATTTGCTCGTGTCCAAAAATCCCTATTGATTTCTTCAACATTATCAACATCAGAAGACTAATATTGTTCTATATGAAAGTGAGAGAGTTGATGAATATACGGATTCTAATAATGAACATCTAATTGGCCATAATATTCATAATTTTGAAGAAACTAGCGGCGATTTTTGGATACTGCTACTCTTTACGGGACAAAATTAATATGAAAAATTATTCCGAGTCACCACTAACATTTTTTCATGCTCCGTCATTCAAATTGGAGTTTGCTCCTTTTTTTCAAATGCTTGGGTTTGGTTGGAGTCTTTTATTTTTAACATTTACTTTTTAAATATTGCACGTATCACAAATCGGTTTTAAAAATTTTCAAAAACATATAGTTATTGACAAGTAAAGTTACGTGGGTTTTCATAATTTATAAACCTAATTTTTCTTTCACTTTTAACTTTTTCGAAGGACGGGGAGGGTCAAAAACAGCAACATTTTACTGGAAAATTTTAAAATAAATGGCTGAGTTTTAATACTAGTGATCGAACGATCTAGAAATCTAAAAATGACTCGAACCTTGAGCAAAATAGAGGAGATCGGGTATGGATGGAGCTACACTTTGGAAGTTGAGTGATAAGCAGACTGCCCCACGTCGTCACTGGCCAAAAATAAAAAATACAAAAAGACCGCTGTACGCGTCGGTCGCCTCCGTCGAAATAAAGAACGATAGACTTATAAACAATCCACTGTTTGAGATAGATGACTCATAAAAAACATACAAATATGGAAATGGATGATTTTTTCAATTTACGGTTTCTTGATCAGTCACCATCACTGATGTCCTGGTCTCCACGTCTTTCTTCCACTGCTCATGGAGAGAAAGAGAGAGTAATTGAGGGTGGTGGGACCTGAGATGGGCTTGAATGCGATGAGTCCCCCCTCCAGATATGATGGCTTTTCTGCATTTTACTGTTCCTTTACTTGACCAGTCAACATCACCAATGTCTATCTCCACGTCCTTTCGTCCACCGCTTCTGGACAAACATCTAAGTATACGTAAATGTATCGTGCCCTCGCTTGTCTGGCCTCTTTCCTCTTACCGGCGAGAAACATTGCTTTCCCATTTCACCCCCTTCTCGGGCAATGATCAATTAAGCAAAGAGTCGCCAATTATTAAGTTAAAACGGACAACTCTCTTGCTGAGGCCCAAATGATCAAAGCTTTCCCTTCACTTCAATTAACCCTTGTTGCGCGAGGATATGTGACGTCCCATTAAGAGTTTAAGAGATTGGCGATCTCGATGAATAGCAATTGTTTATTATGTTTTTGTTATTGACACATTAGATTTGGGCTAACTTAGACCCTTATATCTAATTAATGATAACCATTAGTTGAAAATATGTATTGACTTTTCATGTATTATCTTTTGCAGATTTGTTGACAAAAACCCCTTTAGGCGTCCCTTTAAGTGAAAAACAAAAACTCAGTTCGCAAAATAAAATTGAAGCTGTTTAATTTTTATGCCAACCATAATTATTAGATTAGAATGTGGAAATAATTATCATAAAATTTCTATACAATGATATGGTTGGAATTTCGTTAATGTCGCTGTTCTTGCTCTTTAAATTACTTATGGATATGAGTTTAAAATAATTTTTCCTATTACTCTCAAATGGCAGCATGATCGACAATTTTCTTTGATTTTTCTTCCGAGAAAGAAAGAACGAGAAATTGATAGGAACCCAAAAAAACAAAAAACAAAGAGAGAGAGAATAATGAAAAGGAGGAGCAGATGCTGAAGAAAAGGAAGGGGAGAAAGAATGGTTGTGCCCAGAAGAAGAAAGACCGAAACAGAGCAAGAACAATGACGAGAGACGAAGAAGGTTAAAAAGATTTGAGTGCAAAAAAGAACAAAGGAAAGGCAGCGTCAAAATACAGTTACTTTTTGTTGGAAGTTGTTAATAATCAAACTTTCATGATTTCTCTGCACATTTTATTGCCAAAGATCTTATTATAACTATCTTGACTTGTCATTAACCTATTGATTTATTTCCCATTTCTAGGCAGAATCTCTTGGGTTTGATGCCCCACTTTTGTCTATTTAGCTTTTTCCAAAAGCGTCTTTATTAAAGGCGGACCAAAGAGGGAGATGGGATGTCCCGCTATCCAATGTCTAGTAAAATTATTGCATCATCACGTGCATAGCTTTTTTCAAATGACAGGGCTCTGTCAAACAAAATAGTACACATAGACCCCATTTTTGAAATCATGGGATTGTGATAATAATGCATCTCTGCCTCTTTGAAATAATAACTTCAATAATGATGTCATGGAAAACAAAAGTACACACTAAGAGTTTTGAATGCTATCATCAAATCATTCGCCATGGTATACTTATCATAATATAGACATATTTTTAAGTACCTATCATTTATAAAAGATGTGATTTAATTAATCACCAGTCAAAAGATCACGATGCGAGAAAAAACATGGCTGATAAAACTACAAGCGACACCACCTAACTCTTGTGATTGTAGTTTGAACTTGACAGAGAATAAAGTAAATGTAATTTAGCATTCGGTAATAGAAGTTCCTATTGACGCCAATAGTGTTACCATAACTTTAGACAAACTAAGGTCTAGATGGTTTCAAATATACACGTACAATTCGTGCTAAATTGGGGCTAATTTCTTTTGAAAAACCCAACTTAGATTTCTTAAAATCTCAATTTTGCTCCGAATTTTTTTGTCTAAAAAACCCCCAACTTTCACTCTACTCCCAAATCTGCTCTTGCGTCAAAAAATCTCGATTGATTTCTTCAAAATTATCAACTTCAGAAAACTAATATTGTTCTATATGAAAGTTAGGGTGTTGATGAATACGCGAGTTCTAATAATGAACCTCTAATTGGCCCAAATATTCATAATTTTGAAGAAATTAGTGGCGATTTTTGGACGCTTGAGCAGATTTGGGACTAGAGTAAAAATTGAGGGTTTTTTTAGATAAAAAAATGCGGGTTAATAACATAAAAAGACTCCAAACTGGTACACTCATGATAAATTTACCCCAAACTATTTTTTTGACCATAAAAAATCCCAAATTGATACGCATGTGATAATTTTATTCCGAACTAATTTTTTTATCATAAAAAACCCCAAACTGATACACCCGTGACAATTTTAGAACGGTGGACTTGTAAACGATGACCGACGGAAATGGATTATTTTCTTCATTTTATTATTTATTTAAATTTTTTTAGTACGTCTTATCTCTAACTCTCCTCACTTTCTAATATTTATTATACCTCTTGCAGAACACGAAAGTCAAACTCAGTACATGTGACACTAGCATCCCCACTCCTCCAATCTTTTTACCAATAAAACCACATATCTATTAGCTATTATTCATTTAGATGACCCATCACCGTTGATGCACAAATATTAATTAGGTGGGAGAAAATTGTAAAAGTAACGAAAGCCAAGCCCACATAGCCGGAGAATTGTATACAGTCTCTTTGCTTGATTTCTTTTTCTAAAATTTAAATTGCACGCGCATCATGTAGCTTCATAAAAAACAAAAAAGTATAATTACAAGCTGTCAAAATAACAAAATGACTCGGCCTTAAATCATCGCCCATGTAATAAGTACTTTATACAGTGTCGGCATCAATATAACAAAATGTAATAAATAAAGAGAGCAAACGGATAAGGATAAGCCACACCCACGTGACATGATGTCATTCTGTGTGGAAGTAGCAATACGGGTCCTACATGAGTTATTTCAAATTTTAAAACCCAACCGAAGATAAGTTTAAAACATGAAAGTCCAACTCCACGCGAATCTTTTATGGGTTTTGTAACAGACTCGTATTCAACCCATTTTGATTACTAGCTCAAGCCCAAAATGTAATTACGTGGAAAAAATCATTAAAATCGGAAAAAAAATGGCATTATTCTGTTGAAATAATCCATGTCACACCTCGGCATTGCATGTATGATTGTCGATGACAACTGAACTGCAATGTCGAATAAATCAAGTATGACTTGACCGAAATGACTGGATTATATTTTCCTACAAAGTTTTATGATTATATTGATTCAATTAAAAATAATTTAGAACTTAATTAATTTTTTTATAATAAATTTAAGGCTAATTGTGCAATTATGCCAAGGATCTATTAGTTAGTAGTGCATAATATTAGTAGATGTGGAGCCTAGATGGCCACGATTTTTTTGGAGAGCATATAAAATCCAATTATTGGAACATGGAGAAGTCCTTTCAAGTTATCTAGAGTGCTACGTGTCAACCTTAAAGGCAGCCATTTGGGTAGAGGCAATAATTACATAATTTTATAGAGCGATTCTCACATTGATTTTATATGGGAGGTTAGTGCATAAATTTTTATCGAAGAGTTTAATTTCTGAAAAAGAAAATTCACACCCAGCATAATCAAATTCCAAGGACTTTCCACCTAGCGAGATACTGTAGGTGAAAACAGAAAAATAAAAAAAAGGCAAAGTAATAGTAGCCGTAAGCTAAAAATGTGAATTGTAGGAAACTAACCATAACAGAATGGGTATATTAACATTTCGTCCTTTTTGTTCTCTTAAGGAAGTATTCGTAGGGACAAATTTGGGAACAGCCCTGACAAAGTATCACATAAGAAATTTAATTTTCTCATAGCATTTAAAAAATATTACAAGGAATCCGTACCAATAATTTTTAGCATATTGATAAGATTGCACATTACTCTTAATAAAAACTACTTGCACTTGGTAAATGTATCTATTATAGGGTAAATGATATTCATATATGGCGAAATATTCCATATCACGTAAAAACACTCATTAATAGCAAAAAGGTGGTATTTTTTAGTTATGTTTCCTCTTCATCAGTGTAATATCAACAAAAATCATTCAACTGAATCAAATGATGGTTAACCAAAAGAAAAGCCAAAAACAATATTAATAAAATACATCAACTTAGAAAAACGCATTTTGGGTAGTTTTAATTGTCAAACAAGCCAATGACGGTAGGTTGTGGTTAAATTCCATTTCTCTACAATTAAAATTCAAAAGAAGAATACTATTGAAATCCAAAAAAATTTAGTGAAACGTATGCCAGCTGGGGCGCGTACGGTAGCTATGGCCTTTGATGTCAGAAATCTGACTTTAGATTAGAACGCACATGTCCCAAGTTCTGTCTCTATTATATACTACAGTTTAATTAGCAATATCTATTTACTCTTTCGAGCTCTTCACAACTTTTTTCTTCATATTGCTGTGCAGTGTACACTAGCTCTTTTCGCCGAAACTTGCATGCGATGAATTTCTTTGACAGCTGCCCTTTTTGGAAGATAGAAAGCTGAATTCATTTTTATTGACTGTTTCAATCTCTCTCTCTCCTTGTACGAGGGAAATGCTGCTTTTCTTGAATCATTTTTTCACAGGGACAAAGCATAGTAATGGTAAGTGAAGATGGGACACACTGATATGCAGTACAACTTGGCCCTTGGTGTCGGAGACCAGTTGGACTTGCGGTGACTTGAAGTCTTTTTCCCACTCTTCCTCTGCAGTGAATTCATTACGAAGCTGAAAACCTGTAGGACACTGCTCCAAGTCGTCGCTGGTCAAAAGCAAAAAAGAAGGACCGCTTTCGGTCACCTCAATCAGGACAACAATGTGGACTTGTAAACAATCGAGCAATATAAACATTAATCCGGTACTAGTGCTAATATCTAAGTCACCATCTTTGTTGACCAAAAAAAAAAAGTCACCATCTTTATGTGTATGGACATTAAGATGGATGATTTTTTGCATTTTGTCGTTCCATGACCAGTCACCATCGCCAATGTCTGAGTCTCCATCATTTCCTCCGCCGTTAATAGACAAACAGTTATTAGATAAACATAAATTAGGTATAAATCCTTTCATCCACAGCTAATGGACAAACATTAATTAGGTACTAATCCTAAACCTGTTCCTTGTGCTGGTCAATGAAACAATATTAAAATGTTGGAGGGGCATTATAATCAAGCTAATTGTTAACATTATAATGTCAATTGCGATTGTTAGGTTAGACGTAACCTAAATTATAATTTAGTTCTAAACTTTTGTGAAAAATTTCAATAAAATCCTTTCGGTCAATTTTCATCCGAATCACTAATGTAGCAATCCAGTCATCGCTGGCTGTCCTAAGTGGCACGCCGACATGTCAGCGTCGAAAATTGGCCAGAAAGACAATATTAGAATTTCATGTAAAGATTTATCACTAAATTTGTAAAATTGAAAAGTTAATGATTAAATTGGCATTTTGTACAATATGTTTATGATTAATTGGATAATATTCCTCAAAGTTATGAGGGATGTTCTTTTTGCAATTAAGTTGACAAGGATCTTTTGCATAATGACTACCTAGTTTATGAGGAATAAATGCATATAAAAAAATACCATGTAAAGTTAGCATTCTCCTAAAATGTGTGTGTGTGTGAGATATAGGGGCATGAGCATGGAGACCCATTTATCTAGAAGCCCATGAAATATCATGCCGGTCCTATGAACCGATTAAACTCAAACCTTTGGCCTATGTAAGCAGCTCTATCCCAGAGCAATTTGCACGCGGTTTGTGGGATTTGAACTGACAATCTCTAGTTCTTGAGTTGAAAATCCCTAATGACCCAACCAACTGCTACAATCCTGGGGTTAAGTAAGCATAATTTTTATGGTAAAGAGTAAGTGTATTTTCTATTATGCATCATTTCTTAAGAATATGACAAAGTTAACATAAAATTATCATATGGTAATATTCAATAAGTGCGAGATAGAGATGCTAAGTAAGTATAACGTTAAAATAATAGTATCATATTATAGATAGGCATAATATTGGTCTCAAATCTACTTTGAATATTAATTTGGCTGAAATTCTCTCTTAATTAGTTTCACATGACAAACTTGCCCATAAATAATTGTTATGTTGGAAATGTCGATTTACCCCTAATTCCATATATGAATTATGACCGTCTAAAAACATTTTGTCTAGTTAGAAAAATTTTAAAGCCATGACAGATATTCTCCTTGTGATTAGATTGAGTAGAACTTACGTAGTTAATAAGGAATTAGCGCATAAAAGTACATTATGATATATGAATGATTATTCATATATCTAGTCAGTAGTGCAAAATATTTGCTTAGGTGGAACCTAGGTGGCCACATTTTTTTTATATGGAGAACGTAGCAAATCCAAGTCTTGAAATTAGGAAAAGTCTTTTCTAGCTATCTAGATTGCTGTGTATCAACCTTAGAGGCAGGGCTTAGAGAAGAGACTATTATTACATAATTATATAGATATTGATTCTCCTGTTGATTTTGTACATGAAGTTATTGCTTAATTTTGTATCAAAAAGTATAATTTCTCTAAAAAATAATTACACCCACCAAACACAATGATAAGCATGATCAAAGTCAAAGCCCTTTCCATACAGAGAGATGCTATAGCTGCAAACGGAAAAATAAAGGAGACGAAAGAAAGTTAACGGCAAGCTAAAAATGTTGTCTCTTAAGGAAATATTAAATAGAGACGAATTTGGAACGACTCTAACAAAGTATCACGTGTAAAATTTAATTTTCTCATGGCATGTAGGACAAAAAAAAACAAGATCCTTTTATGATTGGTCAGTTCATCCACAATAATTTATATTTATATTTATATGTATTTTAAAAGGGGCTTCTATTGTCAAGGGACATAACCATAAGGTCAAATCTCTTAACGTTGAAAAATATCGCGAGCAATCTGCATTGTTTATTATTTAACCTGTTAATAAGATTATACATTACTCAGAAGAATTACCGAAAAAAGTCCAAAATTTATTGTAATTGTGCCAATTCAGTCCTAAACTTTTTTTTTGTCAATTGAGTCCCAAATTTTTTGCAGTTGTGTCAATTCAATTCATCCGGCCAATTTTGGCTAGCCGACTCTGACATGGACCCTGGCCGTCCTACGTGGCACAATCGACGCTAATGAAAATAATTTTTAATAATATTTTAATATATTCGAATGATTTTTTTGTTTATTTTATTTATTTTTCTTTCTTCCATTCTTCCTCTATCATGTCGCCAGTGGTAGCGTAAAAAAACAGCAACATTTTGCTGGAAAAGTTTATAATAAATGGCTGAGTTTTAATACTAGCTATCCACCTATTTAAAAATTTGAGAATGACTCACAAATCCCAAGGAAGAAAGAGGAGATAGGGCATGGATGGAGCTACACCTGGGAAGTCGAATGGCAAGCATACTGGCCCCACGTCATCACTGGCCAAAAATGAAAATACAAAAGTGCCGCTATATGTTAGTCGCCTCCATCAAGACGAGAACAATAATAGCCTCATAAACAATCCCACGATAGAAATAAATGACTCATAAAAAAAATATATATGTGTGATATTTTTGCATTTTACTATTCTTTGATCAGTCGCCATCACGAATGTCCGAGTCTCCATGTCCTTTCATCCCACTGCTCATGGTTAGCCATCTAAATATTCGAAAGATGACTTGTCTGCATTTTACTGTTCCTTTAATTGACCAGTAGTTACCATCACCAATGTCTATCTCCACGTCCTTTCTTCCACTGCTGTTAGACAAATGGCTCAGTGTACGTGAGATTGCTTTAATTAGGGTTGTTGTGAGAGACAGAGAGAGATTGACTGAGAATAGTTGGGGTAGCTGAGATGGCGTTTAATGCGACAACTTCCTATTCCAGCATTCTCAAAAAAATGTATGACAGCTGATTGGAAGCAAGCTTTTCTTTCACTTCAATTAACCCTTAGTTGCGGGAGAATATGTGATATCCCGTTAAGAGTTTAAGAGACGAACGATCTCGATAATTTGCAAATAGAGACATTATATATTGAATAGCGATTTTTGATAATGTTCTCTTAATTGACACATTAGACTTGAGCTAACTTAGACCTTTATATCTAATTAATATTAACCATTAGTTAAAAATAAGTCATGACTTTTCATGTATTACCTTTCATAGATTTGTTGACAAAAAGCCCCTCAAGGTGTCCCTTTAATTGAAAAAAGAAATTCAGTTCACAAAATAAAAATAAAAATTGTTTGATTTTTATGAGAACCATAATTATTAAATTAGAATGTGAAATTGCTCCTGGATTCGTATTATGACTATTTGAAAATACAGTGACTAATTTCTAACAAAAATAATGTTATGACTAATTAAAGTCACAAGGGATGTTCTCTTTGTAATTAAGTTGATAAGGATCTTTTGCATAATAACTACGCAGTTATGATGAATGAGTGCATATAATAAAATTATCATGTAAAGTTAGCATCATCCTAAATAAAGTTGGCATCATCCTACATAAATGCAAGATCAGCTTCCACAAGCAGTGTGCTTCAGTATGGGTGCGCATTGAATTTTTGTGATAATTGCTTCATTTCATAAGTGTAAAGCTTAGAGAATCCAAACCATAGTTTACACACTGATTAGTGCAATATTGATATGGCACAGCTTATTATTTTTGGCACGAGTTATGGGACAGTGGGATTTGGCAGGACAAAAATGATCATGCCAAATTCAACAGTTGACATCAATTTTCTTTTATTTGATGGCTATACGTAACTTTGAGCCCATTACTTTTCTTACGTCAACTTTTGTCAGTTAAATCAGTGTCTCCGTGCAACTTGTCTTTAGGCCGGTTTTCATCCGGGAGACATACAGTCCAATTTATTCTTTCGAGCTCCACACAGTGTTATCACTCTTTCGAGGCCTCTTCTCCGGAACTTGCATGTAGTGATTTTCTTTGACAATTGCCCTTTTTGCAAGATGAAAAGTAGATTTCTTGTTTATTGACAATTTCAATCTCTCTCTCTCTCTCTCTCTACGGGGGGGAATTGCTGCTTTTATTGAATCGTCTCTTTACGGAGTCAAAAGTTACGCAGTGGTAAGTGAAGATGGACCCCACTGATATGTGAGTACAACATGGCCCTTGGTGTCAGATGCCAGTTGTATTAGCGGTGACTTGAAGTCTCCTTCACCCTCTTCCTCTGCGGTGAACATTAATAGCGAGACAGTATTATGACTTTTCTCTAAGCACCAAACCTTCGCCATGGGTTCTAACTCCAGATTTATTGAAATGAAGGGGCTCCAACAATGAATGTTATTTATTAAAGTTAATATTACGAAAAATTTCAAATTTAATATAATTATAATAAATTTATTTTAATTTTTTATCAATCGTAAATTGATACATTCGTAATAAATTTATATTTTATCATTAATTTTACTGATGTGAATGACACATGGTGACATGGTATTCCACGTGAAAATTCATAGAATTAATATCGCAAAAATCCTAAATTAATATAGTAAATTTATTATATGTATACCAGTTTAAATTTTTTTTTGATATTTACTCTATGAATTTTCATGTGAACTTGCCACATCGTCATACCATACCATGTCGCTGGCCAAAAAAGAAAAATATAAAGACTGCTGTACACGGCAGTAGCCTCCATCAAGATAAGAACAATAGACTTTTAAACAATCCAGTGATAGAAATATATATAGAGATGGAAATGGATGATTTTTTTTTTGCATTTTACCGTTCCTTGATCAGCTACCGTCACCAATGTCCAAGTCTCCACTTACTTTCTTCCACTGCTCCTGGACAACTATCTAAGTATACGTAAGATTGCTTTAACTAGGGTAGTTGTGGCCCTTGTGGGAGAGGGAGGAGAGTTGCTAAAACTGGCTACTCCCTTGCTGAGGCCCGAATGAGCGAGCTTTCCCTTCTCTTTAATTAACCCTTTAGTTGCGTAAGGATATGCAACGTCCTATTAAGAGTAAAAAGGGATGGCTTATCTTGATGAATAGCAATATTTGATATTGTTCTCTTTATTGACATATAATTATTAGATTAGAATGTGAAATAATTATCATAAAATTGCCATACGATGATATGGTTGGAATTTTGTTAATATCTCTTTGCTCTTGCTCTTTTAAAAGTTACTTATTGATATGAATTTAATTTAATTTTTCTTGTTATTCCTAGATGGCAACCTCGATACAATAATTTTCTTTGACTTTTCTTCTCAGAAAGAAAGAGCGAGTCTCACACCAATAATACATAGTAGACTCAATAATAGAGGCATCGTGCAAGATGCCTTACACAGTACACCCAGTGGGGCATTTGTGTTCGTCCACTCGAGAGCTCTAAGAGCTTCTGTCATTTTCTCTTTGAAATATCTTGATGAGCTGTTTCATTTCCCATTCTTCAATAGCCTGTCCTAATTGCTTAAAAAATAAAATAGCCTGTTCTCACATCATGGGTCCGCTAGTATCATATTATTGATTTTTTTGAATATGCTCAATGCGCTTGGATGGGCGCACCTTTTGAGGATTCTTAGACAAACGCATCTTCTTCTTGGGCAGAGACTGATGGGACCTTGATGGTACATCAGGGACGTGTTGGCATTGGCCCACAAGGAGTAGAAGTAGTTTGCGGACTGTGCGCATCATGCACGAATCGATAAGGCAACATGTGAAGCAAAGCAGTTCTAGACACTTCATCACCAAAATGTGTGCACCTCAAATGATACCGAGTAATATTTTGTGAGTTGCGACGCATATTTTAACAAAGACAGATAATATAAAAAAAAAACAATTTTCGTTCATTGCATTTTCCAAAAAAATAGATGATGGCTCGAACTAGTTCTGGAGTGGGATTTGATAATTATTAAGGGATTTATGCATCGTAGTAATTGAATTTTTTGCGAAAATTGTCAGTAGGTCTTCATACTCTATTTTTAGCCAATTACATCTGTACATTGTGTATTGTTTTTAATTTTTTGAAATCCTTTTTGTCAAACATGCAGACGGAGTTGATGATTATGTGGACTATATACATGGGATGTAGATCGTTTAATGCGAAATGCGCACGTCATTTGTCTATCCGCCATTGGGACGATAGAAGAAGAAAGAGTGAAACACGGCAAGAATGAAGAGAGATGAAGAAGGCGAAGAGATTTGAGAAGGGCGGCATCAAAACACAGCGACTTTTTGCTGGAAAAAGTCGCCTAGAGTGGTTGCTTGCTGCAAGAGGCGCGCTTGCACCTAACAATCAAAATTTCATGATTCCTCTGCATATTTTGCTGCCAAAGATCTCGTTATAATTATCTTGGCTTATCATTAATCTACTGATTTATTTCCACATTTGTAGCCAAGACCTCTCGTGTTTGATGCTCCGCTTTCATCTATTCAGCTTTTTCAAAAAGCAATTTTGGACTCCCTGAAGAGGGGGACGGGACATCCCGCTATTTAATGTCCAGTCTATTGCATCATCTAGGCCTTAGTAAAGTGCAAAGCTATTTTCCAACGACAGAGCTCTGTCAAACAAAGGAGTACATATGGACCCCACTTTTGCATGCATGGTTCAATTATAGGATTGCTGTAATGATACATGGCTGCCTTCCTGAAAATAATAACTTTAATAATGATGTCATAGAAAACGAAAGTATAGACTAAAAGTACCAAAACTATCATCAAATCATTGGTCATGTAATGCTTATCGTTAATAGGAACTCATATTTTTAAGTACCTATCATTTATAAAAGATGTAATTTAATTAAACACCAATTAAAAGATAGTGATGCGAAAAAAAAACATGACTTATAAGACAACAAGCGACACCACCAAAATCTTTAATTGCATATCAGACTTAGAAGAGAACAAGATAAATGTAATTCAGTCCTCATCTTTTTGACAAGATGTGATGGATCTTTGGCTTCATTATGTGCGATCTGTCTGAATGCCTAAGACTTGTGATTCGATTATTTCCCTCAATATATCCCTTGAAGAATGCAAAGAGAATTGTCTGTCTACATGCATATTTGAATAAGCAATGTATGAATATGAAAGACCATAATATAAGCACATAAAATGAGAAAATTAAGAAAAGAAAAAAAAAAGATGAGCTATTTCGAATTAAACAATTGTAAAAATAAGAAAACTAGAAAATATCAGCTGGACCTTGACTATACTATAAATATGGCTTAGGAAAAGCCATCACGCATGAGCGAAGGATGTTCCATGTTGCCATCGGAGTCAGATTTTGAAAAAACAAAATTTTTTTTTAATTACATGAACCCATTCCGCATGAGCCCAAATGATCTCACTCTTTGTATCACGTGGTTTTCACTTTGAGACCCAAATGATAAATTTGAGATAAATTTATCATTTGGGTATTGCAGATGTACAAATTTAAAATTTTTGATGGTCAGAAAATTAATTTGAGATAAATTTATTATAAATACATTAATTTAAAGTTTTATGTGATATTAACCCTAATGTAATTTTTCCTATGCTTCTCAAACGGTTACTTTAACTTTTCTTCTCAGAAAGAAAGAGCAAGTCTCACACCAATAATGCAGTAAACTCAATAATAGAGGCTTTTGAGGCATCGTACAAGATGCCTTACACAGTATTTCCAGTCTGGCATTTGTGTGGCGTTTTTCTCTTTCAAATATTTTGATGAGCTGTTCCCTTTCCCACTCTTCAATAGCTTGTCCTCACTCTCATGGGTCCGCTGGAATTGTATTATTTGATCTTGTGAGTATGCTCAATGCGCTCGCAATGGGCGCACCTTTCGAGGATTCTCAGACGAACCTATCTTCTTCTTTGGTGGAGACTAATGGGAACTTGATGGAACATCAACAGAGCTCGACAAGTGTTGGCATTGGCATTGGCCCACGAAGTAGAAGTAGTTTGCAGACTGTGCACACCATGCACAAATCAATAAGACGACATGTGGAAAAAAGCTGCTCTAGACCCTTCACCGCCAAATTGTGTGCACCTCAAATGATACTAAGTAATATCTTGTGAGTTGCTACGCATATTTTAGTGAAGAATGATAAAAAACAATTTTCATTCATTGTGTTCTCCAAAAAAATAGATAATGGCTCAAACTAGTTCTGGTGCGGGATTTGATAATTAATAAGGGAGTTTTTTTTTTGGTCTAGTATTAATAAGGGAGTTAGGCACCGTAGTAATTGAATTTTTTGCGAAAATTGTCAATATGTCTTTGAACTCTATTTTTAGCCAATTAGATCTGTACACTGTGTATTTTTTTTTTTCAAATCCTTTTTGTCAAACACGCAGACGGAGTTGTTGATGATGTGGACTATATACGTGGGATGTAGATCGTCTAATGCGAAATACACGCGTTGTTTGTCTACCGCGCCATTGGGACGATAGGAGAAGAAAGAGTGAAACACAACAAGAACGAAGAGAGATGAAGCAGGCGAAGAGATTTGAGTGCAAAAAACAATGAAAGGTGGCATCAAAACATTGCAACTTTTTGCTGCAAAAAGTCGGTAACGCCTTGAGTGGTTGCTTACTACATGAGGCCTGCTTGGACCTAACAATCAAAATTTCATGATTCCTCTGCATATTTTGCTGCCAACGATCTCGTTATAATCATCTTGGCTTATCATTAATTTATTGATTTATTTCCACATTTGTAGCCAAAATCTCTCCTGTTTGATGCTCCGCTTTCATCTATTCAGCCTTTTCTAAAAGCAATTTTGGACTCGCTCGAGAGGGAGATAGGACATCCCACTATTTAATGTCCAGTCAAATTATTGAATCTTCTGGGCCTGAGCAATGTGCAGAGCTGTTTTCCAACGACAGAGCTCTGTCAAACAAAAGAGTACATATGGACCCCTATTTTGCATGCATGGTTCAATTATAGGATTGTGGTAATAATGCATGGCTGTCTTCCTCGGAGTGATAACTTTAATAATGATTCATAGAAAACGAAAGTATCCATTAAGAGTACCAAAGCTATCATCAAATCATTGGCCATGTAATGCTTACCGTCAATAGAAACTCATATTTTTAAGTACCTATCATTTGTAAAGATGTGATTTAATTAAACACCAGTTAAAAGATAGTGATGCAAAAAATAAAAAACATGGCTTATAAAACAATAAGCGACACCACCAAAATCTTTGATTGCATATCAGACTTGGAGAGAACAATGTCAATGTAATTTAGTCCTATTTTCGACTTCACCGTGTGCGATCTGTTTGAATGCCTAAAAGTTGCGATTCGATTATTTCCCTCAATAAATCCCTTGAAGAATGCAAAGAGAACTGTCTGGCTGCATGCATATTTGAACAAGCAATGTATGGATATGAAAGACCATAATATAAGCTCATAGGATGAGAAAAATAAGAAAAGAAAGAAAAGATGAGCTATTTCGACTTAAACAATTCTAAAAATAATAAAACTAGAAAATATCAGCTTGACCTTGACTGTAAACGTGGCTTTGGAAAATCCATCACGCATGAGTGAAGGATGTTCCTTGTTGCCATCGGAGCCAAACCCAGTCCTCATGAGCCCAAATGATCTCACTTTTTGTATAATGTGACTTTCACTTGAGATCCAAGTGATAAACGTCAAAACCCAAATATCTCCCAAATATCACTCTATTTAATTACTTTAATAGCGTGGAGTTTGTAATATGTGGAAATAAAGTTTCACGATGAAGAAAGGACATAAAATTAGACGATCAAAATTGACAAGTACAAATTATCATTTTACTCGAGAAATTATGAAATGCACAAGATTAAGATCATGTCATGATCGATATGGATACATACACAAGAATTTTCTATTTTCATAAAAGTTTGAGGTATTGGCGTTTTTGTATTGCTAGGAAAATTGCACGATCGGTATTAAACATGTTGTACAGACAGAATGTAATCAAATTTTAAACATTTCAATCGATCAAGTTTTGCTTGATTTGTTTGATGTGTCAGTCTAATCATGACTGATTGTCCTGCGTGTAAGGGTGATGGTGTGACGTGGAATAAAATTATATGAAACAACACTATTTGTTCTTAGATAAACGGTGTTGTTGCTCGCTCGAGTGTACAGAGCCTCAAATTACCAATGAACAAGGTAGTAGTAGATCTAGCCACACCTTTGAATGTGTGGACTCGAGAGGGAGTGGGGACTCCCCCATTTACCTAATGTCTAGTCAAATTATTGCGTCTTGTGGACCTGAGCCACGTGCATGGCTTTTTTTTTCCAATGATAGAGCTCCATTAATTGGGAATCCTACGAAGATTTTCATACCATGGGATGGTCTGAAAAGGACAAATAGATTGCACAATGACCAACACAAAGATATGCTTGACAGTAAGACACTGAAGGGAAGCGAAAGAAGCTACGATGAGTGGTTCCAAGAACACAGCCCACCATAAAGCGACAAGTGGAAGTTGCTTTATGTAGAGCTATAGGCCGGTTTTCATGTGGGAGATGTATATAGTCCAATTCACTTTGTCGATTCTCATCGGATGAGCTAAGGACACAGAAAAAGGTATGCAGTAATAAACTATGAAATTATATGGATCTTATTTAAACATTTGGTGGGATCGATATGACTAACTATATGACAAATCTCATGTGCTCCTAAACTAAGTTAATTGATTGAGTGTATCTGTGTTATCATACTTTTATTTTTTTAACCATTGTATTTAAATTCACAAGGGTAGCATATCCGAATTTATGTTGAATTAGCTCACATTTGATCGATGAGTTTTGACGACTAAGTCTATTTGTACCGTCCAATTATCTGTATACCTAAATATTCTGATTTGTCCAATGTAATATAGCTTAATGTAATAGAAAATGCTCACAAATTATTTAGTAGCTATTATAATAAAGGAATATGAATGAGTTCTTGTACATTAGACTAGACTTTTTATTTTTTCTGGGCATTCGTGACTTTTTTTGCCATATCATATCCAGACTTCTAGATGACTAAACTAAAGGGCTCATTTCAGCATTTTTTTAAATAAAATTTTTCTTTGCTCCAAGGGCCTGGTCCTTCGGGCCATTTTTAATTAAACTGGGCCAACCAATGGCCATTAGCCATGTTGTGCTCAAGTCGAACCCCGTTTGCCAATCCTAGAGCAAAGATGTAAAGCACCACCTAACCATTGAACAATCAACACAAAACCTTCTTTAAAACCCACATGCCCAAATAGCGTTTTGCCCCCTTTTCAAGATCGTGTGGTATCCAAACTTTCAAGAAGTCAACCGACTTGACCGCCCTAGCGCACTTAATTAGCATTGACTTATAAGATTTTATTAAGTTATCATTCAAACAATTGATGGTAATTAGGATTTCCCAATTGTATGATTATGGCCTACCGATTATGATCATAGTTCTATGTTTGGAAGGAAATTCCAAATATTTAGTGATTGTCAAACAACATTTTATTTTTATTTCAACACCTAAGATTGTTATTATAAACATCACAAGTAAAACTATCGTTCCAACATGAGTCCTCTCCTTTCCCTCTATCTTTGACATCTCCAACTCAATCCAATCACGTCGTCATTCCATCTCTAATTTCGGTTGATAAGAAGCGAGATCTCTCCCTCTAAATATTTCCTCTTCAAAAAATTTTGTTCTTCCAAATATTCTCTACAAGATTCGTTGTTTTCACTTTCTCTCAGCATCTCTCAATCGAACCTTCTCCTTCAATTTCACCTTTTGAGCCATCAACATCGATCTAACTTCTTTGTTGTGAATGGAACTTTCAAGATCATACGATTCGAATAAATCCATAATCATCTTCCTATAAAACATTAAGCTATCTCTGCAGTAGGTCTTTGCTAGAAGCAATACACAATCAAGCATCAAAATCAAATTACTCATTCTCATAGCAAGATTTACAATATGCGTAAAAAACGAACCCATTGAAAATCAACCTCATTGACACCTTTAGTCGTCGCCACTAGAAAGAGAAGATTGATAAAATCGTTTGTTCAAAGAAAATGCGGAGAATCTATTTGTACTTAATCAGTCGAAACAAAGTGCATACAATAGTTAGGAAGCCTCATCTCTTTGAATTTCCTCACAAATTGACATTGTAGTGCCTGAACGTTACCCGATCTGTAACTCTAATGGGTCAAAGTGTCTTCCCCACACTACCAATCTCCAAACTGGACTTGCTTGCAGACCCTTTTCTGGCTCAGAAGCGAAGCCCTATCTCATGATTTTGCTTATGCTCTCGTGCTCGCAAGAGAAGGTTTCTCTAATACTCCTTTTCAAAGAATGGTTGATCTTGAGTCCCAAAATGAGAATTAATATATTCAAACTGCTTCACGTGAATCCAAGTTAAGAGATGAGTCCGCAAGGAGAAGGGACAATGTCAATTTAACAAAATTTTGTCGGTAATGCCAACATAGAATGTAATTTCGATTCTTATACTCTAAAATTTTACTAATTTTAGGAGGGGAGGAGCAATTTCTTTCCATCCTCGTTATTATTTTTGGTTTTGTGGAAAATATTTCCCAAGAATATGTTAATCAATGTAGAAGACACTTGTTAAACAATCAATTTATGAAAGTATCGAGTTTCCCATGGCACTAACTTTAATATTATCATGCATGTTATCGACACCTAAATTTTTGTTGAAAATTCAGGCAATCGTCCCTGTAAAAGTACAAAAACAGAAAAAATAGCAAAAACAACAACAAAAAGACAGAAAAAGAATAGATAAATAAACAAAGAGTAAACTAATTAAAAAATTTTTTGAAAAGGGGGGCTTTTCTGGTTCGTGGCCCAATTCACATAGCTAATCACAAGACAAAGTTTCGTTTTAAGGCCATCAAAGCGTATCAAGCCCGTCGTCGGCTCCAGCCCATTTTTTCCGCCAATTATTAGGCCGCAGAAGCTGCCCACGACCCTATATGCTAAAAGCCACGACCCATTCCCAGCTGAAGAACCGCTTGAAATCTTGGGAATCCCATCATTTCCGACGCGATTCTTCTTTGTACGCCCATCAACCGGAAATCACATTGGGTTAAATTGTCCAATTAGAGGAAATTCAAATGGAAATCTCAAATCGAAAGACCTATTGAAAATTTAAAATATTTCTTCGGCGTTGAGTCACAAGAAATAAAAGTGAAAATTTCAATCTCGAACTTTTTATTAAAGAATTTCATGAAATGCCGACGTCTGTTGTTAAGATGTAACAAAGGAATATGGTATAACAAAAAGAACGAAATCGTAACTTAAAAAATTCAAGACAACCGTCAACTAATTGCATAAATATACTGAAAAATAAAGCACGCATCACTCTTAAATCAATAGTGTATAAGACATTCGTGCAAAATTATTATTACACGGACATCGTATGTTATAATTATGTCAAATATATTACTTTTCCGAATTTGTCTCTTTGAACATTTACCCGCTCTTCACACACATTTCAATTCTCTTTTCGCAAATGGGCAGACGGGCGTGCTCCTTTGCTAGTATAGCACAAAGTGAAAATCCCCAAATGATAAAGCCAATTAGATTTCTTTATCAAGTGTTTGGTTTCATTATAATAGAGAAAAATTTCATATCAAGTGTTCAATTTCATTGTAATTGAGAGAAATTTCATATTCAGGCGCTTCTGTCCCTAGAGCGCGAAACCCCCCGTCCAATTAAGTCAATACTCAAATCAAAACTATCACTATTTAAAAAAAAAAGAAATAAAAAGAGAATTCATAATACTTGATATGGAATTGCTAGTTTCGATCGATGACATTGGTTTGCACCCCGGGAGGAATGAAGATCATCTGCTACGAGCTGTGCGCTAGATGAAGATCCTCACTTGGTATTTGACCATACACGAAGGATTTAGTCTTTAGATACTCATGATCGCTTTAGCTACCTCCTGATCGGGTTATATGCCTTGAGAACCTTCCCCTTATAACGCAAGAGGCCACGTAACGCGCTAAACTGACATCACGTCATCACTATACCATCTTCGATCAGACATGTGAGACACCACGTAAATTTTACGTGCAAAAAATTGTTCGAAAAGTCTCCATATTGCATTGATTGCAAAGACAAAAATAAGAATAATATTAGTGCACGGGGCGATCGAAATCAAAGTTTGGCGACTTGACTGTACAGAATGACTACATATGAAATTATTCCGCTTATGGAAATCGTTCGTGCACCAATTTTGGTAGACCGATTGGTTATATTGAGTACTTTTCCTACCATCAACCACATCGACCATCAGGCACAATGCAACTCTTGAAATGACTAGTACGGGTCACCTAGAGGGGGGGTGAATAGGTGATCCTAAACAAATCTTTGATATTTGCGCGGAAATGAAACATATAGCAAAAGAGTCTGAATAAAATTCAGATTCAAGTTAGATCAGATGGAATAAATTCTGAAGTGCAGAAAGTAAAGTGAGAGTCAAGGAAGAGAGAATCTGCACACAGATGTATAGTGGTTCGGCTTATGGCAAGCCTACGTCCACTCTCCCACGCTTACAGCCTACTGGCTGGATTTCACTACGTAATCAAGAGAAATTTACAGACTTTGAGTCTCAGAACTATTGTGTATGATAGGACTCTCTATCTCACACAATCACTCTTTACAAAGTAATCCTCAAGATCTTGATCTTAAGTTAAGAATGACAAGAGGACAGATTGGAATAAACTCAGACTTTGGACTTGTTGATTCTTGAATCTATTTTTTTTTTCTTCTGCTCACGTTCTCCTTAAATACTCCTCTTCATCCACACTAGCCGTTGGACAACTTGCAGAGGATCATCTTCCATTCTTCACCTTGGACAAATTTGTAAAATAAGGATTGAGTAGCCGTTGGATGATAAATTCTGAATCCCGCTGATTCTGGTCGCCCATACAATCAGAATCTTGGTTTCCATAAGTAGAGTTTTGCCCGTCGGAAAGCATTCTTATCTTAGTATTTGATTGTTAATCAATTTGTATAAGATTGATCTAATCAATACTTTCCTTCTGTGAAATCCATTACCAGATCACTAGCTGTTCTTCTTCGTTCTGAATTTTGCTTCTGAAGAATCTGCTTCTGAAAAAATTTCAGCTTACGCGTCTGCTTCTGAAAAATTTTAGCTTACGCATCTGCTTCTGAAAAATTTCAACTTACGCGTATGAAGAACTTCTGCGTCTGCATCTGAATTTTCTGAATCTCAGAACTTTAGCTTTTGTGGGTGTTCAAGAACTTATAAAATCTGAATATCTCAGAACATAGATAATTCTTCTAACTTGTAAAATCTGAAAGACTTCATTCTAAGCTTCTAGAAAATATATTCCTGAAATGAAAAGGTTTAGAATAGGTATCAGATTTACAAACATTATGGAAGGTTTTGTCAACTTCAAAATCAGTAGGAGTTTTCCTCAACAATCTCCCCCTTTTTGATGGTGACAAAACTTTCCTGCAGATTGAATAAATTTGAAATAAGTTTGAAGTAAGCAATCATATTCAGCGCATTAATCACAGATTGAAAGATCAAACTCTGTTGAAATATGTGCTTCTTTGCTTCTGGTGTCTATAGCCTGCATTAAATCTGCATAAAAATTCTCCCCCTTTTTGTCATCAGCAAAAAGATAACTATAGAGAATATATGGCATGAATATTAAGAGAATATCCAGTGTAAAACAAATAATGTTAATGAGTTTATAAACCAATAGATAAAACTTGGGAGAAAAAATTTGGAACATGCTATTTTTTAGAAGGTGTTCGGATCAGTTGAAAATTTTCCAAGATAGAAACAGCCTCCTCAATCTTTGAACTGCATTAACCCACTACTTTCTCCATGTTGGATGAGCATTGAGCAATGCCTCCTCCAGTTCTGCTTTGTCTGCAGCTACTTGAAGTCGTTGATTGTGGGAGTTTTCCTCAACCATTTTCTGCAGATGCTTGACTTCTTATTCCAGTGCAGTCTGTTTGTCTTTAATTTCAAGCAGAAGTGTGAGGATGTTCTGATCAGTAGAAGACTGTTCTTGGACATTGTCTCGTGCAGACTGTTCGAACCCCTGAGTTGCTTCTGGTGGAATCTCCCCCTGAACAGGTGCTTGTTCTTCAGAGACATGATCTGTGAAAGTTGGTTCTGAAACATTTGGAACTGGTTCAGAGGCATGTTCTGAAATATTAGCATGTCTTGTATTAAGGTGTTCTTCTTCTGCTTCATCACTTTCGTCTTGCAGAAGGATTTTTCTTTTCTTGTACACCTTCAGTGGGACTGGAGATTCTTTCTTGCTTCCTGACCCCTTTTTCTGCTCTATTTTTCTGATATTTGACTTACCATCAGAAGTAGCCTTAGCCTCTTTTCCCTTGAACTTTTCCCTGATATCATCAAATTGTTTCATCTTGAAGAGCATTTTCTCTCCAACAAACATACAGGGGACACTGTTCTGCTTCAAGTCAGCAGGAATTGATATTTTGAGGAACATAAAAATTCGTGAGATTAATGCACCATATGGTAGCTGTCCCTTGTCCTTTTGCAGTATCCTATACATGTGAAATATGATGACATGAGGTTAGGAAAAAGGTTGACCTTTCAAAAGAGCCCAGATGAGCTTAATTTCAGATTTGGACAGGTCAGTCTTGGAAGCTGCCTTCGACTTCAAACAGTTTATGATGATCTTGTGCAGAATGATGGATCTTCTTGACAAGTCAGAATATGTAAGATGCTTCTTGGATTCCAGAGCAAAATTGGGTTTTTCAGAAGCTACCTTGGAAGCCTCTTCATAGCCTACTTCCAATGGAATGAATTTGGAGTATTTCGCTCCAATTATCTTTGCCAACAATTCAGCCTTAATGTCAAACTTCTTGTCACCAACGGTGAACTGGAGCCAGTTTGGTGACAAAATTGAAAGATTGAAGTAAAAATAAGCTGTTAACTCTGAATACACAGATGCAGACTGAAGGCAAAACTCATAAATTCCTAGTCTTTCGAACAGATGCTTGACCAGAACATCAGCCTTTTCTAAACATGTGAAGTCCACAGTTCTGTGATTTATAATACCTCGAGCGAGTAAAAGCTTATAACATGTATGGTGTTCAGGACTTCTAAACAATCCACCTCTCCCTGGCATTCCAGATGCTATGCCCACTTTCATTTCAAAAAGCTCGAAAAACCGAGCATCATCTTCAGGAACAACAAACTTTGAAGAAGTTTTAGGGCTTACAGATTTTGTAGATAAAGTGGATGTTTCTCCAACCTTCTCTTTTCCTTTTCTGGAAAGAGTCACCTTTGGGGTTGTGCTGACGGGAGTGGGATCAGTCCCAGTAGAAAACTCAGAATATAATTGAACAAGGTGAGTTTCTGACCGAATGTGATTATCTTTGAGACATTTGATCAGAGTCTCAGAGGAAGCATTTCCTCTCTTTAGCCTTTGATAATTTTGCCAGATGAGTTTGATATTCTTGAAACGGAAATCTCTGTCACCCGTTGATTTTGTAGAAGACGAACGAGGAGGAGGAGTCGCTTGAGTAGGTTCTTCAAGCTGTTCCAACTCTGTATCTGAGATCTCCATGAACTCTGGTGGTGCAGAAGATTTGGACTCTTGATTCAAGATGTGTGAAGATCTTCTCTTGAAAGGCATTTTGATTGCTTCTGGGACAGAAAGATTTGATCTTTTGGAGGAGGAAGACGAGGAGGGTCTCTGAGTATCGAAAAGGTTTGAGAAGAAGATCGTACTGATGAGGGTTTTGGAAAGAGACGAAAAGGTTTATAAAGGTGAGGGACGAGTTAAAAAATATTTTTAGAAAGTAAAAATATAAACCAAAGTAAATAGGAAGGAAATTGATTTTCTGAAGCATAAAAGATCAGAACACTATCAGATAATATTTTATGCTCAATTAATCAGATAAGTTTAGATACATACCTGATTTGCTTCCAAATATAATAAATGTGAAAATGTCCTGCCAAAAATATTCCTGCCAAAAATTTAAACTGTGTACGTACCGTTCTTGAGAGTCTGGGAAATGTTCAGACCGTGATAACTTAAGTCTGAAAAATATTCCTGTCTGTCAAACACTTAAAAAAGGATTAGTAATGCACAGTTTGTTTCTTATAAATTCGAAAGAAGATTTATCAAGGGTTTTGTGAATATATCAGCTAATTGATTCTTAGAATCAATAAATTGAACATTCACATCACCATTTTGAACATGATCTCTAATGAAATGATGTTTGATCTTAATATGCTTGGCTCGAGAATGAAGAATAGGATTCTTAGTGAGATTAATGACACTGGTATTGTCACATCTGATTGCAACATTTGAGTCTTCAACAGCAAAATCTCGCAACTACTGCTTCATCCACAGAATCTGTGCACAGCAACTTCCCAAGGCTACGTATTCTACTTCTGCTGTTGATAGTGCAACTGTATTCTGCTTCTTTGAATACCAGGATACTAACATACTTCCAAGCAGTTGGCATATACCTGTAGTACTTTTCCTGTTCACTATACATCCAGCTAAGTCAGCATTTGAATAACCAGTAAGAGTAAAATTTGAATCTTTGGAATACCAAAGACCTAGCATTGGATAAGTTCCAATGTATTTGATTATCCTTTTTACTGCAGAAAGATGCGATTCCTTTGGATTTGACTGAAATCTCGCACACATACAGACGCTAAAAAGTATATCAGGTTTAGATGCAGTAAGATATAATATAGAACCTATCATGCTTCTATATACCTTATGATCAACCTTTTTACCATTTACATATTTGTCTAGCTTGGATGATTGAGGCATTGGAGTGTCTGTTTTCTTGCAATTCTGCAGTTCAAACTTCTTGACTATCTGCTTGGCATACTTTTCTTGGCAAATGAAAGTACCATCTTGGGTTTGTTTCACTTGTAGACCAAGAAAGAATGTTAGTTCTCCCATCATGCTCATCTCGAACTCGTTCTGCATATTTTTAGAGAATTCTTTGCAAAGCAATTCATTAGAAGACCCAAAGATTATATCATCAACATAGATTTGAACAAGTATAAAGTCCTTACCCTTTCTTTTAACAAATAAAGTTGTATCAACCTTACTTTTGGTGAACTCATTTTGTAGAAGGAAATTACTTAACCTTTCTTACCATGCTCTGGGTGCCTGCTTCAGACAGTAAAGAGCCTTTTTGAGTCTGTAAACATAATCTGTCTTCCTCTGATTTTCATTTTCTTGTACTTCTTTATGAAGAGAGCTAGTTCTTCATCATTGACAACTACATCTTCAGTGTCTGCATCAGAATCATCGTTAGTTTTCAAAGCAATTGACTTATTACCTCTGGATTCGTTTTGCTCATTCCGTTTCTCAGTTTCATATGATTGAAGAGTTCCAATCAATTCATTCACTGATAAAGGCTTGATCCTTTGTGTCTCTCGAAGAGATGTCTTGATGTTGTCCCACTGATCTGTCAGTCCTCTCAGAAGTTTGTTGACTTTCAATGCATCTGGAACTGGTTGTTTTTGATAAGTAAGACCGTTTACTATGTCAGTAAACATTTGAATCTAAAGTCTCTCTTTTAGCTATCTGAGTTTGAGATAGAGGAGGATCTGCTGGCTTGCTTGCGTCTGCCTTTTCTTTTGAATATGAAGACTTTGGGTTGACTCCTCTGATAACAACATCCCATTGCATGTGATCGATTGATTTGATGAATGCCTTCATTTTGTTTTTCCAGATGCTATATTTTTTGCCATCGAAAGATGGTGGTCTGTTGTTACTCTGTCCTTCAATGAGCCCTGGAGCACCATAGCTAGCCATATAGATCATTAGCTCAAAAGTAAAACACTTCAATAAATGAGCAACCTGCTCTAATACCAATTGAAATGACTAGCACGGGTCACCTAGAGGGGGGGTGAATAGGTGATCCTAAACAAATCTTTGATATTTGCGCGGAAACGAAACAGATAGCAAAAGAGTCTGAATAAAATTCAGATTCAAGTTAAATCAGATGGAATAAATTCTGACGTGCAGAAAGTAAAGTGAGAGTCAAGGAAGAGAGAATTTGCACACAGATGTATAGTGATTCGGCTTATAGCAAGCCTACGTCCACTCTCTCACGCTTACAGCCTACTGGCTAGATTTCACTACGTAATCAAGAGGAATTTACAGACTTTGAGTCTCAGAACTATTGTGTATGATAGGACTCTCTATCTCACACAATCACTCTTTACAAAGTAATCCTCAAGATCTTGATCTTAAGTTAAGAATGACAAGAGGACAGATTGGAATAAACTCAGACTTTGGACTTGTTGATTCTTGAATCTATTTTTTTTTTCTGCTGCTCACGTTCTCCTTAAATACTCCTCTTCATCCACACTAGCCGTTGGACAACTTGCAGAGGATCATCTTCCATTCTTCACCTTGGACAGATTTGTAAAATAAGGATTGAGTAGCCGTTGGATGATAAATTCTGAATCTCGCTGATTCTGGTCGCCCATACAATCAGAATCTTGGTTTCCATAAGTAGAGTTTTGCCCGTTGGAAAGCATTCTTGTCTTAGTATTTGATTGTCAATCAATTTGAATAAGATTGATCTAATCAATACTTTCCTTCTGTGAAATCCATTACCAGATCACTAGCTGTTCTTCTTCGTTCTGAATTTTGCTTCTGAAGAATCTGCTTCTGAAAAAATTTCAGCTTACGCGTCTGCTTCTGAAAAATTTCAGCTTACGCGTCTGCTTCTGAAAAGTTTCAACTTACGCGTATGAAGAACTTCTGCGTCTGCATCTGAATTTTCTGAATCTCAGAACTTTAGCTTTTGTGGGTGTTCAAGAACTTATAAAATCTGAATATCTCAGAACATAGATAATTCTTCTAACTTGTAAAATCTGAAAGACTTCATTCTAAGCTTCCAGAACATATATTCCTGAAATGAAAAGGTTTAGAATAGGTATCAGATTTACAAACATTATGGAAGGTTTTGTCAACTTCAAAATCAGTAGGAGTTTTCCTCAACAACTCTAAGATATTCCCACATACATCAGGAGAGACCATTACCATTGTAGATAGATTAATTCCATAATGAATGCGAAACTAGCTCAACACAGCATATATCGAGACAAGCCGAAGTTGTTTGAGGAATTGCAAAAACTCATGTTCCGGAGGTTTCCTCAAGTGGAGATTTTTGTCTCTTGGAGTCCTCGTGTGAAAATAAAATAAAATAAAATAATATTGTCCAATAGAATCAAAATGAAAACCTGAATCTTCAAGCCAACGTCCTCAAACGTGAGATGAGCGAAGAATCACGAGAGTATCAGAGTCTTCATCCTAGGGTTCTTATCTACTTGCTATGCTGTCAGCGGCGATTCAGATACAACCATGACCAACGAAATTTGCAATAACGATGAGTGCATGCCATGGGGTGGTTTCACGACCACCCGAAGTAATGTCCTAAATGACCTGAGTGCCAAAATGGCAAATAACGGATACAGTTACTGCAATAAATCCAAAGACGGCGAGGGATCCTGTTATGGCCAGGGAGCGTCCAATGGTGCATTGAGCAATCCAAATTGTATTGCATGTACAAGCAACGAGCGGGATCGAATCAAAAACGAATGTGGACGCAACACTAGTGCCCAAATCCAACTCCAAGATTCTAGAATTAGGCATGAAAAGTACCTATTTTTCAGAATGCGAGGTGTTTCCTGTGAAGAATATTTGGATCCTTGGACAAAAGCATGTGTGTGAAAGCCTTGCTAACTAGCTATTTCCTTCCTTGGTATAGAAGGACCATGCGACCGATGAGTACTCATGTCATATGTCAACAAACATATGATAAAATGCATAGGACTATAGTTAAGGCAAATAGCCTAGATATTCCCCATTACAAAAGTTAAAACAGTGATGGAAGTATTGAAAGGTATAAAGCACGTTCATCCGAGACATTGTCTAAATTAGGGTTTAAAGCAATCAATACTTAATTGCTCCCCGTTTACTTCAAGAAGAGGAAATTCATTTATCATGATTTAATGTAAATATGTCATAGTAGACATAATTTTAGGTTTTTAACGTAATAAAAAAGATTCGGGATAAGTATATCACAGTGTAAATAATTTGAAGTTTTTAGTGGTTTTTTTTTTTAAAGAACGGTGAGTTAGTTGGATGAATCTTCTTATCTACGAATTTGATCTTTTGGGCAAGTCTTCCTTTGACCGACTCCTTGTGGGTTTCTATTTTCTTTTGTCTTTTTTGTTTTTTTGCCTCCCGTTTTCCCACGCAAAATCCGAACCTCCACCGCTTCGCTTTTGCACCGCATTCTCTCGTTGTTCTCTCTCCAAGCTCGCCGCCAATCTTCACGCTTCCGCCTATCGTATCCTAAGATGACTAAATTGGCCTCGGCTGTATCAGTCGATGAAACGACGCCGGACCGGACTGGTGGGAGTGGCCGAGAGTGAACCCGAAAAATCTCATCCTTCGAATGGGCGTTTGTATCCAAATGATGATGATCCATCCGACCTCAGCTTGGCAATCGGATGAAGCTCTTGTGAACACCAGCCCACATCCCCCTTTGCGTGCGGCGTAGACGGGGTGGCGAAACGAAGGACGCAAGCTGACGGCAATGGAATCCGAAAGACGGCGTTGAAGTGGAAGAGAAGAGAACCAAGCAAAATTTGAGATGGGCCGGCGACAGATAAATGTGGTCCAGACATGTGCAAAGGACAGGAGAGCGATGACTTGAATCAGAGAGGAATTAGTGACCGGGAGGATAGCGTTGCTGCGACTCGAATATGGAATCCGATGGTGTGGTTCCTGGCGGGATGATCTTGTTGTTGACCGGCCCCCGCGCCTCCGTCGAGCGAAATTTTCATTGTCGGGCCCAAAGGTCTCTAAACTTCAACGTCCCATGATTAAAATTGCAGAAGAAGCTAGATGGAGAAAAATAAATGTAGGATGACCAAACGACAGCGTCTTTGATTAAGGGTTGAATTTCGACGAAGAATTCGACCATCGATCGCGACGGAGTGCATTAATAATTCCTAATTTATCGATGCGAAATCCATGATCCTCTAAATCTAAGACGCGTCTAGTATATAAATGTGAAAGGGATGTAGTTGGGAAAATGGACACCGAGTCGTGCAAATGATAGTTTTTTATGAGGTGTCAAATTTTTCTATTGACAACGAGTCTAATCTCCGAAATGATTTTCTATGAATATGGAATTTGATAGCGAAATTCAAGTGTCAACATGGCCCAGCTTAGGGGTCTAATCAGGCCATTATAATGCCTAACTTGAGATTCATTCAACTCCACACTCGATGTTCAAAACTCAATTCCTCAACCTGGACCAAGTATAAATTTCATGTTGGAGCTTGACTCGAATAAAAAGTCGAGATGTTACATATACATGAGCATGGCTAAGGATGTCTATTTCTTATCTTATAACAATTCTATTTTTTGAGTTAGGTTCTAAAGCTTGTTGAATCGAGTATTGGCGAGCTCGAGCTTTAGGCTTTGTTCGTTTGGCGGAAAATATTCTCCTTTTGAAAAATATTTTCTTAAAAGTCATTTTCCTGAAAAATGTTTTCCTGGAACACAATTTTCTGGCGTTCAGCTAAAAGCTGAAAAAGTTTCGGAAAATATTTTCTAGTGTTCGGCGACCGCCAATCTGGCGGCATTCGGCGACCGGCGGCGGCCGGCGATGGCAGGCAGCGACGGGCGGTGGTTGGCGGTGGCCGCCAATCCGGCGGCGACTGCTAATCCGGCGGCGTCCGGCGACAGGCGGCGACCGCCAATCCAGCGGCGTCCGGCGACCGGCGGCGGCCGACGATCGACGGTGACCGGCGATCGACGACCGACTACCGGTGGCGGCGATTAGCGACGGCGACGGCCGGCAACCGGCAGCGGCGACCGGTGGCTGACGGCAGTGACCGGTGATCAACTTCCTCTCCCACGGAAAACATTTTCCCTCCCATGGACAATTTTGCCTTCACTTTGGGGGGAAATGATTTCCTCTTTGTGAAAAGAGGAAATCATTTTTCACAAAACATTGAAGGATTTGGGGGTGGGGAAGGAAAATGTTTTCTCACGGAAAACATTTTCCGCCCCTAAACACCAGAAAATGCGGAAAATATTTTTCGAAAGAATATTTTTCCGGAAACGAACACAGCCTTAGTTTGACAAGATACTCGAGTAATTTGAGTTGGAGCTTGACTAGATATCAATCTAGCCGATCTCAAATAATTATCAACCTAAGCAAGAGCAGCCCCTCTCCTCCATATGCTAAAAAGCCACAACCCATACCCAGCTGAAATCTTTGGAATCCCGTCATTTCCGACGCCATTCTTCGTTGTACGCCCATCAACCAGAAATCACATTGGGTTATATTTTCCAATTAGAGGAAATTCAAATGGAAATCTCAAATTGAAAGACCTAGGGAAAATTAAAAGTCTTTCTTCGGGGTTGAAGTTGCGAGAAATAAACGTGGATTTTTCCTCACACAAATGACATCAAAAAATGTTCCTATGAGCGAGAACAGACCGTGGATAGCAGTCACACACGATTTACGAAAGCAAATTTTAAGCCGCGAATTCAATATACGAGCAATCTAGGGATGAAAGTGCCTAATGTAATAGTAATACGGACAGGAGCAACCGAGACATAATCAATGCTAATCAATATGAGCTTCAACAATAACAAGAGACGAATGAATCGAAATTTCACCATATGCTAGTACATTGAAAATGGCTAAGCATGACATAAGAAGGCACGACAAAGCGATGATCTCATCCAATCATGTATCAATAGAAGTAATCCTACTCTTAGAATGACTAGGAATACTACCTCAAATCGGGCTCCACGCCAAGGACATCTAGGAGGGATAGGGCGATGGGAGCCCGGTGGTGGCTCGATCGTAGCCGATAGACGGCAAGCAAATGGACTTGCCTCCGTGAGAGAGATCGATGTATTATCAATAACATCTCAGGCTAACTATGTTACGCATGTACAAGTTTGTGGTTTTTTTATGTCAAAAGGAAAAGTTTGTCGTAGTGGACAATAATTTTGGATTTTGTAAATCTATCACAATAAATATGAACAAAGGAGACACCAGTGATTCTAGGATCACAGGCCACCATGAAGGGACAAGTCGAAGTTGCTTTATAGAGAACTTTAGGCCGGTTTTCATCTGGGAGAGCTAGCAATTAATTTGCCTATCAAATTGAATCAGAACACCACTGGTCTTGTATTCCTTGTATAATGTTTTCATTTGTTAGTTTAACTATAACAAAACCAAAAAAGTCTACCAGATTTAGTTAAATCAATGATATAAAATTTATAAAAAAAATGTGCAATTAAGCCATCCGTAAGTACAAGCTAGTTCAAACTTTCAAGTGGTACAATTAAGTCTTAAAATTTGTTAAAAAAATTATAAATTACTTCTCATCGTGTCCTCCATTTTTATTGACCAAAATACAATGTGGCCTTTTCAAAAAAAATTATGACACCTAAGATTGATAAAGCACCAAATAAATGCTCATGTGGCCCCCAAAATGGCTAAAAATATTTGGGTGGTGCCATTAACAGTCTTACTTCGGCGTCGAGTACAAACACGCCTTACCGGGCCATGACGAGGGCTTGGCGCACCAGTCAATACAAGGACCTAGGACCAGCCAACTATTGATACCTAAATTTTGCCTAGTGATTTAGGATTTAATTGCACAAAAATTAGGAATTAAATTTTAACTCCTGAATAAAAATATTTTCATTAAATTACATGACACATAGATATTAGGCGCATTTGTATTAATAGAATTTAATGAAACATATTTTCCTTTTATTTAGAAAATCATTATAAAATTTAAAAAAAAAGAAAAAAAAAGAGAGACAAAAGACAAAAGAGGGGTCTCCCTCTGGGCTAACTTACAGAAAAGAAGAAAAGGGGGAAAGGACACAGAAGAAAGTAGTTTACATATTTCCTTAAAGGAAAAGCTCACAAGAAGAGACAAAATAGGGCAGAGCTCTCTTCTTTGGTCTCGGTCAATCCACGTCCAGAACAGGGGAAGAAAGGGGAGAGGACAGAAGAAAAAAACAAAAGGGAGACGGGAGGAAGAAAGGGAAGCACTACAAAAAAAAAAAAATAAGGATTTAGTTATGAAAAATTTGCGACGAAAAATTATTCGTCGCTAATTTACAATGGAATTTGCGATGAAAACTAAATTCGTTGCTAATTAGCAATGAAAAATCTTTCGTCGCTAATTTGCAACGGAAAAAAAGCTCATCACTAATTTGTGACGAAAAAAAATTCGTCGTTAATTTGCGATGGAATTTTCGACAAAAAAATATTCGTCGCTAATTTTGCGACGAAAAATTTTTCATAACTAATTTGCGATCGAATTTGCCACAAACAATTTTTTGTGGCTACTTTGCGACGAAAATTTTTCTGTCGCAAATTAGCAACGGAATTTGCCACGAAAACTTTTTCGTGGCTACTTTGCAACGGAATTTGCGACAAAAACTTCTCCGTGGCTAATTTGTGACGGAATTTGCTATGAAAAATTTTCCGTGGCTACTTTGCCAAGAAAAATTTTCCGTGACTAATTTGTGATGGAATTAGCGATGAATATTTTTTGCGACGGAAAAAAAAATTCGTCGCTAATTTGGGACAAAAAATAAATTCTCTCTAATTTGCGATGGAAAATAATCCGTCACTAATTTGTGACAGAATTTACGACGAAAACAAATTCGTTGCTAATTTCCAACATAATTTGTGACGGAAAATAACTTTCGTGATATCTCATCCCCATCCCCAATTTCTCTCTCTCTCCTGATTCCTCGTATCCCTCTTTGCTGTAGAGGGCGGAATGATGAGTTGATGTGGAGCGGGGACAATGGCAGTGGTGTTTGGCGGGAGTGGGACCCACAGGGGGACCCCCACGCATGGTTATCCAATTTTCACGTGGCCGACACTCGCAAAAGACTGATCTAGTACCCTAAAAACTCCAATTTTATTTATTGTCCTAATTCTATTTTCTATCTCATAAAAAAACCTTCAATTTTAAATTCAATCTCAATACTACAATAAAATATTTTTTATTTCATAAAAATATTCTCAACTTTAGGTCATGACCAAGTTTCATCCTAAACGTTTTTTTTTATCCTATGAAAAATCCCAAATTTTAGGTCATGTCTCAATTTTATCTTCTAGTCCCAATTTTATCCTAAAATTTTTACTGACTTGTAAAAAACAATAAATTTTTTCTTGATTCACAGATGTGTCCCCATTAACCCTTTGTTTAAAATTTCTTGTTGATAATCGAGAGATGGAAACTTTCAAACGCGAGCTGTTCGAGCATCCAGAACGCGAGCTCTCCGACGGCAAGAGATCCATGTACGAGATATCAACGAGTGCAAAATCTCGAAGGGCAATTTTGATGGAGGGTTAATGAATAATAGATTTGGGACTCAAGTAAAAGTTAATTTTTATGTTAAAAGAGAAAATTAGAGTGAAACTGAAATTATATTTAAGGTAGAATTTGTACTGAACCTAAAGTCGAGAATTTTTTATGAGGTAAAAAAAATTTGTGGTAAAATTAAGATAACACATAAAATTAGAGGTTTTTCGTGAGATAAAAGGCGAGATCATGACAATAGTTAAAATTAAAGGTTTTTTAGGACTTTAAGCCCAAAAAGCTAGTTTCTTTTTCCTCATTTTTGTATTCTTTCGATGCCCTTTTTTCGCCTCCTCCTCGAGGTGTGATCCGGGCCGGCATGTTCTTCCATGACTAATTTGTGTCGGAATTTGCCACAAACAATTTTTGTGGCTACTTTGCGACAAAAATTTTTCTGTCGCAAATTAGCAACGGAATTTGCCACAAAAACTTTTCCGTGGCTACTTTGCGATGGAATTTACGACGAAAACTTCTCCGTGGCTAATTTGTGACGGAATTTGCTATGAAAAATTTTCTGTGGCTACTTTGCCACGAAAAATTTTCCGTGACTAATTTGCGACGGAATTCGCGATGAATATTTTTTGCGACGAAAAAAAAATTCGTCGCTAATTTGGGACAAAAAATAAATTCGTCACTAATTTGCGATGGAAAATAATCCGTCACTAATTTGCGATAAAATTTATGACGAAAACGAATTCATTACTAATTTCCGACATAATTTGTGACAGAAAATAACTTTGGTGATATCTCACCCCCATCCCCAATTTCTCTCTCTTTGCTGATTCCTCGTATCCCCCTTCGCTGCAGAGGATGGAATGATGAGTCGATGTGGAGCGAGGACAATGGCGGTGGTGTTTGGCGGCAGTGGGACCCATAGGGGGACCCTCACGCGTGGTTATCCGGTTTTCACGCGGCCGACACTTGCAAAAGGCTGATCTAGTACCCTAAAAACTCCAATTTTATTTATTGTCCTAATTCTATTTTCTATCTCATAAAAAAAAACCTTCAATTTTAAATTCAATCTCAATACTACAGTAAATTTTTTTTATTTTATAAAAATATTCTCAACTTTAGGTCCTGACCAAGTTTCATCCTAAACCTTTTTTTTTTATCCTATGAAAAATCCCAAATTTTAGGTCATGTCTCAATTTTATCTTCTAGTCCCAATTTTATCCTAAAATTTTTATTGACTCGTAAAAAACCATAAATTTTTATTTGATTCACAGATGTGTCCCCATTAACCCTTTGTTTAAAATTTCTTGTTGATAATCGAGAGATGGAAACTTTCAAACGCGAGCTGTTCGAGCATCCGGAACGCAAGCTCTCCGACGGCAAGAGATTCATGTACGAGATATCAACAAGTGCAAAATCTCGAAGGGCAATTTTGATGGAGGGTTAATGGTTAATAGATTTGGGACTCAAGTAAAAGTTAGTTTTTATGTTAAAAGAGAAAATTAGAGTGAAATTGAAATTATTTTTAAGGTAGAATTTGTACTGAACCTAAAGTCGAGAATTTTTTATGAGGTAAAAAAATTTATGGTAAAATTAAGATAATACATAAAATTAGAGGTTTTTCGTGAGATAAAAGGCGAGATCAAGACAATAGTTAAAATTAAAGGTTTTTTAGGACTTTAAGCCCAAAAAGCTAGTTTCCTTTTTCCTCATTTTTGTATTCTTTCGATGCCCTTCTTTCACCTCCTCCTCGAGGTGTGATATGGGCCGACTTGTTCTTCCATGACTAAATTGCGTCGGAATTTACCACAAACAATTTTTTTTTTGATAACCCAGGGAACCCCCGCACGGCCGACAGCTGGGGAGTAAACCCTAGGGGCAACACGTGCTAGCCACCACACACGTGCCACCAGTTAAGTCACCCTGCGGCTCCCGGGATTCGAACACTCAACCTTTTGCGAGAGAAAGAGTGCGCGTTTCAGCAGCGCCACCCGGGCGGGTGGTAGCCACAAACAATTTTTTGTGGCTACTATGCGACGAAAATTTTTCTGTCGCAAATTAGCGACGGAATTTGCCACAAAAACTTTTCCGTGGCTACTTTGCGACGGAATTTGCGACGAAAACTTCTTCGTGGCTAATTTGTGACGGAATTTGCTATGAAAAATTTTCCGTGACTACTTTGTCATGAAAAATTTTCCGTGACTAATTTGCGACGGAATTAGCAATGAATATTTTTTGCGACGCAAAAAAAAATTCTTCGTTAATTTGGGACAAAAAATAAATTCGTCGCTATTTTGCGATGAAAAATAATCCGTCACTAATTTACGACAAAATTTGCGACGAAAACGAATTCGTTACTAATTTCCGACGTAATTTGTGACAGAAAATATCTTTCGTGATATCTCACCCCCATCCCCAATTTCTCTCTTTCTGCTGATTCCTCGTATCCCCCTTCGCTATAGAGAGCGGAATGATGAGTCGATGTGGAGCGGGACAATGGCAGTGGTGTTTGGCGGGAGTGGGACCCACAGGGGGACCCCCACGCGTGGTTATCCGGTTTTCACGCGGCCGACACTTGCAAAAGGCTGATCTAGTACCCTAAAAACTCCAATTTTATTTATTGTCCCAATTCTATTTTCTATCTCATAAAAAAAACCTTCAATTTTAAATTCAATCTTAATACTACAGTAAATTTTTTTTTATTTTATAAAAATATTCTCAACTTTAGGTCCTGACCAAGTTTCATCCTAAACCTTTTTTTTTTATCCTATGAAAAATCCCAAATTTTAGATCATGTCTCAATTTTATCTTCTAGTCCCAATTTTATCCTAAAATTTTTACTGACTTGTAAAATACCATAAATTTTTATTTGATTCACAGATGTGTCCCCATTAACCCTTTGTTTAAAATTTCTTGTTGATAATCGAGAGATGGAAACTTTCAAACGCGAGCTGTTCGAGCATCCAGAACGCGAGCTCTCCGACGGCAAGAGATCCATGTACGAGATATCAACGAGTGCAAAATCTCGAAGGGCAATTTTGATGGAGGGTTAATGGATAATAGTTTGGGACACAAGTAAAAGTTAATTTTTATGTTAAAAGAGAAAATTAGAGTGAAATTGAAATTATATTTAAGGTAGAATTTGTACTGAACCTAAAGTCGAGAATTTTTTATGAGGTAAAAAAATTTATGGTAAAATTAAGATAATACATAAAATTAGAGGTTTTTTGTGAGATAAAAGGTGAGATCAAGACAATAGTTAAAATTAAAGGTTTTTTAGGATTTAAGCCCAAAAAGCTAGTTTCTTTTTCCTCATTTTTGTATTCTTTCGATGCCCTTCTTTCGCCTCCTCCTCGAGGTGTGATCTGGGCTGGCTTGTTCTTCCATGACTAATTTGCGACGGAATTTGCCACAAATAATTTTTTGTGGCTACTTTGCGACGAAAATTTTTCTATCGCAAATTAGCAACAGAATTTGCCACAAAAACGTTTCCGTGGCTACTTTGCGACGGAATTTGCGATGAAAACTTCTCTGTGGCTAATTTGTGACGGAATTTGCTATGAAAAATTTTCCGTGGCTACTTTGCCACGAAAAATTTTTCGTGACTAATTTGCGACGGAATTAGCAATGAATATTTTTTGCGACGCAAAAAAAAAATCGTCGCTAATTTGGGACAAAAAATAAATTTGTCGCTAATTTGCGATGTAAAATAATCCGTCACTAATTTGCAACAAAATTTGCGACGAAAACGAATTCGTTGCTAATTTCCAACGTAATTTGTGATAGAAAATAACTTTCGTGATATCTCACCCCCATCCCCAATTTCTCTCTCTCTGCTGATTCCTCGTATCCCCCTTCGCTGTTGTCCATCCCTTTCCCTTTTTTTTTTCTCTCGATAAACCTCTCTGTACATGCGCAAATCAATCTCGTTAAAGCTTTTCTACTGGTAAGTGTCGTGGCTAATTTTGTGACTCTTCATTGCAAAACTATTCATTGCTGGATTCATTTTTTTTTATTTTATTGAATTTTTTTTCTGTTTCTTTTTTTTTCCTAACTTCTTCCCCGATCGCCGGTTTGGCGATTGATGAGACTTCGCCAGCCATGGGCGAGGCCGCTCGACTTGAGCCATACTTCGAGTAAGTATACATTTGCAAATATATGTATTGTGTGTCAAATATTTTTTAATATATAAATGGTATTTTAAATGGTATTTGTTAATAGGATTTTTTAAACTTCAAAGTATGGACTAACACCAAATGAGTTTGACCGTTTGTGCGATGAACAATTTGCACGATGGTTCAAAACATATATAAGTTGCCTATGGACCAAAATCAAGTTATTAATATTTTATACATCATTTATTAAAATATATATTATTGACTTTGCGTGTGTGACCTTAGGTTTACAGTAATTATGATCAAGTTGAAGAGCAAGAATTGCTATATCATCTCTTATGGGGTGCAAAGTCAAGAGTACAAAGTTAGCCAGCATATTTCATAAATTGGTATAATTTTCACACTAAAAAATATGGAATGAGAAAAGCCACAATAAAGATAGTGTGTGTTTTCAGTCATCCAATGGTAGTAGTTCAAAAGATGATTTTTATAACTTGTTGGATGAAATCATAGAGATAGAGTACCATGGATCATTAATGCGTGTTGTGTTATTTAAGTGCGGGTAGTTCGACCCCGCCAAAGGAATGAATGTGCATACGAAGTTTAATTTGATTGAAATAAATTACAAGAAAAGATATATGAAATATAAACCATTTGTATTGGCACAACAAGTAATTCAAGTATATTATGCATCATATCCTAATTTGAAACATGACAAAGCTGATTGATGAGCTGTATGTAAAACCAAAGTACGAAGAAAAATTGAGGAACACTAGACAGCGTATCAACAAAAGGAAGTTTGTAGTATGGTTGAAACTGAGAAATATAACATTTCAATTTTATGAGATCCATGTGGAGCAATGATAGATGTGGATCCTATTGAAATTTGAGAATCAAATTTAAAAGGTATTGCAGAATCTGATTTTGAGACAGAGGATGAAGATGATGATAATGCTCATAAAGAAGATGAAGATCAAGACGAAGACGTAGGTGAAGATAAATGTGAAGATGAAGATTATGATTTTTGAGAATTTTTTTTACTAATTTTGTGTAATTATTATTATTATTGCGACATGTGTTTATTGTTGTTGTTGTTGTTGTTGTCATAATAATAATAATTATTGTTGTTATTATTATTATTATCTTTATTACTATCGTTATTATTATTGTTGTTGTTGATCATTATTATTGTTATTATTGTTAATGTAATCAGTCATCGCTAAATGGCGACAGGTCAAATACTATTCGTGCGATGACATTTGCAATATTTTATTTTCCATTGGATTTGGATTGTCGCTAATTGACAAAATTAGCGATGATATTTGCGACATTTTTATTTGTTGAATTGTTAAAAGGTTGTCGCTAATTTCGTGGCTAATTAGTGACAAACTAAATTCGTCGAATTTTTTTTTAATTTGATGAATTGTTAATATGAAAGGTCGTCGTCTTCGCTAATTCTGTTGTAAATTAGTGATGGATTCGAATCCGTGGCTGATTTAGCGATGAAAATAACGTCTCATGGCACTTACCTGACTATATTTATTTTCGTGACTAAATCCGTGGCTAATTAGTAACGGAATTCGCCACGAAAATAAAGTCTAGTGACACGTTCCGAACTATTTTGATTTCCGTGGCCAGATCCGTGGCTAATTAGCCACGAAAATAAAGTCCCCGGCATTTTCCCTACAATATTTATTTCCATGGCTAAGTAGCCACGAATTTAATCACGAAAATAACTAATCTTGGTATTTTTCATACTATATTTATTTCCATGGCTAAATTTAGACACGAATTTAGCCTCGGAAATAACTACTCTTGGCATAATAGAGGGAAGATCGAAATGTGTTCAAAACCAAAAGCCTCCAAGGCTCCAATTCTCTCCTCTCTCTCTCTCTCTCTACTCTTTGCTTTTGCTTCTCTCTCCCTCTACTCTCTCTGTCTCTCTCTTCGTCTGCGGTCCGTCCTTGCGGTTCCTCCTCGATCAATCTCTCGAGCGCGTCGAAGCCGGATTGTAGCTCGGTCCCTCGATCGAATCGGGCTAGGGCTTGCCGCCGATCGTCATCTTCCCGGAAATGAGGTGATTCTGGCGAAGGTACGGCGCGCGCTCTCTCTCTCTCTCTCTCTCTCTCCCGCTCGCTCGCTTTGCTTTCGATGATGTATTTCTATGGACTGCAGCATAGCTTAAGATGTGACTCGCTCTGCTTGAGCATGTGACTTTTGTTTTGAGGCTCCAAAAGTCACTAGCTTTTTAAGTTGGCACGCCGATTCCGATTACTCTTTGCTTTGTTTGCTCGTGTCTTCAATTTGGTTGTTGAAAAAACTAAAGAAAATTGACGGCGGCGATATGTAATTGATGTGGCTCGACTGGATTGATGTCCTATACAGGGAGAGCAACTGAAGCGCGTCAATGTTGTTGAGCCTGTAGATGAATCTGCTGCCCCTTTACTTGACTCTCTGAAGTAAGTTTTTCACTGATCGTATTTGAGTTTTCATTCTATAAGCACGAGATTAGTCATTGAGGAGTGTTTTTTTTTCTTCCACTGACAATGTCGGCACGAATGATGGTCCGAAGAAATCAGAAGTGTTTAAACTACCAAGATACATTGATACGCGAGTTAATGAAGTATATCCTGCCAAAAAGTCAACGTTTAAAATGTCATCGCCGAAGGAGAATGTGAAGGTAAGGGAATTTTCCAGTATAATTAATAGATGTTCTAGATTCTGCTTTATGTCACTCATCTGTCTTAATTTCGAGAGCTTGAGCTTTTGGGGGGAGTTATTGTCTATCGTTGGCGTGCTAGCAAGATAAAAAGTTATTTCCTTGGTTATGTGCTCTTAAGCAGGAAAACAGTACAGTGGAGCAGAGTCATGCAATGAAGAATCTTGCTGTGCTTTCGAACATGGCTACAAGATGCAAACAGCATCTTCAATGGTATTGATGAGATGCCCAATACTCTCTTTATGTTGCTTAATGATTATTGATGAAGTCAGCACCTTCTTATATGTTTCGTTCCTCATATCCCTGCAGTTCTGAGGATTCTATTTTCTCTTCTAAAGTTGCTGAAAATCATGGAGTACAAACTCAGTCAACACTTGAGAGGTGTAACGAGAGTAGATTCGGTACAGTTGCCGAGATATCGTCTAGTTCCGAAAAACTATATGGCTTGGCTAATATCGATATGGTAATTACTCTCATCTGTTTTCCCTTGAGCTGTTGGTATATCCTTCAGTAATATCACCACTATCTTTGTAGGATAAAGCTCTAAAAGGATTGGAAGCTCGAGAGCCATCTTCTCATTTATTTGATGGTTGTTCTGAAAATTTTACTTCTACCTTGACTTACTCGGGCTGCTCTCAATACAACATAGTTGGCCAAAAGGCTCCTTTGGATTTCACTTTGAAGACCGTCATGCGGATTGTAGCATCTTCTTCAGTAAATTGCTAATGTCTTTTGCAGTTAATAGTGTTGTGAGGTCTTGCCACTGCTTGGAAACCCCTGGGGCATTTCGTTCCTAATCTGGAGATATTTCTATTTGGTCTTTACTCAATAGGGTCATTATGAAAATTATTTTAAATCTTGTATTAGGGTTTGGAGATTTTTCCACTGGCTGTGCATGATGGCTTCTTATGTAATTCTAAACGGCATTAAAAACATGGGAAAAAAATATACATACACTAAAACCTGGTGCTGCTTGCACTGAAGATATCACATGAAATGGGAAACATCACTTGATTTGAGAAATTTAGTTGAGTTTTCTACTTGCCAATTGGTTCCTGAATCATTTTTTTTATTGGAAATGTCTGCTTTCATCTAAGAATATCAAAATATTTACTTTCTTAAAACATATAAATGGGTGGCACACTATTCTACAATCTGCATGCAAATTGACAACTTTGATTAATAGCACAAGTTGTGGCAAGGTTATTAATTTTCACACACCATGCTCAAGCGTGGTGTTCCTTTGCTCATGTAGTTCTTTTATGTTGCTCAGGGTTTGGTGTGTGCTTTCTTGTTGTCCAATTAACGTTTTTTCCTTCATTATTTCCAGGATATACAGGTTAATTACAAATGGTAGTTACAATAGTGTTCCCAATCGTACATCTCTTTGTGCTTGCTCTGAGGGTCAAAGAACTAGCCATTGTTCAAGAACCCACATTGCTTCCATGGGCTTTTGCTCTACGGCTTTGAATTCATGGGTATATCCTCAGTCCACTCTTCCACTTTCTCTTATGTCAGTGTTGACCTCACCAGCTGCAGAGAAAGGTTTGTCAAATGAGATATAAGATATGGAGGGTGTCCCTTGAACTTGTCACTAATCGTCTCCTTTTTGTTTAGTGGAGATGGACTTCTTAAAGAAGCGACAATTGTCGTGGGAAGAGTCATTATGGCAGTCTTTACTACTTATTTCGGAAGAACTTATGTAGTGTATTTTACGGTAATTTTCTCCTCCTTGAGATGCTCGGATACTTTGTGGACTATCTCATTATCTTCTGTTGGAATATATGTCGAAGTCATTTTCCACGAATGTGTATGACGTTGTGCTGCTATTAGTTAAGCAATGCACAGCTTTGCTACTTCTTCGTTTGTATAAGCAAGTACTTTCCATGCTTCTTTCTGATCTTTTCGTTTCAATCTTGGACTAATGGCTTCTGTATATGTAAGTATCTCGAGTTTAGGAAGCTGTACGGTTAATTACCTGAAAATTTATAGGCTTAATGTAGGCCAAATCAATGGCATCTGAAAGAGCTCTTTGTGATGACAAACGCAAGCTAGTATTTATTAATTTGCTGGTACTCATGAAGAGCATGTTTTGTATTAATAATAACATTTCAAATATTTAAAAATTGGAAGAGGTATTTGTGCCCTTACGGTGCCTATAACTTTCTGCAACGTCTAGAGTATCCATGACTCTCGATGCTGCTGAATATCTTACACAATGGATCTCTCATGACTTAATAAAGAGTAAATTCTAAAGGTAAAGCAGTAATTATGCCATGTGAATAACAGAACTTTGTTAGAAGGCCATTTCTCGCCAAGAACAATATCAATTAGTTCTTTCTGGTCATTATATAATCATCCTGTCTGTTGATTTGTTGCCCTAATATGCTATTTTATTCATGGGAATTAGTGTGCACTTCTCAATTTGTGGTAATGTTTACTGCTGATGGTGACTCTGGAAGAAGCAAAAGGACTTGCAGTGCTTACGTGTACCGGTCGACAAGAGGTCTGCGGTCATTGTTTAGAGCATGTAAGTCACAGCAATTGGTGTTAGCTTCTGTTGCTGCATGCACCTTTCACTTGTTAATAGTGCTTATTCCGTTCTGTCAAAATTTCCTAAGTACTGTCACTTGATTGAATCTCTAGTTTGGGATCACCTTCAGGGCTTTGCTCAGCTAGCAGGAACCATATATGGGATTTGTCAAGACTATTTTGTTAAGCCTATTTTATGCAACAAAAGTTTATTCCCGTGAGGCATCATTGTCCTGTTGTTAGCATTCAATAAAGATATTGCTGATGCATACATATCTTGTTATCGAAATATCTGGCTCGGTTGCGAGTTGCTCATTAGCCAAGTTGTATAAGTGATCCTGAGATCAGTACAAGATTACATTTATTGCCCATTTGGACATGATCATGATCTGTACTTGTTGGCTGTGATTTAGTTTCCGTCTGATGACCTTTTATTTCAGATAAAGAAAAGAAAGAATTTCTATTGTTGGAGGTTTTATCTATCATATTGGTCAAGCTATCATTGCGAAGGATATGGCTCAATTAGTTGCAGTTGTCACATTGACCAATCAGTCCCTTTTCTTGAACTTCCTTTTTTCCTGGAATAATGCCTGACCGTTCGGTTTTGTCTGTTTTAATTAGGATATATGTTTTTCTATGCCTCTATGTCATTCGAAGGTGGAACAACTTGCTACGGAAGATCTAGTTGAGCTTTCAGACACAGAGAAGCATAATTTAGGCCAGGTAAGGTTTGTATCTAGTTGTATCTTTGCCCTACTGCTCTCGCCCACAATGAAAACAATCTACCAAAAGCACAAACCCTTTTTTTTTAGACTCGCATCAGCACCAAGGTGCAGAGGAAGGTTGAGAGGGAGATCAAAACTGCTCGAGCTTTTGGCCTCATGCCTTTCATGACGATGGGAATGAAATCCTTCATCTTTGGAAAAACAATGGAGAATCTTGACAAGGATTAGGAGTATGAGGCCTTTTGAGGGGACAGGTGGCAACATGGAATGAGTTACGTGATCTTGATGCCACTGAGGTTTCTGTGAGGATTGTCCATTCGACTTTTCGATCTCATCCTGGCATGCTCCTTTGACATACCTTTGACTTTTCCAATTTTGGGCAAGTTCATTGCGTTGAATTAAAGAAGACCAGAGCTATATAGAGATTTCTGATATTAGATAAACTAGGCGCAAAAAGCCATTCTTGTGAAAAATATTGATGAATGTATTCATTTTCATATTATTATAATATTTTGATGTTATTAAGTGCTTAATCAATGTTAAATATAAATTCTAGAAATTAATTTTGTTGTTAATTAGATTTAAAATTGAAAAATAAAAGAAATGATTTTATCATATGATCACTGATTATAAAAGTTAGTTGCAAAAATAAAATTTTGTTGCTAATTGTCTCTAAACAATATTCGTCATAGAGTTAGTCGCTAAAGAATTAAAAAAAATTCGTCGTAAATTCGTTTCGAAACAAGGTTCGTCGCAAAAGTCAAAATTTTTCGTCTCTAAAAGAGCGACGAATTTTGCTACAAATAAGTTTGTTGTAAATTACCGACCAAAAAAAAATGTTCGTCACAATTTAGCGACGAATTTTGCCATAAATAATTAGCGAAGAATTTTGTCATGAATAATTAGCGATAAGTTTTGTTATGAATAATTGGCAATGAATTTTGCTATGAATAGAGTTCATGGTAAATTAGCGACGAATTTTTTTTCATTGTAATTTAGTGACGAAAATTGATATTTTTTGTCGCTAAATTTTGCGACACCTTATTAGCGAAGAATTTTTTTTCGTCGCTAATTCATTTAGCGACTTAGCGACGAATTTTGCAAATTTTTCGTGGCAAAATTCGTGGCTAAAACTTAATTTTTTTGTAGTGAAGAGAATAGAGAGCAAAAAAGAAAAGAGAATGAGAGGAGAGACGGGAAGAGAGTTTCGGAGAGCGAAGGAGTGACCAAGTGAAAAGGGGCCGAGAGCTAGAGTGTTCCTTCGACAACAACCGCGCCTGAGCCTTCGTCGACGAGGCTCGTCCGACGTTTTCCCTCTCCTGAGCCAAAGCCGAGGTAGGTTTTGGTTTGTTTTTTTGGGGTTTTAGGTTAATTCCCTGAGGATCCCGGTTTGGAGGCGTGCGAGGCGATCGGACTAAGTCCGATATAACTCAAGTTCGCCCTCTATTCGCCGTCGCCGAGCTGGGTAGGGCCACTTTCGGCGACTGAGCTCTCGTTCTTCTTCACCCTGATTGTAGCTCAGTTTTGCCATGTCTCGGTTCAATCGAGATTGGGATTTAGTGTTCTTCATGTTCACGTTCAACGTGAAAGAACCATTTCTGAGTTGATGTTAAGCATGGCTTGTTCGCTACATTTTGAGTTTGGGTTGATTTTGTGAGCGGTTTGAGTCAGAGGTTTCCAATCCATTATTGCACGCCATGTGTTTGCTGAAATGGATCAACTAGATTCGTGAACTTCTTTCTCGAGTCTGGTTTGTTAGTGTTAGGATGTACGTTGGTTTGTGATGCCTAGAGATGGGGGTAGGTTATATGATTCCCTGAACCGCACTGTCCACGACAAATGCTTTCGTTGTTCCATGTTTGTGGTTTTTCGTTCTTCCGTCTTCTATGTTCTCTGCTGATGTAGCTTCGTATGTGATGTGTTTGGCCGGGCATTGCGACGGATGATGGTAAGACTCCTTAACTCTGATGGTTGGTTTTGTAGCGCGAGATAGTGCCATTCTTGTTGAGCATAGGACATTGTTATTATTGTTGGAGTTCCGGCATTTTAGAACAAATGCGTAGCCTTAAAAATTTCTTGGTAGCAAGAACGTGAAGCAAAAGTTGGTGTTTTACTGTTCTGGGCTTCATGTATTGGTTTCCGGGCAATGGGAAGAAGACGTTCAGAAGGGAAAAGAAAAAGATAAGAAAAGAAAGAGAAACAAAAAAGAAAGGAAAAAGAAAAGGGGGGAAAAGAAATTGCTAAACAGGGGTGCCGGGTTGATCAGAGAGCTGGGTCGGCAGTCGGATGGATTTGGTCAGGAGACTCGATCTGGAATTCTTATTTTATTAATTAAAATATTAAAAAATATATACAATATTAGAAATTCCAAAAAAATTAGAAAATGTTGAAAAATCTGAAAAAACATTAAAAAATTCAGAAAAATAAAAAAAATTAAAATAAAAAAAATTCAGAAAAATTCCAAAAAAACTCGAAAAATCAAAAAACATTATTTAAGCTTTGGAATTGGTTTTTCTTGCCTTTTTGTGTGATTAGTGTCATATTTGATTGCACGTTGCTTGATTCACATATTTTGAAATGCTCGTTTAATTTAACCTCACATGTAGTTGATTATGCATGTTAGGTTTATATATTAATTGTTGCTTCCCTTAACTTGGTTAGGGATGGAATTTTCAGGTTCCCAATTAGTGTGAACATGTTAGGTGGTGATTGAACAAGGTTAGGTACCAAAAGGGCACTAGTTGGTCAATTAGTGTAATCATATTCTAGTACCCATTAAATTCCTGGTTCGTAAACGTGAAGCATTTCTCCTGTTTTTACTTGGGTGTCTAATTGACCCACCAAAAACTAGTTAGTGGCGATTCCTAGATGAAATTGATTCCCATATTAATAACTTAAACCTAAGTCGCGAATTAGTATGGGTTTGGGAGAGCTCGAGCAAGGTTTAACTTAGTAATCCATTAACCTAACCACTTAGGCAGTGTGGCCAGTTCAAGGAGGTCACGACACCAACCCCTACATGTTTGACCCTCGTCGCTAGTGCGCCATCACTACATGAGGGTCAGTGGTGGCTGTCCTTAACCCTCGCCATCACCTAGATCTTTGCAATGGCGAGCCTGGCAAGGTGCAATGGCCATTGCTGGAGAAGCAAGGATGGCTTTGGTATTGCCTCGATCCTCTCTCTCTCTCTCTAATTTTTTTTATAAGTTTATGGGCTATTTTGCTAATATGTGGACCTTGTGGCGTTACATTGATGCTACAATTGTTGGAATATTTAAAAGGGGTTAATACCATGAAAAATCCCAAACCAGTACACTTGTGATAATTTTATCCAAAACTAATTTTTTGATCACCAAAAATCTTAAACTGGTACACATTTGACAAATTTACCCAAAATTAATATTTTGACTACTAAAAATCCCAAACTGGTACATCTGTGACAAATTTACCCTACGTTAGTTTCCATTAAATTGGATTAATATTACAAAAAATCACAAATTGGTACACATGGACAAATGGAGGGTAAAACACAAAATCGGCACATCAGACAATTGTCATGTGTCATTTAACAAAGCAATTTGACAGTAAAATTTAACGGAAGCAAACTGATGATAAATTTATTACAAGTGTACCAGTTTGGAGATTTTGGTGGTCAAAATATTAATTTGGGGTAAAATTATCATAAGCATATCAATTTATGATTTTTCGTGGTATTTACCCTATTTAAAAGTGGCTTTGTTAGGTTGTTCAGTTAGTCATAATAGACAAAACTAACTAACTTACTTGGTTGTTCTTGTTGGATAAATTTTAGGACTTGATTATACTTTCATTAAAAATTTATGAAGTTTCTATTGCTCTTGTCCTTATTTCAATTAAAACCATTCCATGTATAGACTTAAAAATCATAGTATCTTTTTCATTTGTGGATGATAAAGTCGCATGGGCTCAAGAATAACACATACATTTAAACTTGAAACTTCTAAGATGGATATCACAAAATCAAAAGATGTGTAGTCCTATTCATTTTATCGATTCTCATTGGATGAACTATAGACATTAAAAAGTATGTAGTATTAAATTAGGGTTAATATCACGAAAAACCACAAATCGGTACACTTGTGATAAATTTATCAAAAACTATTTTTTTGACAACAAAAAACCCTAAACTGGTACACCCGTGATAATTTTACCCTGAACTATTTTTTTGATCATCAAAAATCCCACACTGGTATACCTATTATAATTTTAACTCCAAACTAATTTTTTGGCCACCAAAAACCCAAAACTGGTACACTTGTGACAAATTTACCCTACATTAGTTTCTGTTAAAGTTTACTATAAAATTGCTAAGTTTAATGACACGTGGTAATTGACATGTGTACCGATTTTGGATTTTACCCCTCTGTTTGTCATAAGTTTACCAATTTGTGATTTTTTGTGATATTAATATAATTTGACGGACACTAACATAGGGTAAATTTGTCACAAATATACCAGTTTGGAGTTTTTAGTAGTCAAAAAATTAGTTTGGGGGTAAAATTGTCACAAGTGTACCAGTGTGAGGTTTTTGGTGGTTAAAAAAATAGTTCGGGGTAAAATTGTCACAAGTGTACCAGTTTGGGGTTTTTGGTGGTTAAAAAAATAGTTCGAGGTAAATTTATCACAGGTGTACCAGTTTGGGGTTTTTTATGGTAAAACAAATAGTTCAGGGTAAAATTGTCATATGTGTACCAGTTTAGGGTTTTTCGTGGTATTAACCTATTAAGTTATGAAATAATATGGACCTTATGAAACATTTAGTGTAACTGATATGGCTAACTAGATGACAAGTCTCATGTGCTCCCAAACAAAGTTAAGTAATTTAGTGCGTCCGCATTATCAAATATTGTTTTGGGTTAATACCATGAAAAACCTCAAACTGGTACATTTGTGATAAATTTACGTCAAAATAATTTTTTGATCACGAAAAACCTCAAACTGGTACACATGTGACAAATTTATCCCAAACTAATTTTTTTACCACTAAAAATTTTAAACCGGTAAATTTGGGACAAATTTACTTTTTGTGAAATTGGATTAACTTCACAAAAAATCTCAAACTAATACGTTGTGATAAACAGAGGGTAAAACCTTAAACTGATACACTAATCAATTGCCACGTGTTATCCAACTAAAAAATTTAACAGAAATTAACGAAGGGTAAAATTGTGACAGGTATATCAGTTTAGGATTTTTGGTAGTAAAAAAATTGGTTTTGAGTAAATTTGTCACAGGTGCACGCGGTTCTTCGTGGTATCAATCCTGCTTTTTTTTAGCATTGTATCAATTATTTAGATTCATAAGTGTAGCTATCCAAATTTACATTGAGTTAGCAAAAGTTTTATGGATGAGTTTTGGCGATTAAGTCTATTTGTACCGTTATGTGTATACTTGAATATTATGATTTTCTAATATAATATAACTTAATGCAATAGCTATTATAAAACTATTTTTTAAAATGTTGATAAATTATGTAGTAGCTATGATAATAAAGGAGTACATAGGAGTTCCTGTACATTAGATTAGACTTTTCCATTTTTTCTGAGAATTCATGACTTTTTTGACCTAATGACTAAAATAAAGGGATCATTTCATGCCGACATTTTTTTAAATTTTTTTCTTTGCTTCAAGGGCCTAGTCCTTCAGGCCATTTTAAAATGGGTTGATACTATATAAAACTCCAAACTAATAAATTTACACTAAATTAATTTTTTGACTACCAAAAAACTCAAATCGGTATATATATGATAAATTTACCCTTCATTAGTTTCCGTTAAATTTTACTGTCAAATTGCTGAGTTGGATAACATGTGCCAGTTGATGGGTGTACCAGTTTAAGGTTTTACTCCTCTGTTTGTCACAAATTTACTACTTTATGATTTTTTGTGGTATAAATCCAATTTAACGAAAAGCAAATTTGTCACAAGTATATCAGTTTGGGGTTTTTGGTTGTTAAAAACTTAGTTTGGAGTAAATTTGTTACAGGGATACCAATTTTGAGTTTTTTGAGATTAAAAAATTTGTTTTGGATGAATTTGTCACATGTGTACCAATTTAAAATTTTTCGTGGTATTAACCCTTTTTAAATTATACTAGGCCAACCAATGGCCATTAGCCGTGCGTGTTGTGCTCAGGCCAAGCCAACCCTGTTTGCCAATCCTAGAGCAAAGCTGTAAAACACCACCTTACCAGTAAACAACCAACATAAAGCCTTGTTTAAAACCCACATGCCCAAATAGAGTTTCCCTCCCTTTTCAAGAACGTGTTATCCAAACTTTCGATTGGTTAACCTGCTTGACAACCCTAGGGAACTTAATTAGCATTGACTAAGAAGATTCAATTAAGTTAAAAATTTACTTATCTGATACGTAAAAAGGTTACTTAATTCATTCAAACAATTGATGGTAATTAGAATTTCCCAATTGTATGGTTATGACCTACTAATTAAGTTCGTAATTCTATGTTTGAAAAGAAATTTCAAATATTTAGTGATTGTCAAACAACTTTTTAATTTTATTTTAACACTTAGGATTGTTACTATAAACATCACAAGTAAAACTATCATTCCAAAATGAGTCTTCTCCTTTGCTTCTCTCTTTGACTATCTCCAACTCGATCCAATCACGTAGTCATTCCATCTTTGATTCAAGTTGATAAGAAGTGAGATCTCCCTCCAAAGATTTACTCTTCCAAATTTTGTTCTTCCAAATCTTCTCTTCGAGATTCATTATTCTCTCAAGATATCACTTTTTCTTTGGCCTCTATTAGTCGAACCTTCGCCTTCAAGTTCACCTTATGAGTCATCAACCTCAATTTAACTTCTTTGTAGTCAGTGGGACTTTTAGGATCATACCATTCGAATAAATCCACAATCATCTTCCAATTAAAAATTATGTATCTCTGTAATAAGTCTTTGCAGGAAGCGACACACAATCAAGGATAAAAAACAATTACTCATTCTCAAAGCAGGATTTACAATATGCATCGAAAACCAACCTATTGAAAACCAACCTTACTCACACCTTTAGTCATCGCCACCGGAAAGAGAAGAATGATAAAATTCTTTCTTTGAAGAAAAAGCGGAGAATCTATTTGTACTTGATTAGTTGAAAAAATGAGCATAGAATAGTCAGGAAACCTCATATCTTCGAATTTCCCCACAAATTGATAATGCGGTGCCCGAACGTTTCGGATGTAAGGCTTTATCGACGGAAAAAGCTCCAAATCGAAACTATAATGGGTCAAAGCGTCGTCCCATGTTACCAATCTTCAATTTTGACTTGGTTGCATACCCTCTTCTGGCTCAGAAGCGAAGCCTTATCTCATGATTTTGCTTATGCTCTCGCACACGCAAGAGAAGCTTTCTCTACTACTATTCCTTTTCAAAGAATGGTCGATCTTGAGTCCCAAGATGAGAATTATTACATTCAAACTGCTTCACGTGTATCAGAGTTATAGATGAGTCCGCAAGGAATAGGGAGAGTGGCAATTTAACAATTTTTTGTCGGTAATGCAAATATAAAATGTGTTTCTTATACTCTAAAATTTGACTAATTTTAGAAGAGGAAGAGCTCTTTCTTTCTGTCCTCGTTATTATTTTTAGTTTTGTGAAAATATTTCTGAGGAATGTGTTAATCAGTGCATAATGCACTTGTTAAACAACCAATTTACGAAACTATCGAGCTTCCAAATGCACTAACTTTAGTGTTATCATGTATGTGTAATTACAACATTATAATTTATCACCGAAAAGTAAGGATAGAACGTCTAGATTGACAAAAAAGTGCTTAAGTTTTCTGTTGTATTCCAATTTGAACATTGAGAAGCTTCTTATACTGTGTGATTGAGCAATGATTCGCACTACTTTTTAAATGCATAAATTTACAAGTACCACTTGGAAAGAGATATATTAGTTGGACTTGTTGCTGCTACAAGATTACCAATAATGTGGGGGCATTCACAGCGAATTGCTCTAAATCAATATTAGATGGAATTGATCACATTGCAATGGTCAATGTGAAATACATTATGAGTTAATTGCTAGAACATCTCGAAGAATTCATAAACTAAAGAGTTTCAAATGGATTAGTTGTAAACATTGAGCATCCTATTCATGGCAGTGCATTTTTCAACACAACATCAGTTCACACACATAAAATTCATATATGAAAGCGTGCATTTAGAGATTGTTTTGTCATCATTCAAAATGGGGAGATTGTTGCATATGATGTTTTGAAGATGATAAAATAAGCGAATATTACTAATGTGTTTAATGGTTGAGTAAACCATGTGAAAGATGCACAAGCTATTATGCAAATGATATCCTAACATGATCGTTTAAAGACGAGGAGTACATTGTTCTACCAATGGTGAACAAGGCATTGGGCGTAGAATTGTCTACAAGCTGGAGGTACTTAAGTAGAAAGTGTGCAGGCCTAGAATAGGGAGTTCGATAAAGCTTGGAGGTACCATGGATTGGTGAACAATGAGGTAGAGCCACGATTGCCAATATGATTAGAAGGACCGAAAGATAGAAGTTAGAGTGAAGTTAATATACTTTGCCAATTTCAAAAATATTTTCACAAAAAGGAACTTTGATATGGTATAAGTGAAAAGATTCAAAATAGTTAGAAGAACCTACGTGAACAAGTCTAGAGGAATGAGGAGTTTATAAAGACTTGGAGGTACTGAGGTCAATAGTCTACATGATATACATCGGAGTCATATCCGAAGTGCTCAATAAGAAGTGGTTGTAAATAATCAGGAAGTCTGATATTACTAGAGTTTGATATCAGCAGATGCTTATAGGAGTTAAATATAGGTAGACAACCGCGAAAGCAAGATATAATCAAAACTGATGATATAAGCATAGTACTCAAACTACCTACAACAACAATCTTGTCACAAATTTCAAGTTTACTATTTTGAGATATTTTATCTCATCCCTAGACAGTTTGTGATCTGGTATGGATTCCTAAATTAGAAGATTTTGATTGACCATCAATCTAAAACATTATCTACATGATTTGTTCAATCACACAAGATATCTTTGATTGATTGACAATCATCACGAAGGCAAGATACTTTCCATAGCGAAGCCAGTCTACTTTTGAAAAACAAGATTTGTTTGTATGGACAACCAAATCTACGGGAATTCATGAATCTATTTAATTCTTGAAATCATGTATCTCTTGAGTATATAAACATTCAAACTCTATAAATTGTTCTTCATTCTAGAGAGATTGGAACAAAATTAGAAGTAGAAAATACCTATTATCTCTTCACTTCATCTTTCTCTAAGTGTGCCGGTTTCAAGAAATGATCGACAGAGTCCTATTTGTATAGTGCTAATTCAAACGGGTTCAAGGTGTTATATGTTGAGAGGCATAGTTCACGAAGCTACTTAGGCTGCGCATGGCAACCATTCTGTGTCCAAGAAGGGATTATGTTTAGAAATGATTCTTTTTGATTCCGTGCCTAAGAACAATTTCTAAGCATTTGAAGGCGTTTGGTAACTATCCAAAATTTTTATTCTTAGAATAAAAAAAGAATAAAGATATGTTTGGTAACTACACAAAATTTCTTTTTATTAATAACATTTTAAATTTTTAAATATTTGTTTCTTTTTTTTCCTTCCCTTCCTTGGCCATGGCTAATAGTCGGCGCTGGTGACTGGCCACAGGCCAGGGCTGGCGAGGGCATCGCAACCCTCGCCGCTACCCTCACCACCGACCTTGCTGATGGTGTTGGCGACGTCGGCCTCGCCTTGGCTGGGAGAGGCTCGACCTCGCCCAAATCTGGCAAGGTCGACCTTGCTGTCGCCATGGTTGGGCAAGGTCTTGCCGTCGTGGCTGCGAGTCGCCTTCGCCCAGGCAACGAGGGCCGCAACGCCCTCGCTAGCCCTGGCCTGTGGCCGGTGGCGACGGCTTGTGGCCAGAGGTAGGCGGCGGCAGGTGGATGGCAAGCCGGGAAGAAAAAGAACAACGAGCCAAGAAAAAAGAAGAAAAAAGAAGAAAATCAAGAAAAATCAGAAATGAAAAAATTGTTCCAGAATTAAGAAGCTACTTCTTTTTTTGCTTCTTGATTCTATTCCAAAACTGATTCTGGGAACAATTTTTTGCAAAATTGTGTTTGAGCATAAAAAATTTTAAAAACGAATTTCTGTTTCCAAACTGATTCTGGGAACAAAAGAACAGAAATTTTTACTATTTGGCAAGTTGCCAAACGGGCCCTTAGTATCCTTGGTAGGAACTGATCGCCTTAAGAAGATTTGGTTAGGCATACCTTACTTCCTGTTTAATTTTGTTATAATTTTATAGCAATCCTTGCCAGTCTATTTTGATTGTAACATTGGTGTATTCTTCAATTGTAAAGAAGATTCAATTATTAAGTTTACTCATTGACTTAATCATTATTGAATTTATCACCTTCTCCGAGTTATTAATTTTCTAGTTACAACAAACAATGTTACGTATCTTCCTCCAATACATATGTTTTTTTGTTCCAATAATCTTAAGGCAATTAGCCGTTCTTATTATTTGTTGAGTTTATCATAAAATCGAGATGGTTATGGGCTGGGTTAGCCCAACATGGGCAGCCCAACCATAAAACCCATAAGATGCTAATATTGATTTGCTTGAAATTTTTAGGCATATCCAATTAAGAGAAATTCCATAATTAAAGACATTGACTTTAAGGAATTATTTGCCACACAATGATACTAATAGTTACCAGCAAAAATCCTTCAGGATACAATAAAGTCTCGAATGTGAATACCAAATAGCAATTCTGATATTTCTCCAAGAATTATTAAACAGAAAAAATTAAACAGAAACAATTGGAGAATAATGGTTGTTTATTAAGAAAGTGAAGAAAAATTGAACTGAACTTTGTTGAAGTAGAAATGGTGAATTTTAATCATGAAACCCTTTTGTTTGTGAATATTCATAATCCTAGAGAAAGACACAACTATATGGCCGAGAAGAAACAACTATATGACGGTTAAGAAGTTATGTCTAAATATACATAACCTTCCGAAGGTTGCACAAGTACCTAATAACCGTTTAGGCAGAAAAAAAAAATTTGGAAATAAAAAGTTTAATTATTGATTAGTGCCAAATTTGATCCATGTGCAAAGCGTGCCAAAATTGAAAATCACACACCCGCACGCAAACAGCGTAAGGACCAGCCCACTAGCCTATTGTCTTCGTTTGTATAAATAGAAGACATCCACGCTTATATATGAGCCCAAATATTTGCGTCTTTCCTATATGGGATAAGATAAAACACCACTTTATTTGTTTTACAAACAAACGATCAACAATAACTCATCCACTTTGTAAGACCTGGAGACATCCAGAAGATAATCGATATTATATGGTGGAACATATTATTCTTGATAGAAAGAATATCTAAACCGTATACTACAAAAGCATAGACAAGGATGAGTGAATCGAGGAATTCGTAAATCTCTTGGCTAAGAGGATTCAAGAGAGAAGACCATGGAATCATCGACGACGTTGTCACCCATTTCCATCGACATTTGCGCAGATGAATAGAGACATAAGAGTAGCGGCCCAACCCATGTAATTGACCCCCTTATATAGCCAAAACTGGCTGACCCTAGACTTCAGAGAAACATTTACTGAGGACACAACTAAAGTATGAGCCTGAAAATTCTCAGATCACGTATATGAACATCAGGTTGATGTTTCGAGGAATCGTAGGCATCACCATCACCATAGGGCTCCTTACTCTGTGCACCACGGTGAGTGGCACCCCAGACACGACCATGCTGAACACAATCTGCAATGGACAACAATATTTCCCTTTGGGTCCATACACAGGTACAGTGAACGCCGCCCTAGATGACTTGAGTGCTAACACGGCGACTCATGGGTACAACTACTATAGCGCAGTTCTTGATTCCACCGGTCCATGTTGGGCGCATGGAGCATGCAACGGCGTTCTTGGGCCCCCGGACTGTACCGCGTGCATCAACTCCGCGAGACAGCAACTCTTTTATCAGTGCACTCATGCTATCGGTGGTCAAATTCAACTCCAGGATTGTAGAGTTAGGTATGAGGGCTATTCCTTCACTGAATGATGCTAAGTGTGAGAGCTATTCCTTGCTAAATAAAGGAATGCTGCCTCCATGTAAGAGCTCGGGTCTAATATATAATAAGATCAAGAATATATATGATGACAAGATTGTTCTTCTCAGTGAATTGTGACCATTATACATGCGTAACTACTTGAATCAATGATGATGTTGAGGAACTTAAATATTATAAGCATAAACTCCTAAACATCAATTACGAATCCAATGTCAGTATAGGATGTTTGATGATGACCCCTGTACTTAGTTTCCCCATGTAAGATGTGTAGATAAATCTCAAAGGATTTTTAAAGGGTAGAACGATTGGGATCTTATATTTTAAAAAGCGTGAAATCTTATGTTCAATTCCTAATGGACGCCACGATCACATTGGAGGTCACGTCACAAGCGTGGGATCTTAGATTCAATTATTCATTGGATATGACTCCACGACGAGAGCGAATGGACTATTCATGGAGAACAGACGTAGAACTTGCCAACGCTATTAGAGCTAGATTTTAGCTGTCGGATCCAACTACTTTGGGAGTATTTTTATAGCAAAAGTTAAGCCTCTTTTAGTCCTGCTCTCCTTCAATTAGTTTGGTTTGGGGCTCTTCTTCTTAGATTTTGGCTATGCGAATCGGACTCTGGCAATTATGGCGATGAGAGTTTACGAGAGGTTAAGTATGTCCATATTGATTCACTGAATTGGTGTATGAAGGTGTATGTACTGACAATTAAATTTTGGCAACCATTTATTCATTAATTGCATAGTAAAATTAGAGATCGATTCCGACCTCTAAACAAAAATATTAGATTTAGATTGCATATAGATTTTATGAGCATTTTAATTAAACCTATCTATTTGCATTGGACTGGCACCGGCGCTGCCACCCTTGACATCCCGGCAAGGTCCTCGTAGTCGCAACAAGCTCCTCGAGCTCTTGGTCTGTTTCTTTTGCAGGTTTCCGGGTGAACAATCAACGAGTTTCCAGCGTAGCGGACGAGTCCATATAAATCATCGATTCAAGCGACACTGCCGCACCAGACCAGTCCTTGCCATGTCGGACGACAAGACGGCCTTGGTGACGCTCCACCCAACGCGCGCACGACCCCTGCCGCTCCAACAATCGCCTTCAGCACCTCCACGATCCATATCCGCAGTCTCTCGGTGAATCTTCAGCGAAGCAACCAAACTTTGACGCCGCTCCTGGGATTTTTCGCCGTTCTTGCAGCACTTCCAGTGAAGTCTGCTGTGACCACCTCAACCAGAGAAGCAACGGCGACGCCAACGAGTATTTTGAGCTTTTCAATTGACACCTTTCGGTTGTCTTGCAGGTTTTGTGAATTCAGTCCAGCAATCCCCATCGTGACCAGTACAGCGACATTAGTCCAGTAACTCCAGACCTCTTGCTGGCCGTTACCTTTGGTCTGCTCGCTGCTGGTGCTGTCCAGAAGATTGTGTATGAGACTACACACAGCACCAAATACTTGATACTAGGGCTCGTGTTTTTGCTATGCCGTTGTCGGTGGTGCTCCCGATACAACCTTGAAGAACAAAATCTGCAACCCCCATAAGTAAATGCCATGGGATTCATTCGCGAGTGCACGAGGCGGTGTTCTGAATGACTCGAGCGCTAACGCGGCGAACAACAGGTCTAATTACTACAGCAAAGCCAAAAGCTACGAGGAATTACGTTACGGCCACGGAACGTGAGACGGGGCATTGGTAAATGCGCATTGTGCATCGTGCATGAGTTCTGCCAAGGACCGAATCAAAAAAGAATGCGGCCAAAGCATCGGAACTCACATCCAACTTCAATTAGATGCGAAAATTACTTATTTTCAAAATAAGGAAAGTATTCCCTACTGTGAATTTTGGACCTTTGTCCAAAAGCATGTATGAATGGCATAACTGCACACGGACAGATTCTAGCTACCTTCTTCAACATTCATGATGTTTCGATCATAATCTATGCATACAGATCTGCAGTAGACGATCGCTCCTCAAATTTGAATTTCGAGATCAGACATGATCTACGAGCAAGATGAGCCTAAAAATGTTTGCGTGGGCCTGTTCATGATTAGAAAGAATTAAAAAAAATTCCCATACACAGAACATTGGCCCTATCACGTATGTGGGCCGGGGCTCCCTCAAAGGACAAAATTTTTTCAAAATGAGAATTATTTGTCTAAGGTCCTATGTGTGTGTGTGTGTCTCAATGGACAAAGATTTCAGAATTATAGGAGATCCATTGGGTTGTCGATGATTATATCCGCAATATAATTAGCCAAGAGAGTTGAAACATGATAGAAGAGACGTTTCTAAAATCTTAGAACGCTTCAAATCCCCAGCCTTCAAGTAACTCGGGTATTCCGACCAAAAAAAAAAAAGTAACTTGGGTATATCCTTCCTTTCAAAGAATTCCTTCTGATGGGGAGATCTCCAAGAATCTGAACCTATCAACATATCATGTCATTTGATTACTTTTATTTAAGAGTGTTAAATAATAAATTATTACTCAACTGGCTTTATTAACTGTTCAATCCCTCTTCGATCACCCAAATACGAAACTTTATTTATAATACGCTCACACGTGTACCTCAACAGATAATACATAGCATAAAGGAAAGACAATCCATCAATACTCTTCCAAATGCTAAATATATGTAGATAGTACTATAAAATGGGACTACAATAATAATGCGACAAAATGGATAGACGAATAAATAGGGCATACCAAACACTCCAAAGAGTTGGCCTTGTCATGTAATGAATAGATTATTCATGAAGGGAAAAATAGAGCGCAGACTACCAACGTGTTAAGATAATTTCATACAAGCGGTCTCGTTTGTCCTTAAATTACTCTCTCTCTCTCTCTCTCTCCAATCAATGATGTGTGAAACCCCTGGCTTTTACACTGCCGTGTATACTATAATTATTCTTTCATAGATTAACATTTGCATCAATAACATTCCCTTTTTAGCGTATGCTGTGATTACTCTTTCATGAATTGACATTTGCTTCTCTAACATCCCCTTTTTTTTATAGGGTACATTGTGTTACTGATGGAAGCTTACATATAATACAACAAGCATAAGCAGCCCATCAGGCACTGTGTTAATCCTACTTAGACTTCACCCATGTCTACCAAGACACGCATATACTCATTTTCATGGATGAGACTAAAACTTGCTTTTCAGTGTGAGCTCAGACTGAACCAACTTTGAAAAATCATCCATGGCATCACGAGGAAGCCCCAGAGACGCAACCAAGTTGTCGCTCTCCTCGCTTGGAGAAGTGACCAAGACGACATTGTGGGGGACAGTAGCCGGTGCCACTAGGAATGGCCTCCCAAACCCGAAATCCGTGTTGTAGATAGGGAGCCGACTCCACTTGCTGATGCAGCAAGTGTTGCCCTGACAATCAACCACGACCCTGTACAGCTCGATGTGGTCAATGGCCAACCTTATGTAACTATCGGTGATGCATTGGAGCGCCTCGTGCACAGTCCGGACAGCGAAGGAGAAGGGATTGCGAATTAGTTCGCTCACTCTGCACTCTGCACAGGACCAAGCAAGGACATTCCCGAAGTAGCCGTTGGCAACAGCGGGTTGAACCTGGGCCGACCGTTGACCGCAATGAGAAGCTTTGCTGTCTCATGAGGATCAATGCCGAGAGCTTTGGTTCTCAAAATCCACACGATTGCCAATATGACTTCAAAGGACAAAGGTCGTAGGGACTATGGAGGAGCCATTGTGGGTTGTGATTGTTGACACTTTCTTGAGTTGAATGAGAGTGAGGTTCGAAGCAGAATGATCTGTAAACAAGGGGCTTGGTTTGGGGTTGACTATGTGTTCGGACTGTCAATCTCTCGGAGCATACTCGTGGTGGGGGAGATCAACACGCGGAGGTCGCCTCAGGCACAGTACCGATCGATCGACAAAGGGAAGAATCGATAGTGGTTTGGCTCGAGCCACGTCAATCCAGCAAGTTAAGAAGTCCGTGAGGGCTTTACCATCGATAACAACGTGATTCATGAGAATGCCAAGGATGATCCCCCTGCACTTGAATGTTGTCACCTGGATTTTAAGATAAACTGTGAGCGGGGATGTACAGAAGTAGGTCATATTCAAACGGGCCATCTAATAACAAGAAGTTACTCAGTGAACTAGTATTGCATTAAACTAAAACTCTCAGATTTGGCAAGAACCACCATCTTCGAGTGTCCATATTTAGCCTTATTCCATATAGTACAATCGGTAGTAATTTCTCCTAACGTCACTGTTTCCGGAGAAAAGAAAAAAGAGAAAACATTACCTGCACGGTTAGCAAAGGTTTTTCCAATATGGTTTGGGCTCCATCGCTGTGCTTCACCAGTTTTCGCGGCGTTGGCGGATCGATGGCGTTGATGTCGCCCAGCATTCCAATTTCGTTCTCCAACATCGCTTCGATGAATGGGAGACCTTCTCTGGTGCATCTCACCGCCATCTTCCCGTCACTCCTCATGACAAGTTTGCCTGCGAATGGATAGAACTCAACCAATGCCTCGGCTAGCGACTCTCTGATCATCTCCATTAGTGTGAAATGCCTTCCCTTCCCTTTGCCTTTGAAGGTGAACACGATTTCAATCACATAAGGGAAGGTTTGGTCGAGGTTTGAGAGAGCGTAGAGAGCCCGCCAAACGTTTCCCTCGCTGGAGAAACATTAACCGCATTCGTTGATCTTCACATTGAGCTTTCGTATGGCTCCCATGTTCATTGGCTTCTCATTTCTTGCTTCTTCGCACAAAATCACGTATAATAGAAGTTAAATTTAATTATTTGTTGGCTTTGGTGATGCTAGGATAACATATATAGTTTATCAAATTTATATCCTTTCTAAAGATTTAGAGACATGTCTCAAAAATGGAAAATTGTTGAAATTTTCTCATTACAATGTGTCGTACTGTTGTAGAATTTGCTGGTTACATACAAAATTTTTTTGACGAAGTCAGTTTCTACATATTTCAAGCTATGGAATTAATTATTCTAGATAAAAAAGCTATGGAATTAATTAATCGTACGTATTAGAGTAAAATTTGCGCTTCACATCATATTCCAAACTGCTAATGGAAAGTGAATTTGGGTCTGGGATGCCGGTTTAAAATTTCAATGAAAAAAAATTAGTTTAGAGTAAATATGGTCATATATATATATATCAATTTGAGATTTTTTAGATAAAAATTAATTTATAATAAATGTGTCATGTTTCACAATTGATGGAATGTTGAATGGGATCTGATCAACTTTCCGGTCAGATGCTGACTTGAAAAGGACATTCTGGATGTCATTGCCATTACCTTTTCAACAATCTTTCCATTACATTTGGAAGATGGGACGTAATTAAACATACTCTTAGAAGGGGTTGCTATTAGTACTAAAACTTGATTACCCAGATGTCGAGCCATCAAGGTAGGGTGGTTGGGGCTGACCGGGCATCCACTTGGATGACATGGAGAAACACGACATGGCATTTATGGTGGCACTCTGGAGCGGGATTGCGGCGGCGATTCGACTTAAAAATGGAGATGATTGAGAATCGAGAAGTTTTCTAAGAATGTGGCAAGAAAGAGAGAGGGAGAGTGAATGGATGAATGAACAAAGTGGAAGTGAGAAGTTTGCACTAGTCATAGGAGAGAGCATGTGAAACGAGTGGAAGAGAGAAAAGTGGAAGGGAGATGTTTGTGTTAGTTGTAGCATGGGCCTGTGCAACAAGTGGCAGTGAGAAGTTTGTACTAGTTGGCGAACCTAATTTTCGGTTGTATTGGCTTGTCACCTATGAAGATGCAATGGCATAGGCTACATAAATTTGTCGATCTATTTTGGTAGGGAAAAGGACACAGCGTATCGTAATTATTCAATCGATTACTTAAGTATCATAACTATTAAAAAACATTCACTTTGGTAACATAACTTTTTAATGGATCACCTAAGTATCGGAAAATTTAATGTGATATTATAATGTATGACACTTGTGGTGAACGTTTTTTAAAAGTTATGGCACTCAAGTGATTGTTTGAAAAATTATGTCACTAAAGTGAACAAGTTTTGAAAATTTTGACATTTAAGTGATCAATTGACATGTTATGATACTTTAAGTTATTTTCTCACTTTGGTGTTATGGGGGACTTTTTTGGGGATATATGTATGGATTTTCTATGGTGGAGATTTTAAGGTAGATTAATTTAAAAAAAACAAAAAATAAGTTGTATAAAATTTTATATGGTATCAGACCATGAGGTTTTGAGTTCAAATTTTTTCAAGCCCTTATTTGTCTTCCTTAATACATATTTCCATGCATAGTTATAGGCCAAAGTCCAACTTATATATGCGAAAGAATGTTAGAATAATTAAATATTAAATCAGACATTCATCTAATAATTTAAGCTTTTACAATAATTAGCGGTGGTTCCGTAAAATTTTTCAATTGCTATGTGTCACCGCATCATCATTTCCCCGAAGGACTACTCGAATTCCAATCAAAGTGCATCTATTTAAAAAAATTAGAAGTTTTACATTGAATGATCAAGAGAAAGTTTTGTGACCTTTGACAGCACACTAAATTTCAATGATAGCCGGTAAAACGCACCCATTCTGAAACGAGCTCATAATAGTAAAACCGCAGCTAGCTAGAGAGAACAAGAGTATAAATTAGAAGTCAACTTGTATACTTGCCTGTGCTTCGCATGAGTTTATTTTCAAAAATTATTGGAAAGTCATATTTGGTCATATTTTCTCTCTAGTCTTCGTTCAACTTATATAAAGATAAGACCACTTTAGAATTTTAGAAAGTGACAAAATCAAGAAATTTAATAAGTAAAAGGGAATATTACTTGAAAGCAAAAATATCACTTCGTTGATAATTTAATTTTATGGATTCATTTTCCTTTTATCCAAATTTACTTTACACTTATCAAATATCTCTTCATATTTTCCGACCCAAAAAAAAAATATCTCTTCATATTTTAAAGAATTGAGTTTGTCATAGGCTATTTTTATTTAACTCGACTTGACTTTTTCGGTCATCTTCTTAAGTAATCATTAAGTCTTAAGTGACATTACTCTAATGTTACATTTTGTTACGTATTGTATGGGATGGAACCGAAATAATGTTACAACCTATGTTGCATTGTATTGCCAGTGACAAAGTTAATTTTATCTCTCTATATTATATTGTTGACACGTGTAGATTTTTCTGTGTATATTCCATAGCACATGTCATGCATAATCGATGCGATTTGACCCAAATAGACATTGTTTTCTCATTTTGGTGGAGACAATTTTACTAATTGTTACTTTAGGATTTAAGTAAATAGATGTAATATGTATGGCTTGGTTAATATTTTAAAAATACTTTCTAAATCTCATAAAGTCAATTTTAATGATTATTATCGCGAGATTTTCATCAAAACTTCTACTTCTCTCATTCTGTAGAATTAATTTTACCGTTTGTTACTTTAGATTTTACAAGATACATGTAATATTTACACTCGTGTTAATATTTTAGAAGAATTTTCTGGTTAAAACTCTTGCAAAAATATTTTCTCATTCTCATCAAGTCAATTTTATTATTTATTACCACGGGATTTTCTCAGAACTAGTACTTTTTCCTGATAAATCTCTTGCACATTGAATGCAAGAGTCGGTCACTCTTGTAAAACCAATTTCGTAAAACCAGGAGGAGCAAAAGTGGAATCAGGTCTTCAAAGTCAGTTTCTCTTCTAAGGCATGCTCTATATTGCAAAAGACTAAATAAAGTGAAAAGTACCCAAAAAATTAATTAATAATAGAAAGGGGAAACGAAGTTCTCTTCTTTAACCTTGAAGGAAGTCAATGTCACCTCGTATTAGAAAAACCTAATTTGGTTTTTCAAATTCTTTGTAATCATTAAGTCTTGAGTGGCACTACTCTAATGAGTATCTAATTCAAGGTTTTAGAGCTCTTATGTTGTTGCTATGTCGTCGTTGGTGCTCCAGATACATCCTTGAAGAACAAAATCTGCAACACTGCCGATAACTACAAGTCATTTGCAAGTTCCCGACCGGAACAACTTGAGCGCTAACACGGCGAACAACGGTTATAATTACTACAGTAAAGGTGAAAGCTCCAAAGAATCGTGTTACAGCCTCGGAGTGTGCAACAGGACTTTGGAAGATGCGGATTGCGCATCGTATGTGAGTTCTGCGAAGGAATGAATCAAAAAAGAATGCGACGAAAGCATTGGAGCTCAAATCGAACTTCAAGATTGCATAATTAAATACAAAAATTACTCTTTTTTTCAAAATTATGTAAGTATTTCCTGCTATGAGCTTCGGATGTTCTAAACAACTTTCCGTGGTTTGGAAGGTCGAAATTAGTTCATGAGTATGAGAAAAAGAAATATTGTGTGATACGTTGATCAACGGTAGATACCGCTCCTCAAATTAGAATATCAGGATTGGACATGGTCGATAAGCGAGATGAGCCTAAAAATATTTTCATACGCCCGTTCACGATTAAAACAAAGAAACAAAGAAACAAAGGATTGGACTGTTCATCTTGTTCTCCGTGCGAATACGAGGTCGACCTCGACACAGTAGCGGAGTTCAAGCCCAGGTTTGGCCTGGGGCTCGAGCTCGATGTGTGGCGGAGCTTGACCCCCAGATTTAAGTTTGAGGTACTCGCCACCGCAAGCGGGTTTTGAGATCTGAGGTCGAACCTGAAAACCGCAAGCGGAGGTGGGCCCAGATGATGTCAAGCTCGAGCAGCACGGCCGAGCTTTGCCCGTATTAGATGAGAAAATATTAAGTGGTTTACCACTACCACGTTTAAGCCATTTTTTTTCTTCCAACTGCTGAAAACTTGACAAGTTTTCGCTTCACTGGAGTCGCCCCTCGCCGTCGCTATCGGTGGAGTGGCCGACGCCGTGCCCTTAGCGTCAAAGCAAGCAAGCCATCCCTTACACCGTCGCTCATGGTCGGCCCACCCCACTCCTCCGCCGTCGCTCGTCTAGTTCTGGATCTGGAGTCGCGCTCGTCCAAAGCTGGATCTAGAGTTGTGGCTCCATCGTTGCTCATAGATCTAGCGACCGCAGCTCATCCGCAGGTCCTGCCAAGCGGCCCCTTCGTCGTCGTCGCAGCTCATCCACGGGCTCTGTTTTTTTTCTTTTGCTTGCTAAAAATGAAGGGCTAAGCCTCCGAAATCAACCCGACGAAGAAGAAGACTATCCCAAAAGGAATCATAAAAAATTGCTGGGTAGTCTTCTTCTTTGTGGGTCATTACAGGACCCACCTCTCTCTTGCCTCTCCCTTTCACCTTTCATCTAACCCACCAAGCTCTCCCTTTCACCTCTCATCTCTAGAAGACTACTCAAAAAGAATCGTCAAAAACAAATGGATAATGATGCTCTCCTTTCACTTTTCCTCCAACCCCAAGCATCAAGCCATAAAAAATCATAAAAGAAAATTTGCTCCTTTTGTTCAATTCTTTTATAATCAAAGAAACACCAAGAGATCAAAAAAAAAAAAATCAAGAGAGCACAGGAAGACAACGGAGGAGGCAGCGACCCAAAAGAAAGAAACCTGAAAGATATAGACCAAAAAATTGATCCTTTTGTCGTGGCCGAGTTGCTCGCGGCAAGGTCACAAAGACGGCGGAGGAGGTGGCGACTGGACACGGCAGTGCTCGGCCTGGACCACGACATTGGCGACTCCGCCGGTACCCACAGCAAGGGGAGCGGAGATCGGCTGATTGTGGATGGAGGACCAAGAGAGAAATGTAAGGGTTTTAATTTTTAAAACTCTTCAAATCTGAATCCTACTGGTAACTCGGGTTATTCTTCCTCGAAAGAATACTTTATCATGGGGAGGAAATCTCCAAAAATATGAACCCATCAACATATCATGTTCCCATATCACCTTTATTTAAGAGTTTATATCAATAAATTATAAGTCAACTAGATTTATTAATATGCCCAATCCCTCTTCAATTACCCTCTATGGAATTTTCTCTATGATACGCTCCCACTTGTACCTCACAAATTGACATTTGTATGTATTAACGTTCCCTTTTTTTCAAAAAGTAAATCACTATAATATTGATGGAAGCATATCATATAATAATACAAGAAGCACAAGCAGCCCAGCACCACCATGTTGGTCCTACTTAAAACTAGAGGCACAAAAACTAGAGACTTCACCATATGCCATCCGAAAACATACACATATACTCATATCCATGGATGAGACTAGAGCTTGCTCTTCAGTGTGAGCTCAGACTGAATCAACTTTGTGAAAACATCCATGGCATCACGAGGAAGCCCTAGAGACACAACCAAGTCGTCGCTCCCCCTGCACTGGGAAGCCACCAAGATGACATTGTTGGGGACCGTAGCTGGCGCCACCTGGTACGGCCTCCCGAACCCGAAATCCATATCGTAGAAAGGGAGCCGACTCCACTTGCTGATGCAGCAAGTGTTGCCCCCGCAATCGACCAGGACCCTGTTCAGCTCGACGTGGTCGATGGCCGACCTTATGTAATTCTCGGTGACGGATTGGAGCGCCTCGTGCACTTTCTGGACAGCGAACGAGAAGGGCTTGTGGGTCAGTTCGCCCGCGCTGCACTCGGCACAGGACCAAGCAATGCCATTCCCGAAGTATCCGCTCGGCAACGGGGGGTCAAACTTGGGCCGACCGTCGACTGCAGTGAGAAGCTTCGTTGTCTCGTGAGGACCGACTCTGAGAGCTTTTGTTCGCGAAATCCACGCGAGCGCTGATATGACTTCGAAGGTCGTAGGGACTATGGAAGAGCCATTGCGGGCTGTGATTGTTGACACTTTCTTGAGTTGAATGAGAGTGTGTGGCTTGAAGCAGAATGATCTGTAAACGAGGGGCTTGGTTTGGGGGTTGACTATGCCTTCGGACAGCCGATCTCTCGGAGCATACTCGTGGTGGGGGAGATCGATGCGCGGGGGTTGCCTCGGGCGTAACACCGATCGATCGAGAAAGGGAAGAGCTGATGGTGGCTTGGCCCGAGCCAGGTCGGTCCAGCAAGCTATGAAGTCTGTGAGGGCTTTGCCGTCGACGAGGACGTGATTCATGACGATGCCGACGACGATCCCTCCGCACTTGAATGTCGTCACCTGGATCATATGATAAACTGTAGGTGGGTATCTATAGTGTATGTACTAAACTAAATAAGACTGTCGGATTTAGTGAAATCCACCATTTTCAATAGTCTCCATTTAATAATGTACGTATGATGCACTCTTGTCATAATATCTAGTGAAAAGAAAAAGAAGATTACTTGCACCGTCAGCATAGGTACTTCCAATATGGTTGGGGCTCTGTCGTTGTCCTTCACGAGTTTTTGCAATGTGGCGGGATCAATGACGCTGATATCACCCAGCATTCCGATGTCATTCTCCGACGTCGCTTCGATGAATGGGACACCTTCTCCGGTGCATCTCACCACCATCTTCCCGTCGCTACACATGACAAGTCTGCCCGCAAACGGATAGAACTCGACCAATGCCTTGGCCAGTGACTCTCTCATTGTCTCCATCAGTGCGAAATGCCTTCCCTTCTCTTCACCTTTGAAGGCGAACACGATCTCAATCACGTAAGGGAAGGTCTGATCGAGGTTCGAGAGAGCGTAGAGCCCGCCAAACGTTTCCCTTGCTGGATAAACACTAACCACATTCGTGATCTTCACGTTGAGTTTTTGCGTAGCTCCGATGTTTCTTGGCTTCTCATTTCCTGCTTCTTTGAACAAAATAACAGAAGTTAAATTTGCATTATTTGTAGGCTTTGGTGATACATGGGTAATGTACATATGGTTTATCAAATCTATATTCTTCTTAGTTTAGACTAGAGGGAGATTTAGAGACATGGCTCAAAATTGGAAATATGTGTTTATATTGGTTGAATGAAAAATTCATGGTTTTGTCAATTAATGTATAAATATTATTAATTATACTATAATATATACAGATTGAGTAGGATATACGAGTCGTGCATATCCGGACATAAACAAAATTCACAATGTACATACTACGTACCGTCCTTTCTTTGATGCTCGAATGTCCCTTTGAGAATTGCAGTAGCCATCCTGTGGATAACATTGATGAAACATTAAGTAAATCAATCGATTAATCAACGAAAAATATTTTCATTATCAATAACAATCTATACCCAGACATTCATTTCATTAAGCGATACAATCGATCGTTTTTAGGGAAATACTTTCCAAATTATTGATTTTCCATGAAATAGACGCATCCATGGATTTTACAATCAGGTCGTCGAACTTTGATTTTTATTATTGATACTAAACTTTCATTTATCCACAATTGATGGCACTCCAATTGAGATCTGGCCAACATTCCCGTCACTTCCTACTCGACAGAGACACAACAAATTTTCTCATTCTTATAAATATCCTAAAGGTAATAGGGTTAATACTACGAAAAACTCCAAACTGGTGCACTTATAACTAATTTACCTCAAATTAATTTTTTTAACTACAAAAAATCCCAAACTGATACACCTGTGATAAATTTACCCTAAATTTATTTTCATTAAATTTTATTGTGAAATTACTTTGTTAAATGATACACGGCAGTTAATAGATATGTTGGTTGTATGTTTTACCCTCCTTTTGTCTCAGGTGTATCAGTTTGTGATTTTTTTAGTATGAATTCTATCTAACGGAAATTAACTGAGGGTAAATTTATCACAAATGCACCAGTTTGAGATTTTTGGAAGTCAAAAAATTAGTTTGAGATAAATTTGTCACAAGTGTACCAATTTAGGGTTTTTGGTGATCAAAAAATTAATTTTGGATAAATTTGTCACAGGTGTACCAGTTTGGGATTTTTCGTGGCATTAAGCCTATTTAAATTCATGTCAATATTCTAATAAAAAAATCTCTACTTAAAACTCATTTACAAATATTTTCTCATTCTCATGAAGTCAATTCTACTATTATCAGACCCAAAAAAAAAATTCTACTATTATAACCACGAGATTTTTCTCTGAACTATTACTTTTTCTTGGTAAAAGCTCTTAAATTTTCGTTCCGAAAAAAGAAAAAAAAACTTGAATGCATATTTAATGTGCGGGAGAAAAAGGCACGTACCTGAACACTTTCAACAGTTGAAGCTTCGAATGTTGAGTACAGCAACTGGAGCATGTCTGTATTTATATGTGGGAGGGTTGATGGGTCTTCATGGCCAAATCCTAGGTCAAACCAGCAATGTGGGTTCCATGCATTAATATATTTCAATACAAGATGCTTTAAAAATTGAAATTGGCTTTGAAGACCCAAATCCATTTTTCATCCTCTTGGTTTTATCAAATTAAAAATTCGCGAATAAAATTATAAATGAAATAGTTGCTAATAGGGATTTGCTAGCATAACCATCTTTGAATCACCGAGTCACAAATTCTTGAAGGAGTGAACCTTATAACAATTTATAATTATTTGTTATTTATTTTTTGTGGTCTAGAACAGACTGTTATTCTCGTGGTAGGTTAAATACTGTCATTCAATCATTTCTCCTGCTAATATTACTTACGGGCACGACAAGGAACTTCTTTTTTAATTCCTAATTGACTTTATAATATATAGTTCCCGCCTTGCACGGTGCTAATTTTACTTGCTTTTTAAAGTGCTCTATATTGCAAAAGCCAAAATAAAGGGAAAAGGTACCCAAAAAGAATTAATTAATTACTAATAGAAAGGGGAATGAAATTCTCTTGTTTAACCTCGAAGCATGTGAATGGCACACCTCGTATTTGAAAAACCTCAATTGGTTTTTCAGATTCTTGGTGCTCCAATGGGCCAAAGAATCTGCGTATTACCATTGTAAAGAGCTAGTGGTTTTCATTTGGTACTGTTGAAGCCAGGTTATACGCAACAAGCAATCTTAGGGTCCATTGATTCCAGAAAACACTTGTCCAACCAAGGTTTTGTCGGCCCAATTGCCTTCAAAAGAATACCAATTTTAAAGTAGGGTTAATACCACGAAAAATCCCAAATCGATATATTTATAACAAATTTATTCCAAACTAATTTTTTGACCGCAAAAAACACAAAACCGGTACACCTATGACAAATTTATCCCAAATTAATTTTGACCATCAAAATCCCCAAACCGGTACACTTGTGACAAATTTACCCTCAATTAAATTGGATTAATATCACGAAAAATAAAAAATGGTAAATCAGTACACCTGTTAACTGCCACGTGTCATCCAACTTAGCAATTTAATAGTAAAATTTAACGAAAACTAATGAAGGGTAAATTTGTAATAAGTATACCAGTTTGGGGTTTGGGGTTGTAAAAAATTAGTATGGGGTAAATTTGTCACATGAGTACCGGTTTTGAGTTTTTCGTGGTATTAACCCTTTAAAATATCCCAATTTTGGCCCGAACTTTTTCTTGTCTTGTGGAGAGCACCAACTTTCAGTCGGTACCTAAATTTGTCCCCAAGTTTATGTCCAATAATGCCGTTAAAGATTCAACGTGTCATTCCACATATACTCAACGGAAACTTGACGGGGCCAGATTTAAGTACCGACTGAAATTTTGTGCTTTTATAGTAGACAACAAAAAGTTCGGGTTAGAATTGGAACTTAATCTAAAGTTTATGTTTTTTATGAGATAAAAAATTGAGCCAAAATTGGGATACAAGTTAAAATCGGTGCCTTTTTATTAGACAAAAAAAAGTTTGGATCGAAATTTGGGACCAACCTAAAATTGGTGCTTTTTAACGGAATTAAGCCATAATTGTGCATCGCTTGGTGCTGCCTAGAACAATAAGGTTACAACAAAATAAATGTTTTGCTCAAGACAATTGGGTATTTAAATCCCAAAAAATGATTCGCCCATTTTACAGAATTTAATTTGACGCCCACATATTCGCGACTAAACTATGGCCGAATGACAATATTCAACGTATCATTCCACGTGTCCTCAGCAGAAACTAGATGAAGACTAGATTTGGGTACTCAAAATTATGTGCTTTTATATTAGACAAAGAAAAGTTTGGGTCAGAGTTAGAACTCAATCTAAAGTTTATGTTTTTTTACGAGACAACAAGAAAATTGTGCCAAAATTGAGACATGAGCTAAAATTGATGTCTTTTTATGAGACAAAATAAAAGTTTTGATCAAAATCTGGGACCCACCTAAAATTGATACTTTTTAACGGAATTAAGCCATTAATTGTTCATCATTTGCTGCTAATTAGAACGACAAGGTTACATATATATATATATATATATATATATATATATATTTGCTCAAGACAATTGGATACTTAAATCCCAAAAAATGATTTGTCCATTTTGCAGAATTTAATTTGACGCACATAGCTTTGCGACTAAACCTATGGCCCAAGACCTTGGCGCCGAGCTTAAAACCTTATGGCCAGAAACAAGATTGAAAGATTTTATGGAATCACTGTCAACTATTCTAAAAGCTTAAGCTATTAGATAAATGCGTGATTTATTATTTAAATATTCTAATACTTCCCCTCAAGCTCAGTTTGGTATTTTTGTCAATAGTACGTGTGGAAATATTTAATTAGAGAAGTAAATAGGGGCTTGGAAAATTCGAATTCAGGACCTCTTACTCTAATACCACGAAAAATTTTATGAAACCACTGTTTTTTTTTTTTTGATAACCCAGGGAACGCCCGCACGGCCGACAGCCGGGGAGTAAACCCTGGGGGCGTCACGTGCTAGCCACCACACACGTGCCACCGGTTAAGTCACCCTGCGGTGCCCGGAATTCGAACACTCAACCTTTTGCGAGAGGAAGAGTGCGCATTCCAGCAGCGCTACCCAGGCGGGTGGTTTTTATGAAACCACTGTTAACTATTCTAAAAACTTAAACTGTTAGATAAATGAGTAATTTATTATTTAAATATTCCAACAAAGACCCAAGCAACCTAACTTGGTGACCCTGATGCCTGGACCCGAAACCCTTCATTAGTTTCCAAAAACAAGTGATTTTCCACCAATTTTAAAGTCCATGCAGGATTTGGCTCGTGACTTCGTGTTTGCGTTGCTTCACACGGGGCTAGTGGATGTTTGATCTGTCTACCCTTCCTCCACGTGTCGTCTTTCAGATCATTACCGGTTTGCCTGCAAATATGCTTTATTGTTTTTTTACCAACAATTAAAACCCATTTTCTCTTCATAAATCGTTCACAAAAATCGTAGAGAAATATTATCAAAAAGCATGATGGTTCTTTAATTATACCGTGATATTTGATTCGCCAAGTACATCAGTATTGTATATTCTTCCGTATGTGATGCATAAAATCTTAAAACTTATCTCGAAAGTAAAATTGAATTTTTTAAGAGTGTAATCAAATCTTAAAATTTATCAAATTAATGAAATCAAATCCCTCCGTTAACTCTGTCCAATTTAGCTAAAGAAAAATGCTAATGTGACTTTTTTTTATTACTTCCTTCATACACAAGGAGCCGATGTGGCATCCACCAAGCGCCATATATGAAAAAAAATTTAAAAAGATAAATGGATAAAAAAAATTTAGAAAAAGAAAAAGGATAAGAAAAGCAAACTTTTCATCTTCTTTGTTGAGCTCACATCACCCGATTAAGATTATGTTTATTGTTCATCTCCTTCTTCAAGCTTGGCTGTGGCTGCTCAAGCTTCATTAAATTCGCGGCCATAGCCTCTCAAGCTTCTTCGAGCTCTCGACCATGGTGCTCAAGCTTTGTTATATATTTCCATTGTCAGTTCCCGCTGTTTTGGGAGACTTCTTTCTTGACAATGTGTAAGAAGTATCATTGCATGTATGCAACATCATAGATCCATTTGGGTGTAATCAAGAACCCAGTGCCCAGAACCAGAAAGATCAGCTTTTGTCATCTCACATTAGTGGACGGATTAGGAGACATTGAATCTGATTAACTACATTACAAAAGGAAGAGCTTCAAATGCTTGATGAATTCCTTGGGCTTCTCCAAGTTCGCAGCATGCCCTGCATTCCTGATCTCCACAAGTTCAGCATTCTCCCCAATGTGCCTGACCCAATGCGAGCATTAGCGTCGGAGACGAACGGAGTATCTTATGCACCGGTGGTGATATCATGTATCAAGGGAAAATGAAAATAGGAAAAAGGGAAGTGGATGGTTTCAAATAAATTGAAGCTTCACCTTCATAATCTGTGACCCAGCTCCAGAGGGAATATCTGATCTTGCTCTCCCCATACCAGCAATGCGGGCTGCTCAAAATTAGGAGGCATGAATAGGAAAACAATGTTTAGGAGTTTGATTCAGATAGATTCATGTGGAGAAGAAATAATGATTCTATAAATCTTTGCGAAGTTATAAAATGGAGTGGATTTTATCTGGAAAATTGTCTAAAAAGTCCTAAACCTATTGCACTTTTATCAATTTAGTCCTAAACCTTTCAATTTTGCCAATTGAATCTTAAACCTTTTCACTTCCTGCTAATTGAGTTCATCCAGCCAATTTTGACTAGAAATCGTTGATGCGGACATTTCTGAATAATATTCTAATAATTTCTGAATTTTTTATGGTTTTTTTCCTTTTCTTTGTTTTTTTTTTTTTGGGTTTCAGAGTAAGGGTTGGCAAGGGTGGCCGGCCAACCCTCACCGACTTTGGGCGAGGACTGTGAGGCTTTCGCTGGCCAAAGCGAGGAAGTGCCTTGCCTAGGGCCGGCGAGGCCCACCAAGCCCTCGCCTAGAACCCTCACAGGATCTGGCCGAGGGCTCTCGTGCCCTCACTTTGGTTGACGAGGGCGTTGCAGCCCTGGATTGGCAAGGGCCGCGATGCCCTCACTGAAAGCCAGCGAGGATCGCCAGCCTTAACTTCAAAACCCAAAAAAAAAAGACAGAGAAAAGGAAAAAAAAAGAAGAAAAAAACCAAATAAATTAAAAAATTATTAAAATATTCATGTCAATGCCACGTGACCAATTGGCGTCTAGGTCAGTGATTTCTCGCCAAAATTGGCCGACTGTCAACTGCAATGAGAAGCTTTGCTGTCTCATGAGGATCAATTTCGAGAGCTTTGGTTCTCAAAATCCACACGAGTGCTGACATGACTTCGAAGCTCGTAAGGACTATGGAGGAGCCGTTGTGGATTGTGATTGTTGATACTTTCTTCAGTTGAACGAGAGTGAGGGATTCGAAGCAGGATGATTTGTAGACAAGGGGCTTGCTTTGGGGGTCGACTATGCTTTCGGACCACAGATCTCTCGGAACATACTTGTGGTGGGGGAGATCGACACGTGGAGGTCGCCTCGGGCACAATACCGATCAATCGAGAAAGGGAAGAATCGATAATGGCTTGGCTTGAGCAACGTCGGTTCAGCAAGTTAAGAAGTCCGTGAGGTTTTTACCATCGACGATGACTTGATTCATGAGAATGCCGAGGATGATCCCCCCGCACTTGAATGTTGTCACCTGGATTATAAGATATACTGAAAGCGGGGATGTACAGAATTAGATCATATTCAAACGGGCCCTCTAATAACAAGAAGTTACTCAGGGAACCAATAGTGTATTAAACTAAACAAAACTGTCAGATTTGGTGAGAACCGCCATCTTCGAATGTCCATATTTAGCCTTATTCCATATGCTACAATCAGTAGTAATTTCTCCTAACGTCACTGTTTCCGGTGAAAAATAAAAGAAAAAAACATTACCTGCACAGTCAGCAAAGGTTTTTCCAATATGGTTTGGGCTCCATCGCTGTGCTTTACGAGTTTTCGCAGCATTGGCGGATCGATGGCACTGATGTCGCCCAGCATTTGGATGTCGTCTTTTGTCATCGCTTCGACGAATGGGACACCTTCTCCTGGGCATCTCACCGCCATCTTCCCGTCATTCCCCACGACAAGTCTGCCTCTGAATGGATAGAACCCGACCACTACCTCGGCCAGCGATTCGCTGAGCATGTCGGTTGCAGCGAGCTTTGAAAAATTTATGACCTTTGATAGTATACTAATAAATTGAATGATCAAGAGAAAGTTTTATGACCTTTGATAGTATACTAATAAATTTCAATGATCGCCGGTATAACCCACCCATTCTAAAATGAGCTCTTGAAAGTCAAATGGCAGCAAGCTGGAGAGAACAAGAGTATACATTAGAAACTAACCAGAACACTTGCCCACGCGGACTTGTTTTTCCAGGATTATTAAAAAGTTGTATTTTGTTAAAAAAATTCTCTAGTCTTGTCCGATCACTGCTTAATAAAAATTATGTATTTATAGAATTTTAGAAAGTGACTATAATCATGAAAGCTAAATAGGCAGAAGGAAATATCAAATGAAAGCAATGCATATCACTTGGTTGATAATAGTGAATGGTATTATCAAATTTTTTTTCACTCTATATTATCTTCTAAACGCATTATTAGATTTTTTTCTATATATATAGTACATTACATGTCATGCATAACAAAGTCAATAATCTTACCTAGATAGACACGTTATTTTCTGATTCTCATAAAGTCAATTTTATTACTTGTCATTACTTTGGATGTTACTAAACTTAATCACTATTTGCACTTAGTACACAGAATCAAATTCTAGGTTTTAGGGTTCTTATCTTGTTGCTATGTCGTCGTTGGTTCTCCACATACAACATTGAAGGACAAAATTTGCAACACTGATAAGTACAAGCCGTGGATTCATTTGCAAGAGCCTGACACCATGTTCTGAACGACTTGAGCGCTAACATGGTGAACAATGGTTTTAATTGCTACAGCAAAGCCAAAAGCTCCGAAGAATCGTGTTATGGCCACGGAGAATGCAATGGGGCTTTGGAAAATGAGGATTGTGCATCGTGCACAAGTTCTGCTAAGCAACGAATCAAAAAAGAATGCGACGAAAGCATCGGAGCTCAAATCCAACTTCAAGATTGCAAAAATTAGATACGAAAATTACTCATTTTTCAGAATAATGGAAGTGTTTCCTACTATGAACTTTGGATGCTCTAAACAACTATTCGTGATTTGGAACGGCGAAATTAGTATCAAGATTCGACATGATCGATTAGGGAGATGGGCCTAAAAATATTTACATGCGCCCATTCATTATTAAAACAAATTAATAAATTCCTATGTACAAAAGATTGGGCCTATGTGGGCCGGGGCTCTCTCAAAGGACAAGAAATTTTGAAAAGAAAATCACTTGCGAAAGCCCATCCTCTTTGTGTGTCTCTCACAAAGGACAAAGATTTTTGAATTATAGGAGATCGCTGGGCTGTCAAATATTACACTAGCAACCTATTTAGCCGGAAGATATAAAAATGTTAATATGAATTAACATTTTATTAAAAAATTTAAGCATGAATTTTTACTGGAATTTGTCACCTGGAGAACTTAAGTGATTGTTCTTTCTCCTATTTGGCACTTAAGTGATATAACAAAAAAAAATTGCACCAAAAGTAAATGCCGTACTAAAGTTGGGGGTTTTTCTTTCGCTATTTAAATATATAGTATTTTTATAAATTTTAGAAAGTGACAATAATCATGATATTAGATTGGAAATGGTCGTTCGGTCTCCCTTTGGTTTGATTAGTGGTATAACAAAGGTCCTCTCCACCTTTTATTCAGCAATGTTGACATCTACCAATCGCGGATTCCCCGAGATACCTTTGTTCGAGACTTTTTCGATCAAACATGGCAACCCTCAAACACATTGGACACTATACTTAGCTGGTTGGACTTAGCACCAATCTTTGAGGAAAATACTCCGGACAAACCTATTTGGACCCCTCATTCGTCCGGCTCCTTCTCGGTTTCGTTGGCTTGGGATCACATCAGAACAAAAAGGCGTCCAGTCCCTTGGCACTCCTTTATTTGGGGTCATCATATAGTCCCTCGGCATGCCTTCCTGTTATGGCTAGCAACTCTTAACCGGCTGCCTACCCAGGTATTTCTCTTACAAAATTGTAGCATTGACACAGCATTATGTCCCTTTTGTGCTGATACACCAGATTTGGTCAACCATCTCTACTTTGAGTGCACGTATACTAGCAGATTGGCATCTTTCTGAGCTTCAAAATGTAACCTGCCATGGCGTAACCGTCCTTGGCAAGACAACATTACTTGGATAATGAAAGTCAGTGGAGGATCATCCTTTGCCCATTGCCTATCTAGGTTCTCTTTCGCTGCATTATGTCACATAATATGGACTGAAAGGAACAACTCCTTATTCAGAAACAAGAATCTCTATATCCCCGGCATGCGCAAGCATTTGATCAAAGTGGTGAAGGATAAAGCCATATCCTTTGGGCCAATTGCGGACACAATCAAGAACCGCAAAATGCAAAGAAATTGGGGACTCCCTCAGACAATCTTTGAAGCTACGCCGATGACTCATTAGTTTTGGTCTCTAGTCCCGCTCAAGTATTGCTACCTTGTACGCCTCTTGTATATTTTTCTTGCTAAGCCATCCTTGACCCCCATCGGACATTTTTTTGTCCTATTCGGGTCGAGGTTTGTCTTCAGTGCTTCTATGTATTTGGTGATTTGAAAAGTAATATAGCCTTACCTTTACCAAAAAAAAGACAATAATCATGATATTTAACAAGTGGAAGGAAATTCACTTGAAAGCAATATATCATTTGGTTGATAATTGAAATTTATGGATTCATATGCCCTTATGTATGACTTTACTCTACACTTATCAAGTATCTCTTCATATTTCAAAGAATTGAATTTATCATAGGCTATTTGTATTCAATTTGACTCGAAATTTTCGGTTAATTTATTTAGTAATCATGAAGTTATAAGTAATCTCATTACATGTTGTATTGGGATGGAACCCCAAATAATTCTACTATTTATGGTGAAATGTATTGCAAGTGATAAAGTCAATTTTCATCTCTTTATATTATTTTATAGACACATCATTAGATTTTTCTATATATATACCACATCACATGTCATGCATAATAGAGGGCATTTTATGTGAATCGACATATCATTTTTTTCATTCTTGTGGAGTATATTTTACTACTTGTTACTTTAGATGGTACTGTAATAATATATATATATATATATATATATATATATATACTTGTTAATATTTTAAAATTTCTTTTTCATTCTCAAAAGTCAATCTTGCTATTTATCGTGGCGAGACTTTCCTCAAACTTCTACTTTTCTCATTCTCGTAGAGTTAATTCGCTACTTGTCGCTTTAGATGTTACTACATAGATGTAATATCTATAATTATGTCGATAATTTATAAAAATTTATGGTTAATATTTTTAAAACACATGGAGCCAACTTGGCTTTTTCTTCTTCTTTTTCTTTTTCTTTTTTTTTTCATTTCCACTTGTACTCCCCTTGTTACACTGTTCATCTTGTCCTCCGTGCGAATACGAGGTCGAGCTTGACATGCAGCAGAGCTTGATCCTCAGATCTAAGTTCGAGGTACTCGCCATGAGCGGGGCTCGACACCTAGATCTAAGGTCAAGCTCGAAACGCAGCCGGAGGTGGGCCCAGATGACGTAAAGCTTGAGCGGCATGGCCGAGCTTGCCCAAAGTAGATGAGAAAATATTCGTTGATTTACGGCTATAACGTTTAGGTATTTTTCTCTTCCTACTACTGAAAACTTGACAAGTTTCTGCTAATATGACATTTTTTCTTCCAACTACCGAGAACTTGACAAGTTTTCGCTTCACTGGAGTCGACCCTCGCCGTCGCTATCGGTGGAGTAGCCGGCGTCGTGCCCTTGACAAGTCATCCCTTACGCCGTCGCTCATGGTCGGCCCAAGCCACTCCTTCGCCGTCGCTTGTCTAGTTCTGGATCTGGAGTCGTGCTCGTCCAAAGCTGGATCTAGAGTTGTGCCTCCATCGTTGCTCCTCCATGGCCACGAGCGCTAGATCTAGCGACCACAGCTCATCCACAGATCCCACGAAGCCACCCCTTCGGCGTCGTCGCAGCTCATCCACGGGCTCTGTTTTTTCTTTTGCTTGCTAAAAATGAAGGGCGAAGCCCGAGGAAGAAGACTATCCCCGAAGGAATCATAAAAAATTACGGGGTAGCCTTCTTCTTTGCGGGTCATTACAGGACCCACCTCTCTCGTCTCTCCCTCTCCCTTTCACCTCTCATCTCTAGAAGACTATACCCAGAAAGAATGGTAAAAAAAAGATACGTACTCTCCCTTTCACTTTTCCTCCAACCCCAAGCATCAACCCAGAAAAAATCGTAAAAAAATGCTCCTTTTATTCAATTTTTTTCAAAATCAAAGAAACCGAAGGAGATTGACCAAAAACAAAAACGCAAGAGAGAACGGGAAGATGACAGAGGAGGCGGTGACCAAAAGAAAGAAACGTCGGTAAAATTCTAAACGTGTCAATGAACAAATAATATAATAATAAAAAAATATCATCCCACAAAAATTGATGATTAATAAATTAATTAAATATTAAAAATAAATTAATTTTAAAATTTATCTAACATATCAAAATAGAATTGAGAATAAATAAAAATTGACAATTTTAAAGAAATTTTAAAAACCAAAGGCAGGCAATCAACCAGATGAAATATGTTAGAGCATCCGATTTTACCATAACCACTTGATATGAATTTCAGATCATTATACATACAAGAACAATATCAAGCACATGATAACGGAATTCCCTAGTCTTTTTACTATCCTATCTTTAGGTATAGCAAACCTACTCAGTTTATCAATCCACTAATCTCTATGTGAATTTAAATAAACAAAAGTGTATTAAAATTTGTGAATATTCTTAGTTTACAATAAATCTTTGGGACCACCTTATAATCGAAAGCTATACAAATAACACGGTATATCTCTATCCACATTTAATGCATGGTTAAATATTATAAGGAGCAATTGCATATTATCACTTCTCAGTCTTAAACATGCACATCAGGTTATTCAAGTGGTGGCTAGTCACTTAAAGGCATTGAGCATAATAATATATAACACACATGAATGAAATCACTTGCAAAACATAAAAAGCATGAAATTCATATCATCATGGTTAGGTTACATCGTAGCCCTAACAAAAGAAAATTAAAACATAATAGAAGAAGAAATGAAAATATAAATTAAACCTAACATCTTGAATCAAAGAACAAAAATTCTATCATCACTTTTGTCTTCTTTTCAAAATACTTAAAAAACTCCCAAAACAATAAAATTTACGATCTAAAAGAAAACTAGTTGTATGTGTCCCCCAAGCTCTCAATATTATCGTATAAATAGGATAACATCTAAGACTCTTCTCATAATACAATTGTTTCCTTTTTGCATAAAACTAGGGAATAAATCGCAAAATTCCCAATCTGATATCCATATTGTAACTCTTCTCTAGGTAGCATATTCCCTTCCTTATTTTTGTCATATTTTCCTTATTTTCTCCATGTCTCATTATTCTGTGTAAACAAAGAAAATTTGAGTAAATAAAATGAAATCTAAATACTTTCTAACAAATATTGCATTATTTGTTGCTTAAAATAGGTAAAATAACTCTATTTTTATAGATTTATCAAGAAACCCATAAGATAGACCAAAAAATTGCTTCTTTTGTCCATAGCCGAGTTGCTCGTGGCCGGGTCACAAAGACGATGGAGGAGATGGCGATTGGACCTAGCAATGCCTGGCCTGGATCATGACACTGCCGACTCCGCCAGTGGTGATGGCGATGAGAGCAGAGATTAGTGATGCTTGGTGGGACTGCATTAGCAACGCGTGTCTTAATAAAGTGATGAAGCAATTTTCATTAGTCAAATTGATGAAGTTAGAGGAGGAACTTGATCGCATCAATTTGATAAGTTTTAAGACTCGATTGCACTTTTAAAAATTTTTAAAACTTAATTGAACATTTGCGACTAGTTCTAGGATTTTTAGTTCACTTACCTCTAAAACAATTAACAAAATTCCTAAATACAAAATATTAGGCAAGGGCGTCGCGGCCCTCACTGACCACAGGTGAGGGCTACACCATCGTGGCCTGGGCAAGGGCGACCATCACGCCCTCGCCCAGGCCGCAAGCCGCAATGGTGGCCCTTGTCGACCTCTTCCAGCTCTCGTTGCTCGCGGCTTGGGGGAAGACCGCCCTCATTAGCCATGGTTGAAGACTAGCCACAAGCCAAGGAAGGAGTGATAAGGTGCACCGAAGTTAGGGTAGTTAGCTATGAAACACCCTTAGACATGTGAATGATTGATTGTAGTTGAATAGGTTAAGTGCTCCTGTTTATTTGTGATTACTGACCTATTCTTATATTGTAGAAAGTCTTGTTAGACTATTGATAGCAGAATAAGCGCTCAGGACCAGGCTGCGATCGCTAAGGAAAAAGGAAAGTCCCATCAGGATGCTACAACCTCAAAAGAGAAGTCCAAGTAGGTTCTCCTCTAGTAAGTTACAGTTCGGTGTTGAGCCAAGAGAAGGCTATTGAAGTTTGACATAACCCGATCCAATGAGGGCGGGGAGTGATCGCCGGGGCAGAACCTGATCAGGGAACGGCTTTTGGCTAGGAAGTGGACACTGGGGCAAGAAGCCTGATCAAAGTGCGGCTTCTAGCAAGAGTGATCGCTAAGGTTAAAGACTTGAACAAGGTGTGGCTCTTGGCAGGCTTCTAGGATGGCGGATAAGAAAAGGAATAAACCGAACTAGGTACTGAATCGAAAGTAAGATGCGAACTGTTACTTGAAATGATAAGTATGATCTTCATGATTGTTATAAATAAGTAAACTATGTTTGAGGAAGATTTTATCAAAGTAGTGCAGCGGAAGCGTGGTCAAGCTTGCTGCACTCTAGTATGTTGGAACGAGGTTGGCGAAAGAAAGGTCGTTGGTCTAGAGCTAGTCCAAATTTCAGCGAATGCTATAAAGGTACTAAGGTAAGTTAAATTCCATGTACGTTTTAAATTTCAAGGACGAAATTCTTTTAGAGAGGGAGAATTGTAACATCCTCAATTTTAGTCTCTAGGAAATGGTTATGATTTAAGTTAGGTAGTTTTTCAATTGGGACCACTTTTTTACTCTTGTTTTGGAAAACCTAGTTTCGGATCCTTTGTACTCGTTCGTTTTGTTATTTTTGGGGAGACTTTTGTGATCCGAATTTCCAAACACTTCCTTCTTGAAAGTTTCTCCAAACATCTTAACGTTTTACATACTTTAATTTCAGAATTTTTGGACTTGATATGAGTGGTACGATGACCTGATTTTCGGACCGAGTAAAACTATCTAGAATGGGTATTTTGGTGATGTTTATCCTTTCTTTATTTTCTATAAGATTTTCTGAGCCGATTTTAGAAAGTTTCCTACATAAAAGTTGTTTAGAATTTCTTTTTCTATAACATATATAAATTTGGAAATTTTTCGAGATGATTTAGATTCTGGACAGAGTTTACTTTGAGAAACAAGAATTTTGCTCCAGTAAACTGTTTTTGGTCTATTTTTGAGCTACTAAAAATGGTATTTATAAAAAGATTCCGATTTTGTGTTTCTCATAAAAAAAATGTTTGTTAAGGCCTTGTTTATGACATATTCAAATTTGAGAATTTTCGGAGTCCATTTACTATGCTTTCAAGTCTGATTTCGTGAACAGTGCAAAGATATCCGGTTTTGTCAGATTTCAAAGATTTATCAATTTCTATATGAGAACGTTGAAATCTCGACTTAATGTCTTTTGGTAATATTTGAGGACATTCTTGCGTCGAACCTCGGGTTGAACGAGATTATTATACGTATTTTATCATGAAAAACCCTTGGAAATCATGGAATTGATTATGATGTGGGTTTGCGACTTAAGTGTCGATTAATTGTTATTGTGCAACCCGATGGAGCTAAGTTATTATGAGCTGAACCGACATTTCTAGAAAGCCAAAATAGGCTTCACGTTTGTTTAATTAAGAAATTAAAAGATAAGCTTGACTAAGTCAAAACTTAGTTACCAAGCCGCATTAATTAGTTGGATTTTGAGGCCCCCATCGTCATGACACATTAAATGACCATGACTTTGGAGTCCTATCATGATGACACGCCTTAATTAAGCGTAGACTTTAGGGACCCCTTTCATAATTACAAACATTAATTGGCCAAGCCAAGGGAGCCGAGAGAAAGGCCATTCGGCCAGAGAGAGAGAGAGAGAGAGAGAGAGAGAGAGAGAGAGAGAGAGAGGACCAATAAGGTAAGGATAAGCTTGGCGTTTTCATTATTTTAGTTCATTAATAGCATTAAATGCATGCCATGATGACTCTTGACTTAGAGTGTCACGCCCCGCGCTTCCCGGCGCGCCACATCCCTCGCAAGGTCGATTTGCGTGCGACGTCCTAGGACGCGTCGCCGACCCAACACCAAATACAAAGATATACAGCACATGCGGAAGCAATTGAAACCACCCGTACATATATGAATACATAACCAAGGGTAGTCACAGAAATCATCACTTGCACTAGCACTGAGAATCATTTACAATATTCATATACAGCCCAACTACCAAAAATCAAAAACGGTTCAAAGCCATTACTGACAAAAAGAGATAGGTGGCTCGGGGCTCAGGCACTACAACTAGCCGGGGGCTTCTCCCAAAAATGTGTCAACACGCCTGTCATCCTCAAGGCCGGGGATCTGAAAAGTCGGTTTTACAACAACCGTGAGAATAAATCTCAGCGAGTAATTCCCTAAACCTAAACTAGGCTAACATGCACGTCCTGACAAGTACTAGACAGACAGCACACGGTCTAAACAGTACATGACTCAGGCTCTCATCCCGAATCTAGAAATTACATAACCCTGCAGGTTAGGCATTCCAGGAATAATAGCAATCACGCAACAGAACTTAATCACAGTACATATACACGCATTTCTATGCCACGACGCATGTTATGCATATGCTAGTGCTCGCACTCATGCTCATGCCTCATCAATGCATTACCGCATACTTGCACACTAGCACTCAGCCATTTCTCAATTTCTCCTCCGACCCGCGTTAAACGCATCAGGTCCGACCCGCGTAATACGCATCAGGTCCATCACTTCGAGATCGATCTCTAGCCCGCAGGCTCATGCCACACAGCCCGCGTAAAACGCATCAGGCCGGACATCTTCCGGTAATCCGGGCATCGTCCCGCGTAACACGCCTCAGGACGGGTTCACTACCCCGCGTAACACGCATCAGGGTTTATTGTGATCACACATTCACAGGCACAAATTTTATCTGAACCCCGCGTAACACGCATCAGGGCAATTTAGGTGATCACAATGCACATGTCACTCGGCACACTTATAAATGCAAATGCCGTGCCAATGCTCATGATGCACATCCATAACTGCAGTAATCACATTTAGGCACTCACAATTTCACAATGAGCATTCAGTTCAATAAATCACGAACCCAATCGATCGAATCACCCAGTACAGTCATGGCACAAACTCGGCACGTAATTCATGCATATAATTCACTTAATTGAATCAATATGAAACTCATACACTCGAAGCCCGCCAAGCTATCCCATTCTTAGCCCCACTAGACATGCGACTTAGCATCATCAATTTAACCGCCAATAAGGCTCAATCAGCCCGTCAATTACACAGTGCAATCCTTCCCAGAATTTTCACGACTAAACCCCAAATTAATCACGTCTTACCCAAATCAAGTCCAGTTGTGGCCAGTCACTATACCACAATTTCTAAGCTGATAATTGTCATCAAAATACCCCATTATACTCCTCAAATATCATTCTAATTGACCACCACAGAAATCAATTACGGTGCGTATTAATATCCACATAATAAACCGGAACATTCCCAAACTCGAGCCAATTTATTCCAAACTGACCGGCCATTCATCGCGCCTCTCGGGCCACTAATCCTCCAATGATTTGTCACACTAATCCACCAAATCGATCACAATTTCCATCCCTAATCACTTTCACAATTAACCCCTAAATTACCCTAATTAACCCCTAAATCGGTCTAGAAATGTAAATTAGCCTAATTAGGGTTTAGGGTCAAACTCACCGGGTGTCCTACGCTTAAAACGGGCCAGACGAACTGATTCGGGTTCGGGTGAACAGTACCCGCTGGAACAGTGTCGCCGACGCCGGAAATGAACAGTAATGCCGGCGGTGAACAGTACGCCGGCGGTGAACAGTGGCGGGACCGGCGGTTCGGGGGCGGCAGCGACGCGGCGGCGAGGCTGGACAGTCGACCGGCGGGCAACGGGGCGAGCGGACGAGCCGGCGACGGCGGCTGGCCGGCGACGACCCCTCCGGCGAGCGGCGGAAAGGCGTGAGGGAGAGAAACAGGGCCGGCAACAGTAGTCACGTCGTCGGGGTTGTGGCCAGGTGGGCGGCAACGGGCTGGACAGAACGAAAGCAGCAGCGTCGCGGCGGCGGGGACGGCCGGGCGCGGCTGGGCGGCGATCGGGCTGAGGTTGCAGAGGAGGAAAGGAGAGGGAGAAAGGGATCAGGTGGGGCGACGGTCGGGCTGGCTGGTGGCGACGGCAGCGGAGCTCGCTAGCGGTGACAGCGGGCCGGCACGGCGCGACGGCGAGCTCGGGCGACGGTCGGCGGGTGGCAGTGGGGTTGGCTCGGGCTCGTCGGGGAGGCGGCCGAGGCGGCGACGCGCGGAGCTAGGGTTAGCTGAGCGGCGCGGCGCGGCGCGGCGGTCTGGCGACGGAGGCGCGCGACGGCCGGCGGCGCGCGGCGTCAGGGCAGAGGCGGAGTCGGCCGGGCGAACAGGAAACGAAGCAGAAGCCAGCGAACCAGAAGCAGTCCCGGGCGAGAGGAAGAAGAAGAGAAGAAGAGAGGAGAGAGAAGAGAAGGGAGAGATGTCAGGTCAGCGGTGGGCAGGTGGGCATGCAGAAAGGGAGAGAGGGGACGTGACCGAGCGTAGGGGGGGCGCACGTTCCCGAGGGGGGGAAAAGAGAGAGAGAGAGAGAGAGAGAGAGAGAGAGGGGGGGCTTATCCGGCCGAAGAGAGAGAGAGAGAGGAGAGAGAAAGATTTGAATTTTTTTAACTTAAAACGCGAACCAATGGACGCGATCCAAACCAAAAATCGACTTATCGGTGTCGATTAAATTTCGGAAAAAGGCCTAACAATTCCCGGAATTTCCCGAATAATATTCTCAGGCAATTGACTGAAATAAAATAATCCTAGTCACACTACGAGGGTGGTCTACCAGTCCAAATTCGTACCCGGTTCAAAAATCCACTTTTCCACTATCCCTGACAATCTCGATACTGGCCACAAAAATTTCGACACCGTCCAATTTATTTCGTCCTGAAACTCCCGGAAATCGACTGCCAAGTTCAGGGTGTAAATAACGGCCAAATTCGATCGAGTGTGATTCTAGCAAAATTTCTATTTTTAAAAATAAGAACCCGAGAGTGATCAGTTCCCGGGCGAAATTTTATTATAAGCGCACTGACGAATTACACGTTTTATAATTCCCAAAAATGGGCCAAAATCCGGACTGTTACATAGAGCACCTCTCTTATTGGCTTAGTCTAGGGTTTCTAGGAAGTTTCAAGGGTTTTATAAATAGCAAGAGACGCCCCCATTTCTCTTCTCACGCTATCATCTTCTCACGCCAACACCATCCACCATCTTCTTCTCCTTTTGTTTTTTGTTTTTCTCACGTTTTGGCCCGAGAAGCTCACGCCCAAAAAAGTCCGAAATCGACCCGTGTTTGTACTCGTTTTCACCCAAAAGCCCACGGTTAGGCCTTGGTAGACCTAGTCTTGGTTGGCCAAATAAGGAGAAAGCAAGGAGGAAGCCCGAAGATTTCTCGAGCTCACCTGTCTCTAGCCCGTTCTCTGGTTTTGTTAGTCATTGTATAAGTAAACTTCCTAATATCGGGAAAGGAAGTTGTGATACGTTGTGACACGGCTTGCTTGGACCGTTTCTCGGTCGTTTGGTTGTAGTTGGTTCATTTCTCGATTTAATCATGTTTCGTGTTTGACGTTTATTTTGGAGATAGAACCGAGACTTGAATAGCAAGGTGCACATGTTATAGCCATGCTTGATGTTTTCTTGTATGAACTTTGCTATTAATCTGCCATCGATGCTGGTGTGGTAAAGGTCGACTTGTGCTAACGGCGATCCTCTCGTCCTCGCTTGATATTAGTAGGTTTACTTACTGAGTCTCCTCGACTCATCCCCCGTAATTTCCTTTTCAAGTTCGAAGAATGGTGTCTCCCTTGACCCGGTTCAGCAACCCCGTGGAAATGAGAGTCGAAAGTGCTCACCGTGATAAATGTCCGAGAAGGCCGAGCCTACTGCTGGATCACGTCGTATATGATGATCGATGAGGGCCTAACAGACTTGGTGCCTCACCCGTATATAGCATGGCATGGCTACACTGACGAAGAATGGGTTGGACCCCTATGTGAGTTCAATGGACCTTTTGGCGGTGTAGGCAGGTCGAAAACCACGGCATGCCACGAGTGGGGTGTAGATCGGCCATGCGGACAGGAAGCAAGGAGGAGATGTGGATGGAGTTAGAAGAGAGAAGAGAGAAGAAGAAATAGAGGGGATACGATCACCCAATACGAGTTTTGCTATTCAGAGTGCGTGTGAAATATGTGTTGTTTGCCATGGCCCGAAGGGCTTGTTAAAACATGTTTGCATGCATTGTAAACATAAGATTTGCTCATGATGCTACTTGTCTAAATTCCGCTGTTGTTCTTAATGTGATTGTCCCGAAATTATGCTTTTACTTGTGCATAAAGAAAGATAACAGTGAACGAGACATCACATGAATGACCCCGAGGTGGGGGCGTTACATTAACACCACAAAAAATCCTAAAATGGTACACATAGGACAAATTTATTTCAAACTAATGTTTTGACCATCAAAAACCTCAAACTGATACACATGTGACAAATTTATCCTCCGTTAGTTTTTATTAAATTTTATTATCGAATTGCTAAGTTGGATGATACATGGCAATTGACGGGTGTGCTAGTTTAGGGTTTTACCCCTCTTTTTGCCACTGATTTACCAGTTTGTGATTTTCGTAGTATTAATTCAATTTAATGAAGGGTAAATTTATCATAGGTGTACTAGTTTGGGGTTTTTGATAGTCAAAAAATTAGTTTGGGGTAAATTTGTTATATGTGTACCACTTTGGGATTTTTTTTGTGGTTAAAATATTAGTTTTAGGTAAATTTGTTATAAGTATACTAGTTTAGGGTTTTTCATGGTATTAACCCCAAATTGACATTTTTTTCTATAACATTCCCTGTTCTAAGAAGTAATCCACTATACGATTGATGGAAGCACATATCAAATAGGGAAATGAGTAGAGAACGGTCCATTATTTCACAAAATGAACGGTCAGTTGCTAGCCACCAGTTTTAAAGTTGGAATGTGGGATACCGGCTTGCCCCGTTTCATATTTTTTTGTCTCTGACTTGGTGGGATTTCCACAAGTTTAAAATGGCACATAATGAGAGTTTTTTTTTTCAGTTTTATTTAAAGAAACAAATGATACTATTCAGACAAGATGAGATCCATTTTCCTATTTTATTTAAAGAAAGAAATGATAATATTCAAACAATAAGTAACATATGAAGGATTCAATTACAACTTTTAAAATAGTGGATATTTACTCCGAACAAAGATTGAAGAAGACTATGACGGGAGAGGGAGAGAAAAGGACTTTTGGTTGCTTCATGATTATGAGATTGATCTTGTAATGTTTCAATTCCTTGCATATCTTCATCTATGAGATTCGAATACATAGGGTAATTTTTCCGTCTGCTAAATTATTATTTATATTTTGATCCTATCTTTAATTCATCTGTTTTTATATAGAATTGATATCACTAGTTTTGATTTTCGGTCATTAGAGAATCCCTCTAGAGCTATTTCATTTGATTGAAAAGAATGAGGAGCCATTCATTGCACAATGAATTTGTTATTAGTTATAAAGTCAACATTTCAAGTGCTTTTCATTTTTGAATTTTAATAGATCTTTCCAATGACATTAATGATTTCCTTTTAGTTAGTTTAATATTTTTCTACTTGTAATTAACTATATTTCGGTATTTTAATTTTTTTTCTTTTTATATTCAATAAATTTCGCTTACTGGAATTGGTGAGGGTTTCCCTTTTAGATTGGTACTTCTTGCGCCCTTTTTAATCCTCTAATCTTAAATAAAGCCAACAAAAAAAAGGTAACAATGGAAAGTCAAAAAAAGTTTAAACCGGACAAAGCAGTGTGCAAGTTTCCTCCATTAAATATTGTGGCTAGTATTGCACCATCAGAATTTTATTCTTACGGCACCGTTATGGTAGCCGGGTCCTATCAAGTAACACAACAGGCACAAGTGGCCCAACGCCACCGTGTTGGTCCTACTTAAAACTAGAGGCACAAAAACTATAGACTTCACCACATGCCATCCGAAAACACACACAAGTATTCATATCCATGGGTGAGACTAGAGCTCGCTCTTCAGTGTGACCTCATGAATCAACTTCGTGAAAACATCCATGGCATCACCAGGAAGGCCCAGAGACACGACCAAGTTGTCGCTCCCCCTGCTGTGGGAAGCAACCAAGATGACATTGTTGGGGACCGTTGCCGGCGCCACCTGGAACGGCCTCCCGAACCCGAAATCCATGTTGTAGAAAGGGAGCCGACTCCACTTGCTGATGCAGCATGCAGTGCCCCCGCAATCGACCAGGACGCTGTTCAGCTCGACGTGGTCGATGGCCGACCTTATATAATTCTCTGTGACGGATTGGAGTGCCTCGTGCACTTTCCGGACAGCAAACGAGAAGGGCTTGTGGGTCAGTTTGCCCGCGCTGCACTCAGCACAGGACCAAGCAATGCCGTTCCCGAAATAGCCACCCGGCAACGGGGGGTCAAACTTGGGCCGACCGTCGACTGCAGTGAGAAGCTTCATTGTCTCGTGACGGCCGATTCTGAGAGCTTTCGTTCGCGAAATCCACGCGAGCGCCGATATGACTTCGAAGGTCGTAGGGACTATGGAAGAGCCATTGTGGGCTGTGATTGTTGACACTTTCTTGAGTAGAATGAGAGTGTGTGGCTTGAAGCAGAATGATCTATAAACAAGGGTCTTGGTTTGGGGGTTGACTACGCCTTTGGACCGCCGATCTCTTGGAGCATACTCGTGGTGGGGGAGATCAATGCGCGGAGGTCGCCTCGGGCACAACACCGATCGATCGAGAAAGGGAAGAACTGATGGTGGCTTGGCTTGAGCCAGGTCGGTCCAGCAAGCTATGAAGTCCGTGAGGGCTTTGCCATCGACGAGGACGTGATTCATGACAATGCCGATGACAATCCCTCCGCACTTGAATGTCGTCACCTGGACCATATGATAAACTGTAAACAGATATCTCCTGACATTACTCTTTTCAGTGAAAAGAAAAGAAGATTACCTGCACCGTCAGCATAGGTACTTCCAATATGGTTGGAGCTCCGTCGCTGTGCTTCACTAGTTTTCGCAGCGTGGCGGGATCAATGGCACTGACATCGCCCAGCACTCCGATGTCATCTTCTGACATCGCCTCGACGAACGGGACACCTTCTCCGGTGCATCTCACCACCATCTTCCCATCGCTCCCCACGACAAGTCTGCCCGCGAACGGATAGAACTCGACCAATGCCTCGGCCAGTGACTCTCTGATCGTCTCCATCGTGGCAAAATGCCTCCCGCTCCCTTCGCCTTTGAAGGCAAAAACGATCTCAATCACGTAAGGGAAGGTCTGGTCGAGGTTCGAGAGAGCGTAGAGCCCGCTAAACGTTTCCCTCGCCGGAGAAACATTAACCGCATTCATGATCTTCATGTCGAGTTTTCGCATAGCTCTGATGTTTCTTGGCGTCTCATTTCCTGCTTCTTTGCACAAAACAATAGAAGTTAAATTTTAATTATTTGTAGGCTTTGGTGACTAATGTACATGTAGTTCATCAAATCTATGTTCTTCTTAGTTTGGACTAGAGGGAGATTTAGAGACATGGCTCAAAATTGGAAATATGTGTTTATATTGGTTGAATGGAAAATTACATAGTTTTGTCAATTATGTATAAATATATATTAATTATACTATAATATATACATATTGAGTAGGATATACGAGCCGTGCATATTCGGTCATATACAAAATTCACAATGTACATACTACGTACCGTCCTTTCTTTGATGCTCGAATGACTCGAATGTCCCTTTGAGAATTGCGATAGCCATCCTGTGGATAACATTGATGAAACATTAAGTGAATCAATAGATTAATCAACAAAAAATATTTTCATTATCAATAACAACTTATACCTAGAGATTCATTTTGTTAAGTGATACAAGCGATCATTTTTAGAAAAATATTTTCTAAATTATTGATTTTTCACAAAATAAATACATCCGTAGGTTTTGCAATTAAGTCGTTGAACTCTAATTTTTATTATCAATACTAAACTTTCATTTCTTCACCATTGATGGCACTTTAACCGGGGTATGATCAACTTTCTAATCACATCAGACTCGACAGAGATTGCAACCAATTTTCTCCAAATATTTTCTCATTCTGAAAAAGTCAATTCTACTCTTATCAGACCAAAAAAAAAAAATTCTACTATTATAACCACGACATTTTTCTCCGAACTACTACTTTTTGATGGTAAAAGCGCTTTATTTTCCGTTCCGAAAAAAGAAAAAAAAAACTTGAAACCATATTTAATGTGCGGGAGGAAAAGGCACGTACCTGAACAATTTCAACAGTTGAAGCTTCGAATGTTGAGTACAGCAACTGGAGCATGTCTGTATTTATATGTGGGAGGGTTGATGGGTCTTCATGGCCAAATCCTAGGTCAAACCGGCAATGTGGGTTCCATGCATTAATATATTTCAATACAAGATGCTTTAAAAAATGAAATTGGCTTTGAAGACCCAAATCCATTTTTCATCCTCTTGATTTTATCAAATTAAAAATTCTCAAATAAAATTATAAATGAAATAGTTGCTAATAGGGCTTTGCTAGTATAACCATCTTTGAGCTATTGAGTCACAAATTTTTGGAGGAGTGGACCCCACAACAATTTATAATTATTTTTTATTTATTTTTTTGTGGTTCAAAACATACTGTTATTCTGGCGGTAGATTAAACACTGCCATAAAATTATTTCTCTTGCTAATATCACTTACGGGCACGACAAGGAACTTCTTTTTTAATTCTTAATTGAATGTATAATATACAGTTCCCGCCTTGCACGGTGCTGATTTTGCTTACTTTTTTAAGTGCTCTATATTGCAAAAGCCAAAATAAAGGGAAAAGGTACCCAAAAAGAATTACTTAATTACTAATAGAAACGGGAACGAAATTCTCTTGTTTAACTTCGAAGCATGTGAATGAGACACCTCGTATTTGAAAAACCTTAATTGGTTTTTCAGATTCTTGGTGCTCCAATGGGCCAAAGAATCTGCGTATTACCATTGTAAAGAGCTAGTGGTTTTCATTTGGCACTGTTGAAGCCAGGTTGTACGCACCATGCAATCTTAGGGTCCGTTGATTACAAACTACACATGTCTAACCAAGGTTTTGTCAGCCCAATTGCCTTAAAAAGAATACCAATTTTAAAGTAGGGTTGATACCACGAAAAATCCAAAACCGATATATCTATGACAAATTTACCCTGAACTAATTTTTGGACTACAAAAAACCTCAAACCGGTATACCTGTAATAATTTATCCCAAACTAATTTTTTTATCATAAAAATCCTCAAATCGGTATACTTGTGATAAATTTGCCCTCAATTAAATTGGATTAATTTAACGAAAAATCAAAAATGGTAAACCGGTACACCTGTCAATTGTCACGTGTCATCCAACTTAACAATTTAATAGTAAAATTTAACGAAAACTAACGGAGGGTAAATTTGTAATAGGTATACCAGTTTGGGGTTTGTCATTGTCAAAAAATTACTATAGGGTAAATTTATCATATATGTACCAATTTGAGATTTTTTGTGATATTAACCCCTTAAAATATCCCAATTTTGGTCCAAATGTTTTCTTGTTTTGTGGAGAGCACCAACTTTCAGTCGGTACCTAAATTTGTCCCCAAGTTTATGTCCAATAATGCCGTTAAAGATTCGATGTGTCATTCCATGTGTACTCGATGGAAACTTGACGGGGGCCAGATTCAGTTACCGAAGGAAATTTTGTAGTTTTATAGTAGACAACAAAAAGTTTGGATCGGAATTAGAACTCGATCTAAAGTTTATGTTTTTTATGAGATAAAAAAATTGAGCCAAACCACCCGCCTGGGTGGCGCTGATGGAGCGCCCACTCTTCCTCTCGCAAAAGGTTGAGTGTTCGAATCCCGGGTGCCGCAGGGTGACTTAACCGGTGGCACGTGTGTGGTCGCTAGCACGTGTCGCCCCAGGGTTTAGTCCCCGGCTGTCGGCCGTATGGGAATTTCCTAGGTTATCAAAAAAAAAAAATTAAGCCAAAATTGGGATACAAGCTAAAATCGGTGACTTTTTATGAGACAAAAGAAAGTTTGGATCAAAATTTGGGACTGACACAAAATTGGTACTTTTTAATTGAATTAAGCCATTAATTGTGCATCGCTTGGTGCTGCCTAGAACAATAAGGTTACAACAAAATAAATGTTTTGCTCAAGACAAAGGAAGTATCTTCACCAGTTCAGCATTCTCCCCAATGTGCCTGACCCAATGCGAGCATTAGCGTCGGAGACGAAGGAAGTATCTTATGCATCGGTGGTGACATCATGTATTAAGGGAAAATGAAAATAGGAAAAAGGGAAGTAGATAGTTTCAAATAAAGTGAAGCTTCGCCTTTATAATCTGTGACCCAGCTCCATAGGGAATATCTGATCTTACTCTCCCCATACCAGCAATGTGGGCTGCTCAAAATTGGGAGGCATGAATAGGAAAACAATATTTAGGAGTTTGATTCAGATAAATTCATGTGGAGAAGAAATAATGATTCTATAAATCTTTGCGAAGTTATCAAATGGAGTGGATTTTATCAGGAGAATTGTCTAAAAAGTCCTAAACCTATTGCACTTTTGCCAATTCAATCCTCAACATTTCCATTTTGCCAATTGTATTATAAATCTTTTTACTTCCCGCCAATTGAGTCCATCCGGACAATTTTGATCGAAAATCGCCGACGTGAATGCCGGCTAGCCAGGTGACGCTAACGTGAACATTTTAAAATAATATTTTAATAGTTTGTGAATTTTTTATGGCTTTTTTCCTTTTCTTTGTTTTTTTTTTTGGGTTTCAGAGTTAGGGCCTGCAAGGGTGGCTGGCTGACCCTTGCCGACTTTGGGCGAGGGCTGCGATGCCCTTGTCGACCAAAGCAAGGAAGCACCTTGCCTAGGGCCAGCGAGGCCCGCCAAGCCCTTGCCTAGTGCCCTCACAGGATTTGGGCGAGGGCTCTCTTGCCCTCGCTTTGGTTTGCAAGGGTGTCCCGGCCCTTGCCTCACCCAGAGTCAACAAGGGTCACCAGCCCTAACTTCAAAACCCAAAAAAAAGACAGAGAAAAGGAAAAAAAAACCATGAAAAAATTTAGAATTATTAAAATATTATTTTAAAATATCCACGTCAGTGCCATGTAGCCAGCCGGCTTTTACGTTAGTGATTTTCTACCAAAATTGACTGACGCTCAACCGCAATGAGAAGCTTTGCTGTCTCATGAGGATCAATTTCAAGAGCTTTGGTTCTCAAAATCCACACGTGCCAATATGACTTCGAAGCTCGTAAGGACTATGGAGGAGCCGTTGTGGGTTGTGATTGTTGATACTTTCTAGAGTTGAACTAGAGTGAGGATTCGAAGTAGAATGATCTGTAGACAAGGGGCCTGCTTTGGGGGTCGACTATGCATTCGGACCGCAGATCTCTCAGAACATACTCGTGGAGGGGGAGATAGACACGCGGAGGTCGCCTCGGGCACAATACCGATCGATTGAGAAAGGGAAGAATCGATAATGGCTTGGCTCGAGCAACGTTGGTGTTAAATATGTCTTGAATTTTATGTACTTGGTTCGGTTCATCATCCGACCCAACATTTTTTTTGTGCGACCCAAAAGTGGAGTAAAAATTGAGATTTAGTTCGTGACGCAGAGGGTTAGGCCGATAGGTCTAACTCGGAGCAAGCAAACAAATCTCTATAACGGACAACCCAAGTTGGAGCAAGCAAACAAATGTCTTGGGGGTAGTCCCCTGAGGAAATTTTTTGGGGAGTACTATTTCTACTGCGGTTAGGTTTTTTTATTGACTGAAAGATTTTCGTTTTGTGAGAGATTTGTGAGCCGTGAGGTTTTGTTAAGTCGTTTTTTAGATTTCTGAAAACTAGACTCTCTTTGATTATGGTGAAATCTTGTTTTACCTCGCCCGTGGACGTAATTCACTTTGTGATCGAACCACGTAAATCCTTGTGTTTTGCATTTGTTTTTCTGAGGTTGTTTCCAACAGTCAGTCCAGCAAGTTAAAGAAGTTTGTGAGGTTTTTACCATCGATGATAACGTGATTCATTAGAATGCCGAGGATGATCCCCCCGGCACTTGAATGTTGTTACCTGGATTATAAGACAAACTGAAAGCGGGGATGTACAGAATTAGGTCATATTCAAACGGGCCCTTTAATAGCAAGAAGTTACTTAGGGAACCAGTAGTGTATTAAACTAAACAAAACTGCCAGATTTGGCGAGAACCACCATCTTTGAATGTCCATATTTAGCCTTATTCTATATGCTACAATTAGTAGTAATTTCTCCTAACGTCACGTTCTCCGGTGAAAAATATAAGAAAAAAACATTACCTACACGGTCAGCAAAGGTTTTTCCAATATGGTTTGGGCTCCATCGCTGTGCTTCAGGAGTTTTCACAGCATTGTCGGATCGATGGCGCTGATGTCGCCCAGCATTTGGATGTCGTCCTCCAACATCGCTTCGACGAACGGGACACCTTCTCCTGTGCATCTCACTGGCATCTTCTCGTCCCTGCCCATGACAAGTCTGCCTGCGAATGGATAGAACCCGACCACTACCTTGGCCAGCGATTCTCTGAGCATCTCGGTCGCAGCGAAACGCATTCCCCTCCCTTCGCCTTTGGAGGCGAATATGATCTCAACCGTATCAGGCATGGTCTGGTCGAGGTTAGAGAGAACATGGAGCCCGGCAAATGTTTCCTCTGCCAGAGAAACGTTAACCACATTCGTGATCTTGACGTCGAGTTTTCGCGTAGCTCGGATGTTCGTTGGCTTCTCTTTTGTTGCTTCTTCGCACAAAAGCACGCATAATAGAAGTTAAATTTAATTATTTGTAGGTTTTGGTGATGCAAGGATAACATATATACTTTATCAAATTTATATCCTCTCTAAAGATTTAGAGACATGGCTCAAACATGGAAAATTGTGGGAATTTTCTCATTACAATGCGTCGTACTGTCGTAGAATTTGCTGGTTAAGTACAAAAAACTTTACGAAGTTAGTTTCTGCATATCTCAAGGTATGGAACTAATTAGTCGTACGTATTACAGTAAAATCTTATTGTTCTCCTCACTAATCGAGGTATCTTTATGAGAAAAAGTCTGCACGCAAATTGACCAGCCATATTTATTTATAAGTGGCGTGAGCATAATTGATAACCCGCACGTGAGCACGTGCGTTCACCATCATCTCGGAGTATTGGCTACATGAAAAATTACATGGTTTGTCAACTATGTATATTGGGTTAATTAATATTAGAAATCTCAAATTAACACATGATGTATTTATCCTAAACTAATTTTCGTCTCACCGTAAATTTTGAAATTAGTATTCATGACCCAAATCTGCCCTCCACATCATATATTCAAAACTGCTAACGGAAAGTAGATTTGGATAAGGGGTACCAGTATGAAATTTTAGTGAGATAAATATTAATTTGGAGTAAACATGTTCATAGGTATTAATTAGGGATTTTTTAGTTCCAAATTAATTTGGAATAAATGCGTCATGTGAATATTACTTTGATAATTATAATGGTATTGATCCATATATTTTATAGACGAATAGACGAGTATCTTCAGATTGAGCCGGACATGCAAATAATGAATATCCAGTCACGTGCAAGATTCACAATGTACATGCTCCGTACCATCTTTGCTCTGATGCTCAAATGACTCAAGTGTCCTTTTGAGAAATTCAGAATCCATCCTATTGACAACATCGACGAAATATTGAAAAATATCAATAAATTATACCAAAGTCGTAATTAAGGTTATTTTATCCTACACCTTTGTACTCTAAAGTTTAAAAAAATAACCACGCACAATTTTTAGTCTCTATCCCCAGATTCAAGATTAAATTATTCAGATATTACTTCGGAGAAGAAAAAAATTGTCAAATTAATTTCACTAGAACGGCGTAAATTTCTCGAATATCATAGAAAATAAATAATTTGGAAATATTTTCATAAAAATAATTATTTTTATCTCTTTGAAAATTTAGTCGGTAGCAAATGTTTTTATTATTAAGAACAATTTATGCCTTAACATTTTCGTTAATGATGAAATTATTTCTAATTCACTCTTTTGATACAACAACCGTTTTGAGGTAGTTTTCTAAATTGTGAATTTTCCATAAAATAAACACATTATTTTTATTGCAGGTGCTAAACTTTCATTTCTTCACAATTGATGGAAGTTTGAACGGGATGTGACCACATTTCCGGTCATCCTGACTTTGACAAAGACGCAGCCAATTTTCTGGATGTCATTGCCATTACCTTTTTCAACAATCTTTCCATTACAATTGGAAGATAGGACGTAATTAAACATGCTCTTAGGAGGGGTTGCTATAGGTATTAAGATTTGATTACCTGAGTGTCGAGCCATCAAGGTAGGGTGGTCGGGGCTGACCGGGCATCCACTTGGCCGAAATGGAGAAGCGTGACATGGCGTTTGCAGCGGTACTCGAGAGCGGGATTGCGGTGGCGAATTTCATCTTGAAAATGGCAATGATTGAGAATCGAGAAGTGTTCGTAGAATGTGGCGCGAAAGAGAGAGGCAGAGTGAATGCATGAATAATGAACGAAGTGGAAGTGAGAAGTTTGCGCAAGTTATAGGGGGAAGCACGTGAAACGACTGGAAGAGAGAAAAGTGGAAGGGAGAAGTTCGTGTTAGTTGTAGCATGGGCACGTGAAACAAGTGGAAGTGAGAAATTTGTACTAGTTGGCGAACCTAATTTTAGGTTGTATTGGCGTATCACCTATGAAGATGCAATGGCATAGGGTTACATGAATTTAGTCGATCTATTTTGTTAAAAAAATTCTCAAGTCGTGCCCGATCATTGCTTAATAAAAATAATGAATTTATAGAATTTTAAGAAAGTGACAATAATCACGAAAGCTAAATAAGCAGAAGGAAGTATCACTTGAAAGCAATGCATATCACTTGGTTGATAACAGTGAATGGTATTATCAAATTTTTTCACTCTATATTATCTTCTAAACGTATTATTAGATTTTTTCTATATATATATATATACTATATCACATGTCGTGCATAAAAAAGTCGATCTTACCTAGATAGACACATTATTTTCTGATTATCGTAAAGTTAATTTTACTACTTATTATTACTTTGGATGTTACCAAACTTATGCACTGTTTGCACTTAGTACGCAGTATCAAATTCTAGGTTTTAGCGCTCTTATCTTGTTGCTGTGTCGTCATTGATTCTCCACATACAACCTCGAAGAACAAAATCTGCAACACTGATAAGTACAAGCAGTGGGATTCATTTGCAAGAGCCCAACACCACATTCTGAACGACTAGAGCGCTAACACATTGAACAACGGTTTTAATTACTACAGCAAAGCCGAAAGCCCCAAAGAATCGTGTTACGGCCAATGAGCGTGCAATGGGGCTTTGGAAAATGTGGATTGCGCATTGTGCACGAGTTCTGCTGAGCAACGTATCAAAAAAGAATGCGATGAAAGCATGGAAGCTCAAATCCAACTTCAAGATTGCAAAAATTAGATACGAAAATTACTCATTTTTCAGAATAATGGAAGTATTTCCTCTATGAACTTTGGATGCTCTAAACAACTGTTTGTGGTTTGGAAGGGCGAAATTAGTATCAAGATTCGACATGATCGATAAGGGAGATGGGCCTAAAAATATTTACACAGGCCCGTTCATGATTAAAACAAATTAATAAATTCCTGTACAAAAGATTGGGCCTATGTGGGCCGGGGCTCCCTCAAGGGACAAGGAATTTTGAAAAAGAAAATCACTTTCGAAAGCCCATGCTCTTTGTATGTCTCTCAAAAAGGACAAAGATTTTGAATTACAGGAGATCACTGGACTGTCAATGATTACACTAGCAACCTATCTAGCCAGAAGAGATAAAAATGTTAATATGAATTAACATTTTTATTAAAAAATTCAAGCATTACTATTTGCCGGAATTTGTCACCGAAAGAACTTAAGTGTTTATTTTTTCTCCCATTTTGCACTTAAGCAATCCAATGAAAAAAAATTTGCACCAAAAGTAAATGCCATATGAAAATTGTGGCTTATTTTCGATATTTAAATATATAGTATTTTTATAAATTTTAGAAAGCGACAATAATCATGATATTTAATGAGTGGAAGGAAATTCGTTTGAAAGCAATATATATCATTTGGTTGATAATTGAAATGTATGGATTCATACGCCCTTATGTATGACTTTACTTTACACTTATTAAGCATGTCTTCATATTTCAAAGAATTGAATTTATCGTAGGCTATTTGTATTCAATTCGACTCGAAATTTTTGGTTAATTTCTTTAGTAATCACGAAGTTATAAGTAATCTCATTACATGTTGTATTGGGATGGAACCCGAAATAATTCTACTATTTATGGTGAAATGTATTGCAAGCAATAAAGTCAATTTTCATCTCTTTATATTATTTTATAGACACATCATTTGATTTTTCTGTATATATACCACATCGCATGTCATGCATAATAGAGGCGATTTTATGTGAATCAACATATCATTTTTTTCATTCTTGTGGAGTATATTTTACTACTTGTTACTTTAGATGCTACTGTAATATTTTGAAATTTCTTTTGAAATTCTCATAAGTCAATCTTGCTATTTATTGTGGCGAGACTTTCCTCAAAACTTCTACTTTTCTCATTCTCGTAAAGTTAATTTGCTACTTGTTACTTTAGATGTTACTACACAGATGTAATATCTATAATTATGTCAATAATTTATAAAAATTTCTGGTTAATATTTTTAGAACACGTAGAGCCAACTTGGCTTTTTCTTCTTTTTCTTTTTTGTTTTTTTTTTCATTTCCGTATGTGCTCCCCTTGTTACACTGTTCGTCTTGTTCTCCTTGCGAATTCAAGGTCCAGCTCGACACAGCAGCGGAGTTCGAGGCCAGGTTTGGCCTGGGCTCGAGCTCGACGTGCAGCAGAGCTTGACCCCCAGATCTAAGTTCGAGGTATTTCGCCACGAGCGAGGCTCGACACCTAGATCTAGGGTCGAACTCAAAACCGGGAGCAGAGGTGGGCCTAGATGACGTAAAGCTTGAGCGGCACGGCCGAGCTTGCCCAAAGTAGATGAGAAAATATTCGGTGGTTTACGTCTATCACGTTTGGGCATTTTTCTGCTAATATGAAATTTTTTCTTCCAACTACTGAGAGCTTGACAAGTTTTCGCTTCACTGGAGTCGCCCCTCGCCGTCGCTATCGGTGGAGTGGCCGACGCCGTGCCCTTAGCGTCAAAGCAAGCCATCCCTTACACCGTCGCTCATGGTCGGCCCAAGCCACTCCTTCGCTGTCGCTCGTCTAGTTCTGGATCTGGAGTCGTGCCCGTCCAAAGCTGGATCTAGAGTTGTGCCTCCATCGTTGCTCCTCCATGGCCACGAGCGCTAGATCTAGCGACCGCAGCTCATCCGCAGATCCCACCAAGCCACCCCTTCGTCGTCGTCGCAGCTCATCCACAGGCTCTGTTTTTTCCTTTTGCTTGCTAAAAATGAAGAGCTAAGCCTCCGAAATCAACCCGACGGGGAGGAAGACTATCCCAAAAGGAATCATAAAAAATTACTGTGTAGTCTTCTTCTTTGTGGGTCATTACAGGACCCACCTCTCCCTTGCCTAGACATGGCCACGGGCTGGTTTTGGCCCGGAACCGGCCCGGTCAAACCCAGGCTTGCCGTTTGGAATCTGAACCGGCCCGTGGCCTATAGGCTTGCAGCTCCGGGCCCGGTTCCAAATTATTTTTTAATAAAAAATAGTAATGAAATTTTAAAAAAATTCATTATTTTTTTTTATAAAATAATTTGAACTCTAATTGCCATGCATTGTAAGTGCATTGATTTCTAATTACAATGCTTAGCTTGGGTGTATTGAACTCTAATTACAAGACTTGGCTTGGGTTTTATACACAATGATTAATGCCTATTCGTTCCTATTCAATGTGGGACTCTCGGTTTGCCTTAAACACCTTTAATGTGAGACTCTTGACTTATTTTCATGCAAATGCCAAGAGTCCCACATCAAATGAGGATGAAAAGACCATCAAAGGGATTGTGTATAAAACCCAAGCCAAACCATGAGTATGTGAAGTTGTATGTATTTTGTGATTATGATCCTTTGTTAATTAAGAGCAAAGGGTCCCACTGGACCACCTAAAATCGGACCGGACCAATGGTCTAGTTCCTGGTTCTATAATTTGCCAGTTCGGTTCCTAATTCTAAAATTAAGGGACCGGTCTTACCAGTTCGATTCCCGATTCCGAGCGAAACTGGATCAAACCAGAAACCAATCACCCTTACAATTTACATTTTGATTATAATATATATGGAATAATTCATTATTTCATAATTTTATAATTCATTATTTTTTTATTTCATATTTTATATTTTTAAATTTTTAAATTACGAACCGGAACTGGCTGGTTCCTTTCACACATGGCCACGAACTGGAACCGCCGGTTCCGAACCGAGTCCGTGCCTATAATCTTGCATCTTCCTTTCACGTAGCCCACCAAGCCTCTCCCTTTCACCTCTCATCTCTAGAAGACTATACCCAGAAAGAATGGTAAAAAAAAGATACTCTCCCTTTCACTTTTCCTCCAACCCCGATCACCAACCCAGAAAAAAATCGTAAAAAAAAAGACTCCTTTTATTCAATTTTTTTTTAGAATCAAAGAAACCGCAGAAGATTGACAAAAAAAAACCCAAGAGAGAACGGGAAGACAACAGAGGAGGCAGTGACCGAAAAAAAGAAACCCAAAAGATAGAACCAAAAATTGCTCCTTTTGTCCATGGCCAAGTCGCTCGCAGCCGGGTCACAAAGACGACGGAGGAGGTGGCAACTGGACGCAGCATTGCCCGGCCTGGACCACAATACTAGCGACTCTGCTGGTGGCGATGGCGAGGGGAACGGAGATCAGTGGTGCTTGATGGGATCACATCAGCACCGCGTGTCTTAATAAAGCGATAAAACATTTTTTGTTAGTCAAATTGATGGAGCTAAAGGAGGAACTTGATCGCATCATTTTGATAAGTTTTAAGATTCGATTACTATTTTAAAATTTTTAAAACTTAATTAAACATTTGCAACAAATTTTAAGATTTTTAGTTCGCTTATCTCTAAAATAATTAACAAAATTCCTAAATACAAAAGAGTAGGCTGATGTGGGCCAAGGGTCCCCCAAAGGACAAAAAAAATTAAAAGGAGAATTAGGGAATGTTTGATAACTGGCTAAATAGTGTTTGATTCTATTTTTTTTGTTCCTAGGAACAAAAAAAGAACAGAAATCCGTTTGGTAAATTTTTTGTTCCTGTGAACAAATTTGTTCTCAAGAATAGTTTTGAAAGAGAATCAAGAATAAAAAAAAAGTTAATTTTTGATTTCGAGAATAAAAAAACATAAAAATATAAGCAATTTTTTTTTCTTCTTCGCCTTCCTTGGCCTATGGGTGGTCTCTAGCCATGGCCGACAAGGGTGTCGCGGCCCTCATTGAATCCGGTGAGGGCGATCTTTGCACATGTAGTGAGGGTGACGCTCGCCAACCTCTTCTAGCCCTCGCCGGCAAGGGCAAGGGCTGGACCCACGTAGCTTGGACGAGGGCAACCTTTGCCCATCTGGCGAGGGCAGCCTTCGCCTTGGCTGCGAGTTACGAGGGTGACCCTCGCTAGCCTCTTCATCCCTCGTCGGCTCAAGCTAGACCGTTGCGGCCTAGGCGAGGGTTGTCCTCACCAAATCCGATGAGGGCGGCCCTCGCCGGCCTCTTCCAACCCTTGTTACTCGCTACTTGGGTAAGAGCCGCCCATGCCGGATTTGGTGAGCGCATCCCTTGCCCAAGTCTCAAGGGCCACAATGCCCTCGTGGGCCCTAGCCTTTGGCCAGCCCTGGCCTTTGATCGATCGTCATCCATGGATAGGAGAAGAACAAAAAAATGGAAAAAAAATCAAAATATTACAAAAAATTTTGGGCAGTTACCAAAATTTTCTGTTCTTTTTCTATTTCACATATAGAAATTTTGGGCAGTTACCAAATGTTTTTAAATGCTCAAAAATTATTTTAGGGAAGAGAATAAAAAAATAATTTTTGAGGAGAAATTGTTTTTGGTAACATAATGGTTACCAAACATACCCTTACTGGCCAAGGCTCATCCTATGTGCATGTCTCTCTTGGAGAACAAAGATTTTCAGATCATAGGAGATCACTAAAATTTATCAACATATTCAGCCAACAGAGTGGAAATTTGATAGAAGAGACAGTAATCAAAATTTTAAAACTCTTCAAATCCAAATCCGTCTGGTAACTCAGGTTATTCTTCCTCGAAAGAATAGCCTTATCTTGGGGAGGAGATCTCCAAAAATATGAACCACCAGCATATTATGTTCTTAGATCACCTTTATTTAAGAGTTTAATTTAATAAATTATAAGTCAACTGGATTTATTAATATGCCCAATCCCTCTTCGATTACCCTATATGGAATTTCCTCTATGATACACTCTCACTTGTACCTCATAAATTGACGGGTTAATACAAAAAAAAACCCCTAAAGTGGTACATATATAACAAATTTACTTTAAACTATTTTTTTGACTACCAAAAATCCCAAACTATTATACAAGTGACAAATTTATCCTCCAGTTTTTTTCTTAAATTTTATCATCAAATTGCTAAGTTGGATTATATATGGCAATTGACATGAGTGCCAGTTTAGAGTTTTACTTCTCCTTTTGTCACTGATTTATCAGTTTGTGATTTTTCATGATGTTAATTCAATTTAACCGATGGTCAATTTGTCACAAGTGTATAGTTTAGAGTTTTTAGTGGTCAAAAAATTAGTTTGAGGTAAATTCGTCATATTTTTATGGTAAAAAAATTAGTTTTAGGTAAATTTATTATAAATATACTAGTTTAGGGTTTTTCATGGTATTAACCCCAAATTGATATTTTTTTCTATAACATTCCCTGTTCTAAGAAGTAAACCACTATACTATTGATGGAAGCACATATCAAATAAGGAAATGAGTAGAGAACGGTCCATTATTTTACAAAATGAACAGTCAGTTGCTAGCCACCAGTTTTAAAGTTGGAACATGGGATACCGGCTTGCCCCGTTTCATATTTTTTTGTCTCTGACTTGGTGGGATTTCCACAAGTTTAAAAAGGCACATGATGAGAGTTTTTTTTCAGTTTTATTTAAAGAAACAAATGATAATATTTAGACAAGATGAGATTTATTTTCCTATTTTATTTAAAGAAACAAATGATAATATTCAAATGATAAGTAACATATGAAGGATTCAATTTTAACTTTTAAAATAGTGGATATTTACTCTGAACAAAGGTTGAAGAAGACTATGACGGAAGAGGGAGAGAAAAAGACTTTTCGGCTGCTTCGTCATTATTCTAAGATTGATCTTGTAATGTTTCAAGTCCTTGCATATCTTCATCTATGAGATTCGAATACATAGGGTAATTTTTTCGTCTACTAATTTATTATTTATATTTTGATCTTGTCTTTAATTCACCTGTCTTTGTACAAAATTGATATCAGTAGTCTTGATTTTCGGCCATCAGAGAATCCCTCCAGAGCAATTTCATTTGATTGAAAAGGATGAGGAGCCATTCAATGCACAATGAATTTGTTATTAGTTATAAAGTCAACATTTCAAGTGCTTTTCATTTTTGAATTTTAATAGATCTTTCCAATGAAATTAATGATTTCCTTTTAGTTAGTTTAATATTTTTCTACTTGTAATTAGCTATATTTCGGCATATAATTTTTTTTTCTTTTTATATTCAGTAAATTTCGCTTACTGGAATTGGTGAGGGTTTCCCTTCTAGATTGGTACTTCTTGCGCCTTTTTTAATCCTCTAATCTTAAATTAAGCCAAGAAAAAAAAAGGTAACAATGGAAAGTCAAAAAAAGCTTAAACCGGACAAAGCAGTGTGTGCAAGTTTCCTCCATTAAATATTGCGGCTAGTATTGCGGCTAGTATTGGAGCATCAGAGTTTTATTCTTACGGCACCGTTATGGTAGCCGGGTCCTATCAAATAACACAACAGGCACAAGCAGCCCAACGCCACCGTGTTGGTCCTACTTAAAACTAGAGGCACAAAAACTATAGACTTCACCACATGCCATCCGAAAACGTACACATGTATTCATATCCATGGATGAGACTAGAGCTTGCTCTTCAGTGTGAGCTCAGACTGAATCAACTTCGTGAAAACATCCATGGCATCACGAGGAAGGCCCACAGACACAACCAAGTCGTCGCTCCCCCTGCTGTGGGAAGCCACCAAGATGAGATTGTCGGGGACCGTCGCTGGCGCCACCTGGTACGGCCTCCCGAACCCGAAATCTATGTTGTAGAAAGGGAGCCGACTCCACTTGCTGATGCAGCAAGCGTTGCCCCTGCAATCGACCAGGACCCTATTCAGCTCGATGTGGTCGATGGCCGACCTTATGTAATTCTCGGTGACGGATTGGAGCGCCTCGTGCACTTTCTGGACAGCGAACGAGAAGGGCTTGTGGGTCAGTTCGCCCGCGCTGCACTCGGCGCAGGACCAAGCAATGCCGTTCCCGAAGTAGCCACTCGGCAACGGGGGGTCAAACTTGGGCCGACCGTCGACTGCAGTGAGAAGCTTCGTTGTCTCGTGAGGACCGATTCTGAGAGCTTTGGTTCGCGAAATCCACGCGAGCGCGGATATGACTTCGAAGGTCGTAGGGACTATGGAAGAGCCATTGTGGGCTGTGATTGTTGACACTTTCTTAAGTAGAATGAGAGTGTGTGGCTTGAAGCAGAATGATCTGTAAACGAGGGGCTTGGTTTGGGGGTTGACTATGCCTTCGGACCGCCGATCTCTCGGAGCATACTCGTGGTGGGGGAGATCAATGCGCGGAGGTTGCCTTGGGCGCAACACCAATCGATCGAGAAAGGGAAGAGTTGATGGTGGCTTGGCCCGAGCCAGGTCCGCCCAGCAAGCTACGAAGTCCGCGAGGGCTTTGCCGTCGATGAGGACATGATTCATGACGATGCCGACGACAATCCCTCCGCACTTGAAAGTCGTCACCTGGACCATATGATAAACTGTAAATAGATATCTCCTGACATTACTCTTTTCAGTGAAAAGAAAAGAAGATTACCTGCACCGTCAGCATAGGTACTTGCAATATGGTTGGAGCTCCGTCGCTGTGCTTCACGAGTTTTCGCAACGTGGAGGGATTAATGGCGCTGACATCGCTCAGCACTCCGATGTCATCTTCTGACATCGCCTCGACGAACGGGACACCTTCTCCGGTGCATCTAGCTGCCATCTTCCCATCACTCCCCACAACAAGTCTGCCCGCAAGCGGATAGAACTCGACCAATGCCTCGGCCAGCGATGCTCTGATGGTCTCCATTGTGGTGATACAACTCCCCCTCCCTTCGCCTTTGAAGACCAACACGACCTCAATCGCGTAAGGGAAGGTCTGGTCGAGGTTCGAGAGAGCGTAGAGCCCACCAAATGTTTCCCTTGCCGGAGAAACGTTAACCGCGTTCGTGATCTTCACATTGAGTTTTCGCGTAGCTCCAATGTTTCTTGGCTTCTCATTTCCTGTTTCTTTGCACAAAATAATAGAAGTTAAATTTGAATTATTTGTTGGCTTTAGTGACACAAGGGTAATGTACATGTCGTTTATCAAATCTATATGCTTCCTAGTTTGGACTAGAGGGAGATTTAGAGACATGGCTCAAAATTGGAAATATGTGTTTATATTGGTTGAATGAAAAATTACATGGTTGTGTCAATTATGTATAAATATATATTAATTGTACTATAATATATACAAATTGAGTAGGATATACAAGTCGTGCATATCCGGTCATGTACGAGATTCACAATGTACATACTACATACCGTCCTTTCTTTGATGCTCAAATGACTTGAATGTCCCTTTGAGAATTGCGGTAGCCATCCTGTGGATAACATTGATGAAACATTAAGTAAACCAATCGATTAATCAACGGAAAATATTTTCATTATCAATAAATAACAATTCATACCTAGACATTCATTTTGTTAAGCGACACAAGCAATCGTTTTTAGGAAAATATTTTCTAAATCGTTGAATTTTCACGAAATAAACGCATTCATAGATTTGGCAATCAGGTCGCTGAACTCTGTTTTTTGTTATTGATACTAAGCTTTCATTTCTCACAACTGATGTCCTTTGATTGGGATCTGACCGACTTTCTGATCACATCTGACTCAACAGAGGCGCAGCCAATTTTCTCATTCTTATAAATATCACGCTAGAGGTAATATTTAAAATCATGCTAATATTCTAATAAAAAAATCTCTAGTTAAAACTCTTTTGTAAATATTTTCTCATTCTCATAAACTCAATTCTGCTATTATAACCACGAGATTTTTCTCCGAACTACTCTTTTGTCACGGTTAAAGCTCTCAAATTTTCGTTCCGGAAAAAGAAAAATGAATGCATATTAAATGTGCAAGAGACGAAAAAAAACAAGAGAGGCACGTACCTGAACAATTGCATCAGCTGAAGCTTCGGATGCTTTGAGCTACGGCAGTTGGAGCGTGTCTGTATTTATATGTGTGAGGGTTGACGGGGTCTTCATAATGGCCAAACCCTAGGTCAAGGTCAAGCCAGCAACGTGGGTCCCATGTATTAATATATTTCAGTACAATAAGGCCCCATCAACCCTTGCCTGACGCTGGGAGAGCCGACGCCCCTCGTGTGTGCAACAGTGCTCAGATTCCGGATTTAGTGGAGGATTGCCCAGGTACCGGGACAGGTCATAGTCTCATAGACCCAAAAAAGCAAAAGCGAAATTGGCTTTGAACACCAATTCCATTTTTCATCCTCCTGGTTTTTTATCAAATTGAAAATTCGCAAATAAATTTATAAATGAAATGGTTGCTAACAGGGCTTTGCTAGTAGCATAACATTTTGAGTTAGTACCACGAAAAACTTCAAACTGATATACTTACGATAAATTTACCCCAAACTGGTACACATGTAACAAATTTACCCTTCGTTAATTTTCGATAAATTTTTCCGTTAAATTGATAAGTTGGATAATACGTAATAGTTGACGGTTGTACCAGTTTGGGATTTTACCACTCCATTTATCACAGATTTACTAATCTGTAATTTTTCGCGGTATTAATCCAATTTTCGAAAAGTAAATTTATCACAAATGTATCGGTTTGTGATTTTTGGTAGTCAAAAAATTAGTTTATGGTAAAATTAATTTATCACATCGAGCTCGTTTATTGATATTGTCCATGAATGCTATCACATGGGATTTTTAACAACTATCATGGATGAAAGCCTAATGGAAGGTATCTTTTGGATCACCGGTACAAGTCTTGGGGATATTAGTGAGACAAAAAAAAAATTGAAGCATTTGTCTCATGGAGAAAATGGCAGGATATTTTGTAAGATTATCCCTTCATTTTACTATTATATAATTGTCAAAAAGACGTTTCGAATATTGGCGTCCCGTTGCTACTACATGTTCCATTTTCCTCTAAATGGTAAATTTAATTAGGAAATAAATGACTTCAAATTCTAAGTTGTAGTGACTACTTGTATTGTTACTAAAAGAACATATCAAAGTCAAAATAGAATTTTGCTTAAAACTATAACCCCTTGTAATATCATATTATGTTATTTACAATTAAAGTTGGACAGCATACAACTTCCATGGAAAATAAAAACTTTTCAAGATGTTCATCCATTCCTTACTCGCCATATGCATGTATTTCTTGTAATAAGGTTTAATCCTTACTTAGCTATTTTGTATACGAAATTGATCAATTAAGCAGTTGGATGAAACCGAATGGTAGATTGAAACTCAACTAAGATTACAAATGACTCAACTTAACAAGTTTTGTATAATTAGTGTATTCATAATACCATATTATATACGATTGGACAGTACAATATAAGCTTCCATGTAAAAATAAATAATGTCCATGATTTTCAAAGATGTTATTTCCAAGTAACTCGGCATCACGCGGGCTAAAAAGCTAGTGTCGTTATGGAGTAGGAGTGAAGAACGGGAATGAAATATTATCGCATTTGAAATTAACATTCGACATGAAATAATCAACAAATATTTAAAAAGGAAAAAAAGAAAGATGAATACCTACACACCAAAGATAAAGCTTTTTTTTCCTCCATTTTTTTCGGTGAATAACAGAATTACATTAAAGCAAACAAGTCAAGTTACATTGTCTGAAATATATGCGCTGCCAGCGGAGTCCATGTACAACTGGTCTTTAATAACATACGGAACAGAGGAATAAATAAGAAACTGCAGATGTTGTTCCTTTGCAAGCAGGGCTAAAGCATCCGTTCAACCATCTGCTTCTCAGAATATGTGCTCAATTATGTATTCCTCCGGCTCCGCAAGCAATTTCCTGCATTCAGCAAAAAGAGGTTCCACAAGTAAATATGCCTATGAGTGCCCAGAAATTGCTTGGATAACAGACATGGCATCTATTTCAATGCAAGGTCATCTCTTAGCATCGTGTTTCTGTCGTGATGTGTTCACTGTCCGTCGGAACTTCTATAGTTTTTAATAGATTTATGATCGTTCGTAATTCATCATAATCACGTATATTTTGTCATGATAAACTCGGTGATGATATGTAAAAGCTGAAAACATTTTATATCGATAATTAAGATCTTTTCATTTTGTGATTTCAGGACTAGGTATATATATTGCTGGGAACTGCTTGTTGGTCAATCTAAAAGATGGGCAAAAATCTTCCCGTGCGTCTATCAAGTTTGGTCCTTTAGTGAAAAATAATATGAGATGTCCTTCACTAGGACGAACCGTGCAATTATGACTACACATGAACCATCAATCACCGCATGAGTGGATAGGAGGATTGCCCAGATGCCGGGAGGTCATAGTCTCATAGACCCAAAAAAGCCAAAGAGAAATTGGCTTTGAACACCAATTCCATTTTTCATCCTCCTGGTTTTTTATCAAATTGAAAATTCGCAAATAAAATTATAAATGAAATGGTTGCTAACAGGGCTTTGCTAACATAACATTTTGAGTTAGTACCATGAAAAACTTCAAACTGATATACTTGCGATAAATTTACCTCAAACTGATACACATGTAACAAATTTACCCCCCATTAGTTTCCTATAAATTTTACCGTTAAATTGATAAGTTGAATAATAGTAATAGTTGATGGGTGTCCAGTTTGGGATCTTACCACTCCATTTGTCACAGATTTACCAATTTATAATTTTTCGCGGTATTAATCCAATTTTCGAAGAGTAAATTTATCACATGTGTATCGGTTTGTAATTTTTTGTAGTAAAAAAATTAGTTTAGGGTAAATTTATCAAAGGTCTACCAATTTTGAGTGTTTTGTGGTCAAAAAATTAGTTCGGGATATATCTGTCACAGATGTACTAGTTTGGGATTTTTCGTAATATTAACCCTAACATTTTTTTGGGTCGATAACAACTTGTTGTGAGTCTTAAATTCTTGAAGGAGTGAACCCCAAAATAATTTATAATTATTTGCTATTTGGTTTTTTATGGTCGAAAACATACTGTTATTCTCAAAGTAGATTAAAAACTAGGGTTACTATCATGAACAATCATAAACTAATAGATTTGTGACAAAATTACCTCAAATTAATTTTTTTGATCCCAAAAAACTCTAAACTGGTACATCTGTAACAAATTTAACCAAAACTAATTTTTTGACCACAAAAAATCCAAACTGGTACATTTGTGATAAATTTACCCTATGTTAATTTTCATTAAATTGAATTAATACCACAAAAAATTACAAAGTGGTGCACATGTGACAAACGGAGAGTAAAACTCCAAACTGATACATTCGTCAACGGTCACGTGTCATCCAACTCAGCAATTTACTCATAAAATTTAATAAAAACTAATAAATGGTAAATTTATCACAAGTATATCAGTTTTAGGTTTTTGGAGGTCAAAAAATTAGTTTTGGATGAATTTATCATAAATGTACCAATTTAGGATTTTTTCGTGGTATTAACCCTAAATACTATCGCCCAATCAATATTACTTGTGGGAACGACCTGGAACTTCTTTTTAATCCCTAATTTAATGTATAATATATAGTTCCCGCCTTGAACGGTACTAGTTTTTCTTTTCTTTTTTTTAAAGTGCTCTATATTGCAAAAGCCAAAATAAAGGGAAAAGTACCCAATCGTTTAACCTCAAAGCATGTGGATGACACACCTCGTAAAGAACTAGTGGTTTTCATTTGGTTCTGTTGAAGCCAGGTTCGACGCACCATGCAATCCTCGTGCATTAATATCACGAAATACACATGTCCAACGAAGGTTTGTTGGCTCAATTTCCTTAAAAAGAATACCAATTTTAAAATAGCTTAATATCACGAAAAACCCTAAACTTGCTACACCTATGACATATTTATCCCGAACTAATTTTTTAACCACAAAAACTTCAAACTGGTACACATAGGGAAGTCAAGACCAAACATTATACCCAAACTGAAACACGAACCAACCCGAACTGGCCCGAAATTCTAAGTTATTTTTTGTTCGGGTCTTATTATGTTCGAGTACGCAATAATAAAATGGGTATTGTGATATGTTTCGGTTTGGTTCAGGTCACAACACGAACCAAACTGAAACACATTACTTTACCGAAATTGACTTGAAACTCTAAGTATTAATTTGCGATACGCTCTCTCTCTCAGAACGATTCGTCTCCTGCCTTTGCCATGAAAATTTCTATTCACTGAATCTGGCAATGGATTTGGTACGATTGGATATCACTAGTTTCACTAAATCTGACAAGTCCCCAACATGGTCAATAGTTCCACAACCAGATTACAAAGTGCGGTTTGGATTTTGACCCATTTATCGAGAATGCTCTTGTGGAAACATATGCTAAATGTGAAACTTGCGAGATGCATCTTGTACTAATGTCTTGGTTCACTGGATGCAAATTAATCCTTGTCATTGAAGTTGCAAGATGCGTCCAATCGAGTCACGGGGAAATGATGTGATTGTGACTTGTTTTGTTTAAAACACAAAACCCGACTTCAGAAAAATATTGAAGTGACTTTTTTTTATCACTTTCTTAAGACATATGGAGCCGATGTGACATCCATCAAGCTCCATATCTAAAAAAAAATTTAGAAAAATGGATAAAAAATTTGGAAAAAGAAAAAGGATAAGAAAAGCCAACTTTTCACCTTCTCCATCAAGCTCACGTCACCTGATTGAGATTATGTTTATCGTTCATCTTCTTCTTCGAGCTTGGCCGTGACCGCTCAAGCTTCGTCAAGTTCGTGGCCATACCCTCTCAAGCTCCTTCGAGCTCTCGACCATGGCTGCTCAAGCTTTGTTGAGCATGTGGCCATGGCCGCTCCAACTTTTTCGAGCTCCAGGAAATAGTTGCTCCAGCTTATATGTGTATTAAGAAAGAAATATAAAAAAAAATCAGGTTAACATTTTGCATTAGTCAAATTGGACAGAGTTCATGAAGGAATTTAATTGCATCAATTTAACTAGTTTTAGGAACTGATTGTGCTTTTAAAGTTTTAGGATTCAATTATGTTTCCATAATAAGTGTTAGTATTTCTAATGCATGTATCCCTTGAAGAAAAAGAATCGATCGGGCATAAAAGGCTCTGCTTTGAAAAAGAATAAGTATCAAGATCAAAAATTGGCCCTCACTTACATATTTTCATTATCAGTTTCACTGTTTTGGGAGACTTCTTTCTTGAGAATGTGTAAGAAGTATCACTCCATGTATGCAACATCATAGATCAATTTGGGTGTAATCAAGAAACCCAGTGCCCAGAACCAGAAAGATCAGCTTTTGTCATCTCACATTAGTGGACGGATTACGAGACATTGAATCTGATTAACTACATTACAAAAGGAAGAGCTTCAAATGCTTGCTGAATTCCTTGGGCTTCTCCAAGTTCACAGCATGCCCTGCATTCTTGATCACCACCAGTTTAGCACTGTCCCCAATGTGCCTGACCCAATGCGCGCATTAGCGTAGGAGACGAACGAAGTATCTTATGCATCGTTGATCGGAAGAAGGGAAGGAGAAAGTTTTAGATAAATTGAAGCCTCACCTTTTTAATCTGTGACCCAGCTCCAGAGGGAATATCCGATCTTGCTCTCCCCATACCAACAATGTGGGCTGCTCAAAATTGGGAAGCATGCATAGGAAAACAATGTTTAGGAGTTTGACTCGCATAAATTCATGTGGAGAAGAAATAATGATTCTATAATCTTCGCGAAGCTATAAGGCGGAGTGGATTTTATCAATAGTCACATGAACATCCATCAAGCTTTAAAACATGCACTACAAAAAAAAGCCTTTTTTCCGACAAAATTACCAACGAAAAATTCTGAAAAATTCGTTGGAAAGGGAATTTCCAACGAATTTTCCAACGAAAAAAAATTCGTGGGTAATTCGTCGTCGGAAAATTTTCCAACGAAAAATTTCAGTTTTCGTTGGAAATTTACAACAATTTTTTTTCTTTAAAAAATTCATTAAAAAATTCGTGACTAAATTCGTTGGAAAAGAATTTTTTTTCCGACGATTTCTTTTCGTTGGAAATTATATTTTTTTTAGTCCAAAAATCGTGAATTTTTTTTTCCATCGAAAATTTTTTTTTTGGTCCAATTTTTTTTTATCGAAAAATAGCCCTCGCCGGCGAGCTCGAGCCCGCCGCCGGCGAGGGCGGAGCTCGCCGGCGAGGGCGGAGCTCGCCCAGATCTGGGCGAGCTCGAGCTCCGCCCTCGCCGGCGAGCCCGAGCTCGCCCAGATCTAGGCGAGCTCGAGCTCGGCCCTCGCCATGGCCGGCGACGCTGTTGCGCGAAGATGAAGAAGAAGAAGCAGCAGCAGTAGCAGCAGGGGCGGGAGCAGGCTTCGAGGCCGCCGCCCGTCAAGTCCGTTGTCGTCTCGCCGGCGACGAGGCTTGGTAGCGTCGGAGGCGTCGAAGGCTTGGTGTCCATGGCGGCGGAGCCGGTGCCGGAGGAGGAGGGGGGCGGCGGGGAAGTAGGTGGAGGGGGAGACGGAGGGAGCAGTGAATGCGAAGGAGAGAGAGAGAGAGTGAGAGAGAGTGTGGGGAAATTAAGAGTATGTGTGAAAATTGTGTGTTTGAGGAAATTGTATATGTTTTTTTTTAAATTCGTTGAAAAATTTGTTGGAAATTTCCAACGAAAAAAAATTCGTTGGAAATTTCCAACGAATTTTCCAACGAAAATTGTATATATTAAAATAATATTTCGAAAATTTGAAAGTCGTTGGAAAATTTGTTGGAAATTTCCAACGAATTTTTTTTCGTTGGAAATTTCCAACGAAGTTTCCAACGAAAATTGTACATATTAAAATAATATTTCGAAAATTTGAAATTCGTTGGAAAATTCGTTGAAAATTTCCAACAAATTTTTCAACAAATATAAAAAATGTCGAATAGTACCGGGTTTTTTTTAAATTCGTTGGAAAATTCGTTGGAAATTTCCAACGAAAAAAAATTCGTTGGAAAATTCCAACCAATTTTCCAACGAACATTGTACACACTAAAATAATTACCTGGAAAATTTAAATTCGTTGGAAAATTCGTCGGAAATTTCCAACGAATTTTTTTTCGTTGGAAATTTGCAACGAATTTTCCAACAAAAATTGTACACACTAAAATAATTGTCCGGAAAATTGAAATTCGTTGGAAATTTCGTGGGAAATTTCCAACGAAAAAAAATTCGTTGGAAATTTGCAACAAATTTTCCAAGGAATTTCAAAAAATGCTGAACAATATCGGGTTTTTTTAATTCGTTGGAAAATTCGTTGGAAATTTCCAACGAATTTTTCAACGAAAATTGTACACCATAAAATAATTGCCCAAAAATTGAAATTCGTGGGAAAATTCGTTGGAAATTTCCAACGAATTTTTTTTGTTGGAAATTTCCAACGAATTTTCCAACGAAAAAATTTTCGTTGGAAATTTTCAACGAATTTTCCCACGAAAATTTTTTCGTTGAAAATTTCCAACGAATTTTCCCACGAAAAATTTTTCGTTGGAAATTTCCAACGAATTTTCCAACGAAAAATTTTTCGTCGGAAATTTCCAACGAATTTGACTTTTCGTTGGAAAATTTGTTGCAAATTTGCGACGAAAATTTTTCGTTGGAAAATTTTCGTGGCAAAAATCCGATTTTTTTGTAGTGATGTCACTTGACTCTCAATTTTTTCAATTGGGTTGTTCGATTTTGCTCATGCTTTCGGTCGGATCACTTCCAGCGACATACCCGTCGACAACATTTCCTTTGTGATCACCATAATGATCATGGCGACAACCCATCACAGGGCGACAAAAGAATCAAAGTTACAACACTGCAGTAGATAGAATGAGGATCGATGTATTTGACTCAAAAAGATTTTTTTATATTTGTCACTTTTGGCGATGGTATGTGTATCCTTGTATTCATCTTCCACAAAATACTCAACAAAATCCATATTCCAGACTTTAGAGCACATTATCATTTCCGTGAATTGAATTGTGTTGTGCTTAAGTAAAATTTGAAAGGAGATGAACCTGTCTGATTTTGGGTAATTTGGACAGTTCTCGATCTTCGAGATTCTCTTGGATCAATTCCCCCTTCTCTTCAACATACTCTGAACACATGACCTATACAAATTTCAACTCTCTTAGCACATAGAAACCCTTGTTTATGCAAATCTACTCAAGACTTTTTAATCTATCCCTCGATTCACAACTAACAATTTATCAATCCTATCCAACAGAATGAATTTTCCATGGACGATGGACAGAACTAAATTCTCGAGATTAGTCGGGTCGAGTACATCGACCAAGATCGGAACCTTACCTTGATAAAATCACTCAGGAAAAAAGAGGGCACTCCTGTGGCAGGCTGGACAAAGGAGACTCGCATCAATTCCCTAAGCTTCTCGGGCGTTTGCGGCATCAAAACCTGCTTCGCCTCCTCCAAACTCTTGACTGGGAACAATCCCGCCTCCAGGTCCTTCACCTCCAAGCAAACCCCGGTGCAGCATAAGACCAACCGGTCCAATGCCTGCGGGTACTGCACAGCCAAGCTGTATGCCACGAACCCACCGTAACTTATCCCAACCATGCTCATTCTCTTCACGCCCTGCAAATCGATCAACCTCATCAGGCATCGCGCCTGGAATGACTCGGTCCGGTCGGGGCGCGACGTGTAGGACCGACCGAAGAAGATCAGGTCCGGGACGTACACATTGAACTGCGGGGTGAAGTGGCGCAGGACCTCCGCATATTGCCACATCGCATTCGCCAGCAATGTGGGTCCCATGTGTGAGGGTTGACGGGGTCTTCATGGCCAAACCCTAGGTCTAGGTCAAGCCAGCAACGTGGGTCCCATGTGTTAATATATTTCAGTACAATAAGGCCCCATCAACCCTTGCCTGACGCACGCTGGGAGAGCCGACGCCCCTCGTGTGTGCAACAGTGCTCAGATTCCGGATTTAGTGGAGGATTGCCCCCAGGTACCGGGATAGGTCATAGTCTCATAGACCCAAAATAGCAAAAGCGAAATTGGCTTTGAACACCAATTCCATTTTTCATCCTCCCGGTTTTTTATCAAATTGAAAATTCGCAAATAAATTTATAAATGAAATGGTTGCTAACAGGGCTTTGCTAGTAGCATAACATTTTGAGTTAGTACCACGAAAAACTTCAAACTGATATACTTGCGATAAATTTACCTCAAACTGATACACATGTAACAAATTTACCCTCCATTAGTTTCCTATAAATTTTACCGTTAAATTGATAAGTTGAATAATAGTAATAGTTGACGGATGTCCAGTTTGGGATCTTACCACTCCATTTGTCATAGATTTACCAATTTATAATTTTTCGCGGTATTAATCCAATTTTCGAAGAGTAAATTTATCACATGTGTATCGGTTTGTAATTTTTTGTAGTCAAAAAATTAGTTTAGGGTAAATTTATCAAAGGTCTACCAATTTTGAGTGTTTTGTGGTCAAAAAATTAGTTCGGGATAAATCTGTCACAGATGTACTAGTTTGGGATTTTTCGTAATATTAACCCTAACATTTTTTGGGTCGATAACAACTTGTTGTGAGTCTTAAATTCTTGAAGGAGTGAACCCCAAAATAATTTATAATTATTTGCTATTTGGTTTTTTATGGTCGAAAACATACTGTTATTCTCAAAGTAGATTAAAAACTCAGGTTAATATTATGAACAATCCTAAACTGATAGACTTGTGACAAAATTACCTCAAATTAATTTTTTTATCGCAAAAAACTCTAAACTGGTATACCTGTAACAAATTTAACCAAAACTAATTTTTTAACCACAAAAAACCCAAACTGATACATTTGTGATAAATTTACCCTCTGTTAATTTCCGTTAAATTGAATTAATACCACGGAAAATTACAAACTGGTGCACATGTGACAAATGGAGGATAAAACTCTAAACTAATACACCTGTCAACGGTCACGTGTCATCCAACTCAGCAATTTATTGGTAAAATTTAACAAAAACTAATAAATGGTAAATTTGTTACAAGTATATCAGTTTTGGGTTTTTGGATGTCAAAAAATTGGTTTTGGATGAATTTGTCATATATGTACCAATTTAAGATTTTTTCGTGATATTAACCCTAAATATTATAACCCAATCATTTCTCTCGCTAATATTACTTGTGGGAATGACCTGGAACTTCTTTTTAATCCCTAATTTAATGTATTATATAGTTCCCGTCTTGAACGGTACTAGTTTTTCTTTTCTTTTTTTAAAGTGCTCTATATTGCAAAAGCCAAAATAAAGGGAAAAGTACCCTAAAAGCATTAATTAATTAATAATAGAAAGGGGAACGAAATTCTCTTGTTTAACCTCGAAGCATGTGGATGACACACCTCGTAAAGAACTAGTGGTTTTCATTTGGTTCTGTTGAAGCCAGGTTCGACGCACCATGCAATCCTCGTGCGTTAATATCACGAAATACACATGTCCAACGAAGGTTTTGTTGGCCCAATTTCCTTAAAAAGAATATCAATTTTAAAATAAGTTAATATCACAAAAAATCTCAACCGTTACACCTGTGATAAATTTATCCTGAACTAATTTTTTTACTACAAAAAACCCTAAACGGGTACACATAGGAGTGTCAAGACCAAAAACTATACCCAAATTGAAACATGAACATATCCGAACCGGCCCGAAATTCTAAGATTTTTTTTGTTTGGGTCTTTTTATGTTCGGGTACACAGTAATAAAATGGGTATTGTGATATTTTTTTATTCGATTAAGGTCATAATATGAACCGAACTGAAACATGTTACTTTATCGAAACTAACTTGAAATCCTAAGTATTAATTCGTGATACTCTCTCTCTCTCTTTCTCGGAACAATTCGTCTCCTTCCACATTTAATTTTTTTTTTCTTGATAGGTCTTTATCACCTACCTTTGCCATGAAAATCTGGCAATGGATTTGGTACGATTAGATATCACTAGTTTCATTGAATCTAGCAAGTCTCCAACATGGTCAATAGTTCCATAGCTAGATTACAAAGTTCGGTTTGGATTTTGACCCATTTGTCGAGAATGCTCTTGTGGAAACATATGGTAAATGTGGAACTTGTGAGATGCATCTTGTACTAATGTCTTGGTTCACTGGGTGCAAATTAATTCTTGTCATTGAAGTTGCAAGATGCGTTCAAACATTGATAAGGAGACTTGAGTCATGAGGAATTGATGTGATTCTGTGGCGTCTAATATTTTGTTTGAAACACAAAACCCGACTTCAGAAAAATACTGAAGTGACTTTTTTTATTACTTTCTTAAGACATGTGGAGCCGATGTGGCATCCACCAAGCTCCATATCTGAAAAAAAAATTAGAAAAATGGATAAAAAATTTAGAAAAAGTAAAAGGATAAGAAAAGCCAACTTTTCACCTTCTTCATCGAGCTCACGTCACCTTATTGAGATTATGTTTATTGTTCATCTTCTTCTTCGAGCTTGGCCGTGACCGCTCAAGCTTCGTCAAGTTCGCGGTCATACCCTCTCAAGCTTCTTCGAGCTCTTGACCATGGCTGCTCATGCTTCATCGAGCTTGTGGCCATGGCCGCTCCAACTTTTTCGAGCTCTAGGAAATAGTTGCTCTAGCTTATATGTGAATTAAGAAAGAAATATAAAAAAAAAAAACAAGGTTAACATTTTGCATTAGTCAAATTGGACAGAGTTTATGAAAGAATTTGATTGCATCAATTTGACTAGTTTTAGGAACTGATTGTACTTTTAAATTTTTAGGATTTAATTATGTTTCCCCAATAAGTGTTAGTATTTCTAATGCATATATCCCTCGAAGAAAAAGAATGGATCAGGCATAAAAGGCTCTGCTTTGAAAGAAGAGTAAGTATCAAGATCAAAAATTGCCCCACTCATATATTTTCATTATCAGTTTCACTGTTTTGGGAGACCTCTTTCTTGAAAATGTGTAAGTAGTATCACTCCATGTATGCAATATCATAGATCAATTTGGGTGTAATCAAGAAACCCAGTGCCCAGAACCAGAAAGATCAGCTTTTGTCATCTCACATTAGTGGACGGATTACGAGACATTGAATCTGATTAACTACATTACAAAAGGAAGAGCTTCAAATGCTTGATGAAATCCCTGGGCTTCTCCAAGTTCACAGCATGCCCTGCATTCTTGATCACCACCAGTTCAGCACTGTCCCCAATGTGCCTGACCCAATGCGCGCATTAGCGTAGGAGACGAACGAAGTATCTTATGCATCGTTGATCGGAAGAAGGGAAGGAGAAAGTTTTAGATAAATTGAAGCCTCACCTTTTTAATCTGTGACCCAGCTCCAGAGGGAATATCCGATCTTGCTCTCCCCATACCAACAATGTGGGCTGCTCAAAATTGGGAAGCATGCATAGGAAAACAATGTTTAGGAGTTTGATTCGCATAAATTCATGTGGAGAAGAAATAATGATTCTATAATCTTCGCGAAGCTATAAGGCGGAGTGGATTTTATCAATAGTCACATGAACATCCATCAAGCTTTAAAACATGTCACTTGACTCTCAATTTTTTCAATTGGGTTGTTCGATTTTGCTAATGCTTTCGGTCGGATCACTTCCAGCGACATACCCGTCAACAACATTTCCTTTGTGATCACCATAATGATCATGGCGACAACCCATCACAGGGCGACAAAAGAATCAAAGTTACAACACTGCAGTAGATAGAATGAGGATCGATGTATTTGACTCAAAAAGATTTTTTTATATTTGTCACTTTTGGCGATGGTATGTGTATCCTTGTATTCATCTTCCACAAAATACTTAACAAAATCCATATTCCAGACTTTAGAGCACATTATCATTTCCATGAATTGAATTGTGTTGTGCTTAAGTAAAATTTGAAAGGAGATGAACCTGTCTGATTTTGGGTAATTTGGACAGTTCTCGATCTTCGAGTATCTCTTGGATCAATTCCCCCTTCTCTTCAACATACTCTGAACACATGACCTGTGCAAATTTCAACTCTCTCAGCACATACAAACCCTTGTTTATGCAAATCTACTCAGGACTTTTTAATCTATCCCTCGATTCACAACTAACAATTTATCAATCCTATCCAACAGAATGAATTTTCCATGGACGATGGACAGAACTAAATTCTCGAGATTAGTCGGGTCGAGTACATCGACCAAGATCGGAACCTTACCTTGATAAAATCACTCAGGAAAAAAGAGGGCACTCCTGTGGCAGGCTGGACAAAGGAGACTCGCATCAATTCCCTAAGCTTCTCGGGCGTTTGCGGCATCAAAACCTGCTTCGCCTCCTCCAAACTCTTGACTGGGAACAATCCCGCCTCCAGGTCCTTCACCTCCAAGCAAACCCCGGTGCAGCACAAGACCAACCGGTCCAATGCCTGCGGGTACTGCACAGCCAAGCTGTATGCCACGAACCCACCGTAACTTATCCCAACCATGCTCATTCTCTTCACGCCCTGCAAATCGATCAACCTCATCAGGCATCGCGCCTGGAATGACACGGTCCGGTCGGGGCGCGAAGTGTAGGACCGGCCGAAGAAGATCAGGTCCGGGACGTACACATTGAACCGCGGGGTGAAGTGGCGGAGGACCTCCGCATATTGCCACATCGCATTCGCGCCGAACCCATGGACTAAAACAAGGTTCGGCTTGGAAGGTTTGCGGATTTTGGGGACCCAGCAGTGCATGATCGTCCCGTCCCCGAGGCTGGTCGACACAGAGCGGAGGCCCGATTTCGTGAACCAGTAGCGGTAGAACCAATCTCTAGACGCTGTGAAGCTGAAGCATTTCGACATGTTTGGAAATTTCCTTGACACTGGACGGTCAATCCGAACAACAAAGTGTATTATTCGATGCCGGTTTCGCGCTTCTAACTTCAATTCGCAAGAAGTATAGCGATTTCTTCATGGCTACAACGAGTTGATGTTTTAACAAAGTGGAAATTTGCTGGGATAAAAGTTGGAATTTGAATGATAAAGATCAGGACACGAGGCAGGAACTCGGTGTTTAGAAAACTCGTTCTGTGCTGGAGGCCCCAGGACCAAAAGAACAAACACAAATCTAGGATTTTACAGCACCAAAATTTCTCACGACCAGGAGTTAAACGTCCAAAATAGACTGGCCACAACTTATTTCCTAATTTCTAGAGCTGTCATTAATGTTTGACGATTTCTTACTTAATCCATTTTTGGCAATGACACTGGAATCTTGTCTTCCCACATGATTAAATGTTATCTGACCCGGTTCGATTTGATTTAAATGGATGTGCACCCCAATATGAAGATCTCTCCAGCAAATCCTAGGATCTTTTGAACCAAGTAAAATTCTCCACGACTTGTGCAACAAAACCGTTTGTAATTTCAATTTCAGGGGGTCTAAATTTTTTATTTAGTTGCCTTTTCAAACTCGATTGGTGATGTTAGATTAGGGCTTTCTAAACCTACAAAAACTCCAAATTATACTCACGTGACATATTTACCCTAAATTTTTTTTTGTGACGTCAAAAATCCCAAACTATGCCTAGTGTGACCCATTTACTCTAAACTTTTTATTATGACATAAAAAACCCCAAACTTCTACCTATGTGACACATTTACCTCCCGTTAAGGTTCCGTTAAATAATTTTTCGCCCAAAATAACGTTATTTTTATTTCACTTAAGCTACAAGAGAGACATGTCAACACTATTTGCTTTCAAGTATTTGTATAGATAGATTTTTGACGGTTCTCATTAATATAATTTTGAAGGAAGACAAATGTGTCACATAGGTACAAGTTTGAGATTTTTCTATCACAGAAAAAAATTCAAGGTAAATTTATCACAATTGACATAGTTTTGAATTTTTGGTAGCTTTTGCCCTAAAATATTTGACTATTTAGAGTTACGTTTGAAAATCACGCCAAAAGCAGAAAATCCACCATACTGAGAATAGCTGGGGTAAAAGCAGCTCAAGAAGCAACTTTTATGGCTGAAAATCAGAGTGCCGGATTGCTAGACACAAGCCACAAAGCCCAGACACAAAATGCCTTCCTTAAGTTTCATACTCAAAAGGATTAATCCATTGGAGAAGATAAAACCAAGCATCAAGAAGAGTATCTGCAGGGCACTAATCATCACTTGCACATAGTTAAAAATCTCATACGCGTCGAACCGGTCATGACAAATCTCAAAGACTTGTTCCATGGCAATAAAAAGAAAGGTCCGGGTATACAATCTATAAATCTCCGTACATGCAGAGTCTGCACCCTAGGTGACTTACCCATGATAAGTCCGAAACGGAGGTAAATTAGGAGAATCGACGTTTTGCGCAGCCAATTTTCCGGGGTATCGGTTGTTCTTTGCTGCGATGATTGCCATATAACAACACTCATTCTATAAATAAATAAATCCACTTATGTATTCGCACAGCTTTGGAAGGTATGAGCAAATTACAAGCACGAATTGCAAATGAACCTACATATTGGAAGGAACAAACCCGCAGCAAGCCGCACACACAAGTGCAGTAACATTATGTATGACTTACAGAATGTTAAATTCGCAAGTTATCACCTAATCCGAAATCATTTTTTTCTCCAAACTCGTGCTGGATTATGAACCGGTGGGCTCATGGCAACAACTGCACCAAGCACCATTTTTTCTACTATACCATTAATATACAAGCTTTTGGTGCTACGCCTTAAGACGAACAACGACGCAGGATATGTCGTCCTTACTATCTCTATTTACTGCTTCAGCCGTGAGGCTCTTGGCCGCCCTCAAAGGGTCCTTCATCCTCCGAGCAATGTCAACCGCCTCTTGATTAGACATGACCTGCATCAACACAGCCAATTGTAAACAACGAAAACCAAGATGAAAAGGACGGAAGATTTATGAAGAGCGAATGGAAAGGGCATGGATATCACCTTCCATAGACCATCACTCGCAAGGATGAGAAAATCGGTGTCTTGGTTGACGTCAGTGCTTTGTATATCGGGATCAGACCGCAAGTGCGATTTGAGGTTCTTGTCTCCAAAAGCACGAGACACTGCCAACTGGCCATTCACTCTTGCAACATCTCCTGATATATTGTAAGATAGTTAAACTACTTATCTGTGCATCATTAAGGTCTAGCTTTCCATTCTCTTGACAGAAGATCTAGTACCAATGACAGGTTTCAGTTAGCATTGGTGATTGTTCTCCATAAAAACAGTGACTATTTCTGTACGTAGTGTGGAACCTACTTGGCAGATTGACGTATGGCTTCAACTATGAAAGCAGGCTTTTGATTCTACATTCTGTCATGCAGGGGATGTACTACTTACGACATTATCAGTCCGCTGATCTGATCATCATGCACCAGATTTGCTTCCCTCTGCACTCATCAAATTGATCTCCCCAAGTACAACCACATTCTTATCTCCAAATTAATAATCTGACTATTCTCTCCGTAGAAATTCTGATTTTTAATTAGGTGCACAATGAAGCAGCTACATTTTGAGGTTGCTGTCAATATCTCTTAAACAGAATTGGCCTGTAAAATAGGCATGTTGGGAAGATGGCTACAGGGTTTAGCTAAACTTTGCTTTTATGAGAAATTCATGTACAAAACATACACAAAAAGTCATAAGAACAAGCCACGTCAGCTTATTGGTTTCTGGCATGCCAGTGGAAACCCTAAAGTAGTTCTCCAGCCAAATATTAAAGAAGCAGAAGCTGATAGATCAAGCTCTCCCAAATCTAGAGTTGTAGAGAATGTAAGAATATTACTTTACCGTGTGACTGTGAGATGATTGCACAGTCGTGCTCTCTATAAGTATATATACTAGTGGAAATTTTCTAATCTAGGGTTCATTATAAAAATATCAGTTGCATATTAAGAGACAAAAAGCTGAAAATATATTAGAGATAAGGAGTATTAATTTTGAAGGCAGAGAAAAAAAGAGTTCAAGGAACAAGGAGGGCACACTATGAGAAACTGGAGAATGTAAAATGCTAGGAGCATTTAGTTCAAAGGTATGAGAATATAAGAATTTAACCAACAATCATGTTTTTTCTTCATGGAGTCACCAATCACACGTAGCATCTGACTTTTAATTCCCACCAAACCCTAGCTTAAAAACAAAACCTTCACAAGAAAGAACTAACAGAGGATAACTAAAGAAAAGCGTTAGTTATTGGCCTTAATTGGATTTTTGAACTATAAGAAAGATTTGGACATATGACATCTTTTACGTACCCACATCCCTCCTGGTCAGGACAATGGACAAGGATAACAGCTAAACATGCTGCCCACAAATTAGCTAAATGGGCAATGCCCATCGCTTTAAAACACAAAGTAGGATATTGAGATTCTGACTGCTGGTTTAACTGCTGTTGTTGAACCAATCTAATACTCTTACTCTTTGAAAAAGCAAAGGGACTATAAGAAAAATTTTGACTGCATGCTCCATGCTACAGGATGTGCTTGGCTGTAAACAAAGGTTCATAGCCATCAATTTCTCAAAGCTCCTGCGTACCTGTTATACAACAGGTTACTTGTTTTTAATACTTACATATTAACTATGCAAAAAATCTAATAGAAGATACAACCTATAAACATCGGCAACAGCTCGTTCCCTATTAGGTGGGCCATATGAATGGATCTCTCGCCATGTCAATGTGATCCTTAATAGTTCCATATCCTCCAAATTCAAGTATTTGCTTATGTACCATATTCGCCTCGACCCATTTTGACATGAACAACATCAAGGAGATTTATTGAAAGAAAAATGGGCCAAAAAGAGCCCTCCCTCGTCATTTTCTGATATTCATGTTATGAGGAGATTAGACAAAAAAAAATTGAAAAGGACTGCTCAGATCTTTAAACAACATATTTGATCGCGTATACCACATAACTCAGCAGCAGGAAAGACAGAACTATCTTCTAAATTGTCATAAACAAAGTTCGCTATGAAGACCTTTGAAACAGTTGTCCATGTTTGTGATTGATCATGTCAAGGAAACATACTACAGGTCTATTCTAGACTACCATAGTATCATCAGCAACATAAATGTAGAAATTTTCAAAACGCATAGCTCCATTTTGCGCGTATCGAATTACAAATAATGAGACTTGAGTGACAGGAAAGAAACAGGAGGGCATTTCCAAGGAGTTGAATCCTCTTGGCATTTTATACACCCTTCAGTTATGGTACAGTGGGAAGTCTAATTCCATACTTCCATTTTGTTGGAAATGTTAGAAACAATCTTTTGTGTCAAATCTTGAACATGGGTAGCTCCCCTTCTACAGCAGCTTGTATAGGGGCAGTAGCCCTTAGTACCTTCTTAATGGAATTATATTTATCATTTCGAAACAAAAAGTGGAAACTGAAGATCATGAAATACAAAAAACCGAGTAAAGGCTATGCACGATAAGAGACAGAGTTTTGGGAGGTTAGATATGTGCACAATCAAACTTCTGGCGGGTTCCCCATTAAATCTCTTGTTTCTCTGTGCTTTATCCATTACTACATCCTTTTAACCATGCAGATACTGGAGATCTTTTTCGTGAAGTCTCTCTCTGTCTCCATTGGTGTCCCATGCCTTTTTCCTCATTTATCTCTACTATAATATCACACCTTCTTATTGAAAGGGATGCGCAAGAAACTGCTAGAGTTCCCAAGACAAACATCAATCAAAAGTGAAAAAATCAGAGTGCATAGAAGAGAATGGATTTAAATCCTGTTTAAGCATTTCAAGCTTCAAGCTGATAACCTTTTATGTACCAAAGCTCTTTCATGTGGTGAGAAAAGTTCAACATATCCCCATGGTCAAGTTACATCACTCAAAAAACAATAGGTGTTTAAGATGCAAGTCAGTACAAACAGTTACATTTGTTAGAGCCTCTTTCAAGAGATCTGTCATATTAGAGAACAAATTGACTCTAGATGGAGAACACGTTGATCTAATTCTAGAGTCAATTACAGCACAATGTGTATGGAAAGAGGTTTCGAGTTTGCAATTGTGAGATTGTATTAGCTTTGTGGAGCTAGTGCTGAAGTTAAAAATTAATCATGAGAAGGTACCAAAGGGGACCGAGCCAAACATATGTATCTCTTTCGTCATCAAACTTAGGGTGTGATCTACATTTTTGTGCTTTGAAATCAAGCAAAAGAGTGTCATTCTTTTCCTTTTTCTAAAAAAACCTTTGTTTACTCTAATCTTGCATTGCAATTCTTAGGATCAACATAACTTGCTACTGCTGGATCCATCTCAAGTCTGAAATCATGTTATATACTTCATATTAAGTTCTCCATCAATCCCACCAACATAGGTGCAGCAAATGGGTTATCGCATAGTACATTAAGGAAATAAAGGGAAAGGTCAACTGCAGTGCAGGATCAGAATGCAGGAAAAAGAAAAAAACCAGCCAATATTGTCTACCACACGCAACCATTCTCAACGATAAGCAAGTCAGCTATTCAACTCACAGCAACTTTCAGCAAAGTGTTATGAAGAACACCAATAATTATTTAAACAATTCCTGATCATTTCTGCCTCTAAAATGCCATGAAATATTAAGGAAGATGGATCAAGTGAGACAACAAGTACAAATTCCATTGCAGTTACCCATAGAGAGACACAAGCATAATTTCATTTGGTCTAGGAAGCACGGATGCTCTCCAGGGGCCTCCGTGTCATGTCGGACACCAACACTCGTCCGACACTCTTTTTTTATTATTTATTTATTTATGGATTTAAATCAAATTAACTTGATTAAAATAATCATAAAAATGATAATTTATTACGTATATATAAAAATATACATTAAATATACAATGTGTCCCAACGTTTCGGATTTCTCCATTTTTTGAGAAATGACATGTCAGCGTGTCGTGTCGTGTCATGTCGCATGTCAGTGCTATGTCGCATTTGGTAAATAGTGCAACCCAAGATAACAACAGCAGCCTTTTCCACATAACTAGGACAGAATATATGGATACTTTTGTGCTCTTAATCTCTATGCAGTGTCTAATCCTCCTTGAGAGGATCTCACATGTATATATACACATTTATGTAAACATATATGCATGCATACACATGTTGTCCTCACGTATATATGCATGTAAAAGAAAGAATGTTAAAACTTGTAAAGTGCACCTAGAAGATATGCCGGTACAGTTACATCCTCCAGTCACTGTTTTACCATCATAGAGATTTTTTTTCCTCAAATATTTGCAATTTTCAGCAGCACTTTTTAACATTCGTATGCAATAACTATTAAATCAGACTAAGCTAAATGACATACTATAAAACATAGAAAGATGTTTCAATAAGCAAAATTAAGTGCTTTATAACACAAGATACACTTGTATCATGTGCTATAGCATGTGTTAGATAGCAAGAATTTAGAATAATCAATTCTGCACAGCCAAAACCAATACTAGTAGACTCCAGAGAATCTCCTCAGAACTGAAAATTCAGCCAAGCAGCACTCCGATCTAAGCACAATATTTGGATTTCATAGACACGGTAAGCATGTGAAAGCTTCCTTGCACAAAGCCCCTAGGACCATTCTCGTTTCAGAAGTAAACTGGGGTTCACCAGGGTGACCAACTTTTACAGCTCTCATAAAGAATGATAGCTGTTTTCGCTAAACCTCAAGTTCCAACCTCAAGCTAACAAAATGACCGAACATAACTTGAATTAAGTTGGTCAATGACATCATAGGTGACCCCCACTCAACTGGTGTACGTTCTATTCCATCCAGGAGGAGTTACGTAAATACTTGTGCACCACTCATCTCTGAAGTTCATTGTTTATCCCAGTAAGAGATGCCATTAAAAATCATAAAGCAAAAGGTATACTAGCATAAGCATTAGGCCAGACCTGGCATGTTCGAGACGAATCCACCTCTGTCCTCAATGCTGCCTCGCTCAGTGTTAGGCTCATGGTCTGTAGACATTTGTACTGCCTGCCCTTTCCTTGAAAGTACAGCTCGGGAATCTCCAACATTTGCAACCCATAACTTGCGCCCATTTACAAGGATTGCAGTGACTGCTGTGGACCCACCACGTCCTAGTTCAGGATTGTGTGACAAGATTGCTTGATCTGTTTTCTCATAGGCTCTAGCAATAGATCGGCTGGGATCCGTCCAAAAGTTTTGCTGGAATCATTAAATTGAAAGATCACATTCTAAGAACAATCGTTCCAATAACTAAGGCAATGCTAAGCTAAATGGATATTGCTGATAACCCTTTGCTTATAGGCTCTACACCATATCAATATCAGCCTAGCCTCTTCAGGATATTCAAAATGTGAAAGGAGTGCAAAAGATGTTAGCAACAAGAATTTAAACCGGCGCTACTCATTGTTAAGACTGGGTAGAGTTTCCTGTACACCAATTGAGATGCAGAAATAAAATGTTATATGACTAGTACGTCTGTCAGGTTGTAGTACACGGAGTAGGTGTAGCATTTGCCTACTATTAGATTTATTGTAAGTATGATCCCTCCCCAGTACCATGTTGGACACTGCTGAATTGGTTGAAGAGAAGCATCCACATGACACAGGTAACAAACAGCAGAAGAGGTTAACGACAAAGAAAAACTCAAGCAAAGAAAGGAAGGTAGCATGCCTCTGGAATCAAGGGTAATTGAGCCAAGCCAAGTCGACATAAGAACTCAAACTCAAGTTGACCCAAAAAGTCAAAAACTCAATACTTGACTCAAGCTCCATGGAGCTTCGTTTTCTCACTCATACTCAACTTGAAGAATTTTTGAACTGGTGGCCAGACTCAACTCACCCCACGGCTACCGGAAAAAGAAGTTTATAATCAAAACTCTAGAGACATTAAGCTCAAACATGAGCTTTATTTATCTATTTATTTATTTTAACAACAAGGAAGCTCACCTTTAGGTACGTAAACCGCATTCCCACGCAATACCAAACTAAGTCCTTATTGCCTCATTCCTTTCTCTTCCACCTTTTTTTTTTCGGTTGCTTCAATAGAAAGTTCAAAATGGACTTCTTTTCCCACAATAGAATGAAGTTACAGAATTGTAACATAAATATGGGTAATGAAAAATTGTGACCAAGCACTGCAGTCAATTGATTGTTTGATCCTTGACTAATTATAAAAAAAATTAAAATTGTTGCAGGGCGTATTCTTTCTCTAAAATGAAGAACTACAACTTCAATCATCGTTTGGTTCTGTATAGACTAGCATCTGTGGATCATGAGAAAACTAATTAGATCTACTTGTTCCACTATCACCATGGCAATCAACATGTGAAATATCATATCATTATTATTGAGAGATACGATAAATATAGCAAGACTTCCACTGTAGTTAATATGGACTTGTCCAACAATCCATTGTGAGCCACTCAAAACACAATAATTTAGAGATGGCTCCATTAGTGGCCATATTGTAGGCATGACAAACTCAAGCTGATTGAAAATCAAGTATAAGATGATGATATCTCAGCTTCTGATGCTTCAAAAAAGGATGTACCCCCTATTAAGCTTGCAAGCCTCCCAAACCAAGTTATAACTAATTTGACACTTCAGCTACTTACAGTAAATAAGAACCCGAGTGAACTAGACTGGCCAGCTAGCCAAGTTCAAGTACCTACACGAGAGGAGGACCTTAAAAAGGCAGAATACAAAAGAAGATGAAAATGGAGAGCAACGAGAAATCTAATTTCCAAAAGTCTACTGATGCATAAAGGCACCGCAGTCGTAGGCACCTTCTGAGGGTTAACATTTGTTCAGATAATTAAGCTCTGAAGACAAAGGGGTACTATTTCCTTAACTTAGTGCCGTATCCCTACTTTTATTGCAGGGGGTGTGCTTTTCTGAAATCTTTGAAAGGTCTCTCTAGATAACCCCATTCTTGAGCATTGTAAGAAGCCGACAACAAAGTTACTAGCGCAAAACATTTCCAGTTGAGTAAACAACTGACCTCAGTCAGGATATTTTGGAAGAGATGCTTCTGTAGGTACGCAGGAACGCTATCTCCTAGATGCCCATCAAAGATGGCAAAAAGACCAAGTTCACGTCCACGGCTCCGAACAATTTTCGCAACATGGTAATCTTCCATGGGATGATTTGCTTTCCCTTTTATTAAGCTAAATCCATATTTGAAGGGGCTCTGACGGCTCCTTCCCTTGCCTGAGTTACATGAGGAACGACCTCCTACAAGCTGAAGAGCAGGCGGGAAAAAAAGAAGGAAGAAACTCGTCAATAATCGGCCATCTGGACAAGAATCAAGGGTCATGTAACTAAAATACCAAGATGGCATTTCCCCTCTTTCTCATCAGAAAAGGTACCAAAGATCACGCAGATCAAACCATTAGAAATCACAACACGAGTGTCACAATCATCTTAGCAAGAAGCCCCAAACGAAACGCACAAATTCTTCCCATGTCATCAATTAAAGTCGAGGTTGATCGCTGATCAGCAACAAGCATCTCTTTTCACTCACCTGAGAATATACAGACTTGAAGCAGCATAAATTGTCCATATAATTCAGCCTCCACCGCTCACTGGCGCCCCCTGTCACCTACCATCTACTTCTGCAACATACCAATCAACAAACACTCAAGAGTCAACAAAAAGAAACCCATCTCGAGAAAAACTCCCAAATCCCCACCGCAATCAAACACCGACCCAAGCAAATTCTGATCACCACCGAAACAAAATACCCACACGAACAAAGACCCTCCCCCGCAAAAACCCCCATGAATCGAGCCCGCGTAGATCGTCGCGGGAATTTACCTTCACCGGCTCCACCGATCCAGAACGAACGGGAACGGAGAATCGCAAAGACGGGTGTCGAAGCACGAGGACTATCTCGCTGCCCCCCACACGCGACGAGAAGCGTACGAAGGAGGAAGGAACCGACGCTAAAGATGAAAAAACCCGTCTCGATTCTGTAGTTGTATGGGCAGAGAGAGAGAGAGAGAGAGAGAACCGGGTCGCACGGATTGACTTCTTTCTATTTTTTCTTGGGCCGGGTGCTTTTCTCGTATCCTCTGCGCGTTTTGTTTGATTTTCGTTTTATTACTGACACGCACGCACGCACGCACTGTGTCATCTGGGTCGACACATATAGGTAGATGGTGATGCACCTAGGGGACCGACGAACCCGTTATACGATTGAACAAATTGGCAAGTTTGAAGTTGATGATATCATATTGAGTTCAAATTTGGTCGGCTGAAGCGAAACGGCGTGCTGATCAATACTCACCACCTTCGGCCGTGACTAACGATGAATTTTCGCGATTCGAAATTGTTTAGATGGATTTTTTTATTTTTTTAGTATTTTTTTAGATTAATTTAAGCTTATTTTAAGGTTTTCTTTAAACAGATTTTAAATATTTTTGATTTGATAATCATATTTAAAGAACAAATTATTCTTTGGTCGAATTTTTTTGTTCGGTCAATTTTTCTATCGCTCGTCAACATCAGATGGTGGGGCGGCTATTTTGCAAGAAGTGCCCGCAAGGCGCAAGCTCTCCCATCATCAGCCCCAATTACTGCCCCGTTTTTTTTTACTCCTCCCTCTCTCTCAGTCTCAGTTTCTGCCTCCGGGGCAGTTGGTATTTAATGGTCCTCTCTCTCTCTCTCTCTCTGTTCCAAGTCAACTGGTCTTTCTCCTCGGCTCTCTCTCTCTCTTTTTTCCTCTTTTGGACACCCGTTGACCCAACGGAAAGCTCGCTTTTACTGTTCCTTCCCGTTCTCGCAATCCGGGGGGCGCTTCTGTCGATCGGGCGTCGCGACGCGAGGTTATATGTGCGATTCGGGATTCGACGCGGTGTTCAAGCTCTTTGCATCGATCGTGTTTACCGCCTCAAGTTGCCAGCTTTTCTTCGTGGGGACGGCAGGCAGTCCTGATTGAACTGGGGGACGGAAGCGGGGCACGGTTTCGTTAGGGGCTCTCGGCTCGTCCCAACCCGAATAGGTCTCGAAATGGGTAAATGTTGCCGGGTTGGCTTGGGATCACACTTTACAAAGATTCTACGGGGGTTCGAGATGGATTTTGACTTATATGACGAGTAACTCTAAACTTGAATCCCGTTACATAAGGTATAAAGCCACCATATTTTTTGTTCCAAAAGAAATATAATGACATTTCAACTACATAATTTTTTCCCCGGTGTTCTGTCCAATAGTTAAATCATTAGTCAATTAAGTACCTAAACTTTTAGAACTTGATTCAATGTGGTCGTTCCGTTAAATGAAATGTCATGTTTCGAGTTTTTTTCTTTCTATGCTTGTCCCTTCACTCTGTATCGATTGTTCATTGTTACTCTACCTATATACTTACCCTTTGTTGTTCCGCGAAATCTATTATCAAAAATAATTTTATTCATTTGTTGACTTTCGGTTGCTTACGAAAACGGGTCAATAGAAAATCTTTCATTGACATCAGAAATTTATACTTATATTCAAGAAAGTAGTTTTTTCTTTTAAAAATAGAAATTTGATTTTTTCAAACTATCACTGGACCCGTGCTCGGGCTCGAGTCCCGCAAGGCCGACTTAGAGACCAAAGGCCTTTAGTTAATGCAAATATTTCAATCAAGTCCCTCAATTTTTCTATGCAATTAGATCTAGGAATGATGTCGTTCCGTTCGAAGCAATCGAAATATCGAGATAATATTTTTTTTTCCTAAAAAACTGTCAGTAGTGGAGAGATAATTGCCAACTTGGAAAAATTTAGTGGGGCCAAGTAATGGATGTTACTATCTTAATATCGGGGGAATGCGTAGGAGTGATGGATACATTAAAAGCGAGAAGAGAGCAGGGGTGAGCAACTTGGACCACCCAAACCGTGACCGGACCAGACCGGACCGGATCGATAGATTTGGTCCGGTTCTCGAGACTATCGGTCCGGTTCCCGATTCCGAAAAGCGGAACAGGTTTTCGGGCGGTTCGATTCCCGATTCCAAGAGGGAACCGGACTAGACCAAACCGACCGGACCGGACCGACTATTTAATATATATTTTTGTTATTTTTTTCTTTAAAAAAATTAATAAAATGTGAACTAAACTCTAATTGAATTTCATTATCATAAATTCATTGATGAAAATTAGTAAAATGTGAATTAAACCCTAAGTGAACTTCATTGACATAAATTCATTGATAAAAATTAGTAAAATGTGAACCAAATCTTAAGTGTTTGACAAAAAAAAACCCCAAATTCTAAGTAATCAGTTTCATTGGACCGGACCAGAACCAGACCGGACCGACGGTCCGGTCCGATTCCCAATTCTAGAATCAATCGGTCCGGTCCGTGGTTCCCAAAATTGGAAACCGGTTCTTTCGATCCGGTTCTCGGTTTCACCTTGGAACCGGACAGAACCGGAAATCGCTCACCCTTAGAAGAGAGGAGGTAAAAGTGATGTTAGTGGTCATTGTAGCTCATGAGGAGCAAAAGCAAAGACAAAAGACAAGGCAATTTCTGTTGCGCAATCAACGAATATGCTACCTAGGAAGCCGTCAAACAATTCACACGTATGTTCCCATGTGAATTTGCGTGTCTTCACTATCTCCACGCCACGTACTCCTTCCATTTCTCCTTTGCCACCTCAATCCGTCAAGCCATGCATGAATCCACCCTCTCTCTCTCTCTCTCTCTCTCTCTCTCTCTCTCTCTCTGCAACAGAAAGAAAATTCTCTTCCTCGGCTTCCTTGCAGGTCTCGTCTACGTTTCCTTTCGCATCTTCAGGTGGGGATTGACTGATGTTGATGGGTGGTGGGTCCATGTTGAGGAGAAAGGCCCTGGATATGGAATGGACCAAGAGTTATTACGATGGTGGTGTTCATGCATCGGATTGGTGGGACGAGATCGACGAGTCCGAGCAATGGCAGAAGGGGATTTATTATTCCTTGTGTGGATCCTACGCATTGATTTCTTTCATTGCCTTGGTATGTCAATATCTGCTGCCCACCCTTTTCTTCAGATTCATTACAAAATCTGGGCGGTTTGGTTTCTCTTCGAATCGTTTGAGTCTTTGTTTTGTGAGTGTGCGTGTTTTTGTCTTCTTTCTTTTGCACTGTCATGTCGTCTGCAGGTGAGTTCGATCCTGAAGAAGATATAATGAGAAAACTCCTGAAGATCTTGCTGTCGTAATTTAGCATATTGCAGAGTTTCTTCTTGTCTTGAGCGGAGGTTGTCTTGTTAATGTCATGGCCATACGCAGAATGCGGGCTTCTTTGCATGGACGATGTTATTCATTTTCTTAAATCGTGAACAAGCTGAAATCGTTGGATGTCTTTTAACCGTTGTATAGGTGCAACTGTTCCGGATTCAATTCAGAGTGCCCGAATTCGGTTGGACAACGCAAAAGATTTTTCATCTGATGAATTTCGTCGTGAATGGCCGTAAGAATCGCCGGAATCTTATGTTTTCTTCTTGAGGCGAACCAGATTAGATCTCTATAGTAATTCTTGATTGTGCATTTTGTCAGTGAGGGCTTTCATGTTCGGTATCTACAAGAGCGTGTTTCTTCTCAGGCCCAAGGTACGTCTTATACTTCACAGACATTTATCGGTCTCTTGAGCAGGAGTAATGTACAAAACTGTTGAAAACTATGGTACCTGATTCTTGTAATTCTAACATTTGTTTCCCAACAGGCACTTGAAATAATGCTTCTCGATCTTCCCGGACTATTATTTTTCTCGACGTACACATTACTAGTCTTGTTCTGGGCTGAGATATATCAGCAGGTACTTTTTTGTATGCTATTGCTGTCTTTTAAGATGTGAACCATCACATGTAGAAAGTTAGTTAGGTTGATGGTTTCTGAAAGTTTGTTAATCGAACAGGCACGAAGTCTTCCTATCGATAAGCTTAGGCCGACGTACTACGCAATTAACGGACTTATATACTTCACACAGGTAAGGTACTTCATTCTCATTTCTATTTACTTTCAAAAGAAACCAAATTAACCGGATTCGACTCTTGCATCTGACTTAATGTCAGTTAAATTCGCAATTGTGGCAATAGGTGTGCATCTGGATATGCTTAAAATTAAGCCCGAGTCATACAGCAATCATGGTTTCAAGACTCTTTTTGTCAGGTCGGTGTTGTTTAGGCAAATTGTGAGACGACGCAAGCCTCTCTTTCGATGTTATTGCCTTGTTCTTTCTTCTGCTTCCTTTTACTGGTATTTGAACTAATGGTTCGTAAATAGGTTCGGGTTATGCAACTTAAGCTGTGTTTCCTTTTGCTGGTATCTTCCTTGTTTTGCGCTTGACGCCGCATAGTTGTTTAATGTTGGCAGCTGTTTCGTTTTGTGCTGCACTTGGGTTTCTGATATACGGAGGCAGGTAATCTTGGAAATGATCTCAAGCCGACAGTTGCATTCTGCGTTTGGCAACGTAAGTTACTGTTATTTTGCGCAGGTTGTTCGTCATGTTGAGCCGCTTTCCTATTGAATCAAGAGGCCGACAGAAGAAGCTATATGAGGTGCGTATTAGATGTGATCATCGAGTTCGATCTTGTAAGTTTAACGGATACGCTGGAACTTGCTGCTATAGAAAAGGGGACAAGCGAAGATATTAATCTCCTTTCCAGAGCAATCGTCGACTGCTTCTTTAATTGCGGTATTACATCACGACTAACTGTCTTCTGTTTCTAAAGACCTCGCTGCTACGCATCCCTCGAAAGAATGGTTGACTTGCTTAAGCATGCCGGCTTCATGAATTCGATTAATGTGCGAAAGAACATCTACTTAGCATGAGCCGATGTGGATGGCCAAACTGATTTTTCGGACACCTTCAATGGATCGTAGTAGTATCGTGATGACGCAGTATTCGATCGGAGTTTACCATGATACCGTTAGATTTCATATGATAGCGGGCTTTACCCTTTGAATGCTTGAGCAGTCGGAATTCATACAAGAACAGTAATTTATTTTACGACTACGTCAATTCGGTCGCGCATCCTAACGAATCATATCGCAGGTCGGCTTCGTCACCGCAACTTGCTGCGTCTGCTTCTTGATAAGATGTCTTGTGGTGAGTTACCATTGTTACAAGCTCCAACCTTCAATAGTAAAAGCCGGAATTCCAAGCTCCTGACGGATGTTTCCGCGGTCCATCTTTCAGGTCTCTATTTCGGCTTTCGACGACAATGCGGACGTCGACGTCTTGGATCATCCGATTCTGAATCTAATCTATTACACGGTAGCTTCATTATTAGCGTATTGTATATCTATGAGTGATGTTGACGTGCGAACGTGTGGCTCTTATCGTGCACCCGGTGGCAAGAAATGGTGACGTGTTCGCCGTGGTTGCGTTTTCGGTGCAGTTGGTGGAGATCGTGCCCTCGGCCTTGGTCCTCTACGTCCTGCGGAAACTGCCCCCGAGGCGCGTATCCGATCGATATAGTCCGATTAGATGAGAGGCTCCAATGGCTGCTCACCTGCTGTGTAACTGTTCCATTTCATTCATTTTTTCTAAGATGAGATGATCATGTCTATTGAGCTGGACAAAATTTCCTCGTAGCGCATGCTCGATCTCTCTCAAATTACCATTTGGTATTTCATTCATTAAACTGCACGAGCATCTGTAGTTAATCAACTTTGCTGAAGATGAAGCCGTGAGTACCTAGCTTACATTATTTTACACAAGAACAAGAAAAATTAAACAAATCCCAGCCGGACCAATAACCCCAAAAAATAATTTCAAAAAAAAACATTCTATCACTGTCGAGTGATGAAAATTCAAAGAAGCAGACATGAATTGATTAAATAATTCACAAATGAATTATTTTTATTTTTTATTTTTGTGATAAATTAGCCATCGTTGGACTGATGATTTGGACATAGAACGATAAGAGGAGTCAATAGTGTTTCGTTGTGTAGTTGTAAGGATCAAAAGTTGCAATGGTTTCGAGATGCTGGATGGTGTTCCGGACAAAAAGCTGTGATTCCATGAGCTTCTAATTTTCTGTGTTTGTTGATAAAATTAGCGTAAATAATGCAAATGGTCTCTGAACTTTGGTCCGGTATACAATGCGGTCTCCAAATTTTAAATTTATTCAATGGGATTTGTAAACTTTAGCTAAATATTCAATGTCGTCCCTGAACTTTTAGCTTTTTCAACGTAGTCCTTCGACTTTTGGTACATAATCAATTTAGTCTCTTGACTATATGAAGACGATGTTTAATGTTTTCCCTAAATTTAGATTAATGAAAAGATAATATTGAATATTTTCATACAGTTTAGGGACTAAATTCAACATGTACTAAGAGTCCAAAGACCACATTGAACAAATTAAAAGTTCAGGAAGACATTGCACGTTGAGCTAAAATTCATGAATCGCATTGCATATTGAGTCAAAGTTTATGGACCATTTGCATCATTATCCCATAAAATTAATAAAAATGGTCAGTTCGAGAAATTGGTTGGTGTTAGTTAGACGATCAGGACTTTAGGCCTCGAGAAATATGAGGTCTCATGTTACGTTCTTGTTAGGTGAAACACTTGAGACCTGGCCATATGAAATGGTTCGTCGCATATCCCATGGTCTCGTGAGGTTGGCTTAGTGGACAAAAGAGAAATACGTGGGTGAGAATTAAACGCATGACACAAGTTCGGTTTTTCATCGTACCATGTGCAATCAATCTTATTTTCGACCCAAGATTTTGACTCCTATCTTGATCGGTGGATTTAATAACAACAATAACAAAGTGTAAACACAATTTCAGTAATTTTTTTCATTATTTGTCTAATAAATTCTTTTTAGTGTTTTTTGTTGGGATAATTATCCAAAAAGTTATAAACATATTGTACGGTAGTCTATTCAGTCCTAAAATTTTCCAATATGCCAATTTAATCTTAAACATTTTAACAGTTTGCTTATTTTGGCCGGATATTGTTGACATGAACATCGATCATTCGTCCTGATGGCATGGTCAGTTCTACCGTAGACAATTTTTACGATTTTCTTGACTTTTTTATCTTTTTTTTTTGTTTCCTTTTCTTTTTTTCCCTTTTTTAGTTTCCTTGTAGCTAGTCGCCGACCTGCAAGGGTCATGCTCGCCAACAACCCCCTCGCCTGTGGCCGAAAAGGGAATAAAAAGGAAAAAGAAGAGGAAAAGGAAAAAAAATCTAAATATTAGTAGAATTGCATAATCGTCCACGTGAGCGACGATCGGTGTCCACGTCATAAATTTCCAACAAAAAATGACCAAAAAGACTAAATTGACAAACCGTCAAAAGACTTAAGACTAAATTGACACAATTAAAAAGTTTATAACTGAATTGGCCATTGTACAATAGATTTATAACTTTTTGGATAATTTTCCCGATTTTTGTCTACTCAAGTAAATTTAATTTTATCAATTTATGCAATCAAGCTTATCATAATCTACCATTGCTAACATCATCGTGCCAAAATTTTGATGACGCCGCCATGACCACATTAATATATTAAAGAAAAATCATAAATAAGAGCAACACGTGGAGAGAGAGAGAGAGAGACCACCTAGCTCAGCTATCGCCGAGGGCTAACAACTCTCACGTGCCAAGCAAATGCCCGGCCGCAGCCCTCGCCCCTTAACAACCACCGGCGAGAGTCGAAAAACTTATTTCGCTTATCAAATTTCCATCCCTAGTAATGCCGCTTATCAGTTCGAATGTATTTCAATGATAGATAATGAGATAAACTTGACTACGCAATCAAAAGAGTCAAAAGATCCGATTGCCCCAAAAAAAAGTTGAAAGACCACGTTTGTACAAAGTTTTGAGAACTAAAACTATATTGAACCTACAAAATGGTAATGACCAAAAAAACAAAATAATGACAGTCTATAACAGTACAAGTGGGCCAGTGACACATTCCTTTTCTTCCGATTTGAGCTAATCTGACCAGCAGGGTTTACATCACCCAACTTCAGACGAGTTCCTTTCTGGCCAGCTAGCGTTTGACTTGTCTAAAACCTTGTGCTGCTACCTCCCCAACCCTCAGGGGTTGCCTTCAAGGCATTCGATATCAGACACAAAGTTCTCCTTTTCCTCATCAGTGAACATCTAATACTTCAATGCGAATGATCCGTTTGCTCTACTACTCAATCCTCTTCTCTTCGTACATGCGATGGGGACATATCACATACTAGTCAACATAGCGCGCTCTCGAGTTTTAAAAAAAAGAGTTCACGAGGAACCGGCGAACACTCCCGTGTTGATCTCACCGAACCTCTCTCTTGGCTCCAGCCGCCAAGCCAAGTTCCTTGACCTAAACAAAGAGCACCTAACAAAGTAGTTTTTGGTTTCCGCACGAAGCTCGGGCGCGCACACTAGTGAGAATAAAAAGTACGTTTTGGTGAAGAAACTCTTGCGATTAAAGTATTCCCAACTTTGGACCGAAAAAAGACAGGTATTCCAAACTAACGTGAAGGCAGAACTGACAGACAGATGAACTGCGGAAAGTAGAAAATTGCCAATAGGGAATAATTATTGTCAATGAAAGCTCAGAAGCTCCAACCACCATGATTAAACATTCATTCAATGGCTTCTCCCCACAGGCCCCTCAATCAATCCACACAGGAACCAGAACGGGCCGAGGTCCAGAGGGGAGAAATGAAGCAACGACGTGAAACACCTTTATCGACTGAGTAACACTCTTATACTAGAGGAGCGATTGTGTTGATCGGAACATAAAGATCCAGCTCCTCTTAGGAGCTCGAGGTATAAACCAAGTGACATCAAGAAGAGCACCATTTCCTTGCTAAAAAGGTCGCCACAGCTCCTCTTAGGAGGTCAAGGTATAAACTGCCCAAGTGATATCAAGAAGAGCACCATTTCCTTGCTACAAAGGTAGCTACAACACTGCCGTATATTATAAAGTTCTGTTTGTCTTCCCTCCACTGCAACAGAAAAGTACAGGAACCACGCATTGACTAACATGGATGGTGTGGTGCTTCTAAAAAAGCTGGCCAAACAATCCATCTCTCTGATACGACCACTTAAAAGTCATAACGAGTGGCACATGTAAAAGGTTCCTACCATAATCTATGCTGGGCAATCAGATTTTAAAGAAGAAGAAAGCATAACATACGTAACTACGCAAAATGCAAGGACAGAGTAGCTGCATAGTGCTTCGGTGTATTTGGAGAAGCATCAATCTGGCTCCATTTGATCAAAGTAATTCGCTATTAGGATCCAAAAGCCAAAGATCATAAGTATGAAAGCTTGATACTTGATTTTACATTCTCAGCGGAGATAGCTAAGGCGAGATTTCTTCGTTATCTCTGCTTGCTATCTTTACAATAAGATAAATTTTAAATCAAGCCACGCAATGATTCAGATGATAAGAGCACGCTGTAGATATATACTAATGTGGCCAAAAATAATAAAATCACCGACCCCCTTCTCAAATGTCAAGGGCCTGACAGCTTACAAGCTCTGCAGATCCCGCATTCTTAGTGGCTATGACCTTCCAAAGATTTCTTTCTGATTCCACCTTGAAGACAGAATCTTCTGCTAAAGATGATGAAACCACTGGAAAGGGATTGAGATTGTTCTGCACATCTGCTTGCATAACCGATAAATTGTTATTTGCATCTCTAGTGATAACATGAAGCTTGCCCAGTAAACTAGCAAGTAAATAGGGAGACTCTGAATCAGCATAGTCGCGAATAGGAACTTCTTCCGCAATGACTTTCCAAACATCATCTTGGTGATCATATACCTTGATCTTAGCACTATCAACAGAACTAGAAGGATCCAACGAATACAACTCCCCTTCCACAGTGACACTCAATTTTGTGCCTGCCTGCCTTGCAGGCCAACCCTCGCCCATGCCAGACGGCATTTCAAACCATGAATTCATCTCAGGATCATATACTTCTCCTCCAACATCTACAAAGAAAGGCCAGCAGTACAAACTTTGAGGGACTAGCAACCTTCCCCTGTATGAAGTCATTCCAGTGGCAATAGGCTTAAGTAGATCTGCAAGGAATGCGGTAGGAAGCACCTGAGCTTTGGCAAAAGGCATGCTCGGTATTTGGGACCATAAACCAGTGAGGGGGTCATACACTTCTGCCGATTGAAGTGGGGTCAAACCACCACGACCACGAGTGACCCCGCCAACAACGTAAAGCTTATCGTTCAATATGCCTGTCTTACAATAGGCTCTGCCAATGGACATGGGACTTGCTTCACTCCACGCATTTAGAGCGGGATCATATCGCCAAACGCTCGTCAAGGCCGAGGCTCTAGAAAAGCCACCGATCACATAGAGGCATCCATTAATAGCCCCAACTGCACATCCACAAAAAGCCATCCGATCTAATCCGTCCTTTCTCCCGAGCCAGCCCCTGATGACATCTGCAATTCTAATGCTTGAACCCATCACGTTCCACATCCGTAGGCTTCCAAGGCCTTTCCTTGATTCATCTTCAAATGAAACCATTGGCATCGGGGGCAACCTTTGCCATCTTCTCGACAGAGGATCCAAAGCATGCCACAAAAGCTTATCCTCATCCACTTTGGTCAAAATATAAAGCCATTCCTCAGATGTTCCGAGCTCCTTCCTCAAACTGTAGAGTTCCGCACTTGTAATCGCATTTTTCCAAGATCGTGACACCGACTTTACCTTCAAATAGCAGATTCTGGGAAGTCTGGCCAAGATCTGAAATGATATCTCGTCCGGAAGGCTGGGTATCAACCTCGTATCGTCCTCGAACGAGCTAGATGACACCTTCTGCCTCTTGCAAATTTCACCTGGCGCGATCTCGTAGGTCTCCCGCGCACCGCATCTGGAACCATTTAAGCTCAGAATAGCCCCCATCAGTACTCGGAGCAGAGATGATTCAGATCATCCAAAGCTGGGTTAATCTCCCCCAAACTGCATGGACCAATACAAAGCGACCCAAATCAAGGAAAAGGGTACAACGAACTAGAGACGGCAAATTTTCTTTTATAGAGCCGTTTATGTAAGCAATTACACAAGCGAAGCAGATATGAGAACAAAATTGCTACGTTACATAAAGCTGGAAGCGTCCGGTCAACAATGGGTAGCGGGCAAAAAAACAAAACCCAAAAAGAAAAGGGCCCTGGATGCGCAAGAGAGTGGAATAAAGATCACAGAATCGGCGGAAATTCAACTGGCCCGGGGCAAGGAAATAGAGCCATAACCAATAAAGAAACTTTTTTTTTTCCATCAAACCCTTCATTCGCACGTTCTTAAAATAATCGCCGCATCTGAATATGCAAGACTTCGGAATCAGGAAGAGCCGTGGAGCTGGAAACCTCCGTCACACTCAATTCCCTCTTTTCCCCTTTCCCCCCGGGGGCAAACCCAAAGGAACCCGAATCAAATCGAGCAAAGATCCGACCGGTCCGACCTTCATCTCCACCAAATCGGAAGGGCGGCGACCCCCCAAACCCTAAAACTCCCCCGGCCCATTTCGAGAAAACGGGATCGTTGGCATCCCCAAGGAAAGCAAGATTCGGCCGAAAAGCACAAGAATCACGACCGAGCAGAAGGTGGGCCCGGTCGCTTTCGAAGGAAAGGCACCGCCACCCCAGATGAAGCAAAAGGGATCCGATTCCCGCCGAGAACAGGGAGGGGGAGGGAAGAGACGCACCTGCGCGGCGGCGGAAGCGGGGAGATGCCTACCGACGGATCGGTGGGCTCGAATGGAATTCGCCCACCGCGGACGCGCACGGACGAAGCTCAATACCGTCACACAGGGGAACGTAATCGCGCACGATGATGCACTGGGGGTGGGGGGAAGATACTACGCACGGGGGTGGGCGGGGGGCGGATCCACGAACGAGCCGTACGTCGCTTCTGCACGAGTAATCATTTGTGCGCATCGCGCGTCCTCCTTCCCCTCGCACGTTTTATTTATTTGTTTTCTGTCGAAACTCGCGCATTTAGTTAGGATCCGTTTATTTTGGTTAAAAATGCAGGACTTTTTAAGAAAATATTTTTTCGGGAGATTGACTCTTGATGGAAAATCTGATTTGATTATTTTAAAGAGTTAGTATCACCAAAAATTTTAAATTAATAAATTTATCCCAAACTAATTTTTTAACTACTAAAAATCTTTAAACCGATACATTCGTGATAAATTTACCCTCCGTTAATTTCCGTATTTTACCGTCAAATTACTGAGTTGGATAATACATGATAGTAAACAGGTGCAATAATTGGGTTTTACTTTCCATCTATCACACGTATATCAATTTGTGGTTTCATATTAATCCGATTTAACGAAAGGTAAATTTATCACATATGTATCAGTTTGAGGTTTTTAATAATAAAAAAAAGTTAATTTTAAGTAAATTTGTCACAAATATAGCAGTTTTATGATTTTTCATGATATTAACCACATTTTAAATAGGCATGCACTATTCGGGCACTAATAACTTATGTGTGGGCAATTGGGAAACTAAATATGGGCACTAAAATCCCGAGTCCGACCTCGATGGACTTGAACCGAGTGTTGGGGATCGCGGCACATGCACCTGGGTCTTGGGCACAGGAACCAGACCGAACCAGCTAGTTTCAAGTGGTTCTGTTTCTCGATTCCCAATTCTAGATGCAAAACCGAACGGCTCGGACCGAACTAATACGTTGTGTCTTTTCTTTTCTCTTTTTCTTTAAAGAGTAAAGAAAAAGAAATCGCCAAAACCTTAAGTCGGAAATGTCTAACCTGGGAATCGAACCAAGACTTAAAAATTCGGCTCTCGATTCTAGAGCGGAACCAGCCTAATTCGAGAACTGATCACCCATATGGGTATGTGCTCTCAAGGGTGCCGGAAAAAACCCCCAAGCGTGGTGATTCATACTTGGTCTCGAGCGTGAAGGAATATCGTGCTCCCCACTTAAACTGACCCTGGGTAACTGATAAAGCGACTTTAAAATGGGAAATAATGAAGATGGCTAGAGTACCGTAGGTTCCGGTTCGACATCCCTTTGAAGATTTTTGTTTCGCTCTACTTTGCTCTTGAAAATTCTAAAAATGAGTCGATTAATCGCAATTCGCCACGTTAAAAGGGGTTTTTCCAAAAGGGAAACAAAAAAAAAACTTTTAAATCGTCTTGCCCCAATTCTTCAAATTCTTACTAAAAGTGCCTACTGAAGATGCTTTCCAGTCAATTTCGGATCTTATCAATGTAGCGCACACACGGCGAAATCACAAAGACGGATTGTAACAAGCGGAAGGGCAACGTTTGTTTTCCACATTGTATCTAGCTTTTGTGCCTCCAACATTTAACGTATGTATCTTAGCCAAAATTTAAGAACATCGCGAACGTAAGTAAAGAATTATAAGATCAAGGACTTCCAAATGGTACATACCTTGTTCACCTAGAGAGAACTCCATTGTCCCGTCTCTTTTAAGTTTTGTGAAACAAACAAAAAAGTGGTCCTATCTCAATGCCGCATGACATTGACATAAAAATAAAAATAAAAAAATTGAACAAAAATAAAAAAAAAATAAATGAAAAAAGAAAGAGAGAGAGAGAGAGAGAGAGAGAGAGAGAGAGAGAGAGAGAGAGAGAGAAAGGAGGGGAAGGAAAGGCAAGAGGAGGCGTGAATGAACAGAGAGCTATCACCGGCTTCATGCCTCCGTTCATATGGGTATAAAATTGTTTCATCTATATGTTTTAAGCTAAGATTGTCATTTATCTATTTTTGTATTTTTCAAAGATACCCTTTTATCAAAATTAAAACTAAACGTTGCCCTCTCTTTGATCGACTTACAACCCAATTCACACGTCCAATCAATTAAATGATCCTTTGGAAAAAAGGAGTTAGTTAACGAGTAGACTCATAAAGCAACCGACTAAGAAGACTTTACACTTTCCGGTGTATTGATTGTCCTTATGTCATGCGCAATTATTTAGCTAACGTTTCGAGGACGCTCTTCAACGGGACCCTTTGAAAAAGAAAAACAATGCTTTCCTTATTGATCATAGCTCATTCACGATCGGAACACTCGCGCTTTCTAAACGTTATTTGTTTACTTGCGCTTTCTACATGTGGGGCGGCAAGCGGATGAACGAGTGAATGTAGTTCGTTTCGTTTTAGCTACGGAAAAGGCCAGAAGACTGCGTGCGTTGACTCCGTGACGGCTGATGTTTTCAACAATCTACGCCCAAGTCAATCAATCATGAACCTAAAAAGGACATCAAAAGTCTTTGCGTGGGCGCAGCGGTGGACGTAATCAGCGAGTGTGTTGTGCGCTTGCGAGATTGATGGTTGTTGGCGTGCGACTTGAGTTCAGTTCTCACTTCTCATGTGTGCTTTGGAAGATGTGGGGACAGATGCATTTCGATGAGAGTCGTTGGTAAGTGACGAAGTCATTGCTTGTTTGAAGAAATGGACGTTTGGCGTAGGTTTCGGGAATCAGGGAGCGATCCGTTTCGTGACATTTCGAGGCTTTTGTGACGCGTGATCGGGAGGATTTGAACGGGCGATCTCTACTTGCCGAGGTGGAAGTTCCCCGAGTCCTCGACCGAGTATGCCGGCTTTGGGAGATTAAGCTTTCCTGGATTATGAACTTTGGTCCTGGTGTCTTGCTCAGGGTCTAGGCAAGGACGAGGTTGGTTGGAAGCATGCTTGAAGAAGTTAAGAGGCCTTGGGTTTGGTCACCGGGATGCATGTGAACCAATGCGCAAGCACAAACTCGCGGGGCTAAAAAAGAACAATTACGCTCTAATGAATTGGTTGCATGGTTAAGCGGTCACTCTCTGCATTTAAATTCTATGGTCTCAAATTCAAAGTAATTTGGGACCTTGCCCTATTAATATGACTTAACGAGTGTAAACAGGGACGATTTACGACCACCCGCCTGGGTGGCGCTGCTGGAGGACACACTCTTTCTCTTACAAAAGGTTGAGTGTTCGAATTCCGGGCGCCGCAAAGTGACTTAACCGGTGACACGTATGTGGTGGCTAGCACGTGTAGCCCCCAGGGTTTACTCCCTAACTGTCGACCGTGTGGGGATTCTCTGGGTTACAAAAAAAAAAAATAGGGACGATTTACGTGTATCGATGGGGACCAGTCGAGCCGAAATTTCGGACCGTTTAGAATGTGTTATGGTCCCCGGGTTGGCCTACATCTTACTAGGTTTTGGGCTGGGCTACAGGTGTCTGCGAGATTGATAGTCGTTGGCGTACAACTTGTGTTCAGTTGTCACGTGTCCTTAGAAACTGTGGAAAATGCAATTCAACGGGAGTCGTTGGTAAATGATGAAACTATTTGTTCGTTTGAAGAATTGGATGTTTGCGTAGGTTTTGGGAATTGGGGGAGCAATCCATCTTGCGCATGGTGTTTTAGGCTTTTGATGGACAGCTTTTGAAACTTTTTCTGAATAATTTCAAAGCACGAGCATAGAGGTCCGACTATGTCAAAAACTAACCGGTATGCCCTGCGAACTCACAAACTGGCCGACTTTAGATTTCTAACCTGTGCATTTGGTCCTTACCCGAAGCCTTATGCATAGAATTGATAATACTTGAACGGGCTGATTTCCACTTCCTAACGTAGAAACCAATCCCAAGGATCGAACTTTTTTTCGACTCAAACTTGTCCTTTTGGCGATCTTGCCTAGGGTTCAGGCGAGAATGAGCTCGGAATCGCGTTTGGAGAAATTAAAGGTCTTGGATTTGGTCAAGGACGGGCTAAATAGAGTTTAATCCCTAATTGCGCGGTCAAGCATTCGATCTCGATTGGTTGACTTAATGTGACCAGTGAACGTGGACCGGGACGACTTAATGCGTATCGATGGAGATCGGTCGAGCCGAGATTTCGATCTACCGGGGTCATTTAGAATGTGCTATGGCCTACAGGTTGGCATGCAGCTTACAAAGTAATGGGCCGGGCTCCTACATCCGACGGCCCAGCCCAGAAAGAATGCAAGGGCCAGGGCCCATCTTGAAGGTCCATGCCTGCCTGCCGGTGCCTTCTCTCCCTCCTACACGATCTGAAGGAACCAAAATGAGTTTTTGAGTTAATTACTCTGGCCTCCCTCCAATTTTGATCAAATTATTCAGCCACCCCGCATATTTTCATAAATTGCTTTGGGACCCCGCCTTTATCTTCGTAAACTATCCTAATACCCCTTCTGTGTATTCAAATTTTACTTTTAAGACCCTGTCGGTGTCGGTTGGTTGAGACAAAAGAATAAATATAATTTCTTTATGTCTAGTTGTTCCCTGAAACATTTTTAAACTATTTTTTTTTAATTCTATAAACTAAAGTATAGTTATTTGTAATTAATTTTCAAAATAATTTATACTTCCTAAAAATAACTTTTAGCATTTTTACCGTTTCTTACTTCAAATACATACCGAGAGGTGTGTACGTATTTTTTTTTTAATCTACTTTATATTGATGATTTGATATTTCTATCATTTCGATCAAAATTCCTATTTTGGTGAATACTCTTTCTTTCACGGTTCACTTTTCAATTGTATTCGCTCCCGCTCTCTTGAATTCTTTAGAGAACTAGCACCGCCGACAAACCAATCGAAGGAACCTCGCTTTTTTTCATCAAAGCAATGTCATTTTCTCAATTCAAAACGTAGTCGTAGGAAGAGAAATTAATGGCATTATATAAGATCTCGATACCAATATAGCTCGATTTCATATGGATAATATCAATAAGCACATATAGTGATTTGCAATCGAGACAAAAATGATGGTTTTTTCCCTCCTCAACATTGGGAATTTTGGTACATTCATGAAGATACTCTTAGGTGGAAGCTTGAAAACAGAGGCGCAGAAATGGTCCACGTGGTCAACAAGAAGACGTGGAAGAGGATGGAGCTCAAGTTCCTATTGGTCCGTAATCTATCCAATGTCACTCGCTTGGATCTCCTTTCCAGATTTCGTTTATCCAACTTGGACCCTCCAGAAACATTGATTTAGATTCTCTCCCCCAATCTCAACTCAGAGTCAAACATCTAGGACTCATACAATTGAAACACACTTTTAGAGAGAGAGAGAAGCCGACATGGCGGCGACTTCCGGCGCGGTGGTGAATGGGCTGGGGTCGGCCTTCTTGAGCGGGGGGAGGAGGAGCCGGTCCTTGTTGAGGGCGGCCAGCTTCGGGGCCAAGGTGGGTAGCGGGGCCGGTTCTAGGAACTTGGCGGTCGTCGCGGTGGCTCAGCCAAAGAAGTCTTGGATCCCCGGCGTGAGGGGCGGCGGTAACTTCATCGACCCCGAGTGGCTCGACGGCTCGTAAGTGCCTCCCTCTGCCCACATCCTTGTCTCCGGGGGGATGGTATCGTATGTTCAAAACAAGTTCCTAGATAAGTTTTAGATCATTCATTATCCCAACACATTATGATGCTGAAATCTATGTAGGTTGCGCTCAACTTTGTATGATGTGGCCTAACATTACTACTTTGAAAAATAATCAAACTGCAGGCTCCCAGGTGATTACGGGTTCGACCCGCTCGGGCTTGGCAAGGACCCGGCATTCCTCAAGTGGTACCGAGAGGCGGAGCTCATCCACGGCCGGTGGGCCATGACCGCGGTGGTCGGCATCTTCGTGGGCCAGGCCTGGAGTGGCATCCCGTGGTTCGAGGCCGGGGCCGACCCCGGCGCGATCGCCCCGTTCTCCTTCGGTTCCCTCCTTGGGACTCAACTCATCCTCATGGGGTGGGTCGAGAGCAAGCGGTGGGTAGACTTCTTCAACCCGGACTCGCAGTCGGTGGAGTGGGCCACGCCGTGGTCGAAGACCTCCGAGAACTTCGCCAACGCCACGGGCGATCAGGGCTACCCGGGAGGCAAGTTCTTCGACCCGCTCGGCCTCGCCGGGACGATCAAGGACGGGGTCTACATTCCGGACGTTGAGAAGCTGGAGAGGTTGAAGCTGGCCGAGATCAAGCATGCCCGGCTTGCTATGGTGGCCATGTTGATCTTTTACTTCGAGGCTGGGCAGGGCAAGACCCCGCTTGGGGCTCTTGGATTGTAAAGAGTTTGAACTTGAATGAACCAAAAATGGTTGTAGATAAATTGGATTTGGGGAAAAAATTGACAGCTTAGAACCTCCAATGTTGTATGAGAAATCGTGTCCCCTGCGAACGTTTTCATCCCGGATTCATTGCTAGAAACTAGTGATGTGTTTGTAAGAGAGTTTATGATATGATATAAATCGTGATCGAGAAAGTATTCTATGTAACCAGAAGTTGCTCACATGTTGAGTGATTGCGTAGAATATATCATATGAGGAAGTTTAGTTTTGATACTATTAATCGAATACCAGGGGTACATCCATTACATAAAGATGATTTTTCATATGGAATTCATCAAACAGGGCAATGATCAGTCATTTAAAGCATAAGGATTCAAATTCAAAGTACAGCAGAATTTTTAGTAAATGGACGTTGCAATCTCTATACTTACGGTTACAAAGGCAAAGCTAAGACATTACCAGAATATTGTTCCTTTTTTGCTAATAACATAAGCGAAAATCAGATTGCCCCAAACTGAAGTTGCTAGATTGATGATGTAAACCCAGAAAGACAAACAATCCTCTCCATAGACAACCTGGATTCTGCAATGAGGATGGTGATTGACAGAGAGGTAGTAAAGAATCGTTAGGTGGTCAAAACCGAGGGAACAATATTAAGATGAAGTAGTTCAATGACGGACAAAGTATAAACAGCCTGGCAATGAATTGTCAGCTGAGAAGTTCCAGCGCAGATGCAACAAAACTGTCTTGGAGTTGGATCCATATTCAAACAAAGACATCTAATAGTTGTGGCATGATTTCAACTAGGAGTATATCCGCGATTCAATCAAGCATCCAAGCATCTATAAGCAATTTCCACTCCACTATGATCGTCGCCGAATTCCCATAGAAACAAGCACGTCCGCCTTCTGATTGGTCGGCATAATGGGTCCTTCAAAGTCGCTCAGAAAATCATTCTTAGCCTTATTCATCTTGCTGCTAAACCTTCGGATCACCGGAAGTAGTGATTCTTCGCTAGGTCACGATGGAGACGAGAGAGACGCTCTTTATGCTCTGAGAGCCACTTTCAATAACCCTTTCTTGAACAAAAACTGGACTAGCATACATTGTTATATGGATGAACCGCCGAGATGGTACGGTATTCAGTGCAACAATGGCCGGGTCACAGGAATACTACTGGAAGGTATGGAGCTGAAAGGGATGATCAGTTTTGACGCCCTCATTCACTTCTCCGAGCTATCCATCCTGAGCTTCAAGAACAATGCTCTTCAAGGGAGAATAATGAATTTTTCAAGAAACCAGAAGTTGGCCAGAATTGACCTCTCGGGAAACAAGTTCCACGGTCCAATCTCGGAGTCGCTCCTGAGTCTAGCTCTACTAGCATTATTGCAGCTCCAGAACAACAACTTGACAGGGGAAATACCGGAGTTTAAACAATCTACCTTGATTTCGTTCAATGTGTCCAACAACAATTTAAGCGGGCCAATCCCATTGAAGCAAACTTTCCAATTGTTCGGCAGGGAGTCATACTTGGGCAACCCAGGACTATGCGGACCACCCACGCATAAGTCCTGTGGTAACTCAAGCTTCCAGGAGTCAGCGAGCAATAGCCTGTCATCTTCCAATCCTTCTGGAAATGCAGATAATAGTACTGAAAAAAGCAAGAATCCTTCCAATTCTGGCTTCCGCATTCTTTCTGTGCTATTCAGCGTGGTGGCTCTACATGCTGTGATCTTTCTCTGTATCTTGTCCTATAAGAAGGCCAAGAAGCTCAAACGATTCATGAACCAAGAGAATAGCAGAGAAGAAGCAGAAAACGAGAAAGAAGAGAAAAGAGAGGTGATCGAGAGCGGCAGATTCGTAGAGAGGGGAAAAGATAGGGGGAAGCTTATATTCCTGGCAAAAGGTGGGGGGTTCAAATTGAGTGATCTTTTGAAGGCATCTCCGGAGGAAATCGGGAAAGGCGTCTTTGGGAACACCTACAAGGCGATCTTGGATGATGGGCAAGCCCTCGTGGTGAAGATTTTGAGGGATCTAAAGCCAATGACTAGAAAGGAGTTCACGAGGCAATTGCAGTTGCTGGCCTATCAAAAGCACCCAAATCTGATTTCTCCTCTCGCCTGCTTCTTCTCTAAGCAACAAAAGTTGTTGATCTACAGACACGCAGAGAAAGGCAACTTGTTTGACCGCATTCACGGCAAGCTCTCCCTATCTCTCTTATGGCATTCTAACCAAATCTATTTGTGTCCAAGAAAGCACATCAATGACCAGGAACAACACCATTCACCAGCACCCTAGTATTAGCCTTAGCATTTCCCTCTATACTCATTCAGCAACAAGTCATTCGTCATTAGACATTCTATTACTTGGTAATTAGTCTTAGAAACATAAGGAACTAAATAAAATTAATAGAACCCAGCATAGCAAGTTCAAAAGAACCACCTAACTTTTAGAGCTATGGAACCTAATCACATATTTAAAATACGTAATTCCTATAACAAGTAAATGACAAAAGCAAGCAAATTCTACCATTGAAAGCTGCTGGGTTGGTCAGACATCAGTAAACACTGGTTCCAGCCGCCGATCAGTTCCATGCTGTGGCCTTGAAAGCTGCATGCTAGTTTGTGACACTAGTGCATATTGTGATTGTCATCTAATCAAAATTACTACCGCAGGAGGAAGGGGAAGCAAAGAGCGGGTGCCATTCAGGCGGAACTCCAGACTATCAGCTGCTCACGGCGTGGCTCGTGCCCTACACTACCTTAACGTGAACTCCAACTCAAGACCAAATGTGATCGTCCCACATGGGAACCTGAAATCAAGCAATGTCCTCCTCAATCAAGATGACACCGTCCTTGTCTCTGACTATGGCCTCTCCTCTCTCATCGCACTCCCCATTGCCGTGGAATCCATGGTCTGCTTCAAATCCCCTGAATACCAAACCACGCAACTGATCTGCGCGAAGACCGATGTCTGGAGTTTCGGTTGTCTGCTTCTCGAACTACTCACTGGCCGAGTCTGCGCCAATGCGGCCCCACCAGGAGTCCATGGTGTAGATCTCTGCAGCTGGGTTCGCTGGGCAGTGAGAGAGGGATGGACCACCGAGATCTTCGACTCCGAGCTCAGAAAGGAGAAAAGGTTAACTGATGGGATGTTCAAGTTGCTGCTGATAGCGATACAGTGCAGTGATCAGTCGCCTGATAAGCGTCCCGAGATGGCGGATATCGTGCACGAGATTGAGAATATTAAGGTGGTCGACGATTGCGAGGACGACTCTGTCACATCGCATGACGACATTGTTCAAAGCTCCTGGTGATGACAATAAATAAATGATAAGGACTTTTGTTAGGTTGGCTGTGAAACAGATCATATTGTTTCATGTCATTGAATCTTCTTTGAACTGTGTCCGAACAGCATTAACACACGAAAACAAAGAAGACATGGAGTCCACGCAACAATGGTATCTGCGATTATTGATGCTGCAGAGATCAGTATCTGTCATGGGTTGGTTTGCTCAAAATAACTGTTATCCTTCTATTGTGCGCCTCTTTTCAATTTCGATCTGTATGCAGGATAATTAATGTTCCCCATAACAAGTCAGGAAGCTCATATAGCATAGTATGTAGTAGCATAGTCAAGTACCAGCCAGTGCATGGTGTGCTTCTTGTCAATTACTTGTTCCCGTTGACTAATTACCGTTAGCAACGCCAAACCGAAAAATTTCAACTAAATTGTCAATTGGTCAGTCTATCCTCGACGGGCTGTTATAGCATGATCCCAGTTTTCGTGAAGGGCAGTGACAACTTCAACAATCCTGAGTGCCTCGACCGCTCATACGTGGACAGAGGGAATATATTGCACTTTTTTTAAAATTTTACAATTCGATTGCGTATTCGCCATGAGTTTTAGGACTTCTGCTATATATATCCTTAAAAGTATTATGTACCATGAGATTGAAAAGGCCAATTTCTGTCACTGATAGAGAACAAAGTGACCGAGTTTGCTATTATTCCATTATTTTCATCAGACGAGTTCATAGATAAGTTTTAGATGATGCATTAATCCAAGACAAAATGATACTGAAATCTTTATAGGTTCACTCGGTTTGTATAATTTGGCCTAACATTAACACTTTGAAATCCTGCTCTCATCTAAATTGAGAATAATGAGAAGAATGTATTATTTAAATTCCGTTCTTCTCTAAAGCTCATTCGGAGTCGTAGTTTTGTTTTTTCACCTCCAATTTGCAGAGTATCTCCTTTCTTACTGTTGAGTTACGGAAACAATTAACTGCAGGCTCCCAGGTGATTACCACCAGTTCGACCCGCTCAGGCTTGGCAAGGACCCAACATTTCTCAAGTGGTACCGAGAGGCCAAGCTCAGCCATGGCCACGGTGGTCGGCCTCTTTGTGGGCCAGGCCTGCAGTGGCATCCCATGGTTCGAGGCCGGGGCTGACCGGGGTGCAATCACCCCATTCTCCTTCGGTTCCCTCCTCGGGACTTAACTCGTCCTCATGGGGTGGGTCGACTTCTTCAACCCGAATTCACAGTCTGTGGAGGGGGCCACGCCGTGATCAAAGACTGCCGAGAACTTGGCCAATGCCATGGGTGAACAGGGCTACCCGTGGGGCAAGTTCCTTGACCCGCTCTGCCTCGCTGGGACAATCTAGGACAGGGTCTACATTCCGGACATGGAGAAGCTGGGGAGGTGGAAGCTGGCCGAGATCAAGCATCCCCGGATTGCTATGTCAAGCCATGTTGATCTTTTAACTTTAGGCTGGGCAGCGCAAGAACCCTGTTGAGGCTATTGGATTGTAAAGAGTTTGAACTTGAATGAATAAAAAATGGTTGTGCTAGGGGATAAATGGGATTTGGGGAAAAAATTGAAAGCTTAGACAGATTTGAGCCTCCAGTGTTATATGTGAAATCGCGTCCCCCGCGTTGTGATTTCATCCTGGAGTCATCCCTAGCACCTAGCAATGTGTTTGTAATAGAGCTTCTCATATGATAAATCGTGATTGAGAAAATATTTTATGTGACCATAAGTTGCTCACATGTTAGTGAAGTGATCATGTAGAAGAATATCGTACGAGGAAGTTTCGTTTGATGCTTCTCGTCGGATGACATGGGGTACATCCATTACACAAGAAAGATCTTTCACACAGTTTATCGAAGAGGGCAACCATCAGTAATTTGAAGCAGAAGGATTCAAATTCAAATACAGGACAATTTTGTTTTTCTTTTTGCTACTTATAATTATCAAACGAAGTACATTTTGCGAATTTGCGAAAATCAGATTGCACCAAACTGAAGTTGCAATACTGATGATATAAACCCGGAAAAGTAAACGGTACTCTCCATATGCAAGCTGGCTTATGCAATAAGGGTGGTAAAGACAGGCAGTGAATGATTATCAGGTGGTGAAGACTGAGGGAACATTTCCTACATTCCAAAAGAATTCCAGTTTAACGAGGGACGATGCCTTTGCCTAGGAATCTTCAGCTGAGAAGATCCAACGCAGATGCAACAAAACTGTCTTAGCTCCATCCTCAAACAAAGCCACCTATTAGCTGGGGCATAGTTTCACCTAGGAGTATACCCACGATTTCATCGAGCATCCAAGCATATCTATTAGCATTTCACTGAGCTATGATCATCGCCAATTTCCCGTAGAAACATGCACATCCACCTTCTGATGTTCAGCATAATGGGTTCCTCAAAGTCGCTCAGAAAATCATGCTTGGCCTTATTCATCTTGCTGCTAAACCTTCGGATCACCGGAAGTAGTGATTCTTTGCTAGGCTATGATGGAGACGAGAGAGACGCTCTTTATGCTCTGAGAGCCACTTTCAATAACCCTTTCTTGAACAATAACTGGACTAGCATACATTGTTCTATGGACGATCCGAGATGGTACGGCATCCAGTGCAGCAGGGGACATGTCACAGGAATAGTACTGGAAAGTATGGGGCTGAAGGGGCCGATCAATTTCAACGCCCTCATTCACTTCTCCGAGCTATCCATCCTGAGCTTCAAGAACAATGCTCTTCTAGGGGAAATAATGAACTTTTCGGGAAATCAGAAGTTGGCCCGAATCGACCTCTCAGGGAACAAGTTCCACGGTCCAATCTCCAAGTCACTTTTGAGTCTAGCTTTACTAGCATCGTTGCAGCTCCAGAACAACAACTTGACAGGAGAAATCCCTGAGTTTAATCAATCTACCTTAATCTCCTTCAACGTGTCCAACAACAATTTGAGTGGACCGATCCCATCAACGCCACATTTCCAATCATTCAGCCCGGATTCATATTTAGCCAACCTGGGATTGTACAGACCGCCCTTGCATAACTCCAGCAATCACACGAGCTCCCCTGAGCCACCGAGCAATGAGGATCCTGAAAAAAGCAAGGGTCATTCCAATTCTGGCTTTCGCATTATTGTTCTGCTGTTCAGCATGGTGGCTCTACTTGCTGTGATCTTGATCTCTATCTTTTGCTATAAGAAGCCCAAGGAGCTCAAACAATCATTGAACCAAGTGAATAGCAGAGAAGAAGAAGCAGTGGATGAGAAAGAAGAGAAAAGCGAGGCAGTGGAGAGCGGCAGGGTCGTAGAGACGGGAGAAGATAGAGAGAAGCTTATACTCTCCGAAAACGGTGGAGAATTCGAATATAGTGATCTTTTGAAGGCATCTCCGGAGGGAATCGGGAAAGGCATCTTTGGGAACACCTACAAGGCGATCTTCGATGACAGACAAGCCCTCGTGGTGAAGATTTTGAAAAACCTGAAGCCAATGACCAGCAAGGAGTTCACGAGGCGATTGCAGTTGCTCGCCGATCAGAAGCACCCGAATCTGATTCCTCCTCTCACCTGCTTCTTCTCAAAGCAACAGAAGCTGTTGATCTATAGATACGCAGAGAAAGGCAACTTGTTCAACCGCATTCACGGCAAGCTCTCTCTATCTCTCTTATGGCATTCAAACCAAATCTAGTAGTGTCCAGGAAAGCACATCAATGACCAGGAACAACACCATTCAGCACGACCCGAGTATTAGCTGTAGGATTTCCCTGTCTACTCGTTCAGTGACAAGTCATTAGTCATTAGACATTCTATTACTTGGTAATTAGTCTTAGAAATATAAGGAACTAGGAAAGATTAGTAGAAACCAGCATAGCAAGTTCAAAAGAACGACCTAACTTTTTGAGCTATGGAACCTAATCACATACTTAAAATAGGTAATTCTTATAGCAAGCAAATAACGAAAGCAAGCATATCCTACCATTGAAAGCTGCTGGATAGATCAGATATCAGTAAACACCAGTTCCAGCCGCTGATCGGTTCCATGCCGGCGGCCATAAAAGCAGCATGCTAGTTTGTGGCACTTTGTTCTTATTGTAATTATCATCTAATGAAAACCAGTCCGCAGGAGGAAGGGGAAGCAAAGAGCGGGTGCCATTCAGGTGGAACTCCAGACTATCAGCTGCTCAAGGCGTGGCTCGCGCCCTACGCTACCTCCACATCAACTCCAACTCAATACCAAACGTCATCGTCCCGCATGGGAACCTGAAGTCGACTAATGTCCTCCTCAATCAAGACGACACCGTCCTTGTCTCTGACTACGGCCTCTCCTCTCTTGTCGCACTCCCCATTGCTGTGCGATCCATGGTCTGCTTCAATTCCCCTGAATACCAAACCACGCGACTGATCTGTCCGAAGACGGATGTCTGGAGCTACGGTTGTCTGCTTCTCGAACTTCTCACTGGCAGAGTCTGCGCCAAGGCGGCCCCATCGGGAGTTGACGGCGTGGATCTCTGCAGCTACGCCCACCGGGCAGTGAGAGAGGAATGGACTGACGAGATCTTCGACTCCGAGATCAGAGAGGAGAGAGGGTTAGCCAATCAGATGCTCGAGTTGCTGCAGATAGCGATACGTTGCTGTGATGAGTCTCCTGATAAGCGTCCCGAGATGGTGGAGATCGCGCAGGAGATCGAGAATTTGAAGGTGGTCCACGATTGCGAGGACAAATTTATCACGTCGCCAGACAACATTGTCCAAAGCTCCTGGTGATGACAGTTGATAAATGATAAGGACTTCTATTAGGTTGGCTGTGGAAACAGATCATATTGTTTCCTGTCGTTGAATCATCTTTGAACATTGCCTGAATAACATTAACCCGCGAAAACAAAGAAGACATGGAGTTCACAGAAGAATGTTGTCTGCTATTATTGATGCTACAAAGATCAGTATCTGTTATGAATTGGTTTGCTCAAAATAATCGATATCCTCCTATTGTGCGCCTCTTTTCAATTCCGATCCTTACGCAGGATAATTAATATTCTCCATAACAGGTCAGGAAGCTCGTATAGTATAGTATGTAGGTGCATAGTCAAGTACCTGCCAGTGTCTGGAGTGCTTTATAGTCAACTACTTGTTTCCATTGACTAATTATTGTAAGCAACGCCAAACCCAAAAAGTTCAACTAAATCGTCAGTCAGTCTGTCCATCCATGACGAGCCGTTATTGCATGATCCCGACGCATGTGAAGGGCGGTGGCAACTTCATCAACCTTGAGTGCCTTGATGGCTTGCAAGTTGACGGAGTGAATTTTTTTTTTTTTCAAAAATTTTAAGATTCAATTGCATTTTCGCAACAAGTTTTAAGACTTATGGAGCACTTATCCTTAAATTAATTATGTACCATGAGATTGAAACAGCCAATTTGTGCCGCTGATAGAGAACAAAGTGACCAAGTTTGCCATTATTCCAGTATTTTCATCAAACGAGTTCCTAGATAAGTTTTAGATAATTCATTAATTCAAGACAAATGATGCTGAAATCTTTATAGGTTCACACAGTTTGTATAATTTGGCCTAACATTAACACTTTGAAATCCTGCTCAATCAAGAATAATGATAAGAATGAATTATTTAAGTTTCGTTCTACTAAGAAGCTCATTCGGAGTCATGGATTTTTTCACCTCCAATTTGGATAGTATCTCCTCCCCAACTCTTGAGCTAGGGAAACAGCAAAATGCAGGCTCCCAGGTGATGTGGGTTTGACTGGCTCAGACTTCGCAACGACCTGGCATTCCTCAAGTGGTACTAAGAGGCCGAGCTCATCCACAGCAGGAGGGCCATGGCCATGGTGGTCGGCAGCTTCGAGGCCAGTGCTAACCCGGGCGCAATCGCCCCCTTCTCCTTCGGGTTCGGTCCCTCTTCGGGACTCAACTCATCCTCATGGGATGGGTCGAGAGCAAGTGGTGGGTCGACTTCCTCAACCCGGACTCACAGCCAGTGGACTGGGCCACACCGGGTCAATGACCGCCGAGAACTTTGGCAATGCCCCAGATGATTTAGGCTGCCCGGGAGGCAAGTTCTTCAACGCACTCTGCCTCGGCAGAATAATCAAGGCCGGGGTCTACATTCCAGAAGTGGAGAAGCTGGACAGGTTGAAGGTAGCCGAGACCAAGCATGCCCGGATTCTTATGTTGCCATTTTGATCTTTTACTTTGAGGCTGGGCAGGGCAAAACCCCTGCTGGGGCTCTTGGATCGTAAAGAATTTGAACTTAAATGAGTCAAATGATTGTACTGGTAGATAAATTGGACTTGGGGGAAAAAATTGAAAACTTAAGACAGAATTGAGCCTCTCATGTTGTCTGAGAGATCGTGATTGAGAATGTATCTTATGTAACCGTAAATAGCCAACATATCCCTAGAGTGATTGAAGGATATCACACGAGAAGGTTTGTTTTTGACACTTTTATAAACAAGGAGATTTGTCCCACAGAGTTTATGAAGTGGGTAATGACCAACAATTTAAAGGGTTAATACTATGAAATACCCCAAACTGATGATATACCTATGAAAAATTTATCCCGAACTAATTTTTTAACCATAAAAAATCTCAAATCGGTACACTTGTGACAAATTTACCATCCGTTAAATTGGATTAATACTACGAAAAATTACAAATTGGTAAGCCTAGGACAAACAGAGAGGTAAAACCCCAAACTGGTATACCCATCAACTATCACGATTCTCAAACTCAGTAATTTGACGGTAAAATTTAATGAAAACTAATGGATGGTAAATTTATGGTAAAAAACTTAGTTTGGTATAAATTTATCACATATGTACCAGTTTGAGGTGTTTCGTGATATTAATCTTAATTTAAAGCATGAGGATTGAAATAACCAAATTCAAAATACAGGACTATTCATCAACAATTGGACATAGCAATTTTATACTTAAGGCTAAACAGCCAAAGCGAAGACATGCCAAAGAATGGTTTCTTTTCTGCTAATTACAAGCACAAAACGAAGTAAATTATAAAGAAAATCTTTCGCAAATTTACGAAAATCAGATTGCACAAAACTAAAGTTGCTAGATTGATGATAGGAACCCAGAATAATAAACAATCCTCTCCATAGACAAACTGGATCCTGCAACAAGGTTGGCGATGACAAATAGGTAGTAAATAATAATTAGGTGGTCAAAACTGAGGGAACATTCCATGAGATTTTGCAGCTCAACGAGGTACAATGTGAAGCCAGCCTGCCTAGGGATCTTCAGCTGAGAAGTTCCAGTACAGATGCAACAAACCTGTCTTGGTTCCATCTTCATACAACGCCACCTAATAGCTGTGGCATGGTTTCACCTAAGAGCATATCCGCGATTTCATCGAGCATCCGAGCATATCTATAAGCAATTTCCACTACACTATGATCGTCACTGAAATCCTGTAGAACACACACGTCCACCTTCTGATGTTCAGCATAATGGGTTCTCCAAAGTCGCTCAGAAAATTGTTCCTAGCCTTGTTCATCTTGCTGCTTAACCATGGGATCACTGCAAGTAGTGCTCCTTCGTTAGGTTACGACGAAGATGAGAGAGCCGCCCTTTATGTTCTGAGAGCCGCTTTCAACAGCCCCTTCTTGAACAGTAACTGGACTGGCATACACTGCTACGCGGACGATCCGCCAAGATGGTACGGCATTCTGTGCAAAAATGGCCGTGTCACAGGAATAGTACTGCAAGGTATGGGGCTGAAGGGGCTGATCAATTTCGATGCCCTCATTCAGTTCTCCGAGCTGTCCATCCTGAGCTTCAAGAACAATGCACTTCTAGGGAATATAATGAATTTTTCAGGGAATCAGAAGTTGGCCCATATCGACCTCTCGGGGAACAAGTTCCACGGTCCAATCTCGGAGTCCCTCCTGGGTCTAGCTTTACTGGCATCATTGCAGCTTCAGAACAACAACTTGACAGGGAAAATCCCAGGGCTTAATCAACCTACCTTGACCTCCTTCAATGTGTCACACAACAATCTAAGTGGGCAAATCCCGTTGACGCAGGTTGTCCAATCATTCGGCTTGGATTCATTCTCAGACAACCCGGGACTATGCGGATCACCCACACCTAACCCCTGTGAAAACTCTAGCACCCACGACTCAGTTAGCGATGGCCCGTCGCCTTCCAATCCTTCAGGATATGCACATAATGATACTGGAAAAAGAAAGGGTTCTTCCATTATTGGCTTTCTTCTTCTTTTTCTGCTTTTCGACGTGGCGGTTCTACTTGCTGTGATCTTGCTGTTCATTTTGTACAAAAAGAAGGCCAAGAAGCTCAAAAAACTTGTGAACCAAGAGAATAGGCAAGACGAAGTAGCAGAGGAGGAGAAAGAAGAGAGAAGCGAGGCGGTTGAGAGCAGTAGAGTTGTCGAGAGAGGAGAAGATAGAGGGAAGCTTATATTCTTGGAAAATGGTGGAGGGTTCGAATTGAGTGATCTTTTGAAGGCATCTGCAGAGGGACTTGGGAAAGGCATCTTTGGCAACACTTACAAGGCGATCTTGGATAACGGGCAAGCCCTTGCGGTGAAGAGGATGAGGAATCTGAAGCCGATGACCAGTGAAGAGTTCACAAGGCAATTGCAGTTGCTCGCCAATCAGAAACACCCGAATCTGATTTCTCCTCTCGCCTACTTCTTCTCTAAGCAAGAGAAGCTGTTGATCTACAGATATGCAGAGAAAGGCAACTTGTTCAACCGCATTCACGGTGAGAGCGCTCTCTCTCTCTCTCTCTCTCTCTCTCTCTCTCGAGTAGTGTCCTGGAAAGCACATCAATCTCTCTCGGCCTTCAAACCAAATCAAGTAGTGTCCTGGACAGCACATCACTGACCAGGAACAACTCTCTCTCTCTCTCTCTCTCTGCCTACAAACCAAATCAAGTAGTGTCCCCGGAAAGCACATCAATGATCAGGAACAACTCTCTCTCTCTCTCTCTCTCTGGAAAGCACATCAAGGACCAGGAACCACACACTATTCACCACGACCTGAGTATTAGCCTTAGGATTTCCCTCTTGCAAGTCATCAGACATTCTCTTCAATGGTAATTAGTCTTATAAACTTGAGGAAGTAAATAAGATTACGTAGAACCCAGCCGACCAAGTCCTAAAAAGCTAGTTAACTTCTAGAGCTATGGAACCTAATCACATACTTAAAATATGCAATTTCTATAGACATTAACAAAAAAGTAAGGAAAACAAGCAAATCCTAACGCCGAAAGCCGCTGTGTAGATCACATATCAGTAACCACTGGTTCCAGCTGCCAATCAGTTCCATGCTGTGGCCTATAAAGCAGCTTGAACACCAGTTCTGAGTTCATCTCAACGACTATTTTTGGCCATCTCCCGTCTTTAGCAAGCATTAAGCCTTCTTTCTCGGGTGGTGCTTCTGAAAACCCTACATCAATCATTATGCAAGCAAATTACACATAAACGAAATAGAAAGTCCTTATTTTTTTGGTAGGAAATGCACCAACTAGATGGAACCGCTGGTAAACGGGCTGCACAGTTCACTAGTAAAAGATATACAGTAGCCACCGTGCCCAAAGAGTGCCTAGCTCAGATGGCCAGCCCGCTCTTCGCACATCCCAGAGGTCGCGGGATGTTACCGCAAACAACTCTCGACTTTTCGAAAAGTCAAAGATCTGGTTGACCAGTTCGACAGGGGGTCAACATCACACTTGACCGGGTCTTGGTCGGTCGGGTCATAATTAAAAGAAGAAACGAAACAAACTGGTCCAATTGGTTCAGCCCTTCCTATCCAGGATTCAAAGTGTTGGTTACACACTGATTCACTCCATCCATCACAATCCATTCCCTCTCCATTTTACAAGACTTCCTCATGCTCGAATTTTAATCTTTTTACATGGGTTGTCATAATCTCACTCTTCAATAACTAGAGAAATTTATAAGTTCTAATAATTTATTTGCATAAATATGGTACTTTGTGGCGTTTTGTGCATATGATGTGATGGTCATCTAATAAAAACCACTACCATAGGAGGAAGGGGAAGCAACGAACGGGTCCCATTCAGGTGGAACTCCAGATTATCAGCTGCTCGAGGGGTGGCTTGTGCCCTCCAGTACCTCCACATCAACTCCACCTCGAGAACAAACATCAAAATTCCACACGGGAACCTGAAATCGACCAACGTCCTCCTCAACCAAAACAACATCATCCTCGTCTCTGACTATGGCCTCTCCTCTCTCATCGCGCTCCCCATCGCCGCGCAATCCATGGTCTGCTTCAAATCCCCCGAATACCAAACCACGCGACGGATCTCCCCAAAGACCGACGTGTGGAGCTACGGTTGTCTGCTTCTCGAACTGCTCACTGGCCGGGTCTGCGCCCACGCGGCCCCACCGGGAGTCAAAGGCGTGGATCTCTGCAGCTGGGTCTACCGGGCGGTGAGAGAGGAATGGACCGCCGAGATCTTTGACTCCGAGATATCGGTGCAGAAAAGTGCTGCCCACGGGATGGTCCAGTTGCTGCAGCTTGCAATGAAGTGTTGTAATAAGTCGCCAGATAAGCGTCCCGAGATGACGGAGATCGCACAGGAGATTGAGAATGTGAAGGAGGCGGCCGATTCCGAGGACGACGAGGACGCGTCGATCGATCGGTCCCTCACTGACGAGTCTTTCTCGACAACATCGTCCATTGCTGTTGCTGATGACAGATGAGAAATGTTTAAGGATTTTTATTGGGTTGGCTGTGAAAACAGCACTAACATAAATGTCCCAGCAGTGAGCTGAGTAATCTTGGTTTGCAATGATGAGATAGATTATGAGTCGCATAATGAATGGCGAATTCAAATATTTTTAATGTAGTTTACACAAGAATAAATGTAAACTCCGAAAGTTCCTTCTCTAGATTGAATCTTGAGCAATAGGGGATGCAAAAAGGAAAAGAAACTCAAAGTGGAGTATAGGATAACCATTCTGCCACTGGACGATTTCCAGAGCAGGAGAGATCTGATTGACCTCAAGTTTTGAGTGTATAAAAACCTCACTGAACGGTGAAGAGAGTCCATAATTAAAATTTAGCACACTCGAGGATAAGTTGCGTGCATACTCAGCAGCAGAATGCTCCGTTGCCCATAGTTTCTTATAGAGGCGACTGTAAGATTAACATGACAAAAGACGCGGTATTGGCAGCATCAAACCGTAACTACTGCCGGAGAAAAATCTGAAATGAAAAATAATACAAGCAAGAAAAAACCAATACAAGAAATAGTAAATTTCCGGCAGAAATACCATGGAGAAAGTGAATGGCTGAACAGCCCCGTGAAAGGCATAGTGATCTGCTAAGGCATGGCTTGTTTGTTCATAATATGTGGAGCAACCATGATTCTACTATCAAACTAAAATCCAGATAAACACTGAGACCAGAGTCTCAACCCTTCATTAAGATATACTGGAAGAAGGTTATCATATCATAGAAAATTATTCAAAAACAAAACTATTAAGCAAGCGAATGACAAGCTATCTAATCTGGAGTAGTAAACCATGGAATTTCCCCTATTGAATACGTGAAAGGAGGGCTTCTTATACATTACAGAGCAACGTCAAAGTAGAAACTAAAACCAAGACAATAAAAAAAAAATCGAACTAAAAAGACATAATTGTTACAGAGCTCCCCAATATGTTACGAATTTCTCATAACTATAAACCTTTCTTCTCTGTGAACCTTCCAATCAGAGGACTATCTGTGAACCTTCTATCTGTGACCAGGAAGTTCCTAACATTTGAGCAACTCGTGTGAAAGTCCAGCTTTTCACTCAATTTGCATAAACACAAAAAAATGATGGATTAGGCACGCTGTTTCGCTTGGGTGTCCCCTGACTTCCAATATTACTGCACTACATACACTTTTCATGCACAACTTAGTTTCCAATACAATGCTTGACAAGTTGACATAGATGAGTCAATGCTTGAACTATTGAGATAAATGTCATCAAGGATGAAAAGACCACTCAAGAGTGTAACAGATCTCTAGAACCTAAGTTCATCATTTTTCTAAATTTTGGATAGGTAAAGGTAACTTAACTATAGGGCACCGAGAAGGTGCAAATCGATATACAAAAAGAGCTCTATTACAAGACAAACGTATACTGCGTTCAGCAATTAAATTTAGAAAATTGGTTTATCATCAGCGTAAGAGCAAACTATCCATGTACGGTCAAAAGCGACAGATCTGATCCTGTCTAGTGCACAGAACCACTCTCTAAAGACATTTAATATTATGTGATCTCTTGACAGATGGAGAAGCTAGGGGATAGATAGTATGCGTAAAATGAATGGCATAATTCATTCCCACTTATTTTTTTGATGTTTTATTTTTTGGTAAACAACACATTCCCGGAACTTATCAGACACCCACTTCTTGTTCGCGAAAGCCCGGGGCGTCCGTGCGACCGCGGTCAAGATCAGGTCTCGGTACAGAGATTCCGGGACCGGCGCGGGCTCGTCGGGGGCCGACGCCGAGCAGCTGTGGAAAGAGAAGCGGGGCGGGGGCGGCGGCGGCGGCGGCAGCAGCAGCAGCCGTACCTTGAGGCGGTGGCGGGGGTGCGAAGCGGGGAGGGTCGTGGCCAAAGCTTTGGAAGCTTTGAGAGGGAGGGTCATTGAGGGGGAGCGAAGCCGGTGCGACCGCCGCGCCTCCGCCTAGACGTTGAAGAGGAGGGGGGAGGGAGGTGTCGTTTGAGGTCGGCGGCGGCAGAGGTGGGAGGAGCTTTGGTGGCGGCTGCGACCGTGAGGTCCTCGGCAGCTGGAATTTTCTTCTGCTTCCTCCAGGGTTGAAAGTCGGCCCTTCACCGTTGCAGGCTCGGAGGGGGGGAGCTTCGGAGGCTGATTGGGTTGGGGCTAGACCTGTCGAATGGGTCCAGAACCCATTTATGAACCCACCTTTGTTTTTCCAAATCAGCCTTAATGAATTTCAAACAAAAAAAGGTCAAAATATATGGATCTTAAATGGGTATATTCTCAACCCATTTACAACCCATTTGATAACCCATTATGAAAAGCCTGGCTGATGTCTCTCTCTCGCTTCACGATCTTCTCTCCGTCTTCTTCGTAGCCACCTCCGCCGCTATTGCCAACTTTGCGCCGCCCCTCTCCAATGCACCGCCCATCTCCATCATAGCCGAGATTCTCCGACGACTCAATATCGCCCGTCCTGCACTCCTCGCAAACCCTAAACTCCGTTTAGGTGAGAATGTTCGATCTTTTTCCCTACAGTTGCTTTCTTTTGCTTTGCCGATCCTTGAATTCTGTCGCTGAAGTTAGGTGTTAGGACCATCGATGAACTCAAGTTTATTGAACCCAAGGAGAATTTCTTCAAACCTTCCACAACTTGGAGCCTTCGACCTTTCCAGTTTTCGTTAAGCGTGCAAGTTCAGAACATCATTCGATTGCTCCTTGTTGTTGCTAGCATGAAAATTGTTCTCGTCTGAGATTATATCAATAACTGAGATTATATCAATAACTGTCGATTCAGCCTTGATGATCTTGTGCTGATTTATTTAAAATCAAGATCGTAAAAGAGAGAGGAGATTTATTTACATTTTTAGATATTGATGCAAGGATTTCATAAATGACATACTTTAACCAAAGTTATTCCCCGTTTCCCCCTGCTTGTGTTCTTATACTGTACATGAATGGAGGGAAACTGTAGTGCCTATAAACAATGCGGCTTCGCACGTGCTGGCTATAAAAAAAAAAAAAGCCCACGACAACTAAGATTGCAGTAGGTATCGGTTGGTGCAAAACAAAAATTAATACTCCACCATTTAGAACATATTCCACCATTTGCGGTTTTCCATTCTCTTTGCGAGTTCACTCGCCATGGAGGCAAAGTCTTCAGCTCCACTCTGCAACTCTTCAGTTCGTCTGCTAATCCTCTGTTAAAGATGGCGACAAAGTCACATTCGCTCCAAAGGTAAAAGACTCCTACCATATATAGGGACTCTGTCTAGAGGAACGTATTGCAGAGACAGGTGACAAGAAAATTTGATTCTGAAGCCAACTCAAAACCAAATCCTCTAAGTATTTTAACTGTTCCATTGACAATTCTCCAATTCAACATTCCACTATCTACTCTTTGGCCCATTAAGCTTTTAACAGTTTTCAAGGTGATCTAGGATTATTCTACACTCTTCTACAGTATACTTAGGGTCCTTCGTGCGAAACAACATCATTATGCATCCTGGGACAACCACATCTGAAAAGTTAAACAGCGAGAATCACTTGTCCCTAAACATTTAAGAAAAAGTAGATGGCTAATTTAGCAATAATCATTCACACCTACAGTTATCAACATGCAGAGTGGAGGATTATAGGTGAAAGCTCAAAAGTGGAGACGCGGATTAGCGGGAGATAAGGATAGGGAGAGCAAAGAAAAGTTCCTCCTCAAATACTATATGTTTCAAAATGAAAAATAATAGGTCTCCTCAACCTTAAATTGCTTCTAAAAAGGGATTTATCCAATTTATGAATATAGACACGAAAAGAAAGAAACAAAGATCCTACCTCAAGTTTCTCTTGGCGTTGGACAAGTTTGTCCCGAGCTTGTGATGCTGCTGAAGAGGCATCCTGAAATAGACCCACTGTAAGTTATGTAAAGTATTAGAGGATTGAGATAATCTAGAGCGCCAACTCAAATCATTTTACCCCTGTTTTCGTATATTTGGCAATAATTTCTTCACGAGTTCTGGGTCTTGGGTTTGTATCAGCACTAGCACCCTCAAATAATCTTTCCCTCTCCCCCTTTCTTTCTGCAAAGCAAAAATGGTACCATAAAAACTGCCTTCAAATACATAGAACTATTGTAGCTTAAAGAAATTATGTTCTACCACTTTCATCATGCTTGGTTTGATGAGATGATGATGAGACAGTCACGGGTTCATCAATTTCAATATCATCTGCAATAATAAGTTGAATGTCAAGGAGGAGGGGCAAAGAAAGGTAAATTGAGCTAGGAATGAGGTGAAAGTGAGATCTCTGACCTATACTAAGCTCAATGACTTCATCATGAGCGGTTGGATTTGGAATGGAAGTCTTCAACATTAGAGGCTCAGAAAATATGCTTTCGAGAAGCGAAGGATCATTTGAACCCGCTTCACTAAGATATGAATTATCGTCAACTTCACCTGCTTTGAAGCCCTTAATGATTCCGCCAAAAGCCCCCCGACCAGCAGTTTCCTGCAGCTATAGTTCTTAGATTCAGATGTATTCATTTTTTAAGCGACAGAGAAGTAAACTAAAGGCAAGCTGCAGTTTCTTCTGATTTGGAGACAAATTTGTGCTTGCACCTACAGCAGCTACGATGACTTCGTCATGGAGGCAAGGCAAGGAATCAGGAATCCTACAAGATCACAAGAATGCTTACTCTCATCCAATGAGTTCATTTTGGAATTTAAGTTCGGAATTGTACAGAAGGAGATTGTGTACGTCAGACTGTAATACAGATTGATTTCTGTGATCCCCAAGTCACAAACTAAAAACTTAAGTGGGTGCACACATCCACACCTCTGTGCAAGAGAGAGAGAGAGAGAGAGAGAGAGAGAGAGAGAGACCTCCAGTCATTTTCATGGGCTGATATAGATACGAATGCAAACTCACAACAGTTGACCTAGAAAAAAGAAAAATGTCATCATGAGCGAAGAACCATCAAGATCATTTCAAACCTACTTCTTCCTTTTGAAGCATCTGCTTACTCCATCTAAGGTTGTTTGTCATTGTGCGGTACCTAGATAGGATTGATCAGATTCCTGGGATAAATCATGTAAAGTTTCGTCACCTTAAGCTTTCCCTTGAAAACTATCTCACCATCTATAAATGTCCATTTTACGATTGGAAAAGTAGCTCTTACAAATTTTAAAAGCTCCATACTCCGGTTCAATAAAAGATCTTAGTGTGTATTATATGCAGATCTTGTTGAAGATAGAAATGAGAGTTCCGATGATGACGAATTCTTTCTCCCCTTTCAAAGGATCTAGGCGAAGAAAAATCATAATTCTGTACCTGGTAATGATATTAAAAGAGAATTAGCAAGTCATATTCTAAACTCCAGAAAAGAACTGACCAGGGCAATTTTCCCATTGCCACAGGGGGACATCATTTTATCCATGTTGGTCTTAAAGTTCCACATCAGAATGGACATCAAAGAGCTTTCTGCCAACACTTCCAAATTTAACAAAGACCTGTCCATAAATGATCATTTCCATCAAAAAATTCTCATCACCGGAGATTCTTTGTCCAAACATACTACCAAATAGAAACTATACAGAGGCAAAGCAATTCATAACTCAGCAACCACTACTGCTGGTCAAGATTGTCCACCTTACGGCAGATTCCCAAGCAGTAATATGAAGGGAGGAATACAAATAGTCACCTTACCTTATTTCAATATCTCCAGTCTGATAAAATATTACTAATCCAGAATCTCTCTCATCTATTTTCAGGACTGTTGTCCAACAACATGGTTTTGCAAGGTTAACTTGTTGAATGAAGTTATTGTCAATCTGCAAGACAGCCAGTTAACAAACTTACACATTAAAGAGCATTACAGGAGGTGATGATAACTTAAAAAAAAGATGGCACCTCAGTAGCAGATGTCAAAGGATGTAAGCTTATCATATCTTCACAGCAGAGTAAAACACACAATTTTGTTTCCAGTCCAAGAGGGGTAGCTTGAGAGCAGGCTGCTGATTCAGATATTAGGGGATTACTTCCCTGGTCAAACTTAGAACCGGCATTTCCCTCTTTGGCTTCACCATCCTCTGACAAGTTCACCGGATGAGAGTCAAGAGAGACTTCAGAAACAAGATCACTGCTTTCCGTGTTCAAAGTTGAAACAACTTTAAAAAAATTGCCACTAAAGTATTGCCAAAAGTTAATCCTCTTCACAAATAAAAATTCTTGCCTATTATATGCAGAGATATAATAGTGTGGTTATTTCCAGAGTGGAAGGACTGAGAGCCGATGATATCACCGTTGGAACTATCCAACATTGCAACATGGGCATTTTTAGTCAATGTGAATATTGGTGGCTCTTCAGGATTTCTTAGACCTCCGCATTCAGATTCACTTGGGCCGTTTACCAAATTGCTACATTCTGCAAACGAACTCACAACTAGAGAAATGACTGGGGAACTCGAGTCTGATGCCCTGTCCATGACATACAGAACTGACATAGTGCTAGTATCAAACACTGCCACCTGAAAACCAAGATGGAAAAATCAAAGATTGAACCCAATGGATGTAAAAGATGGCAATATAATCAACGGCTCAATTGATGATCCTCACCTGGCCGCATTCAGATCCAACAACAAGCTTGGTTCCAGAATTTCCAAATTTTAGAGTGCCAATGGGAGAATTGAGCAAAGAAAATATAGCCATGCACTGTGGCCCATCCTCTTGGACTAAATTTTGAACTGCACGAAAGATGCAGACCATCACACACACACACAATAACATTCAAATGACTACCAACACCTTAGCTCAGCCAGTTAGACGGATATCAGTAAAAGCAAACAGCTACTGCCAACTGGGGGCATGTATACTTAGAGTCCACAGATATTGCATGCTTTCATAAGTTAAGACTAGAGAGTTACTTCTCAAAGAGCACTCTCCATCTTTCAAAATAGATAATGTTGTGAATCAAAACCTCCGATAGAATAGTCAATATGTGAGATGGCCATGTGCCTTCTGAGAAAATTCTTATTAGAAAGGTCATGCACCCCCCATCACCAACTTTTGCTAATCTCAGGGCAGGAAAATTGTTGAAATGTCTTCGGGACGCTTCCAGACCAAATCTAATTGCTTAGTGCCTTCACAAAAGGGTAAAAAAATTTGCTGCATGGTTCCTTCAACCTGTTTCATACACCTCCAAATTCCATGACTCCTTTATTTAGTGTCTAGTCATGAAACTTTCTTTAAGAAACATTCCAAGCGTTCACATAGATCCAAACTGTTTAACAAGTCACAAGTACTTTAATATCATACCTGTATTCTCTGTTTCTGTCACAATGTGCAGGGTTGTTTCTTCTGAACTACTAATCAACTTGTACAGAAAAACCTACGCAATCACAATTGGAGAAAAGAGATTCAGTGTACTGTTAACATATGGTTGTGGAAACATCATGCAACTAATTTATAACTCTTACAAGACCGCACTCATTTCCGACAGCCAAACTTAAAGTGGTTGAGCAAAAATCTATGGCTGACACTGCTGCATTTGCACCCGGAATCATGATATCTTGCACCTGCACAATACATTATATTGCTGTTTACTCACCCCCCAAAAAGAAAAAATGATATCGCCAAATGAAGAATTGCCTTTGCAGAAAGGCCAGACTGCCAGTAGCTGAGAAAGTAATGGAAGTAAGAAAGGCGAGCAGTCTATGACAGTTGGTGATTTAGGGATACTGCATTGAGACACATACCCGCGGATCTAGAACATAGATCAGCGACAGAGTTGGACATGCTGCGTCCCACATTCGAACCGATCCATCTCGATAACCTGCTACATAGATCCTCTCAACTTGATTCACTTCTGAAAGGTGAAGTCGACTAGGGACCCCGCCGGTTAAAGGCCACTCAGTATGGTCGGTTGGAACATTGTCCTTCACGTGATGTTTTGCAGCTGCAACTATCTAGTTAAGGGAGAAGACCTAGATTGATAACTATTGTTGACATAATATTAAAATTTCCATGAAAGCTGTATAATGGACCCCTGAGGAGTCAGAAAGAAGCCAGAAATAAGCCATACCTTTGAAAAATCTCCAGAAAACGTCCCATCAGCATGTACAAAACCAAGGTGACTCACAGTCATTTGTGGTTCCACAGTAGGTATGACCATTGGATATGGCAATGGAGAAACAGTAGCTTTTGTGTCCTGCTGAGACATTGAGGCAGTGAGACAGCCTTCATCATAGACATGCAGTTGTCCTGGATTCGTTAATACAATGAGGGACATAGTGTAAACTCCACCAATTGGACTTAAAGTAGTTAACAACACCATATCAGCATAAGAACCATTAAGCCTGAGGCCCACACGGCCAATGCATTTCACTTCTTCAATCCCAGAAGCCCATTTAAGACTCAGAATCTGCAAAATTCGGTGAAACAATGATATAAGACCTAGTTAATTGGTGCTATATAAACAACAATCTATGTATTACTGACACCTTCCACTAAGCGTTGATCATATCTTTCCCATTATAAAAGCAAAATAGACTAAATTTGCATTTTCAAACAGCCGAAGAGCTATTACAGGTAAAAAAACAGCTGGAAAGCAGGAAAACTAACCTGTACCGTGGTAAAAGAAATCAATCGGCAATTTTTAATCTTTTTACTTTTCCCATTCTAGTGACATTAAACTTTAGTGGCCATCATTACTTTGCAAAATGGAAAGATTTCATCATAGTGAGATAGATCATTCGCCTAATCACACTACTGTGGTGAGTTGCGCAATTGTTGATAGCAAACACAAATTTTCCTATGAAGCTTGATGATTAAAGGGTGCAACAATATGGATTAAAAGCTGACCATCAACACTTCTTCTGAACCGATTTCGTCACCGCCATAGACAAAAAGTTGGCCACCATGACCATTCCGAGATCTACTGGCAGACCAGTGTAACACAATGACCGGAAGTCTTCTGTCAGCAGATGCTATCTGAAGCTTAACAACATCATTAGACACTTTTCCACCATGCTGATTTCTGGAGACAGCTGTAGACATGTTCCACAACAATATATCCCCATCGACATAACCAACAGCCAGAACAGACCCATCCGCAGAGAGCCAACAAAGAGAGCTTATCTCTTTGTCCATCTGTTCACTGTCAGAGATATCCTCGGAAAGCTCATTTCTTGCTACTTTTGGCAAGGTGATCACTGTTTCCTCTTTCAATTGGAGATCTTTTTGGCCTCTTACTAAGACAGGCTGATTTGCAGAAATATCCCAGAGTACAATCAACCCATTGTCATATGCAATTGACAGCCTGCAAGCAATCCAATCTCTTTATTAGCATTAATTAACCCGGGACACAGCATATGCTAGAGGGCAGTGTATAAACCTCGCACAGTCGTACATCCCACTACTTAAAGTAACCATCAGTTCATTTAGAAAGATAACAGTCTCAGCTGTTGACCTAGCTTAATATCTAGTTAAAATATGGAAAAAAGAATATAAAACAATTTGAAGCATTTGTACTGCAGTATATGCACGATCACATTAACTTATGTACTGGCTAAGTTGTCATCCTGTCCAGGGGTATCCGTGCACAACAGGAGTAATAATCCCCAGTTCTTTCACCTATCATGGGGCCTACATTCCAAATAAACCAAGCCACCAGCTCAATGTACCATCCCCTAATCTTATAACTTCAGCATATGTAGCAAAGTTGCACTCAAAAGCTAGAAGTTGGTTGTTTTAAATTCAGATTGACATTGTCAGAAAGAAAATGAAACATAGTTTATTAGGCCATCCACAATGAAGCACTCCAGGCCAGAAGTCATTTAACGAAGTTCATTTCAGCAAAAAGTTAAACAAATGGTAAACCTACGAAGGCCCCTGGGAAAATGGGTGCTCTCATCAGGATCATCCAAAGACAAGTCGCCAATCTAAAAACCGTAATCATTAATTTGGCCACCATCGAGTTTTCATTTTGCGAGACATCTTTGATATGACTTACAAAGTGAACAAATTACATGGCATTGGACAAACTATATAATCAGGCTAAGCTATCAAATAAAAAAACTGTAAGGAGAATAGAGTGTATTTCATCGTACCTATTTCCTAGGGAATGAGGTTGTGTAAGAACCCCCACAACAGACTGTTGATGAGGCACAGAAATTGCAGCTGCTTCTGGAAGCCGGACAGGAAATTGGAATTAATAACTACAGCTAAATAACTATAGGGACACATCATCATCAAAACGTAAATAGTCACTATAATTCCATATATACATAGCCAGGTTAACTGTTTTCAATAATCATATATAGAAGGAAGTACTACATAAATCACAATAATATGGCAGAAACCATGTTTTTATCCCTACATGAAGAAAAATGCTTAGTTATATTTATTTATTGTGCCGGTGAAATAATTCATCAAACAGTAGACTAGATATTTTCTTTTGACACAGATTTGGAGAAAATGCTGTTTAATATGAAGGGAAAAGGCATCTTAGCAATCCATTTGCACCATGTCGATATGAGATGAGGTTAGACAAAGCAGTATAACTGTTTAACAGTTAGCTACATGCTTCAAGTTTACTTCATGCAAGAATCAAACTTTCATATCATTGAGCTAAAGTCCATGCCAGAAAGTAGAAACCAAAACCTTGAGCTTATCAGTTTCCAAAATGGCCCAGATCAACTGGACAGTCCATACATGCGAAGCTACCAAGATTCAAAATAATGCCAATGCAGTGAGTTCATCAACTCCGTTTGATGCTAAAAGAAATGCAAAGACAAGTTGAGTAGGAAACGAAGTAGCATGGATTTGTTAGACCATTTACAAGTGAATGTATCGAAAGATTACCGGCAACTGAATCTGCTGGAATAAGTTAAGGAAGTTGAACAATCTGTCTTTGGCCTGCATCACATTTTAGCACAAACACCATACCGTTCTCATCCCCAATATACCTGAACAGAAGATCAGATCTCATGGGTCTGATAGGCTCCAGATAAAGGAAAATAACTGATAATGGAATGTTTCCAGAGATTGTAGTTTGTACATGTATCCAGTCCCCTGAATCACTGAAAAGGCAGTTATATTTGATTCCCACTGTAAAGTACAAGCAACATTCCTACACTTTATGTCCCAAACCTGCCAATGTCTACAGTCTATTAAGCCAGTCAAGACAAAATTCAAAAAGTGTCAACAATTATGCTGAGAAAATGTAAAAAGAGAAAGGCAAACAGCAATTCATCAGAAAGGAGGTAACACCAGATAAGAATTTGATTTATTGGAATTAAAAGATCACATGGACTTAAGAGTTTAAACCTGTATGTCGTTGTCAGTGGATATACTGACTAGGAAACCTTGATTTTGCAGGAACTGTTGAAAAACATAATAATGTTAGCTGGTAAGAATCAACTTTGCAAATGAATGGCAATGGATTTTGTAGAGATAACAGAACTTCATCTTTTTATACTTCATCAGAATGATGTACTTCACCAGAGTTACTTCTAAACACCGTAAACATGCAAATGAAGATAATAAATACTCCATCAGAGAAAAATTGACAGACCTCTAAGTGCTTAAATGGCAACTGCTTTGCAGATACAAATAAAGCTTCCATATTATCACCCCCAATCACTTTGATCCGACCATCCCTGCAGTTGAATGAATTGAATCAGGGTCAAAAGTGGGTAGAGTCGCATGACCTAGCAACCTGTTTTGCTATAGGCGCTTGGAGGGTACGACCACAATTTTTTGCAGAGAGACAATGGTCAAACACTTGCAGAGGATTAACAATTACAGAATGATTCTTTGACGGAATAAATAAAAGATAAACACAGTTTCATCTCGCCTTGAGATTAATTTACGTAGTAAACAGGACATCCAACTCCCAAAGTTCCTATTGCCAAAAGGCTCTGAATGGGATCGAGAGCCATAATAGATGAAGTAGAAGGAATGCCATAGTGAACTGTAACACGAGGATTCAAATCCATAGATGTCAAGCCTCCAAGTGGCACATTAATCTGCAAAAGGGAAAGCAGCAATGGAAAAGACTGATCACATTTCCACGTAGAAGATTACTGCACTACATACACTTTTCATGCACAACTTAGTTTCCAATACAATGCTTGACATAGATGAGTCAATGCTTGAACTATTGAGATAAATGTCATCAAGGATGAAAAGACCACTCAAGAGTAACGCATCTCTAGAACCTAAGTTCACCATATTTCTAAATTTTGGATAGGTAAAAGTAACTTAACTATAGGGCACCGAGAAGGTGCAAATTGATATACAAAAAGAGCTCTATTACAAGACAAACGTATACTACGTTCAGCAATTAAAATTAGAAAATTGGTTTATCATCAGCATAAGAGCAAACTATCCATGTACGGTCAAAAGCGACAGATCTGATCCTGTCTAGTGCACAGAACCACTCTCTAAAGACATTTAATATTATGTGATCTCTTGACAGATGGAGAAGCTAGGGGATAGATGGTATGCGTAAAATGAATGGCATAATTCATTCCCACTTATTTTTTTGATTTTTTATTTTTTGGTAAACAACACATTCCCAGTTATGGTTGCACTTAGAGATGATGCAGGCAGTTAAGGTGATAGTTCTTTGTAATATTGATCGTAACAGTTACCAAAAGCATAATTATCCAATTTCATCTGACTTTTGATATTTCCATTACTTTTTAGAACTTGTAAGATCTTCTGACCAAAAAAAGAACTTCTAAGATCTTCCTATTCAAGATGTCTTAGCTGACCAGTCCATTATTCAAGAATCAATTCTGAAATAGGGCAAAGTTCATCATCCATCCTAAAACTTCTTTATCATCCAGGTATTGTCATAAACAGAGTACACTATGGGTCATTCACAAAAGTTCGAACAAAACTAGATGGATCTAAGGACTTATTCCAGCGGGCTGACTACTCACAAGTCTCTAACTACTTTAAGTTAGGATTGTCAACAATCTTTACCCTTGCCCCTTCCTCAATCTCCCCAGCTTATTGTTAGCAGTTAATATTGGTCCAATAACTTTGCGCATCCTTCATTTAATTAGAAATTTTCCAATCTCATCATCGATAATATCATCTTTTTTTTTTCCTTTTCTTTTGAAAGATAAACAAAATTCCATGAAGAGTACCGCCCTATAGGGCCTGTACAAAACAGCTTCAGAAGGGAAGCCACATATATGCAAAACTATGCACTCTTTAGTATTGTTTTTAACACCTCGAATATAATGCAATTATATATGATCCACCAAAAAGGACTGTAGGCTAGGAATTAATTACCAGAGATCAAAAACTGAAGTACTTCTTTGGAAATGAAGAAATGACCACAATAATTTTTAAACATGCCAATCATTGTAAAGTACATGCGTACAAAAGATTTCAATAAGATCTTTCCGTTTCGCATAGCTAACTTGGGACTTTTAAAGACTGTCTTGATGCATAGATAGTCTCTCAAGTTACATCACATCTTCTCCGGAAGACAACACAAAACAGTGTATAATTTGTAAAGCAGGAGACGCCAAATCATCACCAAAAATCAAAGTTAGGCTTACGTATCAAAGAATGGAAAGTACATCGATTCAATGAGGCCAATTACAACAAATACTTTGATTCTCCAATTAAAAAATGCATAATCTACAAAGAAGCAGAATGGCTCAACCATGCGGACTAGCAAGGGTTGGCTATCTAAATCCTACTTCTTCGCTCTTCACCGAGAACCAACCAAAAAGAAGAGGTTACACAAATCTCTGAATATCATAACATTCACAGCCAAGGATCTCCTAGGTAAATACGATATCTTTATGCTATGAATCTCAACCTCATGCTCGGTATTGCCACTATATCACTATTTAGCCTCTGACTGAATGACTGGAAGATAGTCTCGAAAGCTGGTCACGTATAGATTATTAATGCCCACAAAGGGGGAAAAAATCTTGTATATACAACCATACCAGCAGGTTTTGTCTCTGACCTTGATGTATTAGAAGTTCCGCCTGAAAAGCATATTACCAGAAAGAAGTTAAGCAGGATATTGATATTCGTGAATTTTTAAAAATGAACGGTAAATGCAACGACTAAAAGACACACCACAAGCAACTGACAGACAAACCCTGAGATAATGCAACTCTTACTTGTGGAACTGGTCAGGGAATTCATGTACGGTTGAAACCACTTTGAATTTAGCAAAGTGGCAAGCTTAAGAACTAGCATGTCTGCGGCTTACGATGCCTTCAGATTCAAGATGCTGCATAGAACTTTAAGTCACTGCAGAAGCAAATTCTTCGCTATCTGTAATCAGATCCTCTAGCAATTGAACTGCATGCAGCTTGTAGTCTTGGTTCAAATGCTTCATCAAAGCACTGTGGGTGACAAAATCAGGCTGCACATCTCTACTTAACATTTCTATGTATAACCTCAGTGCTGCTTGCCAATCCCCCCTATTGCAGTTCTCATTTATTAATATGGTATAGCTATACTTGTTAGGAATGATTCCTCTCATCTCCATTAGGGCAAAAAATTTGTAAGCCCGATCAATGTTCCTCACTCGGCAAAAACCATTGATCAGAGCATTGTAGGTGATCACATTAGGGGTAATATTCTTCTCTTGCATCTCCGAGAAGTAAGTACCAGCCATCTGTAGCCTACCCTGGCCGGCATAAGCATGGATCAACACTGTGTACGTCACAACTGAAGGTACTAATCCTTTGCTCCGCATCTCATAAAACAGCTCCCTTGCTTTTCTGAGCTGTCCCATCTCGGAGAAAGCATGGATTATGCTGGTGTAAGTTACATGATCCGGCAAAAAACCATTGTGAACCATCTTTTGCAACAGGTCACATGCTTCTTCTAGGTCGCCTAATTTACCAAGCCCATGCACAAATATATTGTAAGTGATCAAATCAGGAGGGAAACCCTTTGCCAGCATCTCCTCTTGCAGGCCAACCGCCATACCAGCGTCACCTAGCTTGAGCTGACTTACTATACGAGTTGAGTACGAGACACGATCAGGCTCCAATCCCTTGCGCAACATTTCATTGAAGAAGCTTTCAGCCAAACATAAATCTCCCAACTTACACGATGCATTAGCCAGGATGGTATAAGTATAAATATCAGGAGGAATCCCTCGATTAATCATCTCATCTTTCAAGTGTTGAGCAAACTCCAAGTCGCCATTCCTACAAGCGCCATCTATAAGGGTATTGTAAGTGATGGCATTAGGAACAGCATCATGGTATTGTAGCTCCTCAAACAAGAGCAAGGCCTCTTTCATATTCCCCAATCTACAATACCCGTATATAAGAGTGTTGTAAGAAACCACGTCCGGATGCAAATTCTTCTTGACCATCTCCGTGAATTGTCGTCTAGCATCAACCATCTTCCCCCATTTACAGAGGCCATACATCATGGCATTGTAAGTTGCCACAGTAGGAGATGCCCCTCTAACTTCCATCTCCTCCTCAATACCTAGAGCCTCAACAAGCAATCCCTTGCTGCAGTACCCAGAAATTAAAGGATTATAAGTGTGTGCCGAGACCTCTATTCCTAACTTCAGCATCTTCTCAATCAGTCCCTTGGCATGTTCCAGCTCCCCATTCTTGGACAACCCATTTATCAACACATTGTACGTAACATCATTCGGGAAGCACTCTCTCTTATGCATCTCCGCCAAGAGCTCCAGCGCCTGCTGCATTTCACCTTCCTTGCAATACGAATCCAACAAAGTATTATACGTGACAATGGTCGGCTTTATGCCAAACTCCTCCATCGTCCTATAGATCACTCGAGCTTTAACTATTAGCTTCTTATCTCTAAGAATCCGGAGGATCCTATTACAGTTCTTCACGTCCGGCAAGATCCCTTTCCCTACCATTTCATCAAAGGTCGATAGACAATGCCCAATCATCGACTTCTTGGTGTACACCCACAGCAGAATATCAAGAAGCTTCCCCAAGACCTCGAACCGCACTCCCCCGCCGATCAAAACGTCGAGAATCTCATCCATGTCGAGGCTCACCGCCTTATCCACGACCCAGTAAGCCGACCGCATCAAACCGTTCTCCGCCAAGATTTCAAGAACCACGCAGAACGAGCGCTCAGACCGGACAAAACCGTCCTGCACCTGCACCCATCGAAACAACCGCAAAGCAATCCTGGGTCTCGCGCGGATCGAGCCCAGGACCCGGGCGAGCAACCCGGGGTCGACAACCAGGTCCCGGAACTTATCAGACACCCACTTCTTGTTCGCGAAAGCCCGGGGCGTCCGTGCGACCGTGGTCAAGATCAGGTCTCGGTGCAGAGACTCCGGGACCGGCGCGGGCTCGTCGGGGACCGACGCCGAGCAGCCGTGGAAAGAGAAGCGGGGCGGGGGCGGTGGCAGGGGCAGCAGCCGTACCTTGAGGCGGTGGCGGGGTTGCGAAGCGCGGAGGGTCGTGGCCAAAGCTTTGGAAGCTTTGGGAGGGAGGGTCATTGAGGAGGAGCGAAGCTGGTGCGACCGCCGCGCCTCCGCCTAGACATTGAAGAGGGGGAGAGAGGCGTCGTCCGAGGTCGGCGGCGGAGGTGGGAGGAGCTCGGCGGCTGCGACCGTGAGGCCTCGGCGGCAGTTGTAAGGCTTTTGCTTCTTCCATGGTGGGAACTTGGGGCGCTTCGCCGTTTGGTTTGGCGGGCTGATTGGGTTGGGGCGTAACCCTATCCCGGCGTTTATAAGCACGGATAAGCCCATATAAAACCTGGATAGGTTATCCCAACACTAGATTGGGATACACAAAGAAAAAGGGAAGGAGATGATCGAAAAGGAAAAAGAAAAAGAACGACAAAAAGAGAAGGTCGATCTCATTGGACCGGCGGTGCGTAACGGCAAATGGGTCGTGACGTTGCCGGTCCAACCCTGTAATACAGCAAGTCATCCGGTGATGGTCAATTTCATCTAACAAGATTGCTCACGAGCACAACTTAATCAGCACAAAAGCTGAATGACGTTTCCCTATGTGGGTGAGGAAATTATGATCGGGATAGCGGACCCAAGGCTATGGAACTTGGGTGTGGGTTTTTGACGAGTCATGTCCCGCCATGTTCTACATGATGCTCGTACTCACTCGTTATCTTAGAAGCCAAACACAATATATAGTGAAAATAACGTAATGCAATGTAGGGTTAATATACCATAGTATAACATAGTAAAGCCAAATCCCAATAACACTCTAGAGCATGAGATTAACAAGTGGTAATCCTTGGAACTGCTCCAAATGCAAGTCCAGCGTGTATTTGTTTTTTCCTTTTTGAAGAAATTCATCTTTAACGAGAAAGTGGACACTTTAAACAACCTGGTAACTTAATGAGCGAGTGATCATTGCTTAATGGAGCTTTTCCAATTTGGAATCCTAATTCAATCGGATTTAGGACTTCTTGACCATGTTGTCGGGTGAACTTCTGATGCTAGTGAATGAGATGGTTGGAGGCAGAATGGTACAGAAGGAAACTGACAAGAAAACGAGCAACTGGGCAGGAAGTAACTGATCGATGTCCTATGCGAGCAAAACAGTACAGTCACGGGCTGGTTTGGGGGAACATGATTTTGAGATGAAATAGCCCTGAAATGGGGCCTCGAAATCGACAAATTGATGCGTGGTGAGAATTACTAAGGCATAAAGGGACAAATTGTTTGTCAAAAAAAATAAATAAAATAAAGGGACGAACCACTGTCTAATGGCAAAGAACTCAAGTTTCACCACCAAGGAATTGGACAAAGAGCCGAAAAGGAATTCGCTCAACTGAGAGTAATTCTCATGTATTATCGAGCTCAATTCTCAATTCTTACGGCGTAAAGGGACTAGGACTTAGCAAAAGAGTCGAAACACCTTCACCCTTGTAGCTTTGTGGTTCGCATTGAAGCTTCATGAAAATGGCGAGAGAGTCGAAGCATTGGAATTTTTGGAATTGCAAAGATAAATGATCATGTTTTCTCTCTCTTACTGTATTCGACATTCGCTGGCTGATCTACCTCATCGATATTGTGGGTGCTTATTAAAATTTCTTGCCTTAGTCAATGCTACAATAAGCTTCTTTGTTGTTTAAGATTCAGATCATGGATCTTCCTTTGGTTCATTTGCGGTTTCTTTAGTACTGAATCATAAAGAGATTCTTACCATCAATGTTTGTCCATTTTTAGATTCATTTACACCGGTATACTGTTTTATACCAAACAATGAACATCACAAAACATGAAAGTATCTAGTTTTATTACTACAATTCACTAAATAATGGATAGGATATAATGAAATTCATAAATTTCATATCATATTCTACCAAATCATATCATGACTAAAAATCTAAACGATCAAACGCAACCTAAAAACTTAGAAACTGGGTAAGAGCTTAGGAACTAGAAAACACATTAAAACACGTAAAAACTTGAATTTACGACTCTCCGGCCTTGCAAATCAATCACTAGCCGTGCCCATCAATCTGCATTCGCTCTTCAAGTTCTAAGAACTCCACCTTGGACGTTTTGGACCCAACAATTAAATTAACCCACCCCCGCGAGGGCCACACGACACGTGCAAATCAAAAGGCACCAGCGGTGATTTCCAGGGAAAATTTTGGCTAGCTGCGACGTGCATCGCGCATGCAACATTTTGCCCCAATCTGAGATGCCTTCTTGTCCAAAAATAAGAAGATGACATAGGGAGTAAGAATACAAGCAAATCCTAGACAGAGAAAGGGAGGGCCGAGCGGACGCTGGGTGGCAGCGATGGCACCCCTCGTGAACCAGCAAAAGGGTCAGGCGCAACACCCAAATCAAGAACCCTCACATGTCATTGAACTTCAATTGAACATAAGAGTCTCGCGAGGAAATTGACCATCTAGGGCCTTTGTCCGTTTGAATCATCAAAGGCTTGTTTTCCGACTCGAAAACCTTCCATTCATTATAGGCGATAAAAAAGAAACTAAGGAGTCAATTCCTATGAATGCTCGTGTTCTCGGCATGGGAGTGTGTTAATACATCTTTTGTTTTCGTTAAGTAAAATGACACGGATACTTGATGAACTTTTATCCAATATGCAGCGTCGTTATGAACTTTCAATTTATTCAATACGATCCTTAAACTTTAGCCCAGTGTGTAATATGATCCTTGAACTTTTGGTAAATGTTCAATTTAATTCCTAAATTATATAAAAATATCTAATGTTGCGATTTCGCTAATTCAAGTTAATGAAATTTGCTAATTTGGCTTCCAATATGGTAAGTTTGAATGTTGGACAAAAAGATAGCTTTGCACATAGATTATTCGCGGAAGATATTCAAGCGCAAATGAAGATATAATAATCCACGTAATCGAATAATGTAGGCAATAACTTTTCCAAATTGGACAAATTAAAATGATTATTATATTCTAGTTTGAGTTGAATATCCTATGTGGATAATTCACATATAACTTTTCTTTGTTCACTGTCCAGACGTATCGAATTGGAAGCCAAATTAGTAAATATCATTAAACTTGAATTAATGAAAAGATAACAATGAATATTTTCATATAGTCAAGGACTAGATCGAACATTCACCAAAAGTATATGAACCACATTAAGTAAATTAAAAAAATTCAAGGATGACATTGCATATTTAGGCTAAAATTGATGGATCGCACTGAACAAATAAAAAGCGCCATTGCACATTGGGTCAAGATCTAGGAGCCATTTGTGAAATCATCCCTTTTTCTCTATAAGTTTCGAGTGGGTTCGGGCCTCTTTGACCGATTGGAACTAAAAAAACGGATAATGACACAAATAGTCCATGAATTTTAACTCAATATATAAAATGGTCCATAAACTTTAACCCAATGTGCAATATGGTTTATGAACTTTTAATTTGTTCAATGCAGTCTGTGAACTTTTGATATTAGTTCAAACTAGTCCACGAACTATACGAAAATGTTTAATATTGTTCCTGAACTCAAATTAACGAATGGACAATATTGAACACTTTCGTATAGTCCAGGAGCTGATTTAAACATGTATAGAAAGTTTTGTGGACTATATTGAATAAATTAAATATTCGAAAATCGCGTTATCTATTAGGCTAAAATTCAGAAACTATGTTAAATAAATTAAAAATTTATAAATTACGTTATATGTTGAGTCAAAATTTAATGGTTATTTGCGTCGTTCTCGATGGCATGGCCCGAAAGATGCCGATACGGGCCGTGTTGGCGCTCTCGCCTGGTTTTACGCGAAGGATCATGGACACTTTTGTCTGCCCAAGAGCCAGCAGGAAACAGCGACAACTCGCAGCTTCAAGAACCCAACCCCCAATCTCTCGTCGGCACGCACGCACGCTCGCACGCGCGCACGCTCGCTTCCCAATCTTTCGCAGCAGTCACTCACGCCCGAATCCCGCAAATCCTGCGGCAGCAGCACAGCATCACAGCCGCAGCAACGACAACTCACTCGCCCCCACCTCCACCCTTCTCGGGGACCCCGCGACGACCACGACCCACCAGTGCAGTGCAGTGCAGCGACCCTCTTCCGGTACGCGCCTCTTCGCCCCGGGGGGCTTTCGTAAATCACTTCGGTTCGGCTTTGAATCTCTGTCCCCTCCCCCGCGTGCACCACCCTTTTGACCCAAGAAAGTGCTCGGCGAGAGGGGGGGAGAAGAGCCATGCCGGGCGAGAGGGACGTTAAGAAGAAGGCCAAGAAGAAGAAGCGCGGAGGCAGCAAGAGGAAGATGACGGTCGAGCAGGCGCTCGCCTTCAAGTCCGTGAGCGAGTGGGTCTTCTTGGATTCGCAGTCGTCGTCGTCGTTGAGCGAGTGGGTCGACGACTTCGGGGTTCAGAAGAGTGCCCGGCAGAGGGTGGTCTTCGAGCTGCACTGCCACTCCAAGTGCAGCGATGGCTACTTGTCTCCTTCCAAGCTCGTTGAGCGAGCTCATGCCAATGGGGTCAGTGTTTTTTTTCCTTGAATGTTTTGTTTTCTTTAGCCCTTCTTTTTGTGCAATCTCTGAAGGGATGCTTTTGGGGATTGAGATGTTTTTATAAGGTTATTCTATCTAAAAATCTGAAGTTGTGTGTTCATCCGAAAAAAGAATAAGAGGAACAGAGGAATGTGTAGATTGGTGTTTTCGTTGTGTATCTTCTCAGTTCAGTGGCTCGCGGAAATGGAGGGTACCTCAAACTGTTAAGAGTAAAACCAAACCTGATTCTTGCTCTTAATCTTCTTTTAGCTTTCTTTCCTTTTCACTTGCAATACATATTGATGGTACATTTTGTTAGAAACTGTTTTTGCCCAAAAGGTCAAGTGTTGAGAAATGGGTCCATCTTGTAATACTCCCCATCGCTTGTATGCCAGACTTCGCGCAGGATGTGGGCGTGAAAACAGCCGCTTCGAACAATCAATAGGAGATAATAACACCACCATTCTAAGGAGATGAATTAATGTGGTTAAGAGGCAATGGCATGATATAAACTTTTGACCTCTGCTCTGATACAAGATTCAGATGATCAATGAAACTCGTATGTTTATGCACAAGGAGACATGTACTAGTCGTGAGAAGAACTAGTGGAGTTACATGTGTCGTATAATTTTTTTCATGTGAGGGGCCTATTAAGTTTCTAGAAAGTTATTTGGATAAGCTGTCTGTCCAAAAGCATTTGGTTTCTTGGAATCCTGAGAATGAGGAGTGGTGTCAGAAAGTTTCATTTTTTTTTAATTAATCCACTCTTTTTGTTGAATGCTTTTGGAGGTTTGCTGAAGAAAAGCAAGCTAATTATGAAGTAAACCATTGAACAAGGCTATTCGAATTGGTGTTCTTAAGATTTGGTAGGTTGGAATTATATCAGGAAGGGTCAGGACCACTTTCACTAGGGTGATGGGAGAAAAGCTATGTTCTGGTTTTGGTAGACGGCGTAATTTCCAGCATTTAAAAACCCTCTTTTAGACTGGTTCCTCATTTCTTTCTATAAAGATGGGATTGGAGCCAGTGTTCCTAAGGTGAAATGACGGATGTTTGCTTTGGGTCCAAAGTTTTTCACTGTTCCAGGATCTTTAAGAGATCCACATTTCAACTTACTTAGAAGTTGAATGGTTTGAGAATCCAGGGTGCTAATAAAGAGAAGCTGATATGAAATCTAAGTAAAGGTGTGTGTTTACTTTCTGGCCCTTTTCGAGGTTTTTGAAGTTTCATGCAATTCCAACTTCCTTAAGAGCAGATCAGAAAGTTTTTTATTCCCTTCTATAGTTAACTTTACTCCTCCATGTTATCAGGTACATTTATTAATATATATATAAGAGGAAGGTGATTATAGTTGGATGTTATTCCAACTGTAGAAGAGATTGTGAGTCAGTTAATCACCTATGCCTTACTGTCGTTGCCATTCGGCTTTGGTATTCAGAACCAACAAAATCTATTCTGATTTTGATCATGCCGAAGTTAGTTACAGGCTCGTGCAAAAGCTTGAGGTGGGGGGGGATTGGTGGTAATAAGAGATTCGAGGATTTTAAATATGGAGGTTGTAATTATTGAATAAACTTAACTTTGTTAACTTCCAAAGCCATCACCTAATTTATCAGAGAGGACTTTGGCTCTCTTTTGCAATTTTTTGTAATTGTTATTTTTGTTCCAGTTAAAATCTTACTAGCTTTATGTTTTATTAGCTTCTCTGCATTCTGTAGACATCCAGTGTGTAGTAAGGTCCTCTTATCATGAAAACAGAAAAGAGAGCTTAATTAAAGATGACTCGCGAGCAACTCTCAAGGCTTGACTTGTATTACTGATGTTTATATTTTCTGTGGATGCGTTTAGCTGTTGCTTCTGCTGTTGATGCTCTTTGGGTAGCACAAGTTAATTCGTACAATGTACTCATAACAGGTGAAAGTTCTTGCTCTGACAGATCATGACACTTTATCGGGTGTCCCCGAAGCTCTGGAAGCAGCTCGAAAATTTGGCCTTAAGATTATTCCGGGCGTTGAAATCAGCACCATATTCAATTCGAGGTGCTACTCCTGCTTTCTGACTTAAGGTTGATGGAAAGTTTGAGGGGACATCTATTTGTTAGATCTACATAATGATTAATTTTGGTGCATTGTAATAAGAGCAGACAAATCTTGCCAATGATTACTGAACTTTTTACTTTATTTATTTAGTAGTTAGTGTTGCTTGCCATCACATTTGAGATTATAATCCATTGGTTACTTGTTGGTTGTAATTCTGATAAAGCTATAATGATCATTGCCTTTTGTTGATGCAATTTTCATTTTTTTGTTTCTTTAATCTGACATCTGGGTGATGAAATCTATAGAGAAGAGTCATCTATGGAGGAACCAGTGCACATTCTTGCTTATTACAGTAGCTGTGGACCCACAAGGCCTGAGGAGTTGGAAAAAGTCTTGGGTAACATAAGGGATGGTCGATTTCTCCGGGCAAAGAACATGGTTACAAAGCTGAATAAGCTTAAGCTACCTCTGAAGTGGGAGCATGTTGCTAGGATTGCTGGCAAGGATGTTGCTCCAGGAAGACTGCACGTGGCTCGTGCTTTGGTTGAAGCAGGTCATGTGGAGAATCTAAAACAAGCTTTTGCACGATACCTTTTTGACGGCGGACCCGCTTATGCCGTGTAATTTTCTTTTGATTAATATTGTTTTTTTGAGAGGTAAGTGCCTTGCAGTTAGCAGACATTAAAGTATGATTGTGTTTTTATCTTCTCAGAGGTAGCGAACCCCCTGCTGAAAAAACTGTGCAACTAATATCTGATACGGGGGGTGTAGCTGTGCTTGCTCATCCATGGGCACTGAAAAACCCTGTGGCAATTATTAAAAGTTTGAAGGATGCCGGTCTTCATGGAGTGGAAGTCTATAGAAGCGATGGCAAATTGGCAGGTAAATATATGGAGTTTTTTAACCATTAGGGTGCTATTATGTCTCAGTTTCTGGTTTATGCCTTTAGATGATATTGGTGTTATGAATGATTCAACCAGTTTGCTATTTTTCAGATAAGTCAGTATGACATTTGGTTGTTATCCCAATGTGTGTTAAAATTGATGCACGTCAATGTCTAGAGTTTGAAACTGTTCAGACTGTGGGACTAGTTTTGAATTTTGTTCATGCAATTTACGTGTTCTTAGCTAAAGTTGGTAATAACATATTAGTAGCTTTGCATGTATATACTATTGATTGACTCTGTTTATTGAACAGCTTACAGTGACCTCGCGGATGCTTATGGTCTCTTGAAGATTGGGGGATCTGATTATCATGGAAGAGGGGGACATAGCGAATCTGATATTGGAAGTGTTAATCTTCCTGTTCTTGCCTTGCACGACTTTCTGACGGTAGCACGACCGATTTGGTGCGGGGCCATAAAGGACATGCTCCAATCATATGCCAATGAACCCTCCGATGCAAATTTGGCAAGGATTACAAGATTCTCAAAAATCAGGATTCCAAAAGGAAGTTTGCCTCCAAGTCAAGGGGAAGACTTGATCGACCGGTGCCTATCATCATGGTTAACAGTTGATGAAAGGCGAAACGTGGAGTTTCAGGACATTAGATCTAGGATTTCAAATACTTCAATCAAACAGGCGTCTGCGGAGGTGATTGTTGAGAAAAATTAGGCTGGTTTTTGGTAGATGTAGCGTCATCAGTGAGCAATTGAATTTTACAGGATTTACATTCTTTTTCCTTTGGGATTTATGCAATCAAATATTATATTTCTGAAGGTGCAGATCAATTTACAATTTTTTCCCTCCATTGGTCGCAATTACAGAAAGATGTTCAGTACAGTTTTTATTCGGAATAAACTTATCTTGATTCGTTGGTAAGTCACAGGTAAATTGCTGGCATGGCCATTGTGCAGCCTGGTCATACACCCATCAGTTAGATTGCCGCGTTAACATAGGGATGCTAGCATGACGGTGCAATCACTTTCGTGTAGTAATGGTGTAAGGAGAACCACTTCATTTTTCACGGAGTGAGCAATCGAAAAAACCACGCTTACTTTATTTCATTTTTTTATGTGCAAAGAACATTGTCTTAAAACTTTTTCCTCCTTAAAACCAGAGGGGAAAATGAATGGCAAGAACAGCTCCATCATGAGTAATGAATGGCAGGAACAGCTCCATCACGAGTGACACAGCCAACGGAGCCGTTGCAATAAGCATTTCTCTTTCGCGATGTACTATTGATTTCGTGCTCGTAGATTTGTCGCATCATTCTAGCTTTGACAAATCAGTAACATTTTGGATTCATTCTTCTGCTAGGGAACCTCTTCTCGTGTAGGATGTATCTTTCAAAGCTGATTCCAAGCCCAAATAAAAGGGGTGTGTTTGGTAGCTAAGAAACAATAGAGTTACTGAAAATATGAAGTGCAAGCTCAAATGAGAATAATTTAGGATAAACTAGTTATTTTGCAATGACAAAGTTTAGGAAAATGACGGGTACCAAAAGTCCCTGATCATCAAGTTCTGTAATTTGGATGAGAGGGTCATCTTAATTTTCTCTACTCTCACATTTTAAGGGTCGTCAATCCTCTTGTTCACTAGGACCACCATATGCCGGAGTTAGGCCGCCGTATCACTCCGACAAACTCCAAACAAACTCCAAACAGCCACAACCCAACCTCAGTTGATGCACTCCTTTCTTTAAATAATTCTCGTACCCCACAACAACCACGAAGTACAGGTCGACGTATAAGATGAGATTAAAACGAAGTCAATGTCTCTCCCAAGGGATGAAAGCAACTTAAAACACTGGAAACTCAAGAAAGCAAGCACATAAAAGAAAGAATTTGCCCTTTCATAGTTAAATCCTCGGAAAGCGACGCTGCAGGCAACCTGCAAATGGTGTAACTGGAGGAGAGGTCACTGGAAACAAAAATAGAAACTCAAATCTCGTAAACTACCATGAACACCTATTGGTTACACCAATTTTAGAACTCTAATGACCCTCCACCGTAATATAGAACAGTTTTGCGACTTCTGCACCAAGGCCTAACCAGATCGCTGGGTCAACAAGAGCAAGCAGCTAAGGGTCAACTGAATTTCCCAATCTCCCTCTTCTTCTTGATGGCTTTTTGCCCATGGTAGATGAATGAATCCACTATTCCAGCAACTGTGAATATTCCTGAGCCACGTAAACCATATAAAAAACCGTTTTAGTCAATCAAAAAGCAATGACCAAAGAACTAATTTTTACCACCCAGCAGAAAAAAGAACTTGACGTAATTTCACGTAGAAAATCTAAAATAAATTCGGAATTCCCTCCATGCTTTCTCACACATTATGTGCGTAAATCACCCAATGATAAGGCTCCAATTTTCCAATCTATTGCTCCTATTATTTTAGTAGTTGAAACCAGCAACCTTGTATGTTGTATACAAATGTGCTATCGGTGTCTCTTGCTAAAGCTACCAGCTCATAATTAGGGAGTCATGTTATGTTCAGATGCTGACCATGGAGGTCCGTTTGAAAATGTCTCTAGAATAAAAGAAAATAAAGAAATTAATATTAAATGACAGAAAAAATAAAACTTGAATGGAAATTTGAATTTTAGGGAAACAAGCACCAGGAACCAAAAGTTATAACTTAAGAAAGGATCTCACTTTAGAAGGTAATATCAATATGGGCCTTGTTAACAAGTGAACTCTAGGGCCCTAGTTAAGTTAACGAAAAATGGAAACAACACTTCTAAGACATTTTGAAAAAGGATAAACTACAGATTTCACTAAAGTCACTCACTTCAAATAGTAAAATAAATTTTCCAAAGCACATATAATAAGGCTTAACAAGTTCTACAGGGCACTCTTTTAACACTTCAAATAGGATAAAGTATAATAGCTCCAAATAGTCGGATGGTAGTAAAGGTCAACAAATAGCAAATTAAAATTAGAACAATCTATATTGTTTGCGCAGGCACGTAGAAAAACCAATGTAATTGTGAAAAACTGTTGAGAAAAAATGCGATCAATCCCCAAAAATAATTCCCTCGAGTGCAATCTTTTCTCTCTAAACTAACTTTTCCCTTTACAACCTTGGGCCTAAAATGAAACATGAATGCACAAGCGCATAGAGATAGAGAGAGAGAGAGAGAGAGAGAGAGAGAGAGAGAGATCACCTCCAACTATAGCACAAATGTGGGTAATGAAGTGCAAAAATGGAATGTGCTCCTCTTTGAAGGTAACCTGCCGCATGATATTCTTAACAATGTTGAAATAATCATAACTAAGAAAAATGTAGACTTAATTGAAAACTTTGCACACCGATGCAACTGTTTTGTTTTTACAGTTTTTTTGGTATTTATATGACAATGTAATTTGTGTGGCAAAAACTATGCATCGAAATATACTTAGAGTGAAGCAAGACTATAATGGAAAGAGCAATAGAGACCATAACCAAATCTCCACAAAAAGTTTACTGAGTTCGACAGTCATGAAAGGCTTCCAATAAAATACAAGAATAAAAGACACTACCTTTATTGGAGAAAAATCATAGAAGAAAAATACTCCAGGAAGTAACTGAGGACGTCCCATCTCATTATTCCTAAAATGCTCGGTGACAGAATACTGTGCAGAAACAACAATGGTGCATCAAGACTTGTTCAACCAAACATTCCATCAGCAGAAAAGTATTCCTCCAATCTTTTAATATACCTGATTTGAGTTTACTGTTCGGCCTCTGATATCTTTATATATCGTGGGGACAACCTGCAGTGCAAGGTGATGCCGAGAAAATTGGTATTTAGGTTGCATGCTGATCAAGAAAAGTCAACCAATAAAGCCAAGGTGAACAGAAAAAGAAAACTATAGCAGCGCTTATATATAGAAGAGAACAAGTTCCCTGTACTTTCTGGTAGATTCAGCAATGTCAGAATGCTTTCATCACTACTAAAGCATACATATTGTGGAAAACAAAAGGAAAAGTAATGCATACCCAATAAAGTTGATGAACTGAAGATATGAAAATTAAAAATAAAAGCGAAAGAAAACAGAAATGAAGAAGCAACTAACTAAAGATTCAGCGTAGTTTTTTTCACAATTAATGGCTTAGAACTCATATTAACTGTGGAACCATACTCATTTGTTTATTTCCATTATTTCTTACACACAAAAAGAGCATGAACTTATACCAACAAAAAGTTGGTTTACCACTCTCTACATGTTCCCAGAACCTTTCAATGTAAGATGTCGTAATAGGATGAGTCTTATGTTTTGCCAAGTACATTCCCAGAGCTCATTGCTTTGTTGTACTTCATGTCCTGATTCAATTAACTCCTTTCTTCACTTAAGATGGTTTCTTTCAAAAGAAATATCTAGACTCACTGTCAAACAAACTTGTTACAAATTCAAAAGAGTTGCTTTTTGAATTTTTTTTTGTGAATCTGCTCTTTTGACCTCTGCAGTTGCTTCAATCACCATCTACGTCTTAATCAATGAGATGTACTATTGACAGCATGTCAAAAGAATTGCCCACACCCATTTGTCATTAGTTGCTTACAATACTTTTGTTGTCTCTTCCATAAGAAATTTCTTTATTTCCTTTTTGTGCTCAAAAGACCACACTACGTAGATCTAACAAAAAGGATATAGTAGAAATATGGACAAGAATAATCCCTAAGTTAAAACAGTCGTGCATAAACAGAAGATATTGATGATATGAATATACCAACCTTGATGAAGTACTGGTACATGCCATTTTGTGTTTCGTGCGCCCATTGTACCCTAAAATGGTAGCAAAATGTCAACAAAAAAATCGAGTTCAAGATCATATAAACAGGAAATCCTCCCCAAATTACATCAGGTTAGCTTGATTTCCAGAAAACTGCTTTTTAATGATTGAACATTATTATAACGCATGTAGGATTCACTTGTAATCTAAGGCATTGGAGCTTAACAAAAGAAAAGTAGGTCCCTCTGTTTCTTGCTCAGTGGGTTTCTAGTAGTACTTTTGCTCAATTACCTTCACTCTCCTACAAATCAGATTCTTAAAACGGGAGAACAAATTAGGTCTTTCCACTTCCTTCTTCCTATCATACATAGCCAGTATGAAGATGAAACTGGACCTAGACAGACCAGATTAAGGACTGCAGCAACTATGCTAACAGCCCATGGTATAACAGGGTTTGGACTACAACTGCGAGATGTTGTAGCTTGAGTACTTGGCAATAGATATTTAATAGCTGTGGTACCTCAAGACTGGATGAGGCAGCTTCTCAAAAGTTGAAACTGAACCCAGATAGACTAGATTAAGGACTATAGCAACTATGCTAACAGTCAATGGTATAACAGGGTTTGGACTACAACAGCAACATGTTGTAGCTTGAGTATGTGGCAATAGATATTTTTAAGCTGTGGTACCTTAAGACTGGATGAGGCAGCTTCTCAAAAGTTGTTGTAACTGCCATGGCTTGGGGGTGATGCAGCAATTAGGTGTTTTTAAACACATTATGAAAGTTGTGTCACCCCCTTTAGCTATAGCTGTTGCAGCCAAGCTGTACCAACAACCTCTTTTGGGGTTTAACCTTCTCAAGAGGAAAATTCTTCAAAAGCAGCAACTATAGACTTGACTCGCCTCTATTCCTAAGGAGACAACCCAAGAAGATGAGCTAATCCTTTTCTGATGCCAACAGAGTGGATAGATTATTCATATTCAAGGGTTTCACTTCACCTAGTGGTGGTTTTGACAAAAGACACATCAAGACAAAAGCATACAGGATAAGACTGAAAAAGAGAAAGCTAGACAAGTAAATGGATGCTACAATGGGAAATTATAGCATCTTTACAATAAGGGGGTATACAAGGGGAAAGTAGTACAATAAAATAATTAATTGAACGTGTTGAAAGTTAGATCCTAAAGTTTGTATGACATAGAAATCTCCACACTAATTCCACTAAGAATCTGCAAAAGTTCCTCAGATTTCTTCAATCTATAACCCTAATATCACACCATGCCATAATTGGCCAAATAAAAAGGGTTTCTCAAAGTGTGGAGTTCCCTTTTCTTTAATTTTTGCTTTGGGTTGGGCGGGGTAAGGAGAAGGAAAAAATTACCCATCTAGAGGATTCACCGCACCAGGAAAGTAATCACCAAAACTTAAGCTGTTGATCTTGTGACTGATCTGATTCAAAATCCAGCATGAAAACAACATTGATCAGAACATTTGGATGATAAAGTACAAAAACTGGATTAATTCCTCCAACTGAATAGCCCTGTAAGTGTAGAGTCGTACATTGTGGCTCTCTGCTTGGAAAGCAATCAAATCTTGCACATTGAAATTTGATAAGTGAAAACTCTTCCCAGCTGCAAAATGAAAATTTCCAGCTACTTTATTAACCTCTAGAGATCCGTGGATATTACATCCTTCACCCGCTTCATCTTTTATTTTTTGGACAAAACCTTCTCGCTTACACTGATGGCAAAGAAAAAAACAAGAACTTAGCAAGATATACATTATAAACTAGTTAAATATATGGGAGCAAAGTAGCTCTCCATACACTCAGGTTTGAGGAGGCATCAGGAGGACAACACCAAATGTTTATTGGTTCTAAGCCTACATCATTAGGAATAAGAAAGCTTCAAAGCTTTCCAACCGAAAGCTTCAAAGCTTTCCAACCAAAAGCTTGGTCATTAGGTAGAAAAGGATGCACATATATAAATCTGGGATAAATTTCCTAAACAGGTGATGTGAAGTTAACTTTGACAAACTTTCTCACGTGCAAACCAAATGAAGAGCATTACGTGAAACTGAAGAAGAGGAAACGAAACCAAAAAAATCCACACACAGAAGTAAAATCTGATTTGGGTGAAGAAATTGGAACTTGGCTCTGATGGAAGGATGTTCCAACTCAAAAGTTGATTTAAGTTTAGAGAATAAGTGGCTGTCTGACGCAATTAATGCAAAGACATTGTTCTTGCCTTCTCATTTCTACTGCTAATCGGACAGTGCTATCATTAGTCGGATGACATGTTAAATTTTTCCCTTTTAATTTTGGTACAAACTCTTTTGAGATTCTGTATCCCATATTAAACAAGCCTCTGGAAAAATGAGCTAGGCAAGGCAAGGAAATTAATGATTTTGCAGATATCAACAAATTCTTTGCCAACTATAGAATTTGTCAGAGGTGAAAAAATATCTTATTGTCTACAATTCAAGGGGCGGTGGTGCACACATACTCAGCCCTACATTTGTACAAGGGATATTCATAACTGCCATTTGTAATTCCAAAAGAAACTTCACATAAACTTGTACCACGTTACAAACATCTGACCCACAAAAAGAGTATTTCCTTGGCATGCCACTGGCACTCAATGTTCAAACAGGCGATCAGCAATTTGAGAATAGCAAGCAAATCTTCAATCTATCTTTTACTAGACCGACTAGTACTTGGAGCAGCCAAATCGGAGTTATAAAAGCATGGGCTATTCACATAGGATCGCTGTGTCTGCCCAAATTTCACATGGCCTGTTGCAGTGATGTAAGTGTGAATAAACCTGGTTCCCAATGTAAAAGAAATAAAACCTACATTTCTCGAGTTTCAAGAGACAAACAATTTCAGGGGTCTTATAGGAAATTCAGACCAACCTGGTCGATTAGATCAACATTTGTCACTGCCCAACCTTTTCTTCTGTATGCATCACGAACCTCTTCGCATGTATTGCAACAATCATCATCTGACTGGATGCATCCGAGACAGAAAGTGAGAACATCAGACACAAAAAGGTGAGAATGGAACTACAATCTCCAAGGTCCTCAGCAGTAAGAATCGCATACCAAGCCCCAGTCCAGCATGGAAAAGAAATTCTTGACACTTGATTTTTTAAAGTAGAATTTGTAGTATTTTCGTGCAAGAAAGAGAAGGACAAACAAATGCGATCAAATCAAAGCAGATCATTTAACCTGTTGCCCACTATAAATGGGTCTTTCAAGTTACCTAGTACCCCAGAGACAGGGATATTATGAGCACCTATCCAATCCCCGTTACAAACTATGATTTGGGAAGAACCAGATGACGACCTACTCTGGAGCCTTTTGGGTCATGTTAAAGCTAAAAAAATTAGGTCTACATGAATGTTTACCAACTAAATTAAGCAAAGTATATTGATACGCCCACCACCAGTACATATCCTGGAACATAAAAGCAGAAATAAATAGATTTCTCAAACAAAGTAGAAGTGGCAACCATTTCGCATAAGAAAGCTAACTAAAATATGAAAAGGACACGGATATTGATTCCTTAAAGAAGAACAAGCATATGAACTGTCAAAGCCAACCAACCAAGTATATATATACACTGACTAGAGGATGATGCTGCTATCATGGATAATCCAATCAATACAAAGAATTGCCTCCCCAAAGTGTACACCACTGATTGCAGAGCCATTTTCACCGGAAAAAAAAGAAGAAGCAAGACTTGCAGACAACTTGCAGAAGTGCATAATAGTGACAGTGTTAGTCATCATACCGCTTCAGCACCATAACAGGTCCCACAGTACGTTTCATCATGCTCAAGCCTACCGCCATGTTTCTGTAAAGGCTTGTCAATCTAAGCAAAGAAAAAGGCCAGTGATTAGAAAAGGAAGGAAGGATAAGAACATAATCTAGAAACATATAAAGCATTAAAAAATTAGAGAAACAAGATAAGCATGAATTACATATAGTGAAAAATTACTAAAGAAAACAGCAATTACAGTAAATGATGTGATAAAGATAGAAAAAATGGAGCCGCTTAAGTAACAGGAATGCATGTGTGAATAATTGCTCGAACAATTTAGCAAGATACCAGTAAGAATTTGGTTGTGAACAATACAAAGACCTATCAACAGGCTCTGAAATTTCCTTTCAAGTGAAAACTAACTAGCAGACCCAGACTTGACCGGCTGTTTAACAGGAACCAGGTGGACAGAAGCTACAGACAAAAATCCAAGGCATAAAATGCTGGGCCTCTTTCTACAAATAGCATCATTTCATTACTTAAGTGCAGTTAAAAGGAAATCTGAATTTTTGAACCGTTTATTTGACCATTCAAAATGGTTGATTCTGAGGTTTAGTGCACAGACAGTTTGACAAGCAAGAAAAAAATCCCACTGAGCCCAAAAGGAAGAGGTAACAAAACAATCACCGGTCTCAAGTCCACTTTACTGTATACCACGACGTGAGAATTACCAAAAAACTTTAACAGTTCGAACCAAATTTAACACAAAAAGAAAAAGTCTAGTAGTCACCTTTGGTGCACCGATCACATCAGGCTTGACTTCAATAACATTATGTTGAGGATCGATTCTTTTCTTGACTATGTCATGCCTCTGAGAAAAAGAAAATTAACATCAAAGACGAGTCAGAAAGACAGCGAAAGTCTAAATTTTGGTAATAGAAATGCAAACCAGTAACAATCAAACAAGTCTCATGGTAGCAAAAGAGGAGCTATAAGTTACTATATCAAAGAAGTGCATACTATATCAAGGTGTTGCTCTCCACTGATATCCATTGCATCAACACTGAGTAATGAACACGGAGTGGCAGGGAATGTAACATCAAACTGCATGTTTACAAAGATGGGAAAGAGTTATGAGCCCAATATTAGCCATCCTGATGGAAACTCGGCAAATGGTAAAATTATAATAACAACAACAAGAACAACGCAATATGGCAAGATTATTGAGAACTTGAAGCCACCAAAATTTTTAAAATACATTTATTTGTAGATGTGTTTCATTTCACTACATGGTAACGTACTACTTTTGGATGTGCCAAAACACACTTTTTTTCCCTTTATGTGATGCAAATGGATGGGAATTACATTTATTTTCAACTTTTCTCCTCTTGAAGTATCAACGAGTAGCTTTGTCTCGGTAACGGTATGAAGATACAATCCTGCAAAATGACGGAGAAGGACAAATGGGTAAGCAGATGACCCAATTCAGATTCCACAGTATAAGCAACGGCACTCGAAGGCAACAGCTAAGGCATCTGAGAAGATAGGCAAGCAAACAACACCACATTAGAGATGAACAAAAATCCCAATGGCCCGACAGCTCTCTCGCACTCGACAGCCGTGTTCGATCCAAAACCCAATCCAAGAACGGGCAACAGACGTAGGAAGTCAACTGGTCTTGACTCTATCCACACACAATGGCCGGCAATAGGTTTCACCCTTAAAACCCATCAACTGGATTACTCCTCGGGCAACGAGGCAACATCAACGGCGGGGCTGAACCGCAGGATTCGCACTCAAAATCTACTTTTTAATCTTAGCCTGACCCTAAAACAACCACCTCGCGAGCTCCAAGTCTTCTCCTTTTTTTTTTTCCTTTTTTTTCCGAACTTCAAAGGGGGCCGAAAAACAAAACCCAGATCAGAACCGAACTCGAATTGCCTCGACTTTCACAGCAACCATAAAACAGGAGAAGACACCGCGGGCAGAGGGAGGGAAGGACGACGTACTGAACTCGGAGAAGAAGAGGAGGAGCATGAAGACGGCGGAGACGAGGGTGATGACGCCGCCGGAGAGGGTGCGGCTGTAGAAGTCCTCATTGATCTTGGGGTAGGCGTCCAAGCTCCGCAGCTTGCCCAGCACCCTGTCCATGTCGAACAACCGCCTCCGCCGCCGCCGCCGCCGCCACGCGCAACCCCAGAAGCGCCCCCCTTCACCGCCCGCCGGCGATCGTTCCCAAGGAAGGAATCTCTCTCTCTCTCTCTCTCTCTCTCTCTCTCTCTCTTTGTGTTGTGGGAGAGAAAGAGGGGTTTTGGATGGATGGATGGATGGATGGTCGAAGCTGGGAAAATCGAATATGATTGAATTTGGAGGAAGGAAGGAAGGAACGACGGACGCACGGACTGGTCAATGGATGCGTCTCGGCGGGGTGCGCCTTCGGCCGGTCTTGGGTCAACTGTTCCAACGAAAAATCGCTTCTTTTTATTGACCTAGGAAAAACCCACGATTTGGTCTCCATATAGAAAGTTGTGATTTTTCTTCTCACCTGCCCAGAAGTTCTTCCAAATTGCGAAAATTTACCCCCCGCATTTTGCACTCGCATGTCGAAAAAACCATCCTCGATTTATCGAAATTCGCAATAACCCCAATTTCGCCTTTTCATTTCAAGTAAGTTGCAAATTGATATCATTCACGATCAGTAAGGCTCTGCGAGGATAATGTTCTTTTAAAGGTAGTGAATGAAAAAGGAAATGTAATTTCAAGTAGCGTATTTTTCAGATGCCGTGCGGGATTGAGCCGTGTACGATTTGGTCCTCGAGTTATCTTTGGTTGTGCGATTGAACCGTTGGGATGACAGTACAACAGAACCTACTCATGAAAGTGGGAACATTTGGGCATCCTCCAATTTTAACTTCCAATTCACCGTGCAAGCAAAATCTACTCCCTGAAGTTCCCCGGATCGAACTTGTTTGCCGAAAATGATTGGTTCTCCGACCCTTGGAGCCACAAAAGGTATTGAATGTCGGGCGGCCAAAAAGGCATATCCTCAAAGTTGCTGTTAGTTACAGCTTGTGCCCTTGAGTCTTATTCGGCATAATTTCAGCTTCACGCGGTTATCTGTTTGGCAAGACTCAGAAAAACTCGTGCAGAGACGATGTACTTTAGACATCCCCAAGACATTCATTTGAACCTCCTATTAGTTAATCTTAAGAGGAGCTATAGTCCGTAATGAATCCGGAAGCTCCCCGGCTTACTAAATTCGGGTAGGTCTTCGAAAATGGAAATACAAGAGACGTGACTGCAACCGGGAGGTGATAAGTGGCCCGCTATTTGGCCATCTTCATGGTAACGGGATTGACCGGGCAAAAACATTCTCGCGGTCTCGATCCAGTAAATCATGGTAACGAATTGGGGATGCAGCTAAAGACCAAAATTCTCAAATGGGAGATAGAGGAAGCCCAAACCTCAGAAAGGTAAGAGGGGAACCAACCTAGCTTTACTTAATTACATCGGCAGAAGCAAGTAGCGACATGACATACACCCAGAGGGAATGCAGTAAGATCCCGAATCCTCAGGTATTGTTTATACAGCTATCGTGTGGAAATTCACCCAAAAATAGGCACGTGTTGTACAATTGCCAAACCTCTTCATGATCGGCGTCAGTCCTAGGACACATTTTCCGCATCGGCAACAGCTTCCTCTTGTCCAGTGTCTCTCTCGTTCTTTACAGGTGGACTGGTGACAGACCTATGAATCTATTGATTGAGAATGAATAGATGAGCAAAATGGAAAAGATAAATGAAGAAGAAAAAATGATTTGCCTGGAACATACGGAGCTAATCACAGCTTACCATGATGTGGGACTTGGAAGAGGAAGCATTGCTACCAGGCAATACAGACGGATCCGAGGGTCGGTGAAACAATAAATGCGCCACAGAACGATCTATCGGATTAGTGTCAGTTTCCATATCCATAAACCCACTACACCTGAGAAAAAAGATTTGCTGAAAATCAATATATGCTTTTCAAAATAAGAGCATGAGAAAGCTCAACTTGTAGCAGCAAGCTCCTCCATCTAGCATAACATTAAGCTCAAATGACACCCGGTTAGACTTCTTCCTATTTTGTAATTAATTTAAGTCTACCACACTAACCTAATACCTAAGAAGAATGCAAACAAGGACAAAAACTTTGTATTGCTAAAAAACCTTTTAGTCTAGAAAAAGTTAAATACTGAAAATAAAATCAAGTGTATCGATCAGATATTCTTGAAGAATGTGGGTTTCTAATATTTCTACTGGCATTTCCTTTCTATGTTTTGTATTCAGGATAAACAATGTAGCTGTGAACTGCTTTCCTTCTCCATCCAATCCAAACCGGGTAAACTTGTTTCAACGACTACTTCAGACGAGCTCCTAGCCACATGCGATTCACGTGACTATAGCACTGAATGTTCTCAATCATATATCAAACAAGGAACACCGACTATATGATCTATTTTGCAGCAAAAGGAAACTCACATAGTCTATTTGATTGTTTCATTGTCTTGTTTTTGACAGGAGTTAAGCAGAGAACTTGAACTACTAGAATTTAACAATATTAGGAGAGAAATGTGAGTTTGTATATAGGTTTTTGCATCGGCCTTTCACCCCCAAGAAAGGTATATTGAACCTCCTCACATTTTGTGATATCGGACTTACTACGGAGGTTGGAATTTTCCAGTTTAGTTACATATTAGACCATCATAAGAGATTATAACTTTCCAAATAAATTGCACAAGTAGAATGAAGGGCCAATTTACAGATGCCATTGCTTAATAACCAGGCATATTGGTCTTGTCAAAGGATTGACTGAGGTTTTGTATGGTGCCAAACAAGAATCAGTGTATAATCTATCTAATCAAGACTTGCCAACAGCATGTTAAGGAAAAACTCAGAAAAGACGCTGTGATGTTTATGCTTACTTGTTTGTTTCTTCAGCAGTCATTACTCCACTATGAGCCCCATCATTTTTGCTATCAATGATAGGAATCACACCATTATGCCTCTGTTCAGCACTCCTTGCTAACCGGTACAGACTATCCCTTATGCACAGCTTCGTCTTGATATCCAACTGAAAGAGAAATAAGTTATCAGTAAAAATTGCACTGCCACGAAAGTAGAGAGTGCAATGGCAAAAGTTTATTCAAAGAGATCCTATGTCTATGAATCAAAATGAAGGTTTAACAACATAAAGAAATTGCATATTGAAAACAATAGTCAAGACATGTACAAAACAAAGAGTATAATATAGCCATGAAAAACAAAGAGCAAATGAACTTACATGTACAACAACACTAATTAACCTTTATCCCTCTAGGTTCGGTCGTCCATATGAATCTTTTCATGCCATTGGGCTAATAAATTCTACATGAAGCCCTCTGTAAGTTCTAGGTGCTGTATATCTTTCCTTATCGTCTGGTTTCATATTTTTTTTGTGCCTTCCCTTAGCCCTCCTACCCAGATCTCCCTCCTCTGATGACATCTCATCAATGGAGCATCCGAAGGCATATATCCAATGTGACAAAATCATCCCTAACGAGCCTCTCATCTATCCTCAACCAGATACACATGTACTTTCCCCAGGTAAATTCATCCACAGTATATGGAACCTTCTAAACAATTGACAAAAAAGGATGGCTTTCTACACACAAAAGCATAAGGAGAAAAACGCAGAAGACTGATCCACCAAAATGGAAGCCCACTTTCTAGGTGCATTGCAAATGTTCCTCAACTAACTCCTCCAATGGTCCTATGTATCATTGCTCCAACATCACAGGAAATATCCCATTTCCAGAGGAAGTGTTCAATCTGAAGATGCTCTTTTCCAGAGAAAAGAACACGTCAGACCATTGAGAAGGACCAAAGAACCTAGCAGGATCCCTTTTCTCCTAATCTTGAAGAGCCAGCATTGAAATAGATGCCATGATAGAATGATAACACTTCGCATGGCTGGAGTGGTAACGGAACATTGAAATACAACTTATTTTACTGTGATTACTCTCCTTTATATCAATACATTGAGCAGAAATAGTAACAAAATTAAGCTTCTCTAGGGTTGGAACATCCACAAGTTCAAAATGACTAGAATGATACAGTCAGTAGACCTTCTATTGGCTATAACTTAAGAATGGTACTAGAAGCAGTCATCCCTCAGGAAGAAGGAAATAAAAGAAGAAGAAAACTCTATGAAATGAATCAAAAGAATAGAACCTCAAACAAAGAAAGAATCCTATCGGTAAAAGTGGGGACAGAGTTTCAGTTTTGTGAATCAGTATTCAATGCTCAATGTACAGGAAGAATATAGCATGTGATCTACACTAAGACAACAGGCAAAAAGTACCATAGTTGAGGCCCATCAATGGATAGTTTCGAGCTACACGTAAGCCAAATTGAAAGTCACCGATCCATCCAATATATAGAAAACTTATCCTTTTAGATTCTACATCCTCTCACTTGGATCTGCTTTATCTACTGACTGGAAGATTGTGCTTATTTGTTTGACTCATTGTAAGCTAGAAGAAACACGCAATAATAATCATAGAGAGTCCAAAAATATAAAATCGCAAAGCCTCTCACTCGTCTTGAAGAAGAAGGCCAGTTTACAAGTCAAATGAATGATGCTGTGACAATAAATTGTGTCATTAATAATGTACTAAAAGGAGAACCCCAAGACACAATCAACTGGAAAGGCTGCCCTGGATCTGCTTAAGTGGTTGTTCCCTAGCATTATTGAGTCAGCATCAAGCCACCAGACAATTTTTTCTCCTCGGCAAGAAGATTCAAGACAAAAATGTATTCCAATTATGCTCTTTCAATATACCAGTTGTTCCCCTATGATCTGCCCTAATTCTAATAGGAAAGCAACACTCATTTCCTCCTTCATCATACAATACAAGCAAGTGCACAAAAAGGTTTGTGAACACACCATGCATCAATGCAGATTTCTTAGATGTGGTGTCTAAAGTAATAACTGGAGCCCAGAAAGATTGAAATTGAGACTAGCGGAGCATATCACCTGTTCCATGACTCGTTGAAGTTGACGAAAGCTGGCTGCTTCTAATGAAATTTCATCCAATGCAGAGCTCATGCAAAAGCTTTCTTGCACCAGGGAAGAGTCCATATCTGCTGGTACAGCTAGGCTGACTTCACCATTACTGTGACTTTCTATTCCATTTTCATTTGGATGCAGACTTTTCAGAACAGCATCTGGGTCACAGATTGATGCATTTGGACTTGTCACATCCGTGGGATTAAAGTTCCTAGCCAAAGAGACCTGTAAAATTCAGCAGTCATATGCTTTCCTCTCCTATCAATGTCATCATTGCCATAAATTGAGGCCCAAAATTACAATAATTGGAACTTTCAATCGAATGGACCTGATTTGACGAATAAGAAGATTCCTTTGGAGTAGGAGATAGCTGTTCATCAGACTTTACACTAGATAAAGTTGAGCATCCTGAGACTTGGTTAACATGATGAAAGTAGCCCGAGTGCATGTATTCATTATGCATCTGCAGATGTATCAAAGAATTAGATCCTAATCTATTGTCAAATGTTACGAAATGTGAGGAGAATCAACCTGGTTGGATGAGTCAGAAATGGGAACTTCCACATGAGGAAATTGATCTAGGAGACTATGATGTCCGAAAGAACCACCATTTTCTAGGTATCTGTCTTTCCTTTTTAATTCTGATTGCTTTTGAAGATTTGACCGCTTTTTGTGATTATTCATCTGTCACGTAACAGAGAATTTAAATAAGAACATTTTTGCAAAGACCAGCAATAAAGCATAAGTGCAAGACCAACAATTGTACAATGCCCAAATTCCAAGGAAACATTGTATTCGAATTTACAAGGTAATGTAATCAGAAAGGCCAAAGATACAACTGAAGGAACAAAAAGAAAAATTTCACATTTTTAGCGGGCTTGTGTAAAATTTCTTCAAATAAAATGAGGTTGTTAATCACAAACTGCTTCACTAGAGCAGTATCTAATGCTTAGCAAGACACAAGGCTTTATTCTAAAATAAACATTTGTTCTTCTTTGGCTCAATACTTAAGCAAACCTCAAGTTAGTGTAATTTCTACAAATCCTACTATGTGTAGGTGTGTGCCGCAGAAAAAACAAGGCGCAAAGTCATAATACATATCATTGATAAAAACCACGAAAAAAAAGAGTAAAAAACACACTGATAGATTTCTGTGCATTTGAGACAAAGCAAGAACATAGTAAAAAGGCAGACAAAATATGGCAAGTTTTAGTTGTACTGTTCAAATAAGAGATAGAAACTTGGGTGACAATGAACATTCTAGTGCTGGTCACCCCAAAAGTTGGAACCTAACACAAGCTTATAAACCAATGGGAAGGACAGAAGGAAGCTCCGAAAAGAATCCTAGCAAGGGTTTTGATATTTGATCATTATTGGACAATCATAACCATTTCACTCATGCAAGAATCAAGTGAAACTGGAAAAATTGAAAAATTAAATCCACTAGCACGCACAGAGTTCTGTCAAAAAAAGCAGCGGCGTGATGAATACATGGGCTACAAGTGAGGCAGTGATGATCTGCTGTCTCTCTCAAAGTTCAGTTCATGTCATATTTTAGAAACCCTAATCTCAAGTATCAGCACAGCATAGCCATGCAGCTAGGTGCACCCTGAATTTCAACTATAGTAAACTAACTAACCATGGAACACATTCAAACATAGATATATGGAGTAACCTCACCAATAAAAATCATATTGATAATAAGTAAAAACCCGTAGAATTTTACAACCTCTTTTTCACTCATCGAGTCTTCCTTACTTTCAGATTGTGCACCTGACCCATTCATAGATGATGTGTCACCAAGAGCAGCAGTTTCACCGGAACCGTTAACCTGCATGCTTAAATTGTCACACATGGTTGCACTTTTCTTCTTGGGATCATTGTGTGAAAGGGCATAGCCATGTGGCAAAGAATTCCCACGAGTTTCTGATGCTCTGTTAACTACCTTTGAATCCGAGCATGAAAATTCGAACCCGGATTTTATAGCATCTTCAGATCCTTCAATAGCCTCAGAGGTTGAGAACCAGCCCAAATCATCATCGTTACTCAGACTTCCAACTCCAAATGTGGAATCACAGCTCCTGAAAGAACTGATGTCAGGATAGATGCTCAAAGAGTAATTGTAAACATTGTGAGAAAGTACCACCAGGTTCAACGTTTACCTGAACATTTTGTCAACATCTTCAAAATTCCCTATATCAGCCCATCCGTAGTATAGATCATTGCTTTCTTTGTCTTCATGATTGAAAAAGTTGAGATTAGTCTCTGTTGGAGAAATATGGTTGAGAGAATAACTGTACATGTTATTGTCGACTGCTGCACATCTCTCATCAATAACATGATCATCAGCACAAAAAACACCATCGGCGCTGCCTTTGAAACAGTGTGCAGACATTCTTGAATCATCAGATGCCACATTTCTAACTTCTTTTGAAGACAGGTTATCACATGAAGCAGGAAACATGCCATCAGGTGTGTGAGACCATGCATCCTTTTCCAGCATTTTCTCCTTCTTGGTCAGAGTCTCTGGATTTGTTTCTCTCCTTCCCAAAACAACAGAGTTAGCCCCGCTGTCAGCATTACTAGTGACCCCAGTCACTTGAAGACGGAGTTTCTTGCGGCTATCACTCTGAACTAGACGCTGATCCTTGGCTTCATCAGCAGGATGGGGTACTATATGGTCATCACTCTCACCAAATTCATCCCACACATTGTCTTGAAGCTGTATTCATGATAATAATTAGCTAAGACCAAATCCAGTTGCCACAAATTCATACTGGACAGACAAAATTAGAGAAAACAGTGTTGCTATTTCAAGAGAATATAGCGAAGTTGAATATCTTAACTCACAAAATCACATCCTCAACCTTAAGGAGAGAGAGCATTTGGAGTTAAAAGTCATGCATCCAGTAAGAAGCTATGGTTAGATGTTCTGAGTACATGAATTTGTCTTGCTGCCATTTCTTGTTTCGTATAAACAAAGCCAGCTAACAAAGTCATGGATCACAATGACTACTTAAGAACGTAAGAAATAAATAAGATAAGCCTGCAAATCTGAGTGTCTTTACATTTAAATGAAAACTGATGAATCAATTCAAGATTTAAACATCTGAGGTAACCGTAGTGCAAAATGAGAACATCCAGAAAGGGACTAGAAGCAAAACTGACATAGCAAGATAATTGTGAAATATGTTTTTTTGGTTTATCCTTATGGTTATCAAAAGATTATCATTGCCAGACTACCATGAAAGTTTAAGTAATATACTCAAACACATATACCTTCGCGTCGGCAAAAAACTCATCTGTTATTTGAATTATTCAACGTCTATGATGCAAAATACGTTCCTTCTGAACAGCAATTAGATGTCAAGTCTCTATTTAGTAGTATATGGCACCGGTCCTACAAATCCAATGTGGAAAATGGATGACAGATAAGGTACAGGTTCTCTGACGTGCTGCCGTATGCTGTTGCTTTTCTAGGTACATTATAAGTGGCATATTGCCTGTCTTATTTTTAATGAAAGTCATTGATGTTCAAGCTAAAATGGATAGATTTCCCCTTTTATGTCATGCTATCGCAGCCAGGTCAGAGCTCCCTGAGGACAAAGTTTTGGCAGTGAAAGAGTTCTGTAATAGCATGGTGCTCCAAGATAGGCAGTCTCTCTTTCTTTCCTCTAGCCTAGTTAGAAAGAACAAAAAAATTTTGCGCATTTTTCGTCCACAAGTTTCTTTCCAGTGGGGTGTACAAAATATTTTAATCACCATCGATCTGAAAAAGTTAAGGCCAAACTTAAGGAATCCCGCATATTACTTACGATGGAGAGCATAGGCTAAGATATCGAGTGCAAGATTAAGTAGATTACGGGGACAGTTGCTAAATAACTCCAAATTGCCTTTATCGAGGAGAAAAGACATATGTGAATCTCATCACTATCAAGTCGGAAAACTTTTACACCTAGAAGAGAAGATTAGGCATCTTGCATAAACTCAACATAAAAATGGTCCATGACTCAAAAATGACTTTGGTTTTAAGATGGATCTGTTAGAAAAGGCGAATGTGGTCCCATTTTTTAAAATCTTTGCCGTAAGGATCCTTATTTCTATTGGTATTGCTACAGAAACTATTAGGGAGATCTCTATCCCTTAACTAGTCTTCATCATTGACAGGAGGTCCTGATTATCATGCTTCGGAAATAATGCGACAAGGGCATAATCGATAACATTTGCTGACATGGCTCAGAAGAGAAGTTGGCTGATCTATTGTTCTCTCAGGATACTGTTCGTACAAAGATTGTCCACAATGTTAGATTTCAACTAATGTATTCCAATAAGTTTCATAATAAATAGCTAGTGTTTTTCATGTGCAACAGTGTACTAGGTGTGGTATTCAGTGAATCTTTTATCATGACTGGGGCTTGTGCTTCTTTCTTTTGGATAAATAAAAACTTCTCACACATCCACTCATAAATGAGAGAGGACCTCAAGCTGAATGACTCATAAAAGGGGGTAGACAAATCAATGTTTCTTTCCACCATAGAAATTGAACATGAAATTGAAAGGACAACATTTATAGGATAATGAAAAGAGAATGTCAAACTATGACCAACAATAACATACTACAAAAGTATAATGTGGCATAAAGGCATAATAGTTATAGTGGCAGTGTTAGCTTTATTAAAACATTTAAAGTTAGCTGAATATATAACTTCAAATTTTCTAATCTCCCATAGTCAATTGGCAAAATGGAATAAGATGCCTCGGAAGCCTTACTAAGTGCAGTAATGATGAGAATCCAGCCTAAATAAGACTGCATTGGAAGAGGCAGGCCAATAAGGAAAGATACTTGCTAGTATTTGCTACAGTCAAATACTCTAAAGTGGCTATTCTTTTTCTTTTTTTTTGGGTAAAGGTGGCTATTCTTTTTTTAGCTATTAGTACGACTACAATCTATCTAACATGGCTACACTCTGGTCTGGACTGATGGATGGCTTAACAATTTTACGAAAAACTCATCAATCCTAATGAGGCCAAATGAAATGTGTAAATGCTAAATTGGTTGAAAAATTTGAGTAACAGCTAAGTTATATCGGGTTAGCATTGGCTGCTTTAACTTCATGGTCATATTTTAAATATCTGTGCATTAGCTTGTAGTCGCCAAACTGACCAGTGGCCATAACAGTCAAGACACAAAGCTAATTTGCAGCTCAAGCAGGATAATGTTACTCCCACTGACCTCGTCTATTACTCAATCATCCAAAGATCACAATGGTCCATGTATCAAATGCATAAGTAATCACATAAATCACGAATGTTGAACTAAAAATACTGAATTCCCACCTCGTAAATGCACAAGTCTGACATTCCTTTGAGATCTTTTACCCGCCACCGAATACAAATTTAGCTGGACAATCCAATTTCATATTTTTTGGCCAAATACCTCTCTCCGCACGCACTTTTCTGCAAACAAAATCGACCATTAAAAATGGTGTATAAGGGCAACTAAAAGAAACGGTGCCAGGCGGATATATCAAGGCAGGATTTTAATTCAATTACCCAGCTAAATTCCTATCAAATAAGTAATCGTCGCACAAGCACACAAGTTGAAGCCATTGCAGCACTACTCAGAAATTACATCTTTCCTGGGTTCCTAGCACATAACAATTGTTTGATTTGCCTAATCATTAATTAGAGCTATCAATGACAAGCAACCGCCAGTCAAAAATTAAAAATTTCCATCGGTGTCCATCAGTATATTAAAGCTAAAAGAAACAGCGCATGAAGAATCCCACCTTCAAGCTCTGCACACAGTAAAAGAACTCGCAGAAGATGAATCTCAAATAAAGAAGTAAGGGTAACGACTTTCAGCTAGTTTTCAAAGTATTATAATTGCATCGATAAGATTTAGTACAATTAAAGTACACAGGAAATATGCAGGCAAAACCATCTAAACGTAAATTCTATTTTCACTATACAACAAAAATTACATGTAATCAAGTTGGACTCTGTTTAAAGCAGAAAACCTCCACTTAACAATTCCAGTTAGTCAAATCAGACAAAAATTGAGCATATCCTCACTCAATCACCAAAGCAAATTGCGGCAACATCGTTCCTCATAAAAAAACTCAAACATAATGTCACACAGCAAGAAGGTTCAATCTTCATTTGTCAACATCCTCCACCTCCACTCCACCATAAAAAAAAATTCTTCTCGAGCTGAACTTCAGCTCGTTTTTACTATCACAAACTCGTTCAAATTCCAATACAAAAACTAGACACGTCCACTGCACCTAACCATCTACCAAAATCCTCCCTGACAAAACCATGGCCTTTTTTTCTACTTTACAGACAAAACAGGACCATAATCCGCAAGCACAAGTAGCGCCCAAACAACGTAGCCGATCAGCTCAATCACGAAAGACCAGCTCTTTCCGCTTCCAATTCTAGCTATACTCCCCCCCTAATCCTGCTTCCGCCGAGTTTTCAGCTAAATCGAGACCTTTTCCAATCCTCAACATCCACCAAACTCCCAAACCGGAACAAGCGCACGCGGACACAGCTCGAAGCACGAACTGCTTCAGCTCAAAAAAAACCCTCCTCTCCACCTCCTCCTCCTTCCCCCACAGCTCCTCGAACCTCCAAATTCCCGAAAACCTCATCGAACACAGATCTGAAACCGAAAGCTCACCTCCAGGCTCCAGTCCCCCCGCCGAAACGAAGGATCCGACGCCGCCGGGCCGGCGAAAATCCCCCACCGGCACGAAGCTCGATTCAGCGCGAGAAAACCCTAGGATTCGAGCTCGGCGATGGCTGGAACTGATCTTCTGGGAGGTTCCGGAGCTCGTCTTCTCTCTCTCTCTCTCTCTCTCTCTCTCTCTCTGGTTGCGAACCAAATCACTCAACGAGTAGTGCCAATAAAACAATGTTTTTATTTTATTTTCAGTTTGGTCAAATAAAAGGAGTCACGGAGGGAGCGCCACGTGGCCGCGAGCTCGGCAGCGGGAAGGCCGGGTGTTCGATGCGATATCAGAATTCGTGGACGAGAGCGCGTTGGGAGATCCGATCAGTTTAGGCCGCCTGATTGGTCCACGTGTGCTTCGAGCACTGGGATGCCGACACGTGCACGGCGAGCGACTTTGCTTGTCGGACTTTGATTCGTTCGGGCTTTGATTCGTTTGTACTGAATTGGTTGGGGTGGGGGGCCATGTGGTCCTGTGCTGCTTATCCGTCGTCGTATCGAACGCGTTCTGTGGTAGTTTGGTTTTTCATAAAATATTGTTTTAGTATTTGAATTAATACGGCAAAAAATCTTAAATTAGTACACTCGTGATAAATTTATCCAAAATTAATTTTTTAATCACCAAAAAATCCAAACCAGTACACCTATAACAAATTCACTCCAAACTAATTTTTTACCATAAAAATCCTAAATTGGTACATTTGTAATGAATTTACTCTCTGTTAAATTGAATTGATACAAAAAATATAAACTAGTACACATATGACAAACGGAGGGTAAAATCTCAAATCGGTACATCCGTCAACTGCCACGAACTAATGAAAGGTAAATTTGTTTCAAGTGTACCAATTTAGGATTTTTTGTGGTCAAAAAATTAATTTGGAGTAAATTTATCATGGGTGTACTGGTTTAGGATTGTTCATAGTATTAACCCTTAGAATTTCAAGACACTAATTAATATCATTTAGGTAGTATTTCAAATAAATGAAAATAGGGTTTGAAGACACGTGTCAACCCGTGGTGAATTTACGTTCCACTTTAACAGTGAATTAAAATGAGCATTTGTAATTGTTCACGTATCATTATTAGGTTTTATAATCATGTCAAATCGCATTATTGAAAAACAGTGTAATTTTTATTTATTATTCAACCTTAAGTATATTATGACCAAAAAAAGAAACCTTGTGTAAATTAAATTCGTATTGCTTTCGGGTTTGCCATGTAATCTTGTATAAGAATGTTAATTCCTATTATAAATTGCTGGCCCACGCAAAATATCAGTTTCCAGCAATAGAAAAAGAAGGACAAAACTTGAATACTTTATTTATTTATTTATTTATTTTTGGTCGAAAAATACTTTATTTTAGAGCTTGGAAAATGTAAGAAAGGGAAAGGGAATACAAAGAAGAGTTGGGGAAAAGAGTAAAAGAAATTTATCCGGGCTGAAGAAAATTTTGAGAAAAGATTGGTGTGTGAAAAAAATAATCACTGCCCACCAAAAACCTACATCCCAATTTTCAAAGAAAAATTGAAGCAATGTCAACCTAATATGACTCTAAATGAAGTTTTACTTGTACCGATTTTGAGATCATAATTTACAATATACTTAAATAAAACTATTGTAATATTTATAACAACCAAAAAGGTAAGATAGTAATAAAAAGATAGCATATTTTTCGTTGATTCGGGAAATGAATTGAAATGAACAAATATTCTAAAATCTGGGTAACAATGTAATTACATGATATCGAGTGACAGATTTAACTTTGTTATGATAAGTTAAATTGATTAGATTGAACAACTTGAAAGTTTAGGGACTAGAATGAATATTTCTTCATTAACCGTGACTGTTCTTGTGAGTGGGAATTTCTTGGGCTAATTTTGGAGCATCGGCTTTTCGAGTAGCTTCATTTGCACCTTTCATTCCCATAGATTTAATCTTTGGATCATGTCTCTTCCTTGGTCGCCTGGACTTAGGTCTACTGAGCCGCCTCTGGTTGTAGATTCGCCGCGTTGCTCGGGGAAAATGTACCAAATCAAGTTTTTGATGGGTCTGCTGCTTAGGTCGTGCACTTGAACGGCTTCAACAGAACACACGTCAAGCGTCCATTGTTTTGTTAAAATCAATTCTATCAAAAATAAATTCTACCTTTTCCTATTTGCTTTTTTAAAAGAATACAGCAAATAGACTCCAGCTTTGCCAAGTAATAAAATTAGAAACCTTTCAAAATAAGCCAGTATTGATTTTGCAGTTTCGCATAAGTTATTTTCATAGTGTTTTTAGTATTTTTTTTATCAGCTTTTTCAATTAAAATTTTGAAAAGGAATGCCGAAGGTCGGCTTTTAATAAGATAATGACACAAATGGTCATGAATTGCAGCATAATGTGTAATGTGGTCTGTGAACTTTAAATTTGGTCAATATGGCATTTGAATTTTAGTCAAATATGTAATGTGATCTCTGAATTTTTATTTGTTTAATATAGTCTTAGGACTTTTAGTACACGTTGAACTTGGTCCTCGAACTATATGAAAATATTCAATGTTGTCCTTCCATTAATTCAAGTTCAAGGGCAATATTCAACATGTTCATGTAATTTAGAAACTAAGTCGAAAGTGTATAAAAAATTTAAAGATCGCGTTGCACATTACGCAACAATTCCGATACTACATTGAATAAATTAAAAGTTCAGAATCAAATTATATATTAGGCCAAAATTCAATGACCATTTATGTCATTTTCCCACTTTTAATCTAATGCAAATGGGCTAATGGCAAATGCTAGACTTCATCAACTCTAGCTTAAAACATTCTCTAAAGAAAGCTACTTCAATGACTTAATGATTTTTATTTTGGAAAATGACACTAATAATCCCTGTACTTTGGCTTAACGGGTGGATCTGGCTTTTTCCACCTCACTTTTGACTTAGATACTTCCATTTTTTAACGAAATATTCAATGATTCGCAAGCGCCAAGTCAATTGCTAACATGGAATGCATTTTTCCACTTCGAGCCAATCACATATAGACACGTATATATTGACACGGATTTAGATGAACAAAATAAAAAATTTCCTCCCACCTCACTTTTTCTCCTCCATTTACACTTCCTTCTCCATCTACGTGGCCACCATCCCTCCGCCGTCACCACCAGTGGAGTTGCCGGCGCTGTGTCTAAGGCGACCACTGCAAGGCGTTAAACTATCTCTGTCGTCTTTGTGGTCGGAATTCTAGATTGTGGCCATGGCTCTACGTGGTTTTAGAATTGGACGCGGCCATGGCTCCGTGGTTCCAGATCTGAAAGTCCCCGTCGTCCTTGCTCGTCCATGGCGGTGCCTCCAAATTTGACTCGGACGAGATCATTCTCCAAGTTCTGTCACAACCATAGTTGCAAGGTCTGTTGCGGTCATGGCGGAGTTGCCGGCACCGTGTCTACGGTGACCACTGCCGGGTGTTGAACCGTTCTTGTCGTCTTTGTGGTCGGAGTTGCAGATCGTGGCCATGGCTCCAAGGTGTCCACGGTTCCAAATATGAAAGTTCCCATCTCCTTGCTCGTCCATGGAGGTGCCTCCTAATCTAACCCAAATGCGATCATGTTCCAAGGTCTGTCATGGCCATGGCTCCAGGGTCTGTCTCGTCCATGGCTCCGCACGATTCCAGATCTGGATGTGGCCATGGCTTCAAGGTCTATCGTGGGCGTGGCTCCATGGTTCCAGATTTGTCGTGGCTGCGCAGGAGAGAAATTGAAGGAGGACGATGGAAGGGGGACACCGCAATGGTGGGCTGGTAGGTGTCCAAAATGGAGGTCACAGCACCCTTGAGCGGTGGATGGAGATGGAGGACATGGTTGAGTTGGGCGGTGGATTCTCCGGTGGCCGAAGAGATGGGGGCTATGATGGAGACGAAAAGAGAAAATCTGTATTTTTAATGTTTTCCTAATCAAGACGTGTCAATATTCAATTGTGCCAACTCATATTAATGCACATCATGTCATCACATGATGTGGCGCATGCAAATCACCAAATATTGATTTATCTTTCTTTTCTTTTTTAACTTTAAAGATATTTTGCAAATAACTATACCAAAATCACTAAATTAAGTGCATTTGCTTTGAGCTCTAAAAAAAGTGTATGGTAAGTGCACGGTGTTGATACCTAAATTTTGCCTAGTCATTTAGGGTTTAATTACATAAAGAATTAGAGATTAAATTTTAATCCCCCAAAAAAATATTTTCATTAAATTGCATGTCATATAGGTATTAGGTGTATTTGCATTAATAGGGTCTATTAGAACATATTTTTCTTTATAAAAAATAAAAATATATATAATTAAAAATTTCAAAAAAAGAGAGAGAGAAAGAATTGGACTGGTTTGATCCGGCCCGCCCTGCCCGAGCCCTCTCCATTCCTTTCTTTCCCAGGCCCTCCTCATGGGCATTGTGTCCAACTTATTCTTCCTAATGTTGGGCCGCCTCATCACCAATATTGGTGTCGGCTATGTCCTCATTATCGCTCTTGTCTACATGTCGAGATCTCTCCTGCTCTTTACCGCAGCTTGCTCACCTCCTTCCCTGAGGTACTCATTTTTTTCCTTTTTTTTTCCTAATTTGGTAGCATATTTTTTATTTTTTAATTTATCAACAATTTTTGTCAGATGAAACACTAAGGTTAGAAAATTGAAGTTAAACGAAGGTCGTCGCTTTTTTATACGTGTTTTAGTGGTTTAGTTATTCATCAACATGGGCACCCTTCTTAGCTACATCTCCCATTATTTCTTCTTCAGGTTACCCTCCAACATGTCTTGCTCTGTGTGGGAGGAATCACCTTGGGCCTGCTCGTTGTGGGGGTTTTCACCATGCCAGAATCTCCCTGCTGGCTCGTCATGCAAGGCCACTTAGGCGACGCGAAGCGCACCCTCACTCGGATCTCCAACTCTGAGGAGGAGGCCACGCTTCGGCTCGTCGAGATCAAGGAGGCTACCGACATCCCTGAAGAGAGCAACGACGATGTTGTCGAGGTCACCAGCCAAAGCACTAGGGAGGGCATGTGGCGGGAACTCCTCCACTGGACCCAGTCCATCTTACACATGCTAGCGTGCGCTACTGGGATCTATCTCTTTCATCAAACTTCTGGGATTGACACCATCCTCCTCTATAGCCCTCGCATCTTCGAGAAAGCTGACATTATCGCCCCTTCCAGAATAATCCTCACGGCCATGGCAATCGATTTTACGAAGACAATGTTCACCCTCGTCGCCACCATCCTCCTTGACCAGGTCAGGCGGCAGGTCAGGCGGCGACAATTGTTGCTAAGCAGCCTAGGCGGAATGATTTTGTCGCTTGCCTCCCTCGATGTGTGCCTCATCGTCATCGACAACCACTGGGAGGTTAAGTGGGCGATGGACATATGCATCCTCTCCTTGCTGTGCTACGTGGCCTCCTTCTCCGTTGGGATGGGGCCAATCACATTAGTATATAGCTCGGAGGTCTTCCCTATAAGGTTGCGAGCACAGGGGTGTGCAATTAGTGTCACCGTGGGCCAGGTGGTGAGTGGCTTAATATCAATGAAGTTTATGATTTTGTACAGAGCAATTAGATTGGGTGGGGCTGCCTTCTTATTTATGGGAATGGCCATCTTGGCGTGGGTCTTCCCATACTTTCTCATGCCTGAGACCAAGGGAAGGTCCCGGAGGGGATAACACAATTGTTCAGCAAATGGACCAACTGGAGGTCCTCAGCCAGAGAAATGTAATTGCGACGGAGCAGCACGACCGAGGGAGCTGTATGATCAATAAATTGTGGTCTCTATTTCGGATCTTAAGGGTTTCATTGTATGGAAGATGAGTTCATTTTCATTTTTATATCTTTTCCTCTTCTTCCTTTTTCTTGTTGTCAAATTTGGATTGCCAAATGGCCCTTGCAAACAAATGCCAATTTATCTACAGATTCACCAGCAGCATTGTGGTCTATTCATTAGAACTATCTAGAATATGGTAGTAGATGATGGAAAGTTTGTCTAACCTTTCGAATAATAAACATTCATTTCTGTGAGTCCTAAGCTCGTCATCACCTTCCTTTCTCATCTTTCTTCCTGAGGCCTCCCAAGTGCCATTATGGTGTAGTTGAATTACAACCAGGGAGGTTATAGACACCTGCATGTTCCTCATAATACAGTTCTATCTTGATACAAGTGCACGTGAGTTGATTAATTTAAAGCTAGATTAAATTTTGAGATAATTTATATGTAGTGCCTCTGTCTCGTTTGCTTTGGTGCATGTAGACTTCATTGCTCTTGTCTAAATTGAGTATAGCCTTTAGATTTTGACTTTGTCACCCACAAAAGGAACCAAAAAGCACAAATATGAGGCAATTCCTCTGCCGGGGCAAGTGAAGCTCGCGCATCATTCACCATAGCTAGCAGTGATGTATTCCGTCCAAAACCCAATTTAATGACATTATCATTCAAGTGATATTCAATTTCACTCCATCAGCCGATGCCATTGTCCGGGATGTCAAACCCGAGCATGAAGGCTTATTGGGATTCTATATTGGAATTGAAACTAAACATGACTATATTGGTATTTGTTGTTTATCAACATTTTAATCCGAGCATAGATGGATTTGTTCTCGTGTGCACATGGATCGTGCTACGACACAATGGTGTCTGAGCAGCTGGTGTGTCCGTCGATGTCAGAGCCATTTGGCGAAGACGATAGTTACCTACCGTTCCTATTACGGCTATTTGAAGGAGGAGAGGACGACGAAGATGACGTTGTGTTGGCTCATGCTCGAGTCAACGAAATAGAAGAAGAAACGAACGTTGAATAGAGTGATGACGGACACCATTCTCAGACATTTGAACTGAGTGATGGCAGCCACCATTCTCAAACATCTACGCGACTAAGGTTTCCCTGTCTTCTCCTATGGCCTCAAAAAAGTGATAACGACGCTACAAAATTAGGAAAAAAAAACGAAAATGAGTGAGTACCTGAGTGAGAAATAACTACACCATGATTTGTCTTTCTTTTTCTTTTTTTGACTTCAAAGGTATTTTGCAAATAATTACACCAAAATCGCTAAATTAACGGTATTTGCTTTGAGCATATACACATTGAGAAGTTATTTAACCATAAGTTCTTTTAGAAAAAGTGCACAATAAGTGCACGGCACGTGCACAGAATGTGCATTTGATATTGTGAAACATATAAAAAGTCACCCCTATAGTCGTCAATGAAGTTTGGACCCTCTACATTTGCTTGAGCTTGAGTTTTTGGGAAATGACTTTTGGCTTAAGGTATATTTGCTTAAATACCGTTGATTTAGTGATTTTGGTATAATTGTTCGGCAAATGGACCAACTGGAGGTCCTCGGCCAGAGAACTGTAATTACGACGGAGCAGCACGACCAAGGGAGGTGTATGATTAGTAAATTGTGGTCTCTATTTGGATCTTAAGGTTTCATTGTATGGAAGATGAGTTCATTTTACATTTTACCTTTACCAAAAAAAAGAAGATGAGTTCATTTTCATTTTTATATCTTTTCCTCTTCTTCCTTTTTCTTGTTGTCGAATTTGGATTACCAAATGGCCCTTGCAGACAAATGCCAATTTATCTACAGATTCACCAGCAGCATTGTGGTCTATTCATTAGAACTATCCAAAATATGGTAGTAGATGATGGAAAGTTTGTCTAACCTTTCGAATAATAAACATTCATTTCTGTGAGTCCTAAGCTCGTCATCACCTTCCTTTCTCATCTTTCTTCCTGAGGCCTCCCAAGTGCCATTATGGTGTAGTTGAATTACAACCAGGGAGGTTATAGACACCTGCATGTTCCTCATAATACAGTTCTATCTTGATACAAGTGCACGTTGGTTGATTAATTTAAAGCTAGATTAAGTTTTGAGATAATTTATATGTAGTGCCTCTGTCTCGTTTGCTTTGGTGCATGTAGACTTCATTGCTCTTGTCTAAATTGAGTATAGCCTTTAGATTTTGACTTTGTCGCCCACAAAAGGAACCAAAAAGCACAAATATGAGGCAATTCCTCTGCCGGGGCAAGTGAAGCTCGCGCATCATTCACCATAGCTAGCGGTGATGTATTCCGTCCAAAACCCAATTTAATGACATTATCATTCAAGTGATATTCAATTTCACTCCATCAGCCGATGCCATTGTCCGGGATGTCAAACCCGAGCATGAAGGCTTATTGGGATTCTATATTGGAATTGAAACTAAACATGACTATACCGGTATTTGTTGTTTATCAACATTTTAATCCGAGCATAGATGGATTTGTTCTCGTGTGCACGTGGATCGTGCTACAACACAATGGTGTCTGAGCAGCTGGTGTGTCCGTCGATGTCAGAGCCATTTGGCGAAGACGATAGTTACCTGCCGTTCCTATTACGGCTATTTGAAGGAGGAGAGGATGACGAAGATGAAGATGTGGAGGATGACGAAGATGAAAATGTGTTGGCTCCTGCTCGAGTTAACGAAATAGAAGAAGAAACAGATGTTGAACCAAGTGATGATAGCCACCATTCTCAGACATTTAAATTGAATGATGACAGCCACCATACTCAAAAATTTAAACTGAGTGATGACAACCACCATTCTCAAACATCTACGCGGCTGAGTTTTCCCTTGTCTTCTCCTGCGGCCTCAAAAAAGTGATGATGATGCTATAAAATTAGGAAAAGAAAAAACGAAAATGAGTGAGTACCTAAGAAGAAATAACTACACCATGATTTGTCTTTTTTTTTTTTAACTTCAAAGGTATTTTGCAAATAGCTACACCAAAATCACTAAATTAACGGCAACTTGAGGAGTTCTTTAACTATAAGCTCTTCTAGAAAAAAGTGCACAGTAAGTGCACGGTATGTGCACAAAATGTGCATTCGATATAGTCACCCCTATAGTCCTCAATGAAGTTTGGACCCACTAAGTTTACATTTGCTTGAGCTTGGGTTTGGGGAAATGACTTTTGGCTTAAGGTATATTTGCTTAAATACCATTGATTTAGTGATTTTGGTGTAATTGTTCTGCAAATGGACCAATCGGAGGTCCTCGGCCAAAGAACTGTAATTACGACAAAGCAGCACGACCGACAGAGGTGTATGATCAGTAAATTGTGGTTTCTATTTTGGATCTTAAGGGTTTCATTGTACGGAAAATGAGTTCATTTTCATTTTTATATCTTTTTCTCTTCTTCCTTTTCTTGTTGTGGAATTTGGATTACCAAATGGCCCTTGCAGACAAAGGCCAATTTATCTATAGATTAGCATTCCAGTCTATTCATTAGAACTATCCAGAATACGGCAATAGATGATGGACAATTTGTCTAACCTTTTGAATAATAAACGTTCATTTCTATGAGTCCTAAGCTCATCATCACCTTTTCCTTTCTCATCTTTCTTCCTTTCTCATCTTGCGAGGAAGATGGTTGATGGAAGCTCACTAAAGGTTCTATGGTTGTAGCTAGAGGTAAGAAATGTTCTTCATCATACATTATACAAGCAAAGTTGTCCACAAACCAAATTAGTGTAGTGGATAGCGAAGAAATAGCTAAGTTATGGCACAAGAGGCTCAATCGCATTAATAAGAAGGGTTATCAATATTGGCTAAGAAGAAGCTCCTTTTAGGAATGAAAAGTTCAGCACTGAAGAAATGTGCTCACTATTTAGCGAGAAAATAGAATAGAGTTGCTTTCAAAAGCTCCATTCATTTGAGAAAGTCAGGTATACTTGATTTAGTGCATTCTAATGTTTGCGGTCCTATGAAAACAAAATCACTTGGTGGCTCTCTTTATTTTGTTACTTTCATAGATGACTATTCAAGGGAAATTTGGGTTCATATCTTAAAAACTGAAGATCAAGTATTAGATGCTTTTAAGTAGTTTAGGCTTTAGTTATGAGATAGATCGGAAAGAAGTTGAAATATATCAGAACTGATAACGAGGGAAGAGTATACAGGACCTTTTGATGAATATTGCAAACAACAGGATATTCAACATCAAAAGACACCTTCCAAGACACCTTAGTTAAATGGTTTAGTTGAGAGAATGAACATGACACTGGTTGAAATGGAAATATGTTTACTTTCACAAACAAAGCTACTGAGATTCTTTTAGGGTAAGACTTTGAATACAATTACATCTGTATTAAATCTTACTCCATATGTCCCTTTAGAGTTTGATGTTCCTGATAAAGGTTGGATAGACAAAGATATTTCTTATGATTATTTGCGTGTCTTTGGATTCAAGGCACTTGTGCATATTCCCAAAGATGAAAGGTCTAAACTTGATATGAAAACACAACAATGCATATTCATTGGCTATGGACAGGATTTTTTTTGTTACAAGTTCTAAGATCCAGTTGAGAAGAAAGTTGTAAGAAGCAAAGATGTTGTATTTATAGAAGATCAAACAATACATGATATTGAGAAATTAGATATGGCTTCAGTACCATAAGTTAGCGGTGATTTCATTGACTTGGATCCAATTCCTCACACACATAATCCTTCACACATTGATGAGAAGTAAATGTTCCAGACAATGCATATTTCCCATAATATGTTGAGATAGATGATATCGTTCAAGAACCAGATGTCTATCAGATGCTCCACCAGATGTTTCAGTCCGGAGATCCTTTAGAGATCGACGACCTTCCACCAGTTCATTCAAGATCATCATCCAATGTTTTATGAATCTTTTTTCCGGTGGTTAGGGCATCTTGCCTCCATAAAATGGTGTACATACTCATAGTTCTTCTGATCCACCTCGTTGGTGCTCCACACTTTGATGTGATTTAGCAATCGTCTGTTATTTGAGCACCTATGGAATGCCATTTAATAAGTCCAAGGAGAAATTTTGTAGTATGACAATAAAGCCGGTGAAGTGAAGTATGAAACTTATGGCACTGCCACTTGTAGTATCCTTTTCTCTTTATTCTATTAAATAAAAAAAATCACGTCTTCAACTTTCGTTTAATCCATAAAGTATGTGTGATATTCCTTGATCAATTTAGTAAGAATCTATAGCTTTTTACCTCCAATATCTATTGCCCTAATGCGAACCGCTCATAAAAAAAGTTAAGTCAAAGTCAACCACCAGTGCTCTAAAATTTAGAATTGCAAAAATGTATGCTCCTGTTTTGCATCAAAAGCTCAAAAACTAAATTTAATCCAATTTAAGATACGACCCATGGAATAAGTCTATAGTAAGAGAGATTGATCCTGCCATGTGGAAGACTCACACAAACTTATTTATGATGTTAACATGATGATGCAGATGCTGAATCGGAATTATGTTACGGCATGATATAGCTAAATTGAAGGTTTTGAACCGCTCGTCGACAATAAATAGCCAATCAATGCGGCTCGTGACATTGGTCTATGCATGATTTCTTACAGTTAATTTCTCATCTTTCTATCTATTGTGTGGCCCATCACTTCTATTACAACTCTACAAAAGTGGCTCCTTTTTTTTTGTTTCTTTTTTTTGGCTTGGTGTTCCTACGTTTCTTCTTTCTTTCTACACTTTTGAAGTCTCAGTTCCCAGCTCTTGCAAACCGTTTCTTTGTTTTTTTTTTTGCAGGCCATTCTCTTCCTTTTGGAGTTACCTATAATTTCATGAATTTGAGTTCATGTCAAATTTCACTGTAAGTGTTAAGAACTCCTACGGAACTTTGACCTTCCAAGTGAGAGGCTTCCAAAGTTTGCTTTTGAAATCCTCCATGTTCATTCCACCATTATAAGCATCCTCCTGGTCTTCTTGCCAATATACATTCCTAATTATATACTTTCTCTGCTTTTAAATTGTCACCACGTAGAGTTGAAGTCCCCAGTTTAGCTCCTCAATAGCATCTAACTTGTTGTTCAACGTCATAAGGGAAAAGTCGTGGTCCATCTTCGCCCTGTCGTTCCCAGAGTCACCATCATCACCCGGGCACTGTGTTTTGTAGCCAAATTGGGATCCATTTGTACCCCTCAAAGCTACCTGTTTGGAGTCTGAGGATGTGATCGGCCCTGTCGATTCTTCCATCCACTAGTTGTCTAGCATGGCGGGGCATGAGGACCATGTTGTTAATATAATCGTTTTGGTCTGAGAACTCACCAGATATGTCTGGCTTGTTGTCTTAAGACAAGCTAATGATTTGGATGTTTGTCTCAAGAACTTGATAGCCCGAGGCGAGGTTGATTCATAGATAGCAATGATATGGAGGATGATCTTTATATGGGGCTTTTTGGGTGGCCAACTTATGTTTACCTTGTCTTTGTAAATTCGATCTTTATTAGTGTGAATGCAAGCCAAACATTGTCTCAATCCCTGTGACTTAACGAGTAGAGAGGTGTAGAAAGAAGAAAATGGTCCGCAAGAGAGAAAATGGAAAGACCAATTGCTAAGAGTTGAGAACTGTGACATGAAATAGGTGGAAAAAAAAGGAGGAAATGGGACCTACAATAAGAAAAATAAAAAGAAGGATCAAAATAAAAGGAGTTTTTTTACCAGTTTTGTATATTTTTAATAAAAGCGATGTGCCATATAAGGAATAGTATTATCAAAACACAAAAAAAAATGGAGTGCTTAAGCCAAAAAAGGAATGAAATACTTAGGCTTTGTTTGTTTCACGGAAAATAACTTCCAGAAAAATATTTTTCGGGTTTTCCGGTATTCATTTCACGGAAAATAAACTAGTTATGGGAATATTTTCCCTCAATGGTTAAAATACCTTCAAAAGTGTGGAAAATATTTTCCCCTTCCTTCTTTCATCATTCATTATAATTCTTTTTTTCCTTCTTCTTCTTCCTCGACTGATTGCTGGCCATGGCGGTGGCTAGTGATCGGCTTGTGGCGAGGCCGAGCTCGCCCGAGGTCACCAGAGCCTTGCCTAGCTCACCAAATTTGGCGAGGCCCAAGCTTGCCAGATCGGCTTAGGGCGAGCTCGGCCTCGTTGGAATCTGACAAGCTCGAGCCTCGCTTGCTTGTGGAGAGGCTCGAGCTCGCCTATGGCTGGTTGCCAGCCGCAGTGGCTAGCGACCGGCCGAGGAAGATGAAGAAGGAAAAAAGAAAAAAGAAAAAAAGAGAATTAAAAATATTTTTTTAAAATAAAAATAAAAAATTATTAAAAGTAATGCAAGGAGAGAAATTTTTTCCAAACCGAACAACAGAAAATATTTTTTGAGACTTTTTCAGATTTCAGCCGAACACTGAAAAATTGTGCCATTTTCTTAGAAAATGGCTTCTTGAAAAATATTTTCCAGAAATGTAACATTTTTCGCGAAATGAATAGAGTCTTAGATAAAAGGGAAAGTGACATATACAATCCCTGAACTTTGGCCCAATGTGTAACGTGATCCATGAATTTTTAATTTGTTCAATATAGTCCCTGAATTTTAACCCAATGTGCATTGTGGTCCCTGAACTTTTTATTTGTTCAATGTCATACTTAGACTTTTGATACATGTTCAATTTAGTTCCTAAACTATGTAAAAATGTTCAATATAATCATGCTATTAATTCAAGTTCAGGGACTACATCGAATATATACTAAAAGTCCAGAGACCTCATTGAATAAATTAAAAATTCGGGGACCATATTAAATATTAGACTAAAGTTTAGGGACTATGTCGAACAAAGTAAAAATTCGAGGACTAAATTACATATTGAGCCAAAGTTAAGGACTGTTTGTGTCATTATTCCTAGGTAAAATGAGGAAGAACATTGAATGTAGAGAAATGGTGGCAGAAATGTCATTACTTAGCAAGGGCAAGAGAGGGAATACAAAAACATGACTAAGTTCTTCCCACCACTGTTTTGTAGCATTTCCAAGGAAGAACCTCAACTTATGCTAAGATTTCGTTTGTTTTGCAAAAAAAAAAAATGAATGATTTGAATCTAAAAATCATCATTTATATCGCTTGAAATAATTAGTCAGTAAAAAAAATTTGCATTATCGATAATAGTTTATATTTAAATATTTTTATGGATGATGAAAATATTATTCTTTTATTCATTTTTGTAAGTACTACGAGCGATTATTTTTTAAAAAATAGTTTTTAAATCATCAATTTTCCGAAATACAAACGAAGTTTAAGAAAGCAATGTCAATGTCACACCACCATAATCAGCAGCTGTCGAGATCCACAACCCTAGGCGACGGGCCTTCCATGTCACACGACGCCGATTCGGATCTAAGCTTGCCTAAGCCCCATCATGTTGCTCGTCAAATTTGCACCGGAAAGTGAGCGCAAGGGTAAAATCCAAAATTCAATTGGTCTAGAGAGGGCAAAGTTGGAAAAGAAATTCACCAGAGTATCAGCAATTCCGGGATTGATTAAAGAGCTCAAAGCTAGGATGAAAGCCGTCTCGACTTTTCTTCGGCGCAAACGCTATTAAGATGGCGTTACCAAACACCAAGATTTGGGCTCGATGGACCTCCGGAGGCCCAAACCGCTTGCAAAAGCCCAACTAAACGCAGCACCACGTCACCGGGCTAATTTTGTTTTCCCTTGCGTTATAAAAAAGGAAAATAACACAAATAATCTCTGAATTTCTGCCTAATGTATAATTCGATTCGTGAACTCTTTAATTTATTTAATATAATATCTGAATTTTAGTTTCATATATAATATGAGATCTGAACTTTTAATTTGACCAATATAATGCCCGGCTTTTCCCTTTTCACGAATGCCATAAATCAACAACCAAAATCTTCGGGGGCCGTCACGTGCGCAGCACGCGAGGGAACAGATATTTCTTCATGAACCTTCCGTCCGACCCTCGTCTCCCTCCCCCTTATTTCCCCGCCCCACACACCACAGCCCCAAGCCCTAGCAAGACCTCATCCTCTCCCTCTCTCTCTACTCTCCTCTCTCTTTCTCTCTCCTCGCCGGAGCTCGGCAGCGGAAGGCGGCGGCGATGTCCCACTTCGGGAGATCAGGCCCGCCGGACATCACGGACACCTACTCCCTCCTCGTCCTCAACATCACCTTCCGTACGTGTCCCTCCTCGTTTCCCCGGCTTCGGGCAATCTGCCGCCGTAGGCTTCGCTGTCGCTGTAGTAGTGCTCGTTTGGTTTCTTTTGCTGAATCCGCGAGTGTTTTGTCGTTGCTCGTGTGGCTTTCGGTTCAGGTACGACCGCCGATGATCTGTTTCCGCTCTTCGACAAGTACGGGAAGGTCGTCGACATCTTCATCCCTAGGGATCGCAGGTTTTCTTTCTCTTGCCCTGCCATGAATTGTGACGCTGTTCTTTGGTTTGGTCTTATGCCCCTTTTTCGCTGCGTTGTGACCATTTCCTTTGAATTGTATCGGTACGGGGGAATTTGATTGAACTGACCCTGTGAGTTTGGTAGGGGAGTGGTAGAAGAAGAGGGGGGCTTGAGCCAGAAATTAACAAGAAGGGTTTCGCATGAACTAGGTTGGGAGAAGTAAAAATGTTGCCGCCTTTGTTGCTCGTTTCGATCGTACAATGTGGGGTGTAGGGGGAATGCATGATTGCTACCCCTCAGCTTTTGCTAGTGGCTTTTCCTGACTCAGCAGTAGCAAACTGCATTCAACTGCCTTAATAATCACCTTTGGCTTTGCTGGTGCTGTGCTCATGGGTGTTCCATGTTCTCACAACTCTGCCTCTTTATCTTTGTGTGTCTCTACATTACTTCTGTTCTTTCGAGGAATCAAATGTCTACTGAAAGTTTGATTTTGTTGAATTGGAGTTGGGCTGAATTTGTTCTGTTGTTAAAGGCATTAGCTTGATGAGTTTCGCATTTACTGTGTGGTGAACTTCTTCTGCTGCTAAAGGCCTTAGCACAATAAGTTTTGTATTTGCTGCATCAGATTGATTGATTTGGCCCTGACCAAGAGTGCTGACTTCTAGTTTTGATAGAGCATTTGGAGTTGCATTCATCTGGTCCAAATTGAATGACTTTTGTGTTTTGTGCTTGCATCCTATATTCTTTTTACATTAATTTATGTAATGCATAAAATTGTGTAGAAATGAAAGAGAAAACTATGCATTTGCTAAGTATTGCGCCAATCTATACATGATATAGCATTGATTCTTTAATACGGTGCAATGCAAATAGGACGGGTGAGTCACGGGGTTTTGCATTTGTTCGCTACAAGTATGCTGATGAGGCTCAGAAAGCTGTCGAGAAGCTTGACGGTATGTCTGCATATAGACAAGTCAATTGGAGCATGTCTATGTTAACCATATTAATGTACTGCTTTACTCATCTGTTTACAGGAAGAGTTGTTGATGGCCGAGAAATCACAGTGCAGTTTGCAAAATATGGGCCTAATGCTGAGAGGATGTAAGCGCTGATTCTTTGGTCAATTTAGTTTTCAGATGCTCTAGTATAGCAGTACTTTATTTAGATTTTTTTCTTGTATGCTGGGTTGTAAATGCTGAAAGGATGTAGTTCTGATTCATTGGTCAATCCAGTTGGCAGTTCACTCTGACACAGTACTGCGTTTGGGCTTTTGCTGATAAAAAGGAGTTGTAATTGATACAATTACTTTAGAAGTTGAATTACCAGATTTTTATTTGGAAGAGAAGTACCTGCCTGGAATAATCAGACATGTTAATGCCTGACCTGGAGACATCTTCCGATAGTATGCTTCAGTCGTTTTAACATGGCATTTTGAGGATAGGTGGGATGGATCTTTAGATTGGTTTGAGAAGCCGCCGTGTCTCCATGTTTGGACGTACTCAACTGGTGATTGTGAGTTCTTTAGCAAACTGCCTGCATCTTTCTTCTGGGGCCATTGTGAGGAAAAATTTAGCTAAACAGGGTTACTTTTAATGAGTAAAGTATTCTGTACTGCACGATCCATGTGTGCCGGTAGTGCTTAATGTGGTAGAACTATACTGAAACAAAAATATGACCCCTACAGACTAATGATTAAGTGTGAAGCAAAAAGATACATGGTCAGATGTGGATCTACTTGCATGGAAACGTTATTCATGGTACATATTTATGTTAATGAAAGAAAACCATCCACTGGTTATAGCTATCTATGGGCATCTAATCACTTTGAGAGCTGATATGATTTGTCTTGGCTGCTCACTGACGGTGCATTTTTATGTCCTTTTGCAGTCATAAGGGGCGGATAAGTGAAAACGTTCCAAGATCAAGGAACAGATCAAGAAGTCGCAGCCCTAGGAAGAGGTAATTTTCGTGTCAGATCATAATTTTAATTACATTCGGAGATAGTTTTCTTTAACATGTTTTATGATTGTTGGAGAGGTACCTCTCAAAAATTAGAATTCTAGGGCATAGCTGGATTGTTCACTTTTTGTCTTTTGCTTCTAAATCTTGTGGCACCCAGAGTTTGATATTTTTTAAATCGAAACACCAAAACTCATGTATATAACCGTAGATACCTAGATTCACACATTATTTTTACATAATTTTTTAAATTCGGTTTTTTTTTTTAATTTTTGATGGAAAAGCAAAATAATACATTCTGCTTATACTTGAATATCCTTAAACAAACAAGCTCTACAAGTTTTATTTTATTCATTCTGCAGTTTTTGAATTTTCATTACTGCTATTGTTTATCTATACTTGGTGGAGGTAGCTCTTCCAACTCTTCAAACCGTTATTATACATTATGTGTTTCCCTGGTTAGTGCTATATTTACTGGCAAGTGGTATGAAATAGCATGTTTGTTCTTCATGCGTATCTTGCTTTTTATTGAAAGTGTCATCTTCTCACCATGTTTTTTCTTCCTGAGTTAGTACACATGTATTGGAGTGGGTTGTTTACCGCTTCTGATGTATTGCCAATAGAATATGACTAACAAATTTGGGTTCATGATTTTCTGTATGATATCTGAACTGTTTAGTGCCATCCTTTGCTTCAGAAGCATGACTGGATTTGCCTAAACAAAATCTAGTTTGAAAATTAGAAGAAAATTTTTGAAAAATGATGGAAAGGTTACATGTAATGTCAATATTTGTATCTTTTGAAAGTTTTCAAGTGTTCTGCCTTAGATAAAAGTCAGATTATGTCATCTGCAACATCTAAGAAAAGCAAAAAGTCCTTTAAAAGAAGTTTTTCCAAACTGTCGGATTTGATACATCACTTGTCTTTGGGGTTTCCAGTCTCGCTTCACGTAATAGCTTAAGGGCCTATCTTGATTGATTTTTACTTGATCAAAATTTCACGGAATACTCAATTTCATTATTTTAAAATCTGAACTTTCACAGAATGCTAATTTTGACATGGAGATTTACATATAAATTTTCTCAAAAATAGAATTTGACGGGGGGGTTGAAAAAGTATTCGTTTACTTTAGTTCAAACAAACAGGCTGTTAGTTTTTCATTTGGATATTCTACATGGTATCAGAGCTGAATATCATTCATCACGATCCATTTAGTATTTTGTATTGTGTGTGGTTCTTGTCTGACATATTTCCCATTCGTCAATTTCAGGTGTTGCTCTTAGTCCGTTTTGCATGTAAAATAGGGTGTTAAGGTTTTTGCATCACTCGTCTGTGGGGTTTTGATAAGTTTTATGGACATGTAATTTTTCCTCGCTTGATAGTTAAAGACGTTCGCAAACAAACAATTGGTTTCAATATTCTGGTCTCTTTTACTTTTTGTTCACTTCTTTTAATAAACTTATTTCCAATCCAAAAAATTTGGTTGCTGGACTTTATATCGGATCCTTTTACCTTTGTTTTTCTCCCCCTTTTCTGATTTAGATATGTTCCATAGTTTCTGTGTCTTCATTGTGAAGTCTCATTCAAGTGCATCAAGTTTTTTGCCCGTGAAAAAAAGTTGGCCTCTCTCTGAAATTGGTGAATTGAACGTCAATAAAGGCATAAGGTAGGTTGGGTTTTGATGTAAGATTAGACAAATATATTACAACTCATGTATCTAATCGGCTTAGTACTATTTCCATCATCTTACTCATGCGTTTGTTTTCCATATAAAGCAAGTATTTCTCTTCAGAATTTTGTCAGCCCCATTCTCTTTGTTTCCTTTTAATTAAATTTATACAAGTGACTTTCTGACTGCATGAAGTTTATTTTTTTTAGATTGTTTAAGCAACAATTGACTCTATAAGCAGACAAAATTTTTTCATCTCCATTAAATATATGAGTTGATGTTACTATCTGCCAGGCATCGAGATGACTACAGGGACAGGGATAGGAGGAGAAGTCGCAGCAGAAGTAGGGATAGGTATGATCGTGATAGGCATCGTGGGAGGGACAGAGATGATCGTCGGCGGAGCAGAAGCCGCAGTGCGAGTCCTGATTACTACAAAAGTCGGGGTAGAGGTCGCTATGATGATGAGCGCAGGAGCCGAAGTCGCTCAATGGACAGGTTCTGTCATGATGTTCATCTTTGTACTTTGCACTGTTTGATCTGCCATTTTACTGATATTTCTTTGTTTCTGTTTTCTCTTGTAGTGCTTCCCCTCGGCGCAGTCCATCTCCTCGCCACAGTGCCAGCCCTGGAAGGAGTCCTTCTCCACGCAGGTCTCTCTCTCCTAGGGATGAAAGCCCTGATAGACGCAGTCGCGATGGACGATCTCCGGTTCGAAGTGTTTCGCCCCGAGGTCGGCGTTCTGATTCTCGAAGTCCGTCACCTAGGAATTCAGACGCCGACGTGAGTTATTGCTTGACTGTGGCTTATTGTTGAGAGGGGGACCCCATGCTGACATTTGCTTTTCTGCTGTGGCAGGAATAGGTGTTCTGGAAAGCTTTTTGAGAAGATGGGGAATGCTTGGCTCTTTAAAAATCTCTTTTCCGCGGCTCCAACTGTTGAACCTTGATATGGTCATTGTTATATGAACTTAAAGTGCTGCTTCTGGTAGAACTGGATCTTTTAGGTGTTTTAATTACCTTCTGAACTTTCATGCATTCTAGAGTTAGCCAGCCAGATGGTATTTATGAACAGTATGGTGTCCTAGTTTGCTTGAAGTTTTGTGCACTGGTGGTTTGTCATAGACTCTCCCTCTATCTCCCTCATGCCCCCTGCTATGTTTCTTTTGGATCCCGTAGTGTCTATCCCCACTGGTTTCTATTCCTTGCTTTGGCTAAGAATCGATGGTTGTGTTGCAGTTTGTTTTATGGAAGTCATTATTCATTGTGTCCATTTACACATTTTATAGTTATGCTCGGGAAGCTGAGCGATGGGCATGATTTGTTGATACTGTTGCTGTCGATTCACATGATTGATCGTTGGTGGATGATCGAGATTTTGGTGATGGTTGCATCAAATTGGCTGATATAGCAGTAGATAGCAGGGCAGGACAATAGCTAATGTTGGCTAGATGTTCCGAAATGGTAAGGTCTATCGCCGTTAATCTTCATTTTTAGGAAACTTAATATCCTTGCAGATGCTGATTCTTGATTTGATTGTTGCGATGGTTGATGCCGGTTCCGTCCGTAATGAATGAACCTGTGAGTTTGCTGTGATGGTCTGAGGTGGCCAACGAGTGAAAATGCTTGATCTGTAGCGGTCGCTGCATCTGGGCTTTGTTGATTCATTAATCTCGATGCTGATCCGTAGTAAGAATGGCTTTTGCTGATCCCTTTCCAGCCACTTTGTAGGAAATGGTAACATCTTTATAGTTGGTTATGCTGTCTGGAATGTTTTTTTCGTTCACTTAACCACCTTAAATTCAGCTTGGAGGGATTGTAACTTCTGTTGCTTAATGTAGTGAGATGTTGATTGGGTCGGTGATTGTAGCAGCTGAAGTGGTAGCTGCTTTGTTAATGGTTATACGTGTGTTCGTGCATAACTTTCGGGCCTTAAGATATAAACAACCGTAGCGGGCTGTTGCTACCCTTGCTGGGATCAGGTCAGAAGCAGCAGCTATTATTGTGGACCATCGCTGCATAGCTGGTCTTGCTGGCTTGTGGTCAATCAATTATGAACTGATTTCGTTGAACGTTGACAAGTACATTTTGTCTGCGGCAGGAAGGTTTATCTTATGGTTAATGGTGTCGCTGACCTCACATTAACTTGACTGGCAGTTATATCTGCAATCTAAGCAATCATTTTTTTTTTAATTTCAGATGAGAGGTTGTCATTGTATACTAGCGGAGCACATGAAATTTACTGAAGTGCTTTCCTATATAATATTCCACAGGTGCTTGTAAAGCTGTTAATAATGCATATGTTGGTATACGGTGTTCATGACATAAATTGGTTTTCTCTAAACTTTTTGGCCTCTTGTTCTTGATGTTGCATGTACTGATGTCTTACTGCTTCCAAATATTTGCTATTCGAAAAAGTTGACTTATCTGGACTACTTCTTTCAGGCTGGCTAGGCGTACTTGTTAGTATTGTTTTAAATTGAATTGACAGGACACGCTTAAACCATGCTTTAGGTAAGTGGCTTTGTGCTGCGTCCTAGTGGTCTATGGAGTAAGATTGCAGATAAAAAACGAGCTCTGATGCAGTGCTTTTACCCATCAAAGAAAAGTTGATGCTGCTCCATACAGCATGATCGCTTTGAGTTGCAGAAGTCAGCATTTCCCCTTGTTTTTATGGTGATTTTGGCCTCAACTTTTAGTTACTGGTTAATTCCGTCAGTCTCCAACCGAGTGGTTGAATGATAAACAGATGAATTTGTCGAGATCAGGCTGGTTCCTGAGGCGTTCGTGGGGATTGACTTTTGCTTGGTAATGTCCTTCGAAAAGTGCGAGAGCTGAAGAAAGGGGCTGTTAGGACCGGGGCTTTGTTAAGCCCTTGGGATTTACTTGGCAGTAGTCCTTTTCACTTGGACCGTAAGAAGGGTTGAGAAGCAGCGATCGCTTTGTGGGGAAAACGAGGGAGGGGAGAAGAAATCTACCATATTGCGGATATTTTATCAGTGGCTAGATTTATTGAGCATAAGGTGAGGTGAAGGTGAGGATATGCATTGCGTTTGCAGCAACTTATACTCGGAAGATTCATGAATAAATGGTCCGTGCTAGTTGTTGCTTTCTCATTCCTCAGTCGTTTTGGCTTTTGTTTTTATATTTTGCCGAGTTGTAGAAGTTATGGAAGAACCGTACCTTCAATTATGTTCTTTGCCGCGATATCGACAACGTATAGGCCTGGAGATGGAAACTTTTCGGACAGTTCTATGATCCAACCTACTCTAACAAATACTGTTTTTATTCAAGGGTGCGTCGTAGGCGACGTCCTTTTGCTTCCATTAGCATTGCATGCTATGCTTTAGTTAATCGGGAAAATAATTGGACTCTCGAACTTTTTGGCGCCGGCATATATACTTAGGTCGTCCTCTAACAAGCACTTCTCGGTTTTGAGCTGAAGACCCGGTCTGGTTGGAAAAGCATCGTGATTACAAAGAAATCGCATCCTTTTAAAACTATATAACAGTCAAACCTTGCACTCTTAACTCTGCAATGCACGCCTTGCTAGTGGACAGGGGCATTTGATCATCAAGCGGATGCATCATGTTCTTATATTGCTGATTAGTCAGCTATATGCGAATCAGCGACCGGGCAGGTGGCACGGCTCTGTTTAGGGGGGCGGCCCTAGTTTGAAACTAGGAAGAAAGAAAGAGGGCGAAAGGGAGCAAAGGTCAAAACCTTTGCCCATTGCTTTTGCTTTAAAGCTCCGCGTTATCCCATCCATTTTGAGAGGCAATTGGTTTCCTTCGAAAACGTCTACTTGGAGGAAATTTAGGGACGAGCAGGAGGGCAGTAGGATCCCGGCTTCTGATCTTTGATTTCCGGAATGATACATGTAGTAATTGTCATAGAAAGGGAAACAAGAAAATCCCAAAGACATAAATTTCCAAATGAAATCAAATCTCGAAGCCCAATCTGCCATGTCCATGTCTATTCCGAGACGGCTAAAAAGTCATTCCTGTCTACAAAGTTTGAAGACATGAAAATGCCACCTCCAAACAACTGTATCACAGCTTTTGGGGGCAAACAAGGATTTAAGAAGCAACTTCTTGATTGGCGTACCACCTGTGGCACCGTCTAAGCCTGACCGTGTTTGTCTGGATACAACAGGCACAAGTATGTTCTGAATGGAACTTGAGAGGACCGCACGTAAATCCCTGCACTTAGTATCGTCGGGCAATTTTAAAGAAAAGTCCTAAATCTTCCTTTTCGAGTTTCGAATACCAGAGCTACCAGCAAAGTGATAAATGAGGACAGTTGCTGGAACAAATACAGCTTGCGGCTACAACCTGTTTGGTGGTGTACACCTGACCCTTATAACGAAGTGAGCACATTCTAGGGACTCTACAAAAAGCCTACTTTTACAGGAATCAACTTTTCCACTCTTTTCATACATCTCAGGAATGCACATCAAAGGAAAATCCCGTGTAGACATCTCAGCCAGTGTCAATAAGCATCCACTCTTCTGAATCACCTCAGTGTTAGAGAAAGGATGCGTGTGTCAATAAATATCCACTCTTTTGATCAGATTGACTTTTTGTCATTTTTTTTATAAAAATGTCCATCTCTTGATTATCGAGTTTCCCTCCAGGTAGCACTAGAAAAGCTCTTCGTTTCCTTTTTCTGGTCCGCAAGATTGGTATTCAAATAGATAGTTGATGGCAATCTAGACATGTTGTTTTGTTTTGAGGAGAATTTGAACCTCAACAATAATGAGTTTGCCATCACACCAATCGAACTCAGTCCCATGAGAGCCCCGGCAATTGATGGAGTGAGTGTTATCCCAGTCATTGGCAGCAATACTCCAGCCGCAATTGGAATCCCCACCTGCAAAGAGTCAATAGTTAAAGGCTGCAATTCGATGAGTCAATATCATATTAACTAGATACACCTATAAACGCATGCAGGCACGCATTATTTTTTTTTTGTCAGAATACAGGCACGTATTAAGATGGTTAAGAATGTAAAGAAAAGCTTAACCATTGAACAATAGGCCATCTTGAGAAGTGACCTTTGAATCATTTACATGATTATGACGGTTAATCTAATGGACTGCATTTCAGGTCATCTGAAACAAGCCATGAACTTGTAACAAAGTGGCTTAACTGTGATATTACATCTCGCTCAAATATTTATCATTATGTATTATTCTTCATTATACAAGTGGACCAACAAATATCTTCCTTTTTCTGACTTTATATATTCAAACTTGGAATTATCGGCAATGTTCACATTTTTTATCTTCATAGGAATGCGCAGAAGTATCAGTGATCGTTTCGAAGGTCCTATATGTACTCGCTAGGTGGAACCAGAGGAGCAGAGAAGCTCACTCAAATCCCCAAATGTTCACTAGTGGAATGGCTCGGATGATCGAGGAAGTTCCCAAAATTTGTTCGTGAGATGAAGGAGATACAGGTAAATAAACTTGGTGACGTAATTTACGTTGTCTGCTATTTCTGGAGGCATAATTGTACTGGAAGAATGATCTGCTATCCATATGCATGTCGCAGATATTCTTCCAATGCCCAAAAAAGAAGGGCAACTGCAGAAAAGAACAAACACCAAGTGCTTAATGCACGACTTACAATGTTGTAGGCAAATGCCCACCAAAGATTTTGCTTGATAGTTTTCATGGTCAGCTGGCTCAGCTCCAAAGCATCAAGCAACTGCATGGAGACAAATCAAATCGAACCCAATATTGGAAACAAAACAAAACAACTATAAGACAACACCATAATAAGTAATGAACATTAAGTGGAGCTCGAAGTAGAGAGATCTTTTTAATGTACAAAAATGCATAAGAGAGTCTTACAGGCGTCTGAAAGAGGCATTATATGGTCATCTTGAAGTATGAGAAAAAGATAAAAGAGGCTAATGGGTGTTTGAAAGAGGCATTATACGGTCATCTTGAAGTATGAGAAAAAGATTAATTGCAATTATTTCATTACGCACGGTCTTTAGCATAGGTTTTTGTCAAAGTGTTTCAAAAAACAGTTCGCTGTACTAGATACAGATATTTAGGGTGCTGGTACCAGCTTTCTATCCCAGTGAACTATGTTTTCCTAAAGTCTGTCTTCATAAACCTCCCTCCACCCTCTAAACAATGGTCTTACTCTAGAGTTGTATCTTCTCACTTGAGCATCTAGAGTTTGCCTTTGCACACGTTCAAATCAAGTAAAACCTATATGGAACAATCTGATCCAATATAAAAAAAAATGGAGGTCCTGGACAGTGAACATTAAATTTAGTGTTCAGGTTGAATTATTACAATAATTTAGCAGAAATGGATAAAAGTTTGTAGAAAAGGTTTGATTGAAAATATTTATTTAAAACAGAGGATTTCAGAGAAAGGGTTGTTGATCTTTAGGCTTGATATCTAGATTCTTATGCATCATTATTAAAAAGAAGAATTGCATCACACAACTTAATAGCAAACCCTTGCTCAAAATGCAAACTTTATTACTTCAATGACTAACTGAAGGACAAGCATGTTATTTACAGACTCTACTAAACCCTGCTCCAAGTTGAAACTGGAAACTCTTAAACAGAAACATAGTATCCTAATCAAATAGGAGTTGAAAACATGATATCCATTTCCAAATCGGAAATTAGAAGAAGTGAGGAGTGACAGTCTCCTGCTCATTTGAGATGTACCAAGTTCTTTAATAAACGGTGCAAAAATGTCTCTAGAAACTTTATTTACTGTTATTAGAGCGCGGATGTAATATGCAACTTAATAATGAGATTGTAAACTGTGATAAACCCACGAGATAGCATGTAAAATGTAAGAAATGAACTGCTTTACTAACCTGAGAGAGCCTGTTTCCCATCAGGACAACAGAAGACACCTCACTAGCAGCTCCAACACCACCGCCCATTGCAACTCCAACATGTGATGAAGCCAATGCAGCAGCATCATTTATCCCATCACCTACCATAGCTACAACTTTGTCATCCTGCTGTAGTTCACTGATGAATTTCTTCTTTTGATCTGGTTTCACCCCAGAAATCACCTGCTTATTCAGCATTATCATGCATTTGTAAGCAATTCCCTCTAGCTTTTCTAAGAGCATTCAATGGCTGTCTACATTAACGAGATTAAAAAAATACCTTTTCCAAGGGAATGCCGACCATGGATGCAACGTAGTCAGCAGCACTTCTTCTGTCCCCCGATAGCATGTATACATCAACTCCATGTCTGGACAATGATGATACAACATGCCTAGCATCTTCTCTGATTTGATCCTCGATATATATAAGACCGGCAAGACTATTATCTACTCCGACATAGATGACAGACTGGTTCTTTGGCTCTTCCATCAGTCTGATATCCGCATTGACTCCATGCCTAAAGAAGGAACACATGCACAAGGAGAAACAACAGGAAACGTTTTCAACAGTCTGAAAGTAGCAAGATCCCCCTGTGGTAATGACACATGCAAAAAGACATAAGGACAGATAGCCAAAGGTAGCTTGCACGATCTGAGCTGTTTGGTTGGAACTATGGCCATAGCCCTACTAAGCTTCATTTGATTTTTCCTAATCACAGCTAGCAGACTCATGCTTTTGAACCACTATGTTATGTAAGCAAGGAGGTTCAGGCATGGATCACACACGTCAAAATAGTGTAGAGCACTCTTTTTTTAGTCTAGCTCTTTTCCCGTGTTTGTTCAATAGGCAAAAGGGGAAAAGAAAGCAATTGTGATGAGAGAAATTAAAAACCTGACAAGCCAATGCTAGGTTGGATTCCTGTCTTGCATTCTGTGGGTACACTCAGATCATGCTTTATTACTAATCTCTTGTTTAAGGTATGACTTGCCTCACTCTGTTAATAGATATGATGCTTTGAGCTTCGTAACTGAAATAGAAATGCCTCCTCGGCTTCTTTGGACAGAGAGAAATAGGAGGGCTATTGAGATTCTAAGTGTTTTTCATTTAAAAGAAATGAACAGATGGTTGCAGGTTTTGGATTTGGATTAACCGAAAAATTACTGTTTAGTATGGATAGTTTGTTAGACTTTGTAGATTCTCTTTCTCTAATTTTTGTATAGGGGTGGTACCCATTCATTCACACTTCACTCACAAAATCAAACACAACAGACGATTTCTCACATGCAACTGATTGAATGGACAAATTGAGATGTCATTGCTGTTGACTGACATAAGAATCATGAATGTGGAATACACAGTCACGAATCAAACATCAAGAATCAAACCAAGTCAACAACTCTGCAAGTAATTCCTATAATTAAACCCCAGCGATTATGCACATTGACGTGCAGGATGATAAGGTGCTACACAATGTCGAATAAGTATCTGTTCACTTAAAGGGTATTCATCTATTGAGCTTCGATGATTTGTACTTTCAAGTCCCATTATCATCTGTGCTCCATAAAAATGAATAAATGATAGCAGCTTTGAAATTGAATTTGCATGATACAATAATGCTTAAAGATGAAAATAAAACAAGAGGAAGGTATTCATTAGGTCTGATCAGAAATCAAAAAATGGCATCCTTTAAAAAGCAATGCATGCTAAGTCAAAGCTGGCAATAAGGCATTCTCTCCTTCCCTACGAGGATATAATACGTCTCTAATCTCAAACAGAGATTGTAAATTCTAGGTAAATTGTCAAGTAAATGTTAGAAGACATAAGCAAGCAGCAGACACATCTTTCAGTTAGTCCATGGCAGAACAGCACTAGAGGAAGTGTTAAGTTGTCCATTAGTTAGAAAATTATTATATGAGCACTTATAGAGATATCTCGATGAATAGACAAAAATCAACTAACATTTAAATGTCCAATAGATAAACATATTTTTTTTTCTTATACAAACCAAATGTAAAACTAAGTAAACTGATGAAAACAATACAAATATTTGGTGACTGAGTTTACATAAAGGCAAACTTAGAAGAGATCATGCAAGGACTAAAATTAGCTACTATGAAAAGAATTTTGAACTTAATTACGAATTCTGATTCATATGTGGGGAACTGTAAGGAATAGATGGTACCTCCTAATCCATTCCAAGTTCCCTACAGAAACTCTTTTGTTGTTAATAACTGCCACTGCACCAGAACCAGGTTCTTCAATGAAAGTTCCATCTACCACCTACAAAATAATTTAATCCTTACACAGAGAAATAAAATTGGGGGGGGGGGGGGTGTGACACAGTAAATTTTGTAGTAAGAATTTCAAACTGGCAACCCAATACCCACACAAGTCTATCATGCACTGACTAATACAGTAAATACAAAGTTCACTTGTTGACACAATTTATTGATTTCAAAATTCCTTCTCACAAATGCAAAGCATAGAGAATACAATGGAATGGGAAATACAAGTTGACTATGTGATCGTCATGCATTCTGACAAAAGTGTGCTGTCCACAGGTTGACATAGAAAAAGTTGTTAAGCTTTTAACCAATTGATCATTGCAGAGAACTATTATTCATAATCTAAAGAAAGCACCTTCACTTTCGGGCAATTCCGAGCTTGAGCTGCTTCTACAATTGCTTTGCCAACAGGATGAATTGTATTCGATTCTACTCCAGCAGCAAATTGAAGAACCTCAACTTCTGACCATGTGTCATCTGAATTATGTCTGTAACAATGACATGTGTATGGTTACTTACTTTGTCAATAGTAATAACAGCTAATGCATACAGCACTTCAGATGAATCATCCTTCACAGTGCCCCAATGTGATACAGAAGTAACAAACAAGACTAGATAGATGTACATTGAGCAATCATTCATTTTCATCTCAGAAACATGTCATGCATAGTGGATAATGCACTACAAAGTTTCCTAGCTTGTTTTGTACATAGACTAGGTAGAGATTTTCAGTAGATATATGCAGCAGAATCAGGGTCAACTAGTTTGAAGATGTATTAATAACATTTAGTGTCACTGGAACATCCTCAATCCTCATCAGGATAACTATTATATAAAAAAAGGACATCTTATAGTAAAAATGACGAGGCAATGCAATAATCGTGTGTAGGATTAAGCAAGCAGCTCCTTATCCAAGCAGTTAACAGTTCTCAGGAATTAAATTTTATAGGAAAACAGTTCTTTGAATATTTTCATGGCAATAATCATCCAGTTCCCTTTTTAATGGGTTTGGATCCTACATTAGAGAATATGAAGTATTTATCCTCGAAGGAATTAAGTTCTTCTGATCCTGTGTATAAAAAATTGGTGAGAGAGTAATCAAAATGTAAATCTAATAGGTTCCTGACATTGAACTCATACAGTTCCACATCGATCTGATTGCAAAACACATTACTCATCCAAGTTTGGCACATAGCGTGAATTACTGACCACAATGAGAAACATCAACCATTTTTCTTCCAAATTGGCATTCAGCAAGCAAAAGATGAAAGCAAGTTTTTCTTTCCAATTATGACGGAAGCTGTACTCTACCTAATAAAATATCATGCACAAAAAAAATGCAGGTAAGATGAATCAATATAATATAAAAGCGACCTAGTCTCTGCTCAACCTGGAATCTATTGGTTGTGCGCATCCAGGAGTCACAACCTTTGTCACAACAGGTTTGCCAACTGTTAAGGTCCCGGTCTTATCAAACACAATTGTGTTTACCATGGAAAACTTCTCCAGAACACTTCCACCACGTAAAAGCAAACCTTTTGTTGCTCCGAGTGAAGTTCCAACGAGCACAGCAGTAGGTGTGGCCAAGCCAAGTGCACATGGACATGCAACTACCTATAGTTACAAGTCAATGAATCCAGTAAACATCTGAAACTGACAGGCAATGGTTTTGTAGCCAATAATAATAGTTCTTTATGTACTTAGTTTTTATTTGTTCTATGCATTTTAGAATGTCAATGAATCTAATGGCATAAGACCTTACAGTTTCTGCCATTGTGGCAAAACTTTGGCCAAGAACTGGCTGTGCAATAATAGTAATTAGATTCATCACATCACCAGGGGTTTGTACGATTTCACAAAACTCAACTATGAGTCACGTTTTAACTATATGAAATTTTTCAGTTTATGTTGAACAATGTTGATGGACTTCTCACTGTCCAAAAGAATATCCCTTCTGCTTTAGCTACTGACATTCCATGGTTGCACAAGACCCAAAATGCACTTCTCCACTTCGTTCATCTTACTGGTACTGCACAGGCAAGATCTCCATCAATTCCTCCATTCTTTTGCTAAATGGATCCAGGATATCAAAAGCGTTCCCACTTAGGTCCTTCTAATCTCCAATTCTCACCTTTATTGCGTTTGAACCTCTACTCTCACTTAAATACACTCCATAGACTCTCTTTTAGATCAAGTTAAATAAAAATTCCTACATTCCAGTTTCCAACATCTCCTAAAAAGTCCCAGTTCCTTATTTACTCCAGTTTGGTTTCTTCTGCTAACACCATCATTCGCAAATAGTGTACACCAAGGAATATCATCCAGAAGATGTCCTGTTTCATCAATTACCTGTGCAAAGAGTAATAACTTAGAGCTGAGCCTTGATCTAACCAATGGTTTTTGGGTTTCAGTTTCCCCCCCTGCATACCTACTAAAGTCTTTGCCCCATCATACATGTCCTTCATCAGTTACATATAGAAAGCAAAGTTTCTCCTCTCTTCTCTACAATCATGTAAAAAGTTTCTCTTGGGACCGTATCGCATGCTTTTATAAAATTTGCAAGTCCTTTTGTCTATCACTACACCTTTTCACCTGTATTCCTGAAAAGCAATTTCTTCTAGGATTCATTTCATATGGATTCAACTAAGAAAAAAGTACTTATGCTACATAACACACCCCATCCCCTACTACTTTATTGTGGCTACGGTCCTGCCCCAGGGACAAAACTTACATAGATGGAGTTCAAGCCTATTGTATAAAAGAAGCTCATATTCCGTTTTAAGGATTAAAAGATAAAATTCATAATACAAAAACCAATTATCCATAATGTACAATACTAAAATACATTAAATTAATATCGAAAGTAATAAATACGTACTAGAATGGCAGATTTTAACTTGTGAGTTCTATCTTTTTCTACATCAATTATATTAACATCCAAAGAAAACAATCTCTCTTTTTTCACATTGTCGGAATTTAGAAGTCAAATAAATGGTATTGAATACATGAAAGGAAGGTGTTAAGACAATTGGTCTGGTGCAGTGTCAAACCAAAAGTAGAAACAAACTTGTCGGTTTTGCTATTTCCCCTACTAAAAGCAAACTGATACACCAAAAATCAAAGATACTGGTGAGGCTGATTCCAAGGGGTTTTTATAGGTCAAATTTGCTTCTTGTAGCAAATAGTGCTTCTTCCTGTTAGATCTGTTTAGACAGAGAAAGAAGTTTCTCAAACTTGAGCATTTGGTATCCTATCCCCTTTTGGGCACTTCCTAATTTTGTCAACTAATGATTGTTACTTGACGATCTAACACTTGTTAATTCAACTAGAGCAATCTCGAAAGACAAAAGAAGAAAAGTGGATGAACACCAACCAAGACTAGAAATGGATACTTGTGACATCAAGAGTCAAAAGTGCAATCATGATTCACTAAATTATCGGTGACTATGTAAAGGAATTAACAAGGCATTGCAGCAACATGTGACCACATGAAGTGAAAACACAACATCAGAGTAAGTTTTGACATACCAGAACACTGCATGAAAGCTGCAGTGCCAAAGATACAGAACTTCTGTGATTAAGAGCAGCAGGTAGAATTCGTGAACCAAACACGTTCCAGAATACAAATGTAGCAGCAGAGAGAGCCATTACTCCATAAGTAAAATGCCCGGACACCTGACCAATCATTACGAAGAATGGGTAAACCGACTTCAAAGAGATTTACTTGAACTGCCTCTCCCTAGTGGCGAGGCAGATTCTGATCTTTCCACATAGTTGCAATTTTATATTCAATTCCCATGCCTTTGTTGTAATTGGCAGCCTACTTTCCAAATGCCCCATGCCAGTTTTGTGTAGCACAAACTTTTTGGGTTTGTATCGTGGACACTGGCAAGTTGTTTCCTCTTTCAAATGTAGATATTCAATAAATGGGTACCGTATCAAAGAACACGTACAAGAAAGAGCGTCCACCATACATGTACAAATGAATGATTAATAAAATTTTATTATTAAGGTACCAAAGGAACACTGCCCCAATACAAAACGGCTGCAGGTAGCAGTCACCCACATACAAAATTATGGACAAGACTGTTTCTAACATTTCCAACAAAGTAGCGTCCATCAAGGACAGAGATTATGACACAGTTAACTTTGTTTGAACCAAAAATTTGGCAATATAAAATTAATTTTAGATTCTTGCCTTTTGAAAGATCTAAGAATTATTTACACTTACCTTTACCAAAAAAAAAAAAGATCTAAGAATTATAGCCCTTTGAACTTATTCGGAAAAAAAAAACACAAAAATTCCTTGGAGGCACAAGAGATAGAATTTTCCAGTTTTCCTTGTCACAAGCAAATTCAAAATTTTGGCTATGAGTTCATTTTACCCTAGTTTTCAAGATCAATATTAGCATCGCTCGGGAGTTCATCATATATAGTGTAACATGAAAGAAGTTTTGACTTGATGTGGGTCCTTAAAGTCGACTTATTGTAGGTAGGAAGTAATTTATTTCTTATTCTATTGCAGACACTGGGTAACAAGAGTAACGAATTCAACAGGAAAAGGAAGAATATAAGCAACATACTGGATATGAGGAAATCTATCTCAAGCAAATGCCAAACAGAGTAAGTGCAAGTTAGACTCAGGTGAGACAGTTGTCATGTCACTTTGTTGCTTGACCACATCCTACAACAGTTAAGGTTTTGAAAAAATCACTAAGAAGACTGCTGCTAAGACCAGAGTTCTGATGCAGTATGGATCATGCAATACCACAATGAGAAGTCATGTAGTCTCTGTCTCCTAAGGGTATGACATAGTCACTTTGCTTACAAAATACTATATTCCAGAACTTAAATTGACAATCAATTCATGAGCAAGCTACCAATTGTGTATACTTCCTTCTTCCACTGGTAATCTGCAATTTGTCTAGCATGATCCACCCAAAACCTAGCAGTAAGTAGTAACATCCTAACCACAAGGGTGATAACAAAGTCATGGTTAAAGAAGAAAGTGGCACAACCCATTCCTTTGTCGAGACAGAAATATTGTGAAACAGATGACAGTATAATTTAGAATTGAAAAGGTTAACTTTTCCAGTCCTTCTAAGAGCAGAGTATTTCATCAAGGTCTCTGGCATGTTTATTTAATTACACTAGGGTAAATTATAGGAACCTTGTCAGCCAACCGCTGCACAGGAGCTTCCCTAGTCTGTGCTTCTTCTACGAGACGAACTACATCTCCCATAGCAGTCTCACCACCTGGCCTTTGCACTTCAACTGTAAGTGTGCCATTAAGATTTATACTTCCGGCAGCAACTTGGCTCTGGTACAGATAAAAACAAGTAGCAACAAGATACAAAAAGCTTATAAATCTGGAAAAGAGAACCTCCAGCAGCAACAAAATAACTTCCACAAAAGAGTCAAAGGGGAATAAAGAACCAAAACTTGATCATGAACAACTTATGAGGGGAATGAAGAGACATTAAACAATGTAGCAATTTTGCAAATAGGAAACTGTAGCATATAAGTGAAGAAAATACCCCAGGCAATTTAGTTGCTGGTAATGGCTCTCCTGTAAAACTAGATTCATCGACAGTGCTTCTACCAGCTCTCACAACTCCATCTGCAGGAACACGGTCCTAAAATCACAGAAATTAAGATTAAGGCTCATAATCCTACCAGGAAACAGGTCAACAAGCCACGTCTTCCAAGTGTATTTGAATATTTCAAGTGAAGGTAAATCCGCAGTTCCAAAAATTGAGATGTGTTAAGGGTGAAAAATTGTAACATCTCCATATCAAACAAATAGCAACCTAATAATGCTTTGCAAAAAATAAATAAAATGCAAGACTCTAGCTGTAGAATTTAAGCATCATGGTAAAGTAAAAGTACATTTACTCACTCCAGGTAGTATAACAATCCGATCTCCAACAGAGAGAGTGTCACAAGGAACTTCCACAATTGAGCCCAAGTCTTCTTCATCACCAGAAACCAATAGACGAGCTTTTGATGGCAGAATATTTAAAAGTCCAGTCATATCACTCGTGGCTTTGATTTTAGCTCTTTGTTCAAGGTTTCTTCCCAACAAGACAAATGCTATTAACATTATAGGTTCCTCAAAGAATGCCTTCCAACCCTGCATTAAAAACTTTGTTCAATATAATAACATATAGACTTTATTGCAAGTTAGCCATTAGGCCCATTACTAATCATTAGTCCTTCACATATCATGGAGAAAACAACCTACAGAAAAGTTTCAGTATGAAAACTGTAGAGGATACACCATAGTTAGAATTTATTTTCCCATAATGTATTACGTACAAAAGCACTAAAAGCCAAGCATTTGAATATTCATAAGGAGCAACCCAACGGTCCTCATGTTGCTCTGCAAGCATATCTAAACAAAAAAGAAAGGAATCAAACTAGCAGTGCCATTCATGTAGGCACGCACTAGCAAACATAAACGAGTTTAAATAATTTTCATGACATACCAGTTTTGGCACCAAAGCAGCCAATGTACTGACACAAAATGATGATAAAGCCCCAAGACCAACCAAAGTGTTCATGTTTGGAGCCCCCTTCAAAAGGTTTCTCAGACCATCAAAGATAAGTCCACGGCCCGGACCAATCAAAGTAAACAATGATAAGGACAGATGAAATCCAGTTGAATGAAAAGCATGGATCCAAGGAGCCTTAGCTCCAAAGAAATGTGAGAGATGGCCCAAGAGGCAAACAGCACATAGCGCCCATGAAACTGCAAGCCGGCGACCTGTAAAATAATAATAATGGGAAATGCAAAGATGTATCAAAACATAAAAAAAGGATAATCAAAATGTTTTAAAAAGAATGCCTAGTTTTTTCAATGATTTGGAAGAACAGAATGTCCAGATACTTACCACTTTCTTTGAGGCGATCATGCTTTTCATTCATCTTTCTCTCAAAAACTTTGAAAAAATTTTCTCCTCCTGCATCTGCATTGTCAAATTATGGGCATAAGATCCAGACTCCACAGAGGAAATCATATAAACCAGCATAAAGCTAAAGGAAGGATTTGTCTAGGCTTTGAACTTCCATAATTGACCCCCTTTGAGACATGGAAGATTTTTTTATCGTTCTTTCTCAGTCAATGTAAAAGAAAAATGAGGTAAATTTGAAAAGCTCATCCGACCTCTTTAGCAGGTTCTACTACTATACTTCCTAACTAAACCCTTAGAGACAATACAGAACATATTAAGGAGTGCAAACAAGGCTTAATTGGTAAATTTTGGGGTTTGTCCCATGTGCATTCTCTTTCTGCTCCTCCACATTTCGTCTCTTCCTCCAACCCTTTAAATTCAGCTTTCTAAGTCCAAATTTAATTGCATGTGTTCCAAAAAGGTGGAGGGTGAGAACAGGATGATTGAAAGTAAAGTCATGAAAGTTGCTCTTTTTATCATTAAAACATACCATGACACTTGATTGTATGTACTTATGTGTATGGTAATATGTGTGTGTACATAATGAACGAAGGACAAGCCTTTCCTACCAAATGCAAGAATCTAAATATACTAGGAGCGATATCCTCCATCATTTGCAGATTTTTCGCCATGTCATGCATACCGAAAAAGAGCTGAAAAAGCAATGACTGCAGCTATTACACGTGCACTCTTGATATAGCAAGAATATATTGCACAAGTTTATTTATAAGGAATGGTCTAGTATGTACAAATCAATTATGCACAATATCTACCACTCCTTATCTATCCTTAAGATATCCGCCATTAACTTATTTCATGTTTTATCTTTGTAAAGACTTTAATTATAAGGAATGGTCCAGTATGTACAAAAACAGTGAGATAAACAGCACTAAGACATTGAGAGATTAAAGCCAATCAATGCTTAAAACCAACAAAGGCAGAAGAATGTTAAGGATTCAGATCCTTTCAACACGGAAGTCTTTTAAATAGACTGCTATTGTTTGTATGCTGGATAATATATTCTTACAAAATTTCTGCCCTCAGGAAGTATTGAGTCTCCCTTTCTGTGGTAAACATTTGAGTCAATCATACCAAGCCGCAGGAAGCGCTAGTGGTCGGGATGTGTGTATGGGCATGAGAGAGAGAGAGAGAGGGAGGGAGGGAGGGAGGGTAATGCAATATATAGATGTAGCACTGCAAGCCCGCAGCCTAATTTAACTGGTAAATTACCAGCTTGCATCATCATTGCGCAAAATGCCCCAAAAATGGGAGGTAAATCGTGATCAACAGTGAAAGTCCCCCTCTGCAGAGTGAAAGATAATATTCAACAATTCGCAGCCTTGTTGCGGTCATGACATTCTAACACTGTGGACTTAGTAATATGAAAATAAATGTAGGTTTTGCAGACTTAGGTTAGAATGAATTCTTCTCAAGTGTCGATAGCTTGATTTTTATCAGGGGGCTTTCTTCTTATAAAGATATTCAACAAGTTCGATATGTATAAAGGTCATTTCCTCAAAGTGGATATCTATTCTCCAGGATCATTTCCTAATGTGCTTCAGGCAGTAAAGAAACCCACAAAAGTAGAATCCGTAATTGACAACGTAGGAACTACTTCTACTGGGAGGTTCATAGAGCTACAGAGAAACAAGAAAGATCATGCTGTCAACAATCAACTTTAAAGGGCCTGTAGTTTTAACTTATATGTCAACTTCCATGTTGGTTCCCAAATCACATCATCCTCAGCCGTGTTAGATCCAGGACAATAATCCACAAATAGTAAGCATACAACCGATTTTAGATGACCCGCATATATTCCTTAAATAAGTCTTTCTGGAATACAAGAGGGTAACCCAAATACATTACAGTTAGAAAGCAGGCGAGATGGATAAAATACAAATTGCTGCCTATCACGTACAAATTCAAACCAACCATTACAGAATCGTTCTTCCTTGTTTCCTAACAACAACTAACTCAGATTGCTTCCCCCATTCACCCATCCAGCATTGATGATCTCGAACCAGTTCCTTGAGAAGCCATTGATACTCACCTATTGAAGGGATAAATTGCAATGATCAATTGAGAACCTAGGTTTTCATATCTGAGGCATGAGACTAGTTTCCTTACTCACAAGTTCAAATTATAAAAAGTTTCAGAACACAATGGAACAAGGACATACCAAAGTTTACTACTGTTACTCCTCACTTGGATCTTTATCATTCCTATGGTACAACATCGCCTTCAGTAGCTTCCTGACCTGCGACTCGTTTATCCATCTTTCCATCAATGCATATTAAACAGTGAGCTTCAATAAGGCTAACATCTCAGCTAATTCAATTTGATGTTGCCATAAAGTAAAAGATATGCTAGTTCTCTCACTTAGGATGCTGCAGTCTACGTTATGAGGTTAAAAAATCTTTATCTCATTGACAAAATTTGCAGTCATAACCAGGGGAAGAAAGTTTGAGGCAAGCTATTCACTATCCAGGCTCATGATGGAAGGCTTTAGATGGAGAGCTTGAAGTTTCTCACAGAAAAGAATTTTAGATACAGGTAGTTTTACTCCCGCTTATAAAAAGTGTATAAAATAGATTTCCCAGAGATTTTTGAAAACTAGTATTTCAAAGATGACTTATCACGAATTTTCAGTTACAGAAATTTAAAACTTTAGCAAGAAAAGGCTTTGAAATAAGAACTTTTGTACATTCAGTTCCAGGAAACGTCATTGTACAGGAAAACATTTTAAATTACTTATGAAAGAACAGTTTATCTGTTGATTCACGAGAAAATTTTAGCCAGACTTCAATTATCGCAAGACTCACAAGTAATTGGGTTTGCTATTCGACTAAATTGGATAGATTCTGTTAAGCAGCACCCGTGAGGGTCAGAATTCACACAAGACTAGTCACCATTTATATCTCCAGAGCCTACCGAAAAGGATAATGCTTAACAATCAAAAGCGCATGTAAGGGATCCTAGAAATTAACAATTGCTGATAACCCCTACACTCACAACATGTCATGATAGAACTGGAACATAGGACAACCCAAAGTAAAGAGAAGACCATAGGACAAGTCAGTTGTCAAGAATCTTAAAAAGTTATGCGACACTTGATTGCACGAATCTAATACTTATGAAACTGTTTGTATCTGTAACAAGCTAAAGAGATCTAGAAGCTCGTACTTCTAACTAGTAGATGGAGTCATCGACACGGAACATCTGTAATAAACATACGTTGTATGCGGCAATGATATTCACGATACAAGCCAAACATCATATTACGGCAGCAGGTGGACGGTGAATAAAACTGCTTACCTCGAGGGTTAGACTTAAAGCCGCAATTTGTCAAGTGTTTTGCAAGTGTTTCTCCCAACTCTTTTTGCCAATTGGGTACAGCCTTGGCTTCAGATACAGGCCATACAACAGCTGTCTCGGTAGTAAGATTGACGCTGGCAGCAGATACTTGCGGCTGTCCAATGTCAGAGCAGAGAAAAGAAACACAAGGTTAGAATCTTACCACAAAAAATGATGAAAGCCATTTCTCCTGCGATTCTTTCCACCCACGTGAGTGATCATTTAAAACCTCTTTTCTCTTCACACTAAGTTTAATTCAAGTCTGATGACAATTTTCTTCATATAAAAAAAGGACGATCCTAGAGTTTCCTTAGAGAGTATAACAGCAAAACACTCTTCGAGAATTACAAGAAAGACAAAAGCAACGGTAAGCTCACTTGATTTTCCAGAATTCTCTTCACACTCGCCGCACATCCCCCACAAGTCATTCCCTGCAGAGACGAAACAGAGACATTCAAGTGGCAGCACAAACAAAAGACCATGATACGCACGAATAACATCTTCAGCAATACAATGCAAAGAAAGTTGGACACGCGTAGGCAAAATCGAAGCTTTTTAGCTCGCACATTCACATAAAGTGCGAGCTAGAGATATAGAGAGAGAGAGAGAGATGCTTACTCCGACGTCGAGAATGATGACATCAGAGGAGACGGCCGAGGCCTCCCCGGCCCCATCCACGACCGATTTCGCCTTCCCATCCTCACCGCCAACTCCCCCACCGCCGCCGCCTCCTCCCCCGCCGCCGCTACCGCCGCCTCCGCCGCCGCCACCGCCGTGTCCGCCGGAGGCGCCGAGAGGAGCCGCGGAGCTCGAAACGCAGCGCAAGCGGCACCTCGCGGGGGCGGCGGCCGGCGGAGGAGAGAGGGGCGAGGAGGCCGAGCCAAGGCCCGGGCCGCGGCGGACGCGGTCGGCGGAGATGCAGCAGAGCCGGCGGGCGATGAGCCGCGAGGGGAGGCACCGGCGGCGGTGCAGCGAACCGGCGACGTAGCGGTGGAGGCGGAAGACGAAGGGGTTGAGGGAGGAGGGAGCGGGTATGGAGAGAGCCTTGGACATGGTTGACTCCATCGGGAGCTCGCCTTCTCTCTCTCTCTCTCTCTCTCTCTCTGTATATATATATATCTGTACGCCTCTCGGTTTGAGCAGCCACCGGACGGAAAGGAGGAGATGAAGATGAACATGGTCAAATTGCTCGGGGTCAACAGATTGACCAGTTTTAAAAAAACATCGTTTATAAAAAAAAAAACATTGTAAAATTCGATGCATGATAATTATCAGGGATTGGTAAAGTCCAATGTACGCGGCATTTATTCATAAAATACGTGAGAAAATATTTGATAATTTGATTGCCCATATTAACGAGATACTTTCTCGCATGCCACTGAACGCGGTAGCCCCGCAGTAATCAAAGCAATGCTGTGAAAGTACTCTTGGCCCGTGCTTGTATATTTACGGGGTGGATTGAAAAGTCACGGCCGAAACCCAGTATTTCGTGACGAGTATGAAAACTAATGTCCATATGGGTAATTGCTAATTGCCTACTTCTACCTTTTTCAATGATAAAAGAAATTAGCATCTCACATTTAAACTTCCTAGAGCCTGCATAAATTATCTAATATTTGAATTTCAATGTCAAGGCGATCAGTAACTTACCAATTTGCAATTAAATTTTTTGTATACTTACCAAAATTTGCATCCATGCTGCAACGCATTAAAATTGCATTTACTAAGAGTAAATCCGAGGAGAGTAGGCTCCAAATTCACGGCTTGTTTGATAACTCGATTAAGTCTTGAAATCTAAAATGTTTAGTACTCAATAAAAATTAAACACATTCAATAATCATGGCTGGTTCAGGCTTAATAGGTTTAATTTAGTCAGAAAATCACTAGGTAAGGAAAGGCCACTTAATTCATTTAATAGAAAAAGGGTTCCTGATTAGTTAATAAACTAGTATTATTTGGTATTCATTATTCAATTATTATCAAACATATTTTATTTTCATTTTCGACATTAGTAAAATTGCTGAAAAATTGAGGGCCTTGATGGCTTAATCTCAAATCAATCATGAAAAAATTCAAATCCGTAGGGTCATGAGTGACCATGAATTTGGTAGAGCTAGAGCTTTGCATTCGTGAGCCGCAACAACCCCCACATATTGACAAATTTTGAGGTTTTCCAATCTATATCAAATTTCACTTCGATAAATGTAATTGACTCCTTGTCAAATAATAAACCAATAAATCAAAACTCATTAACTTATTTCTACTCCGATTTCTTTTCCAGAAATATCTCAATTTCAAATTAAGTGGATTTTGGAAAAGAATATTTTCGTTTGTCACTTTCATTTATTACTAAACAAAATTTTTTCAAATGATATACGCTATGTTTAAAATGAGTGCATTCTAAAAGAAGTGAAAAAAACTAAATGAAATGTAATTCTAATGATTTGCAAATTTTTTTTATTTAAATGGAATGTATAAATTTAGTGAATATCAAGTAGAATTTATTCAAGTAACAAAAGAAGTTATCACTCACATTATTTTTAATTTATTTTTGAGTTAAATGGATAATTGATGCTTTTATTCACACAGTTAACAAGTACTTCAAATTATGAGTGTTATTCATTTAATACGATATATTTTTATTTTTGAATTATTTTCATATTAGAAGGATTAAATATATATATGTATATATAAATACACTTTATCTTTATTTGATTTTTTTAAATATAAAATCAATGACATAAGTCGAAAGAAGATAAATTTTTGGGAAGGATAATCACATGCTCACGCTTTTTTAACCCCTTTTTGATTTTTCACACCCCCTATCACCTTAAATTGTCCACAATATCTATTGCGGGTCCCTAGATTTAAGATTATTTCTCACCTTTATTTTTTTCTCTTTCTTAGGAGATTCAGATGCATTTAGAATTGATAAAAAATATATATTTGCAAATTATTTGGATGGATTGTCTTATAATGCAATTGCAATTTTCATAATTTTCTTATCAACAGCTAAGTACTTTGTGTAGTCAAAGCAAAGATAATATTCCATATAAGGTGTCACACCCTGGATTTAACTCACTTGAGTTATATTTCGCTTTGGCCAGTTCTATACCAAACCTCAGGGTTTTGTCTTTTGGCATACAGGTAGACACTTTCCCAGGAGGTCACACATCCTGGTAGTGCTTTAGCCTGGACTTGCTTAACTTTGGAGTTCCAAAGCAAAACTTGCTATTACGTTAAAAAGCGTCTTTGTGAGTTAATTTCAGTTTTCACATAAATATCTTAGGATCGCTCTCCCCATGTTTGGCACATAGTTCGGTTCGTTCCTGCCCCCTTCGCCATCCTATAAGCCTTCCAAGAGCCGCTCCTTGTCCAAACCCTCTAGTCTCGGCGACCACTCTCCACTCTCGTCAGACCAGGTCGTTACATAATGTTTTAAGGAGCATTTTCTTTTGAATTTGCATGACATTGGATGTTTAGAATTTTAAATGTAGTTAATTTTGTCATATTTTTAAATTCTTTGAAAAAATATTTTTTAAAAATTGTACAGTGATGGCATGAAAAATAAATAAAAGTTGGAGTATTAGATTCAACGAATAAAACGAACGTCGAGCAGTTAAAATACATAGATTGTAATGTAATTATACATTTTAAAAGTTATAATTAAACTGAATCCATTCATTAAAACAAGTTGATGATTCTTTTCACTAGTACTTGTACTTTGATTATTTTTAGAATAATGGTTTCCTAGTAAAAAAGAAAGAACTACACAATTCATTAACCCAATTGCTTGTTAGTTATCTACCATATAAACTATTTTTTGGAAAAGAGACACCAATTTCATCCTAGATTATAGAAAAACAAAAAAAAAGGAAAACCAAAAAAAGAAGAAAAAAAGGTAAGAAATAATCTTCACGAATAGGCCTCCCATTTGACCTTAATCTTTGTTGTTTGAGTTGAACATAAAAAAACAGCATCACCCTCCTCACCAGCAAGCTTGCACAGGCGCTAAATTTAGGAAAAGAAGAAAATGGAAAAATATTCGAGTAAGTTTAGCCGTTTTGCAAAGCTGCAAACTGCCTGCTTTAGTTTTGCAGCCTCCCCATCAGCGAACTTCAAAGTGCGTGCTCTGCATTCTGCAATTTCGCATTCTTGCGCGCGCATTGATTGATTTTGGCAGAAGCCGGATTGACGCCTTCTCCGATGATGAAATCTTCAGGATGCTCGGGAACTCCTAGTCCAATAGCCTCTTGAGCTGCCGCCTTAGGATCGGCTTTCTAGCATTGGCCCGAAGAGACTGGCGATATTATGACGAACTCAAGAATCAAGAAATATTGTTATATGGGTTTTGCTTTTATTCTTATTTGCTTGTAAGAACTTATTTTGGTAATCAAAGTAACAGTTTCATGTTCTCCTCGCTAATGAAATTGGCTATGCCGTGATAACTTTCACTCATTGTTTCTTGGGAATGTTTTGTTGGGTCTGGATTGGATGATTCATAATATTCATAGATGAAGTTTGCATTGAGGCAGAGGCTTCTCGGGAGGGCTCGGATCGACCTCCATCTTTCGACGGAGGTATTGAAATTACTGTTGAGGGCGGTGGTGGACAAGGTTGAAGGCATCGATGGCAAGGTCGGTGGAGAGATAGAGATGTACTCTAGAGAAGGCGATATGCAGTGCGAAGAAGATGGAGGCAAGAGGATGATGAAGAAAAGAAAAGAAAGGAAAGGAAGAAAAAGAGAAAAGAAATAAAAGAAGAAAGAAAAAAAAAATCCTTAAACACAAATACCCCTAGTTGCAAATAAGATTTGGTTGGTTCTAAGTTGAGGCCCTTATTTGAGACTAAGTTTGTGATTTCAGATCCTTAATTGGGATAACATTAACTTTAGGTGTTCTTTTGAGAAAACGGTTCTATTTCAAGCTCATATTTGGAATTTTTTCCCAAAAAAAAAAAAGACATTCCTTAACCACCTTGAACCAAATTATCTCTTGTGAATCTCACTCTTGATTTAAGATTATTTCTCACATTTTTTCCTTCTTTTTCTTTGTTTCAAATTTACTAAAAGACCAATCTACCATGTTCAAAGAAAACAACAAAGATCTCTGTTCATTTTGCAGAAAATGTGACGTTTGTGGAAAATATTTTCCAGGAAGCCATTTTTAAGAAAATGACAATATTTTCCGCTGTTTGGCTAAAACTTGAAAATGAATTGGAAAATATTTTCAGCCATTCGTAATGGAAAATTTGATTTGATTTTTTTCTTCCTTGCACTCCTTTTAATAAATTTTTATTTTTAAAAAATATTTGAATTTGAATTATTTTATTTTAAATAATTTTTTATATTTCTTTTCTTTTTTCTTTTTTTTTTCTCTTCTTCCTTCCTCTGCCGATTGCCGGCCACGGCGATGGCTGGTGATTGGCCACAAGGCAGCCTTGCCAACCTCACTTGCCTAGGCCGGTGAGCTCTTGCCTCGCCGACCTCGAGCGAGGCTGAGCCAGATTCGACGAGGCGAGGGTCGAGCTTGCCAGCCTCGAGCTCAGCCTCGTCTAACGAGGCGAGGCTGCTCTTAGCTCGCTCAAGGCCGATGAGGTGAGGCTCGAGCTCGGCCTCACCTCACTTGGTGAGGCGAGGCTACTCTCTGCCTTGCCCGAGTCCAGCGAGTTGAGGCTGACGAGGTGAGGCTCGAGCTCACCGACATTGAACTTAGCCTTGAGCTCGGCCTCGCCCGAGGCCGGCAAGCGAGGTTGAGCCTCGATTGTAACCAAACGTCGGCCATGGCAGTTGACAACCAGTAGAGGAATGAAGAAGAGGAAAAAAAAGAAAAAGAAAAAGAAAAATATTAAAACTAATTAAAAATTCAGTTTTTTTAAAAAGAAAAAACAAAAGAAAATAAAATGTAAAATGTGTTTTGTGAAAGGAAGTGAGGTGAAAGAAGATGTGGAAATTTTTTTTTTGCTTTTCACAAAGCAAAAAACATTTTCCTCACTTTTGAAGGTGTTTTATCTCTTGAGGGAGAATGTTTTTCAAGATTAGTTTATTTTTCGTGAAATAAACGCCAGAAAATCCAGAAAACATTTTCTTGAAAGTTGTTTTTCGTAAACGAATGGAGTTTAAGGTCAAATGGAAGGTCTACTCCTGATTTGGTTAGGTAGGGGGTGCTAGAAGCCAAAAAAGCTTGGAAACAGCGTGAGCCTAATCGAAATGTATTTCAATTTTTTATTATTAGGGTTAATACTACCAAAAACCCCAAACTTGTACGTGTATGATAATTTTATCTTGAACTTTTTTTTTTATCATCAAAAACCCTAAACTGGTATACCTGTGATAAATTTACTCCGAACTTTTTTTTAACCATAAAAAATCCAAAACTAGTACACCCATGACAATTTTACTCCGAATTTACCAAAAAATATTTCAAACTGGTAAACTTGTGATAAATTTACCCTAAATTATTTTTTTTACCATAAAAAATTTCAAACTAGTACACCTGTAATAATTTTACCCTGAACTAATAATTTTTTAATATTATTATTTTTATTTTTTCCAATTTTTTTTTTATTTTTTCTTCATCTTCAACCTCTAGCCGGTCGCCGGATCGGCAACCGGCCAGAGGCGAAAGTCGGCAAGGTCGACCTCATCGGCCGCTGGTGAGGGCCACCCTCGCTCGACGCCAGCGAGGGCCGCCCTTGCTTGACGCTGGCAAGGGTTACCCTTGTTGGTGTCGGGCGAGGGTTGTCCTCTCCTGATGCCTGCAAGGTCTGCCCTTGCTAGATTTGGCTTGGGCTACCCTCGCTTGCGTTGGGTGAGGGCGACCCTTGCCGGCGTTAGGCAAAGGCCGCCCTTACCTGGACGGGCGAGGACGTCGGCGAGGGCCGCCCTCGCTAGCGGTCAGCGGGGCCGATCTCGCCTGCTTTCGTCTTTGGCCGGTTGCCGATTTGGCGACCGGCTAGAGATTGATGATGAAGAAAAAAAAAGAAAAGAAAAAAGGAAAAAATAAATAAAATTTCGAAAAAATAATATTAAAAATTTAGTTCAGAATAAAATTGTCACATATATGCCAGTTTTGAGTTTTTTGTGATAAGTTTAGGGTAAAATTATCACAGATGTACCAGTTTGGAGTTTTTTGTGGTATATTCGGGGTAAAATTGTCACATGTGTATCAGTTTGAGGTTTTTTGTGGTAAAAAAAAATTCGGGGTAAAATTGTCACATATGTACCAGTTTGGGTTTTTGGTGATATTAACCCTTATTATTATTTCCTTCGTTGGAAGATTACACTTACGAATAAAATACATGTTTTTTTCTCCAATCTTAAGTTTAAATTTAAATATAATAAATTATAGGCACTTAAGGATGACAAATTATAGAACTAATGCTAATTAGACCAATATGGGCCATGTGGCACGATAATGCCACATGGCTTTGTTGTGACCTCCTTATGCGCCGATCCAGGTGGAAGGTAAATGGATTACTAAGTCTAAATTTAGGACTTAACTCGAGCTTTCTCAAGTCCATACCAATATGCGACTTTAGGTTCAAGTTATCAACATACAAATTAATTTTTTTTAGGAATCGTTACTAATCAGTTTATGGTGAATCGATTAGAAACTCAAGCAAGACGCCGAGAGAATTGTCTTACTCCTACAAACCAAAGATTCAAGTTAGTTCAAGGACTCGATTATACTAGTTATCCAACTAGTGCCATTTTAATACCTAACCTTATTTAATTACTAGTTAAAATGGTAAAGGCAGCAAACTTGCAGGTTGGGAGCCATGAGGTTCTCTTCCTAACCACGCAAATCAAACATGCATAGCAAACAACGTGCAATCAAGCATTACATAATCACACAAAAGAGTAAGAAAAGGTAATTCCCATAGTCCAATTTTCAATTTTTAACTTTCAATTTTTTTAAATATTTTTAATTTAAAATTATTTTTTAAATATTAAAATAACGGACCCGGGTCGGATGTGGAGATTCGACCTGGGTCAAGACTGGCCCCGAGCCCCCCAGCCTGGATTCGTAGCTAAGCCTAGTCCGGCAATTTAAAACAAAGCTAATAAAAGACAAAGCCCAGGCCCGGCCCAAACCCATTTCTAATTTTCTAGCCCAGCCCCAAAGGAGAAAGAAAAGAAAAAAAAAAAGGGAACCGGATCCGACTGCTTGCCCGACCCGGTTCCGACTGACCCGGCTCTGCGTCCCCTCTGCTCCGCGGGATATATCCCTCTCGGCCGACCCTCTTACCGGGTCGCCAAGAGGCGCCGGCATTGATTCGTCCTCCAAGCGGGGCGACATGCGGCAGCTGGCGAGCCACGATCGACCATTCGGTCCCATTTTGGCCGGTGACGCCTCAAACGACGCCTACGGTGGGTGCCCCTGGCGCGCCCAATTCGAGGTCCACGGCCTCCGTGGGCTGGCACGATGGTGGCCACGGACCAAGCAAACACCAGCCACGTCGACAGCCACACTCTCTCTGCTAGGGTCGCTGTCCTCAGCCAGCCTCGACGCCGCCAATCGAAAACATCCTTCCCGCAGCCGAGCGTGAAATGGTGAAAAAAACGGCGGAAAGGCCACGAAACCACCCAACGGCCGACGCTCGTGGACGTCAAACACAAAAATATCGCCTTAAAAGTTAAAAGAACGAATCAACACGAGGACGCTCGGTTTTAAGCCAAAACGGCAAAGACCAAACTAGATCTCGATGAAGCATTATAACAAACAGGTGGTGGGCGTTTCAAATGCGCCTATTGTCTAATAATTTAGAAAAAGAAAATACCTTTTCTAATAATTTCGATTAATGCAAATGCACCTATTGTCTATATGCCATGAAATTTCATGAAAATATTTTTGCTTAGAGGTTAAAATATTTTTGCTTAGAGGTTAAACACTAACCCCTAATATTTTATGCAATAATTTACTAAACGAGCAATCAAAATTTAGGTGTCAATAGGGTTGCCATGGGACAATCATAAAGGTAAAGTTTGCCATGTGGTGATTACAAAAGCGAATATTCTCTCGGCTCCGGCTTTATCTATAGATATCTTTTTGGTCAAACTTATCTATATATATAAGATGAACAAATTTTGATATATGTAATTACATATTCCTTTTCATAAGCTTTTATAAAATTTAAACATTATTCAACTTTTAGAGGAAAGTCATTCAGTGATTTTTTTTTAAGCCAAAACAAACAGGCCAAGTTTACAAGAGGGAAGACACAAGTCCATATTACCAGGTGTCTGGAGGTACTTATATTAGGAGCTATGTTCTAGTGATTTTTCTTTTATTACACTTTCCAGGTGCAACTCTCAAGCAGGTTACAATTTCTATCTTTTGGGCTAAAGCAAAACAAAGTACATTTATTTTCACACAGCTGAAGAGCTGAAGGACAATGATCTTTTTGCTTTAAGAAAACATAAACTATTTTGATCTTCCTTGGATTGCCAAGTCACAAGTCTCCATCACTTGTGCTTTTGCTGTCGTTATATTCAAATTGTCTGTGAATGGCGAAACTCCACATCCAATTCCAGACAAAGCAATAGCATAAAGAGTACATGTCTCCATATGAAGTTTAGATTTGACATCAACTAGGCAATGACTTGGAACTCAAGAAGTTTCTTCCTGATTCCTTGCAGTTTAGTCATTGCATCGCAGATGTACATTCGTTCCCTTGGAGACTCAAAAGAGCAAGCGGCTCCTATTTCGATTATTGAAACTAAACATTCCTGAGTACTAAACCAGCTTTTGTTCTTGCCCCCCGGAGCAACAGTTTGTCTCATCTCTGACTTCTCGTTTTCTTGAAGCAGAACGGGATCGATTACCTTTTCAACTTGGTCTGCCAAAGCTGCCTTTGTGAAGCGCTGAAGATTCAACCCATTTACAAAAATGTCATCGGTTGGCCTTTTGCCTGTGAACATCTCCAAAACCAGGATTCCAAAGCTGTACACATCTCCTTCTGTGGATACCGCACTTCCTAAGCCATACTCTGCAACAATGAATAGAGCATAGTGATGCACAATGAATAATTGAGATTGAAATATAGTATTCGTGATGTTTCATATCTATGCCTTTTTGTTCAAAGATCGGTCTCCGAATATGTGTTTGATACAAGGAAATAAACTAAAAGACCCAACTTCTGCATCATTACCTGGAGCAACATAGCCAAAAGATCCCTTTACTCCAATAGAGCTCGATTGATCAGCCAATAACTTATGTGTTGCTTCTGGGAGGAACCTGGCAAGCCCGAAATCGCCTACATGTCCTATCATTTCATCGTCAAGAAGGACATTGCTCGACTTTAGATCGCAATGAACTATTGGCGTTTCACAATGATGATGGCGATAATCAAGTGCACAAGCAACATCAATGGCTATATTCACTCTCTGAAGTAGACTTAACTTGCTTCTCGTTATATGTTGCGATGCAATTGGGTGCAACCATTCATCCAAGCTCCCGTTCGACATGAATTCATAGACTAGTGCCTTGAAATCATTTCCACTAAAATCAAAACCAGAACATGCCGTGAGTACCTTCACAAGATTACGGTGTCGGATTCTTCTCAAGGCCTCACACTCGGCTATGAAGCTCTTGGAAGCTCCCTGACGTGTAAGGTCGAGAATCTTTATAGCCACGATTGATTGAGTCTGATCAAGAAGCCCTTTGTACACGGACCCAAAACTGCCCATGCCAAGCAGATTGGCAGAGGAGAATCCACCTGTTGCTTTCAATAGGCTATGATAAGAAACATGCAAAAGCCCTTCTTCAGAAGAGCTTGAAGATGATACGTTCTTATTGTGTCTACATTGGAAAAAGTATAACAAAGAGAGTATGCAGACTACTACTACAAGAGCAAAGATTGTGGATATCAAAATTTTTGCAGTTCTACTTATTCCCGTTTGTTTTGACTCTTGGTAGTCGCATTTCGGTAGTTGAAAATCTGGGAGACCCCCACAAAGCTTCTTGTTTCCAACAACTGAAGTTGAAATGGCACTTTTAAAAACTCCTCCCATAGGCAGTGAACCCTCGAAATTGTTGTAAGATAGGCTTAAATTTGTCAGATTTAGAAACTCTAGAAATTCCGGGATTTGGCTGGACAATTGGTTGTTGGAAACATTCAAAACCTGAAGGCCTTTCATGGAACTCATAGTCGATGGTAGGGGCCCTTCAAAGAAATTATCTTGCATATATAGATTTTCCATGCTTATACAACCACCGATACTGCTTGGAATTTGTTGAGATAATTTGTTCCCGTCAAGACGTAGTTCGCCAAGATTTTTCAGGTTTCCAACTTCTTTTGGAAGGGAGCCAGTAAGACCATTTTGAGACAAGTCGAGATAAATTGACAAAGATGAGAGGCCCACAATTTCCGGGGGTATGTTACCACTGAGGTTGTTGGTTGAAAAGTTCAAGAGAAGTAGATTCTGGCAATTTCCTAGAGATGATGGTATTGGACCCTGGAGATTGTTGCTATAAAAGTTCAATTTGGTTAACATCCGTAAATTTCCGATAGATTTTGGTATCTGTCCTGAGAATTTATTTTGGTGGAGATCCAAATACTTTAGTTTGTTCAGATTTCCGATCTCAGAAGGAATGTTTCCTAAGATGTTATTGCCTCCCATTTCCAGCAACTCCAAATTGATGAGATTTCCAATTCCAGAAGGTAATGTTCCAGAAATATAATTGTAACTCAATCCAAGCGCCCAAAGGGTGATAGAGAGGTTACCGATACAGTCGGGTGTTGGTCCTTGAAAAGCATTGTTCAATATACCCAATATTTCCAATTTTGTGGAATTGGTTAAAGAGCAGAGGAAGTCAAAATCAGCAAATTGCCCACTTCCAAAGTTGTTTTCGACAATATTAAACCAATAGAGTCCTCTCATCTTGGAGAAAGAAGGAACTTTCCCGGTGAAGTTGTTCCCCGCGATTTCAACTTGACCAAGATTAGAAGCGTTGGATATTGACTCGGGAATGGGTCCGCTGAGGTGGTTGACACTCAAACTGATTGTCTCGAGATTCGGAAGAGTGAAGCCCAAGTCGTTGGGTAAGCTCCCCTCTAATTGGTTTTCAGCCGTATCAAGGATTGTCACAGTGGATATATTGAAGATGGAGATAGGAATCGTACCGACATAATTATTCTGCCCGAGAATGAGGATGTTTAGATTTCTTAGTTGGCCGAGAGTCTCCGGGATCGAACCACCGAGGTTATTTCGCAATGTTGAGAAGACTTGAAGAGAGGATAAGTTTCCAAACGATGGTGGAATGTTTCCCATCAAGCTGTTGACTTGAAGTACAAATTCTCGGAGCTTGGACAAGGAGCCAAGCTCCGTAGGCAAATTTCCTTCAAGCGTATTGTAGCCTAAGTTAAGATGGAGCAAATTAGAGCAATGGGAGAGATTGGAAGGGATTTGTCCGCTAAACGAGTTGTTATCAAGGAACAACTTTTGCAACCGGAACAAGTGGCCGAATTGCGGGGGAATTTCGGAGTGGAAACTGTTGTTATGTAGATGGACTTCCCTCAAAAAGCTAAGGTTACCAATATGGGGTGCTACAACCCCGGATAGGTTCTTGGAGTGGAGGTTCAGTACCGTGACTCTTTGATGTCTACGACCACATGTGACACCGCACCACTTGCAGAAGTGGCTAGAATCATTCCACGAGCTCAAAACCCCATTAGGATCGGCTATTCGGGCCTTGAATTCCAGCAAAGCGAGCCGATCTGTCTTGTCCCGGCCTGCTTCCACTAGTACTAGGACACTCACTAAGAGGAAAATGATGGTAGTTAAGCATGAGAGTGACCCGGATAAAACCCGATCTCTATAGGGAAGGTCCATGAGGATTTTTAGCAAAGCGCTCTCAGCTTGAGTCTCTTTCGGTTTTCTTGTGACATTGTTTTGAAACAATTCCAAAATATATAATAGTGGGCAACTTGATCTTCCATACTAAGACATGCTGATGTCATCATATGCAAGAATAGTCATGAAAGATCTTTCAAGGTCCTCTCAAGTTGAGAAAATTACAAGGCCGTGACAAGCAAGTTAATAATTGATGATCAAGTCAGTCAATGAAAGGGGAAACACCATGGGGGCCAACTTTTGTTCATTGTTCTTATTAAAATTGAAAATAGTGCCTACACATAAAAGAGAGAAAAATCTCTACTAGGGTGAAGAAGAATTTATTTCAAAATATTTCCTCTTAGATTAATGTTGTACTTGCATTTAACTTGTTATATTGATATGCAAATTCATTGCTTCTTGAGTACTTATAGATGAATTATTAATCGATAGTAACAAAGCCCACGTTATTATATTATGATCTTTAGCATTTTGATATAGTCATATTGTTATTTAAAAAATTATTGGAATTATAAAAAACTAGGTATGTATCTGTTCCCAAAGGTATATAGCTAGTCAAAAAAGTAAACAAGTTGTAGTTGGCATACGATATTTAATTGAAAAAGTGAGATAGTTGAAGTCAAGTCAAGTAAACGATCCTTCTTTTCCTTCTTCTTCTTTTAACAGGGCGTAACCAAGACAGTTCACATGGCAAAAGTCGTGGGAACGTCAATCTGTTTCATCCATCTAACTTTTCGTTTGCCCTTATTTCCTTGGAATAAAGGAATTTTTTTTTCAAAAAAAACCCAATTATGGAAAGTCATAAAAGCGGATTTAGGTTAATTATTAGACACACACCACGAGTCCTTACTGATCTGAGTGTTTACGTGCCCGTGCCCAATGGGCGAAGATGATCCTTAGGTATTGAAAATCCGGGGAGGGTGTTCAGTGTTTTACTTTCCAAAAGCAAAAGTAGAGAAATTATACTTTTCAAAAGCAAAAAAAGAGAAAAAAGACCATAAAAGAGGTGAGAATCCAAAGTTGTTCACACGTAAAAAAGCGACTTAGGCGCATCGCGTCAAAGTGCACGGCAAGCTAACTTTGCCTTCCACGCTGACCAAATTTGTTCCACGCATAGGCCCATTCGGTCGTAATTATATTTACCTCCTTTAATTTACTCAAAATTATCCTTTAATTAGTCGTTATGTCCACGCGAAATAAAAATGAAAAACATAGTTTTAGGGTGGTCACATAGTTTTGGTGCGATGCAAATAAAAAAATTGAACTTTTTTTTAGCAATCACCTAAGACCAATTAGAACTAGACAAACAAAAAACCATCTTGGGAACTAGACTGCAACTAGGAAATAATTAAGATTCTTATCGCACCCCATGATCCTTATCCAAGGGGAATCGAACAAGAATGGCATGAGAAGGCAATGTGATGGGGTGAAGTGGGACAAAGAGGCACACGTGGAATTACTTTGTGTCCTTTGTACTAACTATGCATTCTTTAAGGAAAGTCATCGGCAAAAAATTTAAATTTTATATTGAATTAGATTCCTGCGACTCATTATATAGAGTTGTATACATCATCCCTAGATTGTAGAATTTGTAAGAAGAGAAATACAAATTAAATAACAATAGTGCCTATACTATGCCTATAGAGAATTTATTTCAAAATATTTCCTCTTAGATTAATGTTGTACTTGCATTTAACTTGTTATATTGATATGCAAATTCATTGCTTCTTGAGTACTTATAGATGAATTATTAATCGATATTAACAAAGCCCACGTTATTATATTATGATCTTTAGCATTTTGATATAGTCATATTGTTATTTAAAAAATTATTGGAATTATAAAAAACTAGGTATGTAAATGTTCCCAAAGGTATATAGCTAGTCAAAAAAGTAAACAAGTTGTAGTTGGCATACGATATTTAATTGAGTCGCATAGTCGATATTTAAATTTTATATTGAATTAGATTCCTGCGACTCATTATATAGAGTTGTATACATCACCCCTAGATTGTAGAATTTGTAAGAAGAGAAATACAAATTAAATAACAATAGTGCCTATTCTCTTTTATGTATAGTACCTCATCATCTTCCTCCTTAACATCTAAATTTTTGCTAGTAGACTCATCATTCATTTTATAGAAATTATGGATTAAACTTGTCGATAACAACATAATATTATCCCCAAACAAAAAAAATCCATACTATGCGTTGTTGCCATTTCGTTCTTTATATCATTCTTCCGCATTTAGAAATTAGGGACATCTTTTATTTAAGAATGGCATGTCCGCATGGAAGTTGAGTAAGAGGGGGACATGAGAAAAATAAATGGGAGTGAGAAACGAAATAAAAGAACAAGAGGGAAGCAGATCAAAGGGATTCGGCCATTATCATCCCCTATCGACACCATCCATCTCATCCTTATTATTTTAGTTTCTAAGGCCTCTTCATCATCGTCCACTGTCAACACCAGCTTCATCTTCGTATCTTCAATTATACGGATTTTCTGGATCACCAGTCTGTGTTATTTTCAAGGTTGCATCTCTTGTGCAGATGTTTTTCAAAATATGTGCAACGCGTGTCATGCCTATAAGTGTTTTGTTTGCTTCTAATGACTTATTAGGCAACACTACTTACTTGCACATATCTATGTCCTCCGTCCTTTCGTCGTGTTTAATTAAGTTTTCGTCTTGATTTCCACCATTGCGTGACATTCTGTTTTGACATGTACCAACTCTGTTTTTGGAGGAAATTTAAAGTTAAAAGTCCAAACGAATGTCATTTATTCATGGGAAAATTACCTAAAAAGTCCTAAACCTTTTGTAATTATGCTAATTCAGTCATATACCTTTTTTTGGGTCAATTTAGTCCTAAACATTTTGCAATTATGCCAATTCAGTCAGCGCCAGCCAACCAAAATTGGCCGGATGGACTGAATTAGCATAATTGCAAAAGATTTAGGACTAAATTGACCTAAAAAAAGAAGGTTTAGGATTGAATTGACGCAATTACAAAAGGTTTAAGACTTTTTGGATAATTTCCCCATTATTCATTGGTGCTAATTTTTGTAAGATTTGGAATCGTATTACAAGATTGGTCAGCATTTAGTTTATTCTTAGGTTTTGATTGGCTTTTATCATTAAATAAATGAAAAGGATAAAAATCGATAAAAAGAAAAAGGTTAAAGAAAACCTTTTCATGTATTGTTCTTTGAATGCTCTTAGATTTTTATGTCTATGATTAGTGTGTTTGATTGGACTTTGCAAATGGGCTTTGGGGGCTCTAAAGGCAACTCAAGACGTCCATGGTTTGGATTCCTTATTCATTATACTTTCTCAAGTTGTGAAAATTACAAGGCCGTGACAAGCAAGTTAATAATTGATGATCAAGTCAGTCAATGAAAGGGGAAACACCATGGGGGCCAACTTTTGTTCATTGTTATTATTAAAATTGAAAATAGTGCCTATACATAAAAGAGAGCAAAATCTCTACTAGGGTGAAGAAGAATTTATTTCAAAATATTTCTTCTTAGATTAATGTTGTACTTGCATTTAACTTGTTATATTGATATGCAAATTCATTGCATCTTGAGTAGTTACAGATGAATTATTAATCGATAGTAACAAAGCCCGCGCTATTATATTATGCTCTTTAGCATTTTGATATAGTCATATTGTTATTTAAAAAATTATTGGAATTATAAAAAACTAGGTATGTATTTGGTCCCAAAGGTATATAGCTAGTCAAAAAAGTAAACAAGTTGTAGTTGGCATACGATATTTAATTGAAAAAGTGCGATGGTTGAAGTCAAGTCAAGTAAACGATCCTTCTTTTTCTTCTTCTTCTTTTAACAGGGCGTAACCAAGACAGTTCACATGGCAAAAGTCGTGGGAACGTCAATCTGTTTCATCCATCTAACTTTTCGTTTGCTCTTATTTCCTTGGAATAAAGGAATTTTTTTTTCAAAAAAAACCCAATTATGGAAAGTCATAATGCCGGATTTAGGTTAATTATTAGACACACACCACGTGTCCTTACTTGATCTGAGCGTTTACGCGCCCGTGCCCGATGGGCGAAGATGATCCTTAGGTATTGAAAATCCGTGGAGGGTCTTCAGTGTTTTACTTTCCAAAAGCAAAAGTAGAGAAATTATACTTTCCAAAAGCAAAAATAGACAAAAAAAATCATAAAAGAGGTGAGAAGCCAAAGTTGTTCACACGTAAAAAAGCGACTTAGGCGCATCGCATCAAGGCGCACGGCAATCCAACTTTGCCTCCCACGCTGACCAAATTTCTTCCACGAATAGGCCCATCCGGTCGTAATTATATTTGTCACGCCCCGAACCTCAACGGGCTCGCGACACCCCTTCGATTGGTCGTATTGAACACAACGTCTCAGAACGCGTCGCCGACCTAAAAGAAACACTCACATGTGTACGCAAGTAAAAGCGAAATAAAAAAACTCAAACAATAAATAATGCTAGAGGGATAATAATAGTACAAACATTAATAGCATAACAATAGGAAACCGTCACTTACAATATTCGGCCATATAATTAGACAAAAGGCTTCTAGGGTTAAGATCCACCCTTGTCTTCAAAAAGGGACAGGTGGTAGGATAGACTAACAGAATACATAAAAAGGGCTCTACCAAAAAGTTCCTACATCCGGTACCCAAACACTCCTATGGTGCACAGTCCGAATTAGACCTTGAAGCCTCGGACTCCTTGTCAGAATCGATCTCAATCGGCTTTTCCTTAATACCCGGCTCCTTGGGCTCGGGCTCGGACTCCATAGGTTCTGGCACCGGCTCAGGTTCTTCTTCAGGCTCTGACTCCACAGGCTCTGGTACAAGCTTAGGTTCCTCTTCAGGTTCGGACTCCTCAAATTCTTTTTCGAGCTCGGGATTCGCAGGCACTATAGGTTCTGGTACGGGCTCGGGACTAAGGTTGGAATCTTTGATATCCGGGTTCGTGACCTCACAGTCAAGAGCGAGGGCAACTGAGGGGTCTTACTCACCCATCCCATTGAATGGAACCTCACAGTACCGAAGTGGTCAATAGATGCTGTGCAAATCCTGATAACAATATGCCCAGTACGTATTGGGCTGTAACTCCGGTCTACCCACATCCACCCACACCACCGTGGTATGCGTAACATAGGCCTCCTCTTCTTCTACGGGGTACTCTACCTCCAAGTGCTCAGTATGCCTCGGGATCCTAAAATGATAAGGCGGATTGCTCATGGTCGGGGTAGGGGGTATGAAATGGTTTGCATTATAGCAACGAGAATAAATCTCAATAAGAAGACAACCTAAACCCCACTTAGGCCAATGCGTACCTAGACAAGTCCTAACATGCAATCTAACAATAATATCAAGGATTCCCATAAACGTGCTTACCTCGCCTCAATTCACAAGTCACCTCCGCACGTTAGTCAAACACTATAATTTAACAGCTCAAGAACACATCACTATTACTCGAGCGCCATACACACGTGCATTCACCCAATTCAACCAACCACATTTCGCATATGTGTCCAACCAACTATCCACGATCTGCGTCAACACGCCTCAGGTCCAGCCCTCCAGTCAATCTGGGCTCAGTCCCGTGCAACCACGCCTTATGACATTTCACTCGACCCGCGTAACTAAACCTTAGGTTATTTCTTGCCTTTCTAGCCACATCTGCGTAATTACGCCTCAGATTGACAGCCCTCCAATCAATCCGGGCTTAGTTTCGCATAACGACGCCTCAGGACATTTTTTTCAACCCGCATAACCATGCCTCAGGTCATTTCTTACCTTTCTAGCCACACTCACGTAACCACGCCTCAGGTTTGCAGCTCTCCGATCAATCCGGGCTTAGTCCCGCGGAACCACGCCTCAGGACATTTCTCATACATATACACTACAACACAATTTGCTATACTAACACGTCATCACATCCCAATTCAAACCACAAGCTCATCACATTAGCCTAACGACTCGACATTCAAGTCGGCCATATTCAAGCATCAATTCCACCCATAAATGCCACGACAATTCAGTCATTTAACCCACCATAATTTGGCCACACAATCATCACAATTTAATCTACAACCTACCACATAATCCATAAACCAATCACATTCTAATCAACTAATCCACTCCTTAACTTAGTCACTAAACCAATTCTAATTAACCTTTAAACAAGTCTAATAATACTTAATATACTAAGTAGGGATTAGGAAGTCACTTACTAGGTTTTGGCCCAAGGAAAACCGGCTAGGGGCCAAAATGGCCCAGTCAGGGCAGCGGCGGCTCGGCTGGCCAATGAGCAAGGCCTTAGCCATAGCCTGGGACTTTTGGCCACAAACGAGGTGCTCGGCCAGGTGGACGGGCGACGGCTGGGCACATTCAGGCACGGCCTGGGCAACGGCCAATCATGCTTGGCCAAGGCGTAGGCAAAGGCTAGGCGAGTTGGGCGACTCGGCCGTGGCAAGGGCAGCGGCTACGCTGCTAGGCCATGGCCAGGACAACGGGCTAGGTGAGCTAGGCAGGTGGTTGGTGACGGCCAGGCGAGCAGCGACGACGGTGACGGCGATAGCGAACTGGCGACGACCACGACAGCGATAGCGGCGGCGACGCCGAGCAGGCAACAACAAGACTCGCGGGTGACGGCAGCGAGACAAGCGGCTGCTGGGCGAGACCCCTCAGGTTAGCCCTTCGATCAATCTGAGCTTTGTCTCGTGTCAACACGCCTTAAGACCTTTCTCACGACCCAGGTCAACACCCCACATGTCATTTCTCACGTTCTCACGACCCACGTAAACACGCCTCAGGTCGGCCCTCCGATCAATCCGAGCTTTGTCCCACATCAACACGCCTCAGGACCGTTCTCATGGCTCGAGTCAACACCCCACAGGTCATTTTTCACGTTCTCACGACCCGCGTAAACACATCTCAGGTCAACCCTCCGATCAATTCGGGCTTTGTCCCGCGTCAACACGCCTCGGGACCGTTTTCATGACCCGAGTCAACACCTCACGGGTCCTTTCTTACAACCTGGGTCAACACTCCACAGGTTGGCAGCCTTCCGATCGATCTGGGCTTGGTCAAGTAAACACACACGCCACATAATTCAATCAATTCTATGTCATTCTATATTCAAACGACACTCAATATGCTCAATTGCCAATCAAACGAATCAATCCTCGTGGGCACTAAAACAACCACCATTCTATCAATTTAAAGCTGCGAACGTGCACTCGCGCCAACAACAAAACGCAGTAATAACTAGCCCTCCAACCGTGATTAGCACACTCTCAATGAACACTAAATCAGCCGACAAATCAAGCAACATTCGATTGTAACAATGCTCGCCATTCCAACACATTTTAACCCACATTCCGCTTAATAAACCCACCAACATCATCCCATCAAACTAACGATCGAGCCCGCCATAATCATTCGCCAAATCAGCCATAAACGAACCATATTCCAGCCATGATCAGTCCACTAATCAAACCCAAATCAACCCTTAATTGGCACCAAATAACCCCTAGACTGGCTAAGTAGCCATAGCGAGTTGCTGGGCAAGGGTAGCGACGGTGAGCCAGCGATTGGGACAGAGGCAGCAGTAGCCGCTTCACCATCGGAGGGATGGCAGGGGCGATGGAAATAGGATATGGGAAGGGCGGAACAAGGGATAGAGTGGCAAAGGGAGGTCCCGCTAGAATAGCAGCGGCAACGGCGACTGAGGGGGGAGTTGGGTGGCGGCGGGCGGAGCAGCGATGACTGGGACGGCGGTGCGTGGCGGTTGGGCGAGCGGAGGAGCCGGGGTGAACTGAAATAAGGGAGGGAGTTGAGGGAGAGGAAAATAGGAGGAGGGGTGGTCGGGATAGCGGTTGAGGGCTGACTGGACGGTGGTGGCAAGTTGGTGAGGCCGGCCACGTTCAGGCATAACGGTGGCAACGGCTGGACAGCCGTGGCGATGATCGGCGAGCAAAACAGGGGAGGGGAACCAGAGCAGGGGAAGAAGGGTTAGATGGCAGGAATGGCGAAGCTGGTAGTGATCAGAGGTGTCACGGCGGCGTCGCAGGTGGCCAAGTGATATTGGACAGGCCGGCTGGCGGCTAGGTAGTGCCGGACCACGGCGAACGCGGCGGCGACCTACTGTTACGTGCGACAGGGAGGAGGAGGAGGAAAGCCGGGTCGGGGGAGATGGCCAGGTGGACGGCGTGGCGATTGGGTGAGTGGCGGGGCAAGGTGGACGGGAGGCAGTGGCTAGGCTAGTCCCGGTGAGTGGCGGTCGGCATCGAACAGCAAGGAGGAGGAAACAGAAGCAGCGGCCGAAAGGGAAAAGAAAAGAAGAAGAAAGAAGAGAAGAAAAGAAAAGAGGAGGAGAGAGGGGGAGGGGACGCGCGTAGGGGGAGGGGACGCGCGTAGGGGAGGGGCGTGCAGCAGAGAGAGAGAGAGAGTCAAATTTTATCCTCGATTGTGATCCAACGGTCACAAATCGATCTTGCTAGATTGATCCAATGGTCATGAAAATTCCAATTCAAATAAAAGAAATGGCCAACAGACATTAAATAAAAAACACTAAGAGGGTGGTCTACTAGTCAAAATTCGCTCCCGATCTAAATTTCACTTTGTGATAATTCCTGACAATATCGACGCTGGCTACAATAATATTGACACCGTCCAATTAAATTTGTCACGGAACTCTGAAAAATTCGACACTAAAGTTCGATTTCTAAATAATGGCCAAATTCGATTTAATGCGATTTTAGCGAAATCTCAAATTTAAAATGACCCGAGAGTAATCAGTTCTGAGCGAGATTCAACTATAAGCGCACTGACGAATCACATGTTTTATAAATCCCAAAATGGGTCCAAATTCGGAATGTCACAACTTTTCCCCTTTACAAAAATTTCATCTTCAAAATTGACAACCCATTCCAATTACTCAAACAAATGGGTGTATTGACATCGCATCAACTCTTCATTTTCTTACGTCGAACCTTCGATTCCATGATGCTCCCAAATCACCTTGACCATCGGAATTTTCTTGTTCCGCAGTACTCGTTCCGTTCTGTCCTCGATCCTTATTGGCCTTTCCACGTACGACACTCTATCGTCCATGTCTATTTCTTCGTAATTCAACATGTGGGTCAGATCCGGTTGATACTTTCTTAACATAGACACGTGGAATACGTTGTGAATTTGGGACAAATTTGGCGGCAGTACGAGACGATAGGCCAAAGTACCGATTCTCTCTAAAACTTCGAATGGACTACATACCTCGGGCTCAATTTTCCTTTCTTGACAAACCGTGACAATCCTTTTATCGGCGATACCTTGAGGAAAACGTGATCTCCCACTTGAAATCTCAAAGGCCTACATCTCCGATTTGTATAATTCTTTTGGCAGCTCTGAGCGGTCTTAAGTCTGTCCGAATCACCTTGACTGTCTCGACTGACCGCTGAACTAACTTTGGACCCATGATGCTCCTCTCACCAACTTCATCCCAACAAACCGGCGTTCTGCAAGCTCTGCCATATAACACTTCAAATGGTGCCATTCTGATACTCTGTTGATAGTTATTATTATAGGCAAACTCAACCAGGTGTAATTGTTCTTCCCAACTGCTCTTAAAATCCAACACACATGCTTGCAGCATGTCTTCTAAAGTCTGAATCGTCCTCTCAGACTGGCCCATCCATCTGTGGATGATAGACCGTGCTAAATTGTAACCTTATTTCTATTGCCGTGTGAAGACTTTTCCAAAAAGCGGCAGTAAACTTAGGATCATGATCTGAAGTGATTGTCACTGGCACTCCGTGAAGAGGGACTATCTGTCGCACGTATATCTTGGCATATCTTTCCAAGGCAAAATCCTTTCACACCGGAAGAAAATGTGCTGACTTTGTCAATCGATCAACTATCACCCAAATCGAATCATGACCCCTTTGACTCCTCGATAATCCCATGACAAAGTCCATTGTGATGTGTTTCTATATACACTCAGAGATTTCCAGTGGCTGCAACATTCCACCCGACTTGCAGTGTTGCGCCTTTACTTATTGGCATGTTAAATACTTAGCCACATGCTTAGTTACATCCACCTTCGTGCTGTTCCACCAATAATGCTGTCGTAAGTTTCGATACATCTTCATACTATCCAGGTGAATATTGTAATTACTACGATGAGCTTCTGACAAAATCTCCTCCTTAAGCGTTGCATCATTAGGCATATACGACTGTCCACGGAACTTCAGAATTCCATCCTCGGATACCTGAAAATCTGGTCTCCTTTTTGTGACATCTATTTCGAAAATCTTCTGAATCTCTGGGTCCATCGATTGTAAAGCCTTAATTTTTGTCTGGATTTCCAGTTCGATTCTCAAAGCGGCAAGTAGACTTGAGACATGACTCACTTCAAACTTAAACTTTGAATCTCGAACTCCTTCCAATAGAGTCCATCCCTTGACCATCATATGCGTGATGCTCGATTTCCAACTCAGTGAATCCTTTACCTTATTAGCTTTTCCGGGGTGATACAGAATATCACAATCATAATTCTTCAAAAGCTCCATCCAACGACGCTGTCTCATATTCAATTCATTTTGGGAAAACAAGTACCTTAACTCTGATGATTCGTATAAATCTCAAATTTCTCCCCGCACAGGTAATGCCTCCAAATCTTAAGAGCGAATATAACCGTGGCTAATTCCAAATCGTGAGTTAGATAATTCAGCTCGTGCGATCTCAATTGTCGCGATGCGTATGCCACCACTCTTCTGTATTGTATTAACACGCATCCTAGCCCCTTTAGCGATGCGTCACTGTAGATATCATATCCTCCCGATCTTGATGGGATCGTCAACACTGGTGCGGTCGTCAATCTCTACTTTAACTTTTGAAAACTCCTTTCACACTTATCTATCTATTCAAACCTTGTTTCCTTCTTTAATAACCGCGTCAATGGCGTCGCTAATGCCGAAAATCTTTCCACGAAGCATCTGTAATAACTTGCCAGACCCAAGAAGCTCCGAACCTCGGTTACTATTGTCGGTCTCGGCCAATTCGTGACGGCTTCAACTTTGTCAGATCCATTGCAATTCCTTCTCCGGATACCATATGTCCTAAGAACGTCACTCAATGAAGTCAGAATTCGCACTTACTGAACTTAGTGTAGAGTGCATGTTCCCTTAAAGTTCGTAGAACCTTTTCTAAATGTAACTCCTACTCGGCGAAACTCTTTGGGTATACCAAGATGTCGTCTATGAACACGATTACAAATTGATCTAGGAATTTCGTGAAGATCCGATTCATTAAATCCATAAAAGCTGTAGGGGCGTTAGTAAGTCCGAATGGTATTACTGTAAACTCATAGTGTCCATACCTCGTCCTAAATGCCCTTTTTAGTATATCCTCCTTCTTAATCCTCAATTGGTGGTAAGCCGTCCTCACGTCGATCTTAGAGAATATCGATGCTCCTTGCAACTGATCAAATAGGTCATCCATCTTTGGTAGTGAGTACTTATTCTTAATGGTCACTTGATTCAACTGTCTGTAGTTGATGCACAACCTCAAAGACCTATTCTTTTTCCTCATGAGTAACACTGGCACTCCCCATAGAGACGCACTCGGGCGAATAAATCACTTATCCAACAACTCATGCATTTGAACCTTCAATTTTTTCAATTCTGACAATGACATCCTATAGGATGCTTTCGAGATTGGTTCTGTCCTTGGGGCTAACTCAACCACAAACTCCACTTTTCTATCAGGTGGCAATCCTGGCAATTTCTAAGGAAAGACATTGGGAAATTGCACACCATGGCTATGTCCTCTAGTCTTAGCTCTTTAACCAACAAGTTAACCACAAGATAGTTATCTTTCTACACTTCAATGATAAAAGCTCAATCCATCTAATTTCAATCCAACGGTCTCCCAAAACAATCGCCTTGGTTTACAAAATCCGAAATTTCCAATCGATAACTCATTCGTCTAAATCTTGCCCAAAGATATCATCAGTAGATCCGACATCCATAAATTGACTACGCCTATCCACTATAAACAATTATATGTCGTACATGACCATTCAAGTTATAACTTCAAAATCATTTTTTATTGCACCCAATTTCATTACATAACGCATCCAGACTTTCAAGATAAATCCTCCGCCTCCTTCTCAACCACAGCGTACACCTTTCCTTATGCCTATGGTCGGTCCGGGTTATTCTGCGGGGTAACCTCTGCTTGATGTCCTACTTGCGGTTTCTATTGCTGCATTAGCGGTCTAGCTTGTCGATTCGGATAGTTTCTCACTTGGTGACCATGTTGGCCACATCCAAAACATGCTCCAAGTCCACCTGGGCAAGGGCCATTCCCGTACATCTTTCCACAAGACCGACATGCGTCATTTGAGTAGTGGTACGGCTTTCCAAAGTTCTTTCTTATTGGAAGGATAAGTCTCTGATTCTCTGTCATAGACTTCTTTTCAAAGTTCTTATCATCTCTAGCCGGCGTGTACTGCGATCCAGAAGCAGTACCCCTTTCATTCATATCCCTTTCAACCAATTGAGCCCTCTTGCACAGCTCATTGTAATCCTTTAAGATTCAGGGACACTGACTGATCACGGAGTTTCGATTTCAAACCATTCGGGAACCTCCTTGCCCTATCCACAGGGTCCTCGACCATCCTTGGTGTGTATTTAGATAATTTTGCAAATTCCGTCTTGTACTGATCCACTGTCATCTGGTTTTAGTGAAGCCGAAGAAACTCTGCCATTTTCTGTTCTCGCGCATTCTCTGAAAAGTACTTCCCATTGAAAACCTCGACCAAGGTACCCCAATATCTCAAAGCCCGTTTCCAACTCTTCTATCTAAAGTGATGCAGTCTCAGGGTCACTTTTCCCATCGAACTTTGGAGGTTTCAATTTCAAAAATTGCTTAACCCGTTGATGCATCTGACTGACTACATTAACTTATCCTTAACCTTGATTTCCATCATTCTCATTAAAATTTCAACTTCCTTGAGTGCCCTCAGAATTCCATCCACTCTAGGATCCTTTGTAACTCTAGCTTGCGGACCCACATGAGCTTGACCTTGACCTTGACTGCTCAAACTCACAGGGTTCGCACCACTCACTTACCTACTATAATTCCCCTCGGGAATTAAAGACCTAGGCTAACTATACCAGTCTAAAGCCCTAGGCAGTGAATCACAATAATAATGGTAAAATGACACTATTGGTGCCATAACTTGTGTACGGAGATCACTTTGGTGCCATAACTTTTTTTCAGATCACTTTGGTGCTAAAATCGGAGAAAATAGATCACTTTAGTGACTCCGGCCAAAATTCCGGCAAAAAAAAGAGTCACGTCAGATTTCCGACGAGCCACATCAGATTTTCGGTGAGCCATGTCAGCATTGGAAATTAATAAAAAAAGAGCCACGTCAGATTTCCGGCGGCCATGTCAACATTGGCACTAAAGTGATCATTTTTCAAAAAAGTTGACACCAAAGTGATCCGAAAAAAAGTTATGGCATCAAAGTGATCTCCGTACATAAGTTATGGCACCAATAGTATCCTTTTGCCCAATAATAATTCACTAAGCAGGTAGTTAATCACAAATAACACCCAATCACAATCAATAGGGTTTGTACACTTATCTCAAGTCCTGACGCACCTGCACCTCGCATATTATTGTATAAAATCACTCAGCAATCACAGCCAAACAATCTGGGGTACACATGGCACACAAGTCTCCTTAACTGGCTACCTCAAAGTCATCGCTCCTTATCATTCCAGGCTTTGACCAACTGGATCAAGTTGACCTAACTCTGATACCAAATCAATTGGGATGTCATGCCCTGAACCTTAATGGGCTCGTGACACCCCTTCGACGGTCGTATTGAATGCGATGTCCCAAGACGCGTCGTCGACCCAAACGAAACACTCAACAACATACGTAAGCGGAAGCGAAAGTTAGACAACCCAGACAATAAACAATGACCAAGGGATAATATTTGCTCAAATCAATAAACACATAACCTATACTCGGCACCGACTTACAACCTTATTTACAACACAACCATCTAGGCTACTAACTTCAAACCATGTTCATCAAAAAGGAGCGATGGTTGGTAAACTTATCTCCTCTACAAAATGGGGTGCTCAAAAAACGGGGTAACTTGATCTATCTTTGATCCTCAAGGTACTCTGGCGGAGTCTCCAAACCAATCACGGTCGCGGATTTGAAATTGTTTGCATTATAGCAATGAGAATAAATCTCAATAAGCAGACAACCTAAACCTCACCTAGGCCAATACGTACCCAGACAAGTCTCAACATGCAATCTAACCATCGACGATTTGGAATTTACATAGGCATACTTACCTCGCCTCCAATCACACGCCAACTCTGAATATTAGTCAAACACTATAATGCAATGATAGCTTAAAAATGTAACATAAACCCTCGAGCGCCATATACACGTACATTCACCAAATTCAACCAAACACATTTCACATATGTATCCATCCAACTTTCTCACGACCCGGGTCAACACCCCTCAGGTCAACCCTCCGATCAATCTGGGCTTTGTCTCGCGTCAATACGCCTTAGGACCTTTCTCAAGACCTGGGTCAACACCCCATAGGTCCTTTCTCACATTCTCATAACCTGCGTAAATGCGCTTCAGGTCGGCCCTCCGATCAATCCGGGCTTTGTCCCGCATCAACACGCCTCAGGACCGTTCTCACGGCCCTAGTCAACACCCCCACAGGTCTTTTCTCACGTTCTCACGATCCGTGTAAACACACCTTAGGTCAGCCTTTCAATCAACTCGGGCTTTGTCCTGCGTCAACACGCCTCGGGACCGTTCTCACGACTCGGGTCAACACCCCACGGGTCCTTTCCCACAACCCGGGTCAACACCCCACAGGTTGGTAGCCCTCCGATCGATCCGGGCTTGGTCAAGCAAACACACACGTCACTTAATTCAATCAATTCCATGTCATTCTCATATTCAAACGATACTCAATATGCTCAATCGCCAATCAAATGAATCAATCCTTATAGGCACTAAAACAACCACCATTATATCAATTTAAAGCTGCGAACACGCACTCGCGACAACAACAAACGGCAGTAATAACTAGCCCTCAAACCGTGATTGTAATGAACACCAAATCAGCCCACAAACCAAGCAACATTTGACTGTAACAATGCTTGCCATTCCAACACATTTTAACTTACATTCCGCTCAATAAACCCACCAACATCATCCCATCAAACTAACGATCGAGCCCGCCATAATCATTCGCCAAATCAGCCACAAACGAACCATATTCTAGCCATGATCAGTCCACTAAAAGCCCCAAATCAGCCCTTAATCCACACCAAATAACCCCTAAACGAGTTTAATATTACCCGAAGTCCTAGACGGAGTTTAGGGAGTCGCTTACCTCGAGCCTAAGCAAGAATGGTCAAGTTTGGAGGGTAGCAAGACCGCTGGAACGGAGCAACAACATCGTCGGCATAGTAGCCACTCGGCGGGCGTTCGGCGATTCACGGCGGTGACGACAAGGCGGCGGTTTGTTCGGCTGGCGTATTGGCTGGATTGGCTGAGCAGCGATGGCAAGCTATTGGGCAAGGGTGGCGACGGCGAGCTAGTGGCTGGGACAGAGGCAGCAGCAGCCGCGTCATCGCCAGAGGGACGGTAGGGGCGATGAAAACAGGACAGGGGATGGGCGGAACAGGGGATGGAGCGACAGAGAGAGGTCTCGTCGGAACAGCAGCGTCGACGGCGGCTGAGGGGGGAGCTGGGTGGTGGCAGGTGGAGCAGTGGCGGCCGGGATGGCGGTGTGCGGCGGCTGGGCGAGCGGCAGAGCCATGGTGAGCAAAAATAGGGGAGGGAATCGAGGGAGAGGAAAAAAGGGGAAGGGGTAGTCGGGATAGCGGTTGACGGGTGGCTGGACGGTGGTGGCGAGCCGGTGAGGCTGGTGATGGTTAGGCACGACTGTAGCGACGGTTAAACAGCCACGACAACGATTGGCGGGTAGAACATGGGAGGGGAACCAGAGTAGGAGAAGAAGAGTTAGATGGCGGGAATGGCGGGGCTGGCGGCAGTCGGTGGTGGCACGGCGGCGTCGCAGGTGGCCGGGCGATGCTGGACAGGTCGGCTGGCTGCTAGGCAATGCCGGACCACGGCAGACTCGGCGGCGACCTGCTGTTGCATGCGACAGGGAGAAGGAGGAGGATAGCCGGGTCGGGGGAGGTAGCCAGGTGGACGGCGTGGCGGTTGGGCGAGCGATGGTGCAAGGCGGACCGTGGGCGGTGGCTAGGCTGGTCCCAGCGAGTGGTGGTTGGTGTCGAGTAGCAAGGAGGAGGAAGTAGAAGCAGCGGCCGAAAGGGAAAAGAAAAGAAGAAGAAAGAAGAGAAGAAAAGAATAGAAGAGAAGTGAGAGTGGGGAAGGGGACGTCTGCATGGGGAGAAGGGAAAGGGGATGTGCGTAGGACGAGTGGATGCACGTAGGGGAGGGGCGAGCGGCACACGAGAGAGAGAGAGAGAGAGAGAGAGAGAGAGAGAGAGAGAGAGAGAGAGAGAGAGAGTCAAATTTTGTCCTCGAGTGCGATCCAATTGTCAAAAATCGATCTTGCATGCTTGATCTAATGGTCACGAAAATTCCAATTCAAATAAAAGAAATGGTCAATAGACACTAAATAAAATACATTAAGAGAAAGATCTACTAGTCAAAATCCGCATCCGGTCTAAATTTCACTTTTTGATAATTCCTGATAATATCGCCGCTGGCCACAATAATATCAACATCGTCTAATTAAATTCATCATGGAACTCCGAGAAATTCGATACCAAAGTTCGGGCTCTAAATAACGGTCAAATTTGATCGAATGCGATTTTAGCGAAATCTCAAATTTAAAATAACCTAAGAGTGATCAGTTCTAGACGAGATTTAACTATAAGCGCACTGACGAAGTACACGTTTTATAAATCCTAAAATGGGTCGAAATTTGGAATGTCACACATTATGTTTTGACGTGTGCTAACTCTATTTTTGCAGGAAATTTAAAGTTAAAAGTTCAAACGAATGTCAATTATTCATGGGAAAATTACCCAAAAAGTTCTAAACCTTTTGCAATTGTGCTAATTCAGCCATAAACTTTTTTTTAGTCAATTCAGTCCTAAATCTTTTGCAATTATGCCAATTTAGTCAGCACTAGCCAGCCAAAATTGGCCGGATGGACTAAATTGACATAATTACAAAAGATTTAAGATTGAATTGGCAAAAAAAAGGTTTAGGTCTGAATCAGCACAATTGTAAAAGGTTTAGGACTTTTTGGGTAATTTCCTCATTATTCATTGGTGCTAATTTTTGTAAGATTTGGAATCGTACAGGATTGGTCAGCATTTAGTTTATTCTTAGGTTTTGATTGGCTTTTATCATTAAATAAATGAAAAGGATAAAGATAAAAGAAAAAGGTTAAAGAAAACCTTTTCATGTTTTGTTCTTTGAATGCTCTTAGATTTTTATGTCTATGATTAATGTTTGGTTGGACTTTGCAAATGGGCTTTGGGCGCTTTAAAGGCAACTCAAGACATCCAGGCTTTGGATTCCTTATTCATTATACTTTCCATTTACCATTCAGAAGATTCTTTTCCAAGGTGTAATAACAAGGTTTTGTATTAATTTTGTTCGATCCGGCTTGAGCTATTTTGCTTTCCTTACTTTATATACTTTATTATCAATTAATTTGCTTGAGTATTTGTGCATGGACATCTAGAGGCGTGCTAAGGAGTAAAATTGGAAATATTGCATGAAAACGTCTTCTGTAAAAGAGAAAAAGCAATAAAAGAGGTGTTAGATTAATCTAGCGTAATCAAGTATCAGAACTTTGCCTCTCTAGTTCACAGGAGTAAGACGGGCTCCCGCATCTTACTTGGGCTTCTAACCAGCCCAAAATAGGTTAGCAGCGACTCCCAAGTAAATTGAATTCAATAATCAAATAAGAAAATCAAGTCACGATCAGTAAAGCTTGGGAAGCCTGCACCAAGCACTAGCGCCACCTTGCAAGGGGAGCCTTCGTGCCCACTTAGTAATCCGCCAAACCTTCTCGGGACATCTTATAGCCTTCAGGACGGTCGCAACATTCCTAACAACGTGAATAGAATATCCTTGATTTCATAGAACTTTGAATCTTAGGCTATGAGTGTTTTATAAAGTTTGCATGCATCGTACTTCAACTATTAGAAAATATGAAAATTATAACTTTGGATTAAATGCATTGAATAGTTTATTTATGCAATTTTCGTTTGTCTATATATCGAATAATAATTGCACGTAAGTTCGGTCGTGAATTCACGGCTCCTTTACATTATTTTGTTCCCATATTTATTGGCCTTATTATGAATCTGAGTGATGATGGGCTCTAATTCGCAAGAAATAAGCATTTAGATACAATAACGGTTGCTGAAAACAAGGGATCGAACAATAAGATAAATAGAACAAGGAAATAAATCGGACACCAAATTTACCCTAGGTAAAAGCAGCACAGGTATCTACTGTAGATCAAGCAATAAAATATAGATTATGCAATCGGAGGAGACAGCTGAGGCCTCCTCGGCTCCATCAACGACCAATTTTGCCTTCCCATCCTCACCGTCAATTCCGCCGCCTCCGACGCCACCTCCTCCTTTGCCGCCATTACCACCTCCTCCATGTCTGCCGAAGGCACCAAAAGGAGCAGCAGAGCTCGAAATGCACCACAAGCAGCACCTCACGGGGTCTGGTGGAGACAGAGACGGGACTGAACTGAAGCTCAGGCCGCGGCGGATGCAGTTGGTGTAGATGCAGTAGAGCTAATGAGCGATGAGCTGAGATGGGAGGCATCGGCGGTGCAGCGACCTGGAGATGTAGTGGTGAGGCGGAAGACGAAGGAGTTGAGGGAGGAGGGAGTGGATAGGGAGAGAGTCTTGGACATGGTCGACTCCATCGGAGCTCGTTTTCTCTCTCTCAGATTGAGCAGCCACCATGACGGAAGGGAGGAGATGAAGAACACGCTCACGAGCTGCTGGTGGTCAATAGATTGACCTGTTTAACAACATTAATTTTTTTTATATAAAAACATGCATAATTTCTATACATGAGAATTATCTGGGACGGGCAATGTCCAATATAAATGGTATTTATTTATGACATTTGTGAGAATATATTTATTAAGTCGAGTGTTCAGGTTAACGAGATAATGTTTTATATACTGCCAAACGTAATAGTCCAGCAATAAAGGAATCGGGAAAAAGCCATCAAAAATCCCAAACTATGCCTATTGTGGCATATTCACCCCAAACTTTTTTTTGTGACACTAAAAACTTCAAACTATGCCAAGTGTGACACATTTACCTCAAACTTGTTAACCCTGAACTATACTCAAAATGATACATTTACCTTCCGTTTGGGTTCCGTTAAAAATCACCATTAAAATCTGACGTGCTTCCAACGTGTAGTTGACGTGGCACCATGTGAGCGCCCAATCAGAAAAATTTTAATATAGAAATGAAATCCAATCGCTGTTACTGTTCATCATCTTTGATGCATTGTTCATCATCTTGAAGCGCTCATCCATCGCAGCCCTCTGGCCAGGGCGGCCTGGACATTCGGCTATGTACAATTCATCTTTTTTTTTTCCTTTCCTTTTTTTTCTTTTGTTGTAATCTTCTTCCTTGTTCCTTTAGGGTTCATCTTTCTGGGTGAATACCTCCATTTTTCCTCTAACTTCATTAGTCAAATACTGGAAAAATCAATCCGTGGACTTCGCCACTTTGATCACCGCTTCTCCAAACCTTGGAATAGAATTGGAAGACTGGCAAATAATAGCCAATGTTTGCACTGTCGTGATTCCAAGGCACATTCCATGATAGGGCGAAATTTCACAACTTCGAGAAAAAGAGGGAAAAGGTTCAGCAACTCCTGATGTTTACTGGAAATAGATTAAAGACATGGAGAGTAGCCCTAGTAGTGCAGAAACTCATGTGAAAGAGGAATAGAGTGACATGGACAACTCGGCTACTCCATATCTCGACGAGCTTGGCCCAAAGTAAAACACAAAATTGTGTTTAAGAGCGAGATCTTATTCTTGAACATCGAGGAAGGCTCATAGTTACCGTACTGCTGCGATGGCCTTAGAATTGAGGTGGCCAAGTGAGCCCCCACGTCCTTGATCCTAGGTCGGGAAGCATGGACAACCTCGACCAAGGTCGTCGTCCATGGATGAGTACTTGAAGACGATGAACAGAGCATCCAAGACGATGAACACTAACAGTAATTTTCAGTGCTTCGATATTCTTCTTTTTCAGGTTTAATTTTCATGTTTTTTTTTTGTGATTAGGCACTCACGTGGCGCCACATCAGTGACACGTCGGAGCCACGTCAGATTTTAACGTAACCCAAACAGAGGGTAAATGTAACGACCCGGTTCGACGAGGGCGAGGAGTGATCGCGGGGCTAGAGGGCATGGACAAGGAGCGACTCCTGGCAAGCTTTTAGGATGGCAAGGGGGGCATATCTCTTGTCCCACATCGCCTAGGGGGGAGTCCTGGATTAGTTTATAAAGGCTTGGAAAGCCTTAACTTGCAAGAGGCCTTTTCTGGGGGTAGTATGGGTTGCCCTCGGAGGAACAAAACCGTGAGGACTTAGTGTCCAAAGCGGATAATATTTTGTGAGTGGGAACTAGGTCGTTACAGGTGGTATCAACTCTGGCTTCGGTGACCACTCCTCGCCCTCGTCAGACTGGGTCATTACATTCTCCCCTCCTTCAAGCACAGCGTCCTCGCTGTGACCCCACACACTGTCGAGAGTTGGCTCTGATACCACTTGTAACGACTTGGGTCCCACTTGCAAGATATTGTCCGATTTGGACATTAAGTCCTCACGGTTTCGTTCCTCCGAGGGCAGCCCATACGAATGTAACGACCCGGTCCGACAAGGGCGTGGAGTGGTCGCCGGGGCTAGAGGGCCTGAACAAGAAGCGGCTCCTGACAAGCTTCTAGGATGGTAAGGGGAGGCATGTCTCTTGTCCCATATCTCTTAGGGGGGAGTCCTGGGCTAGTTTATAAAGGTTTGGGAAGCCTTAACTTGCAAGAGGCCTTTTCTGGGGGTAGTATGGGCTACCCTCGGAGGAACAAAACCGTGAGGACTTGGTGTCCAAAGCGGATAATATCTTGTGAGTGGGACCCAAGTTGTTACAGGTGGTATCAGAGCCAACTCTCGACTGCGTGTGGGACCACAGCGAGGACGCTATACTTGAAGGAGGGGAGAATGTAACAACCCGGTCCGATGAGAGCGAGGAGTGGTCGTCGGGGCCAGAGGGCCTAGACAAGGAGCGGCTCCTAGCAGGCTTCTAGGATGACAAAGGGGGGGCATGTCTCTTGTTCCACATCGCCTAGGGGGAGTCTTGGGCTAGTTTATAAATGCTTGGAAAGCCTTAACTTGTAATAGACATTTTCTGGGAGTAGTATGGGCTGCCCTCGAAGGAACAAATTCGTGAGGACTTAGTGTCTAAAGCGGACAATATCTTGTGATTGGGACCCAAGTCGTTATAGTAAATATGTCATAATGAGCATAGTTTAGGGTTTTTTGTGTCATAAAAAAGTTTAGGTTAAATATGTCATACTGGGCATAGTTTAGGGTTTTTAGTATCATAAAAAAAGTTTGAGGTAAATGTGTCACAATGGATATAGTTTGGGGTTTTTGGTAGCTTTTTCGTGATTCCTTTATTGTTGGACTATTACATTCGGCGGTATATGAAACATCATCAGATTTTGTCAGCCCGGTAAATTTTCTTAGCCGGCCGAGAGACTTTGGGATCATACCACCAAGTTTATTATACGCTATTTCGAAGACTTAAAGAGAGGATAAATTTCCAAACGACAGTGGAATGTTTCCCATCAAGCTATTGGCTTGAAGTATAAGTGTTTGGAGCTTGGACAAGGAGCTGAGTTGTGTAGGCAAATTTCCTTCGAGCTTGTTGATGCCTAAGTGAAGAACAAGCAAATTAGAGCAATGGGAGATATTCAAAGGGATATGTTTGCTAAATGAGTTGTTATTAAGGGCACGAATGGTAACCATTCTACTCCAGAAATCAAATTCTTGCAAGAAATTGATTTCTGGAATTCTTGCCAGAAGTTGATTTTTGGAGGAGAAATCTGTTTGGTAAAACATGACTAATTCTGCTTTAGAAATTGATTTCTGGAGCAGAAATCTACTTTTATTTTTTGATTTTTTTGGGCACCTCAAAAAAATTAAATTTTACTCAAAGTGGGTGCCCAAAGGTATTCTAAGCCATTTTGTGAAGTTTTGAAATTTTTGATTTTTTGATTTTTTTGGGCACCTCAAAAAAATTAAATTTCACTCAAAGTAGATGCTTAAAGGTATTCTAAGCCATTTTATGAAGTTTTGAAATTTTTGATTTTTTGATTTTTTTGGGCACCTCAAAAAATTAAATTTCACTCAAAGTAGGTGCCCAAAGGTATTTTAAGCCATTTTGTGAAGTTTTGAAATTTTTGATTTTTTTATATTTTTTGAAAAAAATTAACCAAATTTCCTATTTTCCTGAAATCTGACTTTTTTTTTATTTTATAGAAATTTTTATGAATTTTTCTAGAATTTTTCAATTTTTATGCATTTTCTGAAAAAAAATTAGTGAGAAAAAGAGAGAAAATACGGAGAATGCATTCCAGAAGAGAGAAGATACAAAAAGTAGCTTCTCTTTTTCTTGTCCAAAACTCATTCTGAAATAAAAAAAATGTATTCTGGAATCAAGAATGCATTCGGGAATCAAGTATTTTTAACAAACGTATTTTTATTCCAGATTGCAAAAATTACTCCAGAATGTATTCCGGAAATTTGTTAACAAACGCATTTTTGTTCCGAAATGCATTCTGGAGCAGAATTTCTACTCCAGAATGGATTTCATGCGCACCCTAAGGAACAACTTTTGCAATCGAAACAACCGGCTGAATTGCGAGGGAATTTCATAGCGGACATGGTTGTTCTCCATATGGATTTCCCCTAGAAAGCTTAGGTTATCAATATGGGGTGGCACGGCCCCGAATAGGTTCTTGGAGTGGAGGTCTAGCGTGGCTGAGAAATCTAAACATCCTTGCTCTTGCTTTCAGTTGGAATAAATTTGTTGGTATGACTCCCATCTCAATCTTCAACAAATCCACTTTGACATTCCTTTTTGTGAACGGAAACCAATTAGAGGGGAGCTTACCCAGCAACTTAGGCTTCACTCTTCCGAATATCAAGAGAATCGGTTTAGTGTCAACCACCTCACCGGATCCATTCCCGAGTCATTATCCAGCGCCTCTAATCCCGGTCATTTCGATATCGTGTAGAATAACTTTACAGGGAAAGTTCCTTCTTTCTCAAAGATGAGAGGACTCTATTGGTTTAGTATTGGCCTAAACAACTTAGGAAGTGGGTAATCTGCTAATTTTAACTTCCTATGCTCTTTAACCAATTCCACAAAATTGGTAACGTTGGATTTAACAATCAATGCTTTTGGAGGACCAATCCCCGACTGTATCGGTAACCTCTCTATCACCCTTTTGTATCTGGCATTAGATAAAAATGATATTTCTGGAAACTTACCTTATGAAATCGGAAATCTCATCAATTTAGAGATCCTAACAATGTGGGACAACAACATCTCGGGAAACAGTTCTTCCGAGAATGGAAATCTGAACAAAATGAAGAGTATGTATCTTAGCCAAAATAATTTCTCGGGGTAGATACCAAAATCAATCGGGAATTTAAGAATGTTAACTAAATTGGCCTTAAATAGCAATAATCTCCGGGGCTCAATACCATCATTTTTAGGAAATTGCCAAAATCTACTTCTCTTGGACCTTTCAATCAACGACCTTAGTGATAATAAACATTATCGGAATAGCTAATTAGGGTTTTGAGCTCGTGGAATGATTCTAGCCACTTCTGTTGGCATCCACGTCAGCAAAATCTGGCCAAAATTGGCTGGAAGGACTAAATTGGTATAAAGACAAAATATTTATGACTGAATTGGCATAACGACAAAAGGTTTATGACTGAATTGGTACCAATACAAAATGTCTATGACTGAATTGGTACCAAAAAAAGGTTTAGGACTGAATTGGCACCAATGCAAAAAGGTTTATGATTGAATTGACATAAAAAAAGATTTAAGACTAAATTGGCATAAATGCAAAATGTTTAAGACTTTTTTGACATTTTTCCTCCCTTTTAGGCTCAATACCTACGCATATTCTTCTCTTACTAATTTAAGTATCGAAGGGTTTAGGCTCAATACCTATGCATACTCTTCTCTCACTAATTTAAGTATCGAAGGGTCAATTTAGATTTAAAAAAAAAATCGGATGCTTTAACCCTGTGCTCATGTGCAAAGGCCCATTTTTTGGTCGGAGTTTCAGTTGATTCCTCAAGAGCAAATTATACATTAAGGCTGCGTTTGGTCGACCGAATAAAAGCCAGGATATGATATGTTTTATTCTATTCTATGTTTGGTGGTGGTCCAGGATAGGACAAGGTCGGATATAGACCGGATATAGCTCGGATAAAAAAATCCAAGGGGGTGGGATAGATTCGGATAGGATTTCTAATGCCTATTTTTCCAGAAACCCTACACTCCACTTGCCGTCATCTTCATTCCCACACCTTGTGCGCTTTCACCAAAAAAATTTCTCGATTTTTTTTCCTTCATTGACTCCTCCGGACTTGTGAATAGAAATAAAAATAAAAATAAAAATTATCCTATCCAACTTTAAATCCATAATCCACCAAAGTGGACAGGGTATGAGGGATTTCTTATCCTATCTTATCCAGTCTTATCCTGTTTAGAAATTTGGACGACCAAACGTAGCCTAATAGATTGTCAAAAGCTTCTCTGACACGATGCTGTAACTATCTACACAGATATGACTTCTGAGTTAATATTAATGAATAGTTTATATTGGATTATATTATAGGGACTCATTAGATAGAGCTATATAAATCACCCTTAGATCGGAGAACTACTAATAAGAGAAATACTAATTAAATAATATGCTACAATTTTGTTGGTGTGCTCATAAATGGGGAGAATCACCAAACAAGTTCTAAACCTATCGCAATTATACCAATTTAGTCCTTAACTTTTTTTTTTTGCCAATTGAATTTTAAACCTTTTGTATTTGCGCCATTTAGTCCATTCGGCCAATTTTAGCTGGAAATTGCTGACATGCATGCTACCTATCTTATGTGGCGCGATCAGTGCTGACGTGGATATTTTTAAATAATATTTTTATAATTTTTATCATATATATATTTTTATTTTTTCCCCTTTTTCTTCTTCTTTTTTCCATTCTTCCTCTAACTAGTCGCCAAACTCGACCTTGCTTGATCCAGCGAAGGTGAGGCTCGCCATCGTCGTGCTGGGGTGACGGTGAGCCTCGCCCCGCCAACCTCATCAGCCCTTGCCTTTGGCCAGTTGTTGAGGTCCAGCAATCGACAAGAGGAAGAAGGGAAGAAAAAAAAGAAAGAAAAAGAAAAGGAAAAAAAGGAAATAGAGAACAAAAAATAAAAAATTTGAAAATTATTAAAATTTTATTAAAAATGTTCACTTTAGCGTTAGCCGCTCCACGTAGGATGGCCGACGTTCATGTTAGCGATTTCTTGTTAAAATTGGTTGGATGGACTAAATTGGCACAAATGTAAAAGGTTTAAGACTCAATTGACATAAAATAAAATGTTTAGAATTGAATTGGCACAATTGTAATAGGTTTATGACTTTTTTGGTAATTTTTCCTCATATATGTCTCACATGTTATCATAATTGTTTTGTACTTTGTCATGATAAACAACCTTGAACCATAAAAGTTCTCAGTATCCGGGACAGTTTATTACTCAAGCAATTGAAATCTTCGTTCAATTTTGTGATGAGTGCACTAGAAGTCTTAAAACTTATCACAAAAATATAATTGAGTTCTAAAACTTTTAAAAGTGTAATTAAGTAGTAAAACTTGTCAAGTTGGCACAATTTGACAGTGTATGAACGATGTGATCCAGTTGAACGAAAAACAATTCAATGCAAAGCGATCTAGTGAATTAAACAAAACATCATGAACAAAGAAATAGCCAAAACATATTTTAAAACAAGCCAAGCAAAATGCGTCAATCCAGTTAATTTTAACTGTTGCTTACATGTACTCTTAGAAAATCGAATGAGACAAGAATGATTGCAACTGTACATGGTTATCTGAAAACATATTATGGTTGGTCTCAGCGTTCATGGCACCATTGAATAGGCATGCTCTTTAGGCATCAAAAGGTCTTCAAAATTTAATGTGCTATATATGTAGATTGTAATTAATGGCATTTGAAAGTGATAAACCTTATAATCACTATGGACGCGGACCGGAAATTTTCATGGTGACTTCCCATGTTTCTTATCTTTATGGTAAATTGGCTCCTATCACAAAGTTTATTAACATCTCAGACGTGAAGCTATGTATGAATTCATGGCTTGTACCTTGAGTTTTTGGCACAAAATTGCATTGCATTAGACTATCAACTTGTGTTCGACCAAAAAAAAGACTATCAACTAGTGAAAAAATTATCCAAAAAGTCTTAAATCTATTGCATTTGGGCTAATTCAGTCCTAAATTTCTCAATTTTGCCAATTGAGTCATAAACCTCTTGCAATTTGCCAATTGAGTCCATACGACCAATTTTGGTTGGAAATCGCTAACGTGAACGCAAATCGTCCTACATGTCATCATTGGCCCAGACGTGGATGTTTTTATAATTAAAAATAATAATTTATTATTATATTTTATTTCTCTTTCCTTTTTCTCTTTGCTATATTTTCCTCTTCATACAAGGGCCTAGGGTGATCAGTTTCCGGTCCAGTCTAATTCCAAGGTGCAACCCAGAACTGGACAGAGAGGACTAATTCCCAATTTTGAGAATTAGGAATCCGGTCCGGTCCAGTCCAATGGAACCGGTCACTTTTTTTATTTTTTTCCCACCACAACGAGAGAGTGATAAATCTCTTTACCAAAAAAAAAATGAGAGAATGATAAATCTCAACATATTGACGGAAGCGACAATAAGTGAAGGGTCATTGTGGTGCGACGATAAGGGGAAAGCGTTATACGTGAGTTTAGTTAACATTTTACTAATTTTTTTGAAGAAATAAAAAATAAAAAAAAGCATATGTAGTCAGTCCAGTCTGGTTCCCCTTTAAAATCGGGAACCGTACCGTCCGAACACCGGTTCCATTTTTAGAAATCGGGAACCGAACTGACATTCTCGGAACCAGACCAAACTGACCGGTCCTATCCTGTCCATTTTGCACACCCCTACAAGGGCCGCACCTTGTCTAGACACGCACCTTGTCTAGACACAAGGTGGGTCGAAGCAGTGTTTTTGCGCTAGAGTTTTTTTTTCCTTTACCAAATAACCTATTAATAGACACCGGATGTAAAACACCTAGTAAGTGTTGACTAATCTTGGAACTGTATTGGGTTCGACTTTTTTGTTAATTACCATTAGAAAGAGATTGTTTGTTCTTGCATTAAACACAAGTACAAAATACTTTTTTGTGTTTCCTCGAAAATGTAAGAATAATCCAGAATAATCCAAAATTTGAAAAAAAATTATGAAAATGTCATATGTGACATAACATGTCAACATATATATGTTATCATAATGTCAAATGTTCAAAGTTGAAAAAAGTTAAAGTGTGGCCGCCATTCAAAGTTGGCACAACCGTCGTGGCAACACCATATCCTTTGGGCTATGAAAGTTTGCGGTGGCCCTTCTTTTGCTAGCTGCCTTTCCCGGTTCTCTTTTGCAGCCTTAGTTCATATCATATGGTTTGAAAGGAACAATGCTATATTCAGAAACAAGACTGTTTCCATCCCTGGTATGCGGAAGCATCTTCTCAAGGTTGTCAAAGACAAAGCCATTTCTATGGGGAGAGTACAGGATACTCCTAGCAACCGTAATTTCCAAAGGAAATGGGAACTCCCACCCTCAATTTTTGATGTCGATATGACTTCCGTGTAATTTTCCTTTTGTTGTTCCTTTATGTTCCTTTTGCCTTCCCGGCCTCTTGTATAGTTCCTGCTGGACCTCTCCTGACCCCTTTTGGATAGCTCTATGTCCAAAAAGGGTCTAGAATTGGTTTGTGCTATAGCTTGTAATTGGTGTTCTGAAAAGTTATATATAAATTCTTACCTTATCAAAAAAAAAAAGATTTAAGTGAAGGACATTTGTCAAAAATAGAAGTCAATTTAGACATGCTCAAAACCTTTTTTTCATTCCATATAACTATGTAGATATACGATATGTACGTACGAACATGCTCTTGGATCGTGATACTTGTGTTTTGTTTCTATCCAATATTTCTGTAAAAGTTGAGTCTGGACCATTACAAATGATAAGTTCCATGTGGGCCGCCCATTGAGCTCAACCAGATCTGACCGTCTATATTCGATTGGTACATGTATGAAATAATTAAATAGTTTCACCTATTTCAATGAACCAATAGCACAAGCCAGCATCACCGGTGTTAAGTTTGACTATTAAACTGTGCAAGATCATCCACACTGCGAGGAGGAGTTAGAGAGAATTGCTTCTCCTAGACCCACATCTGGTCCGAGAGGCTATCATGACACTCACTCGCGCTTGACTGCGGTGATAGTCAACGAAGCTAAAATGACTCGACAAAACGCGAGCGCCAGTGTTGCCGACGAAGCACTTCAATCTCAACTCTGTGGATTTCCAGGGGAGGAAAAGGAAGAAAGTACCTTGGCGTGACCAGAGGAAGCAGCGGGGCGTCGATCTCCATATCGGAGCCGGGGGGGGGGGGTTCTCGTGTCTGTGCGCTCAATACAGGAACTGACAATCTCAATGACATTCAGCAGTTTTACATATTAATTAGAGTATACTTCCCCATAAATAATGGGGACGAAGAAACGGCACAGAGATTCTTATTACATGTATGGTAAAGAAGCTAAGTACGACCACGAAAATGAATTTCCGAAGCGCCTCAGCCACGGTTTCAAACCTTGAAAGTGAGTCCCCCCGCTCTTGACGAGACAGAGAAGACACCGGAGCTGGCCACTCTTGGCAACGCACATTTACCCTTGTCAGATCGATTTGGGAGGGGCCATCGTCAATATGCAGAAGGGAAAATAACGCGACCATCTCAAAGGGGTGACCTGAAAACACATGCGATATCATAGCACGAGTCGTATGAACGAATGAATACGAATACACGCAAAGGAATATCGCCTGTGTTGCCAAGATCACCCATCGGAGATGCCTCCCTTTGTTGCAGGTCCCGTGCGAATTTGGGGTGGTGGGTCTCTTTGCCTCGAGCCTTTCTTATATAGGAAGAGACAGAGCTCGAGCGCTCGCAACATCATGTCACCAGAATGTGGTCATCCTAGCGACATCCTAGGACTTTAGCCATTGAGATGTGCTGTCCCCGCTTGTCGTACGTGGAGGTGTAATAGACGGGAACCGTCTGCCCCAGAAAGAACGGGACCCGCGTACAGCGCACCCGGATCTGATCACATCTGATTTCGCTGTCGATGACCTCACTTGAACGAAATCCTGGCCACCTTTCTTGAATTGGGAAGGGGGGAATCGAATGCGAAACGGAAGCAAGACTTGCTCTGTTCAATTTTTTTTTATATTTTTAATTTTTGTTTTTGCTTCTTCATTAGCCGGCCACGGGCCATGTCAACAGCCGCCGACGGGCCCCAGGCGAGCTCGAGCCTCATCGATCCAGCGAGGTTGAGCTCGTCGTAGTGGCTTGTCAACCTCTAGCGAGCCCAAAGCTCGCCAATTGAGCAAGGCTAGAGCTCGACCTCACCGGATCTAGCGAGGTGGAGCCTCGCCCTGAGGTTGGCAAGTCTCAAGCACGCTGATCTAGCGAGGCTCGAGCTCACTGGATTGAGGGAGGCTCCACCTTGCCCAAGGCCGGTGAGCTCAAGCTCGCCTGTGGCCGGTTGCTAGCCTTTGCAGTGGCCGGCAACCAATCAAGGAAGAAGCAAAAATAAAAAGAAATAAAATAAAAAAAATTATAAAAAAATTAAAAAATATATTTTTTTTATTCCCATCAGATTTTTCTTACCAAACGATGGGAAATGCTTTTCGGGTTTCAGTTAAATACCGAAAAATAAAGTCCTGAAAAATATTTTTCAAAAATGGCGTGTTTTCCGCAAAATGGACAGACCCTAAGTCTGATTCTGCCTGATATGTGAATGAGACTTGCAAGTGAACAATGGGCAAGAAATAGTAATATTACTCAGACTATGAGACGTGCGAAACATCCACCATGTGTACCGTTTACGGAGCCATAGATAAGAATGCACGATAACCTTAACCAAGTAACCACAGATAAAATCTGAAAAGGAGATGATTTTATGCCTAGAGTATGCAACATCTAGGAGTTACAAACGGAGTACCAATTTCATATGGAGCAAGCACAACTTCTAAACGAATTAGGGGAAGCTACATGATCATTAATGCAGAAACGCAAGCCAATGAACGCACAGCAGCCCAAGCGAAAAGAACTATGTGCTTATTAGCAACATTGCCAATTCATAGGAAGAGCCGTCATTACACCTGAAAGGGAACCATAATTTATCCAGGAAACCTAACAAGATAGCAGCACCATGCACACGGAGGACACAGAGACCAGCGATCTTCCACTGAAGAAGGTGATAAGAGACAGGAGATCGCCAGGAAGTGGACGATGCAAATCAAATTGCCTTGCTCCCTAGAGCTTCCAAAAGATCTCCACCTTTTACTGAAAAAGTAACTCCTCCATCAATACAATGTGTGGAAGGTGAAGCGCAATTCTACTGAGTTAATTGCATATAGGAATAGCTTCTTGAGGCCAAAACGACTTTTCAGAACATTTCAGACTAAAACCACGTCCTATGACATGATAGTAACTGGACTGTCACTAAACGCCACAAACAGCCAAGAACCCTGCCAAAAACTTAGCAGAGTTAATATAATGCAAACTATAGACAGAAAGCTCACATACTAAGCATGTATAAGAAAACAAAGAGTTTATCCGCTCAGCTCCTCTTCAAAAAGTTAGACCTATGAAAAATTGTAGCCAAAACGGGCATTCATTTCTAAGGCAGCTTCTCTTTTGCAAAGAGAAAAGGCATTACCTCCACAGGTGAATTTCTCGCCCTATCCTCAAAAGAGCCATCTAGACACCATAAAGCTGTCCACATTCCGCAGTCGCAAATGCCAATGAAGAAGTCAACCAAGATCGATCTCAGATGCATTTGCAATAGCTAAAGCATGTAAGAGAAAGAGAATCCAATACCCATCATAGCATTGAAAGAGTAAGGCCAAATTTGATTGTTGAAGTCAAGCAAGCAATGTCATCAGACCAAAACATCAAAACGAGCCTTCACGGACATTATACAATTGAATCTTTCAGCCAAAGTTCGCACATCAACAGACTGATCAAGCAGATTTATCCACCGGGAGAACCATGAAGAAGAGATGCAACAGAAGAGACTTTGACACCTCCAGTAAGTAACAGCAGTACCTCCAATTGCTTGCTACAAGCACGAAATATTTTTCAATCAGCACAGAATCTACTACTTTACTATAACTGCAAACAATTGTGTGCATACCTATTAGGAGTATTCTTTCTACCCCAAACGGAAGTTTCCTGTACCATGACCTTCATAGAGACCAGAAAAGTCCCGATTATAGCAGTCATTTCCTGATTTTCCTCGAGTACCACTATCCCTGTTGCGCCCACCAGATTGATCACCGTTAGATCAGGAACATAGCGCCCATCACCACCACCTCATCCACCTCCATACCTGTCATCCCTGCCCCCATACCTACCTCCTCTGCCCCCTTCACCAGGACACTCCCTTGCAAAATGCCTAGGCTGGCCACACTTAAAGCACTCTCCATCTCCACCTCCACGTCCACTGCCATAGTCCCGATTAGGGCCTCGATCACGACCACGGTCACGACTGCAATCACAATCTTGGTCTCTACCTGAACTTTGAGGCTGAGCTTTTTCCACAATGATATTTCTCCCATCCAAGTTCAATTCATTCATAACCTCAATAGCCTCATCCATTGCTTTCTTCTCATCAAAAGTTACAAAACCAAATCCACGAGAGCGTCCAGAGAACTTGTCAACCAGTACCTGCATCAAAAATATTCTTCTCGCAGTTAGTTTGTAATATATGGCAAGGAAAATTATAGATATCATCCTAAATGTTGCTCCTCATATCAAACACCCCATTCTCACATTTCAAAACCTATAATTATCATTCTCATTTTTTTTTGATTTCAAATTGCATCTCCCACCCACACATATTTCTCGAATTACCCCATCCTCAATGTTGGATTTCACTTTTGGGTGTAGATCTCAAGCGTGCATAAGGGCAAATTGGTCAATTTAGGTTGGGAGATTTGCGATATAGTCTTTGAAATGTGAGAAGGTATTTGATCTGAAAAGCAAAACTGAGGATGGTGTTTGCAATCACATTTATATGATATTAATGTGCTTACTTCATCACCACATTGTCATATCAAGGATTGTAATTGTTGGGAATGACAATATGAACGATATCTGATTAACAGAACGGAACAAAATAATCTCCCCTCTTGTGCAAACCTAATAGGAAACGATCGAATATAAATACCAAGCACGCAAACACAAGACGATTTTTTATTTGGAAAACCTCCTCAGTGTGAGGAGATAAAAAATCACAAGAGCAGGGTCCACCCAAAAATCTTCACTATCAGCAAAACTGGGTGAACAAAGTTCTTCTCTAATAAATACTAGAGGTACATAGCAGCAAAGACATTAAGAACATCATTCTTAGCAATAGATATGAATTTCGCAAGAGATAAAAGGAACAATCTCACAAAAAATGCACTTTTGGTGCAACCCACGAAAGCCTGATGTAGGGAGCTTCAACTGAAAATCAAACCGATCAGAATCGAAAAGAATGCGGTACTTGACAAAATTTCAGCTCAATCGGACCAGGAATTGACTACCGACGTCAACATCATATGTATCTTTAAACTTAGATTTTCTTCTCTTTCTTTCTCTCTTGTTACTGTATCTCTAAAAAATGTTCTTTTTGCGGCCACGACATAATAATAGTGAGAAACCTGTTTCTCCGTATGAATATACACATGGGCTCAAGTCTTGGGGCTTGCAATTCATTAGGCTTCCTTCACATGAAAGTGAACCCAGCCACCAACAGTAATAATACCAAATGAATGGAATAACAGCAAAGAAGCATCTCATGTTACAAAAAATGAGAAACCTAGATTTCTAGAGTTAGTCGATTTTAAGCATACAAACTAACAATAATGCTAGAGCAGTTTTTGCCCATAATCACTAAAGTAGACCTTACCGATCAAATTACAAAATACTGGGGACCCACACTAGCTCACAATGGGATGGGAAATACAGCTTCCCATACATTTCCATCACTAGATTTGTTCTGTCGACTGTTGTATAAAAGAGACTACAAAACTTGGTAAGTTGAGCCAATGAACACGGAGGATCAACTCTGATCCATATAAGTAGCAATATTACTAGGCTCTAGAACTACCATAAGAGAGATTTTATTCAGATCCAACCGGGGACATGCATCTAAGTGTTCAGCAAGAATACGTGTCCAAAACTACCTATCACATTAAATTGTTCAGTCAAATCAGGGACATCAATTCAGTCTCCACCGCAATGAATATGGTTTTTCCACAAGAAAAGCTAGCACAAGGAACATATCGTATCCTTCACAATTTGCTCCGTTTTCCCTAGGTAGGTTCTCAGGGTTTCAAATTGATAAATCAATACTATGCATAAGCTTAGTCAGAACTATAAACTCTTATTCGGTCCTCCTCTCCTGCTATGCATCGTAACTGCCAAATATCAACACTAAAATAAGTACGGTATTTGTTGTATCACATGATGATGGCATTCTGTAGCTTGTTAAATCCGAATATCTCTATGAGCAACAGAGATACCACCTCCATGTTGAGCACAGTGGAAGTAAGAATTTCTGGACTAATCTCAATGACCAACAGAGATTCACAAAGCTAAGGCTGACCAATGACGTGAAACTTAGAGTCAAGATGACACAGAAAAGGTATAGTTATTGCAAGCACCATGTTGGACTAATGTAGCAACTCAAGGGCTGGCATAATTTGGCAAGCCTTATTTCTGTACTAGCTAGTGTTGGTTTAATTGTGACCGAGATTCTCCATAATAAAGAAAAGCTCCTAAAGTGACCAGTTCCATATTTCAAAGGAGAACTTTTTACAGTAGTCCCCAACAGCTTTCCTTGTTACAGTACGTTTCACCTTTTTTTTTTTTTTTTTCTGATGACAAGAACCTCAAGTAAACCCCAACTCGTGATATACACCAGTGACAAGCCAAAGAGATATAAAAGCTTGTACTTCCAACTAGTAAATGGAGTCATCGACACAGGAAATCTGTGATAAAAGGTACGTTATATGTGGCAATGATATTCACGAATGTCAGCCAGACCTCATTCTACTGCAACAGGCAGATAGTGAACAAAACTGCTTACCTCGAGGGTTTGACTTAAAGCCACAATTTGTCGAGTGTTTTGCAAGTGCTTCTCCCAACTCTTTTTGCCAGTTAGGTACAGCCTTGGATTCAGATGCAGGCCATACAATTGCAGTCCAATGTTAGAGCAGAGACATGTGGCTGTCCAATGTTAGAGCAGAAAAAAGAAAAAAACACGCTGAATCAAATCTCACCACAAAAAAATGATAAAAGCCAGTTTTCCTGCAATTCTTTTCACCCACAATCGTAGGGTTCCTCTAAAAGTTTGCCATGTAGCGATCACAGAAACTCACTTTCTCTCAGCTGCCGCTTTATCGATAGATATATGATGAACAGATATCAATATATATAATCACATAATCCTTTTCATAAGCTTTTATAAATTTTAACATTATATAACTTTTAGAGGAAAGTCTTATAGTAATTTTTCGTTTTGTTTTAAAAGCCAAAACAAACGGGCCAAGTTTACAAGAGAGCAAGACAAAAGTCCATATTACCGGATGTCTGTTGGTACTCATATTGTTGTGGAAGCCAGGCGATCGAATAATAAAATTGACAGAATAAGAAAATTAATCAGGTACCAGATTTACGTGGTTCGGTCGTAGTGACCTACGTCCACGGGGAGAGCAGCACGGAATTTCACTATAGATCAAGCAATACAATGGAGATTACAACCACACTCGAGTCACTCAAACACTCTCGGTATTTCCCAAGCCCCAATTACACCCAATAACTCACGCAGTGTTTAGCCTCACAATTCCTCACGAATTAATCTCTCAATCTCGCAAAGGAATTATACACAAATCTTATTACAAGATTTAATCGCTTCGAACACTTGAACTCTTAGTGTAATTTCACGAACAAAATCATGAAGATTGCCCACCACCAAGCACTTGCACACCAGTAGCACTTCAAGAATAATTTCACGTATTCATCAACAAATGTGTGCCAATCTTGCGACAAAAGAACAGCCCTCATTTAGCCCAAAGAAAAATTAAAGCGGCCGAATTCAACGTGGAAAAGATATTCCACAAAATTCAGTCAACAAGTCCAAGTTTGGACTTTCCTATTTTGTCTTTCTTTGGCAGACTTCAAGTAGGATTTTATTTCCTTTCTCTGACACAAGTCCACGATTTGCTTTCCTTCATAATCAAAGTCCAACATCCTTTGGACTCCAAATTGGAAATAAAATCGCGTGCAACGAAAAATTGCCATATACTGCATGCACGATTCCGAACTTCCATAGGAAATCCAAACTTCGGAATATTCATATCTCCACAAATAATAATTAATCTTGGGTTGGATTTTGTCTATTGGGCTCAAATTCGAGATATATTTTTAACAATCTCCACCTTGGCTTGACGTTTGAGCCAAGTTACAATTGCTTTGATAGAATCCGAATTTCACTACCACTCTCCCATAGCCCCTGATGGGCTCAATCGCCACAGATCTCTTTCAAGTCCAAGTCTCGCTTGAACTTTGGTATAGCCGTGAACCTCATCAAAATACCAATTGTACATGCACCTTTAACTGCTCCACAATAATTTTCTGATGCAACCTTTTCAATCGCAGATAAAGCAAAACCATTATTGCATCCATATCTGTTCGAAGATCGAATACGCACCTTGTCAATATTAGCAGTTACAGCAATTGTTGGCTCAATAGGCTCCATCTCACTACAAGCATTATTCGTGTTGATTACTTCACTAGCACCCGCTACCTCAAGAGTTTTTGGTTGCAACTCAACCTCAAGCTGAACACCGTCTAGATTTGTATAAACACTGCTATTAACACTCCTAGCCAAAAGTACTGGAGACTCGTCAAATGTAACTTTTCTGTTGATAATAGGTGAATTTAATTCTGGGCACCACAACTTATAGCCCCGCTCACCTTGTACATAACCTAGGAACATGCACTTTCTTGTTCTTCCATCGAGCTTACCATTACTAACTCGAACATAACATGGACAACCAAATATTTTAATAACATAATAATTAGCAACATTACCTGACCACACTTCTTTGGGAGCCTGACATTCAATCACAATCAATGGGGATCTATTTTTCAAGTAGCTCACCATACTAAGCGCATCCGCCAGGAATCTTCTAGCCATACCAGCACTAGAGATCATTTTATGGGCCGTCTCTAGTAATGGTTTGTATATCAACTCTATAACATATTGTGGTTCATTGAAACTAGTGTGGTGTCTCACTATGCCTTCCTTCATGCAGAATTCATTTAATAGCTTCGAACAAAACTCCATACTATTGTCAGTCTGCACCTGCTTGATCGTTTTACCAGTTTCCTTTTTTATCAAAGCTTTTAATTGCATGATCCTGATAACAGCATCAAACTTGTGCCTTAGCACAAACACCCACGTCTTCCTCAAGTAGTCATCAACAACTGTTAACATAAATTTGGCACTCTTCTTCGAAAGAAATCTCGACAACCTGCGAACATCCAAGTGAATTAATTTTGCAATTTCCATGGTTTCTTTGACAACCGTACTAAATTGCACTTTCTGCCGTTGATCTAAATCACAGCACCTGCATACATCCAGTTTGTTAGCCATATAACCACATAGCAAATTTCTTTCACTTATGACCTTCCGGCTTCTCTCGTAAATGTACCCCAAACGCATATGCCATAATTCAGACTCTCGAACAGATGCATCCGACGTCTCCGCAGCGAATTCTGTCACTGTCTCACCTTAAAACTTATACAGGCTACTATGCTTGATTCCTTTCATTATCACCAAGGCACCTCAAACAATTTTCAGAACTCCACATCCTGAAAAATACCGACACCTGGCTGAATCCAGGGCACTCAAGGAAATCAAATTTTTTCTTCAACTCTAGAACATGCCTTACTCCAGTTAATGTCCACACAATACCATCATGCATTCTGATTCTGACATTACCAACACCTACAACATCACATTCAGCGTTGTTCCCCAACTGCACTTTACTACTATCTGTGCACTGATAAGTAGTAAACTAGTTCTTGTTTGGTGTAGCGTGAAAAGAATAACCAGAATCCATAATCCATCCGCCAGACAATGAATTATCAGTGATAGACAAGACATAATCAACATTATCTGAATTACCATCAGCTATAACTGCAACATCATTTGCAGGATTAACTCTAATTCCCTTACCCTTGTCGTTCTTCATCTTAAGGCAATTCCTTCTAAAATGCTCCATCTTGCCACAACTCCAACAAACAACACCACCAGTCCTAGATTGACTTCGTCTATTCGAGTTTATACTACTTCTGCTAACATGTGTACCAGTTCTTTCTCTATTTTCACCTACTAAAGCAGCAGACACATGTTCGCCAGATTCTCTTCTATGGATGTCTTCACTCAGAATTAAATCTCGAATACCATCAAACGTCAAACTTATCGACTTAGAGGAATTGCTAATAGCAATAACAGTAGTATTCCAACTATCAGGCAACGGGGATAATAAAATCAAAGCACGTACCTCATCTTCAAAGTCAATGTCAACTAAACTCAATTGACTAACGATCACATTGAATTCATTAATGAGATCAGCAACCGACGCACCTTCGCTCATCTTCAAGTTAAACAGATGTCGCATCAAGTAGACTTTGTTGATCGCAGAGGGCTTCTCGTATATATCCGATAGGGCTTTCATCAAACTCGCAGTGGTCTTCTTATTCACAATGTTAAATGCGACGTTACGAGCTAATGTCAGCCGAATATCACTCAAAGCTCGTCTATCCAGCAATTCCCAATCAGCTTGCTTTATTGTCTTTGGTTTCTCCCTAGACAAGGGCAAGTGCAGTTTAATATGATATAGATGATCCTCAATCTGCATCTTTCATAAACCAAAATCTTTCTCATCAAATCTGTCGATTTTTACTTTTCCTTCTTCTATCGCCATCGATTCGCTACAGCTTAAGCAAAGCCTAGCTTTTATACCAATTGTTGCGGGAGCCAAGCGATCAAACAATAAAATTGATAGAATAAGAAAATTAATTGGACACTAGATTTACGTGGTTCGGTTGTAGTGACCTACGCCCACGGGGAGAGCAGCACGGAATTCCACTATAGATTAAGTGATACAATGGAAATTACAACTACACCCGAGTCACTCAAACAATCTCGGTGTTTCCCAAGCCCCAATTACATTCAATAACTCACACAGTGTTTAGCCTCACAATTCCTCACGAAATAATCTCTCAATCTCGTGAAGGAATTATACACAAATCTTATCACAAGATTTAATCGCTACGAACACTTGAACTCTTGGTGTAATTTCACGAACAAAACCACGAAGATTGCCCACCGCCAAGCACTCGCACACCAGCGGCGCTTCAAGAATAACTTCATGTATTCATAAACAACTGTGTGCCAATCTTGCAGCAAAAGAACAGCCCTTATATAGCCCAAAGAAAAATTAAAGTGGCTGACTTCAACGTGGAAGAGATGTTCCACAAAATTCAGTCAACAAGTCCAAGTTTGGACTTTTCTATTTTGTCTTTCTTTGGCAGACTTCAAGTAGGATTTTATTTCCTTTCTCTGACACAAGTCCACGATTTGCTTTCCTTCATAATCAAAGTCCAACATCCTTTGGACTCCAAATTGGAAATAAAATCGTCTGCAACGAAAAATTGCCATATACTGCATGCACGATTCCGAACTTCCATAGGAAATCCAAACTTCGGAATATTCATACCTCCACAAATAATAATTAATCTCGGGTTGGATTTCGTCTAGTGGGCTCAAACTCGAGACATATTTTTAACACATATTAAGAGCCATGCTTTTGTGACTTTTCATTTTATTGCATTTTCTTTGTGCAACTCTCAAACAGGTTAGAATTTCTATCTTTTGGGCTAAAGCAAAGCAAAGTATATTTTTTTTTTTCACACAGCTAAAGGATAGTTATCTTTTTCTTAAGACAACAAAAACTAATTTGATCTTCCTTGGATCGCTGAGCCACTAGTCTCCATATCTTTTGGTTTTGCTATCGTCAGATTCAAATTGTCTGTGAATGGCCAATTCCACATCCTATTCCAGAAAAAGCAATGACCATGAAGACCTAATGACTCCATATGAGTTCAGATTTACATCAACTAGGCAATGACAATGAACTTAGGAAGTTTCTTCATGATTCCTTGGAGTTTAGTCACTACATTGTTGATGTCCATTAGTTCCCTTGGAGACTCAGAAGAGCAAGCGATTCCTATTTTGATGATTGAAACACAACACTCCAAAGTACTAAACCAGCTTTTGTTCTTGCCATCCGGAGTGACGGTTCGTCTCTCCTTAGACTCCTAGTGTTTGTGAAGCAGAGCGGGATCGATTGCCTTTTCCACTCAGTCTAGCAGAGCTAACTTTACTAAGTGATGAAGGTTCAACCCATTTTCAAACATGTCATTGGTCGGCCTCTTGCCTGTGAACATCTCCAAAAGGAAGACTCCGAAGCTATACACATCTCCTTCTGTGGATACCGCACTTCCCTAGCCGTACTCTACAACATTCAATAGAATGTAGTGATGCATAGTAAATAATTGAGATTGAAATATAGTCTTGGTGATGTTTCATGTTTATGCCTTTTTGTCCAAGGATTGGTCTATAACTGCTACTCATTACCTGGAGCTACGTAGTCAAAAGATCCTTTTACCTCGACAGAGCTCGATTGGTCAGCCAGTAACTTATACATTGCTTCTGTAAGGAACCTGGCAAGCCCGAAATCGCCTACATGTCCAGTCATTTCATCGTCAAGAAGGATATTGCTTGGCTTTAGATCACAATGAACTATTGGTATTTCATAGTGACGATGGAGATAATCTAGTGCACAAGCAACATGAATTTCAATATTCACTCTCTCAAGTAGACTCAACTTGCTTCCTGTCGGATATTGCAATGCAGTTGGGTGCAACCATTCATCCAAGCTCCTGTTTGACATGAATTCATAGACGAATGCCTTGAAATCATTTCCATTAAAATCAAACCCAGAACATGCCGTGAGTACCTTCATGAGATTACGGTGTCGGATTCTTCTCAACACCCTGCCCTCAGCCATGAAGCTCTTGGAAGCTCCGTGACGTGTAAGGTCGAGGATCTTGATGGCCACAATCAACTGAGTTCGATCAAGAATGTGACATCCCAAAAATTTGTCCATTTGGGATTTATAAATTATTGAGTTTTATAAATGTATTTGCAGTTGATTCTTATCCGGAACTGATCATTCCTAATATACTAATCATTAGGGAAAGGCTAACTGGGGAATTAAATTCATACGACTAAGAGAACATTCGATCGTGAATTTAATTTCAACCATGAAATCGCCGAGGTGATATTTTGAGCCACTGTTGGCCGATCTAAGGGTAGTTAGGGATCAGTTCGCCACTGTCATAGTAGCGGATTGCGGGTGATTCCACCGGACCACGAAATGACTTGATGAATTATCCTGAATCTATACCGAACGATCGTACCCCTCGGATCTAGTGATTGAACCTCGCGATTTTGATGACAACCGAAATTGTCACGAGCCGAACGAACTTGCACATGATCCGATATATTATCAGTCACGAGTCGAATATGCGAATTTCCCAAACAAGCCGCCCGTTAGTTTGAGAAACGCTCGAGTTACGTTTAATATAATTTAATTATTTAATTTAGCCCAAATCGGACACCGGAAAATTTGGAAGTCACAACGAGACGTTAGGATGACGTTGCGGTTGTAACATGCAATTTTTGTTGTGCCCGAATCCTTTAGAAAAACTTGATTTTGATGAGAGACAGAGAATCAGACCATTTTACCCTTGAGAATTAACAAAGGGCATGTTTTATGGGCAAAGGGTATTTTGGTCATTTTGCCCTAACTTTTTGATTGGACAAATTTTCCCTTGGACTTTTTGAGAAATTACAAGTATACCCTTGGATATTTTTGGAAAGATTCGATCTGGGCCGTCGATTTCAAGATAAGATCGAATCTTGACCGTTGGATCAAAAAGATTAGAGGAGGGTATTTTGGTAATTTGCCAAAAAGTGGTCAAAATTGATTTTTAAGCCTTTGACTCTCTCTCTCCTCTCTCTCCCCCTCTCATTGGTATACTCTCTCTCTCTCTCTCTCTCTCTCTCTGCTGATCGCCACCGCCCAAGCCGCCGTTCGCTGATCACCACCGCCAAGCCATGCCGCCGTTCCCGATTAAGTGCTGCTTCTTTCCATTTTAGCCGCGATAGTCTAAAACGCGGGTAAGTCTCAATCTAAACCCAATTTAGGATTTCTGGTATCGACGGACGATTTTGGGTGAAACTGGGAATAGAATAAGTGCAGAATGGCATGATTTAAGAGTGAAATTAGGTGGCGGGCCTTAGAACTGAACTCGGAAAATTTTTATTGAAAAATTCATAATAACAGTGGGCTGTGGACTACTGTTCATGGGCTGTGATGGGCCGATCGGGATGCAAGTTGGATTTTTAGAACCGAGAATTAATGGTGAGAAAGTCCTGTGAAGGACCGGAATCAATTCGAGGCCATTTGGTTAGAGAAAAAAATTCAATTTCCGTGTTTTTCGTGCGTTGGAATTATGACTGAGTGTGGTGTTGGAAATTGAGTGTGTGATTGTGTAATTGGTTGATTTAATTATGCTTGTTGGGTGTACGCGTGGGCCAGATTATTTTAATTATTATTATTGGCCATGTCAAATGCTGAGTGTGCATGGATTTCGTGTAATTAATGCGTGCACAGGCCGCGTGTGAAGGGCCAATTGTGTGTGGTAAATGCTTATTGAGCATGTGCATAAGTAAGAAAGTGAATATGAGATGGCATGGGTGATTGTGGAATTCGTTTTTTCTTGAGGCGTGTACTTCAACGAGGGACGATGCTCGGTTTTACCGGAAGACTGCCAGCCTGAGGCGTGTACTTCAACGCGGGTTGCACAGTAGGTGGTAGATGTTGAGCCTGAGACGTGTACGTTTACACGGGCAAGAAACATGGCCTGAGGCGTGTACGAGTACGCGGGCCTGAAGTGTTGTGATATGTGGTCGCAGTGGACCTGAGGCGTGTACGTTTACGCGGGTCACTATCGAGGATTGAGAAAGAAACATGATAAGCCGGGTTAAGCACGTGAAATAAAAAGTAAATCGCGCATGTGATTGATTATATATTGGTTGTGGCTAACGTGCAGGTTGCATGCTGGAAAGGCTAAGGTATGTCTCGGTTGATGTGCCTACAATGTGATTATGTGGCGTATGTGTGTGATTGTGTTTTATGAAATTGTCTGGAGGTACGTGATAGCCTAGGTGGGGGTTTAGGGGTGAACTTACTGATAAGTGTCTCATGGTTGTTTCAACCAATAATTTCAGAACCTCGACCGGATCCATGAATATTCCGCCGCCGCCATCGTAACGTTTTGGAGTACCTGTATATACCGAGCTTGAGGTTGCAGAGTTCCCGATGGGCGATAACTTTACCTGGATTAAGAATACTTCCATCGTCTTTGTAGATGTAGGTTTACCTCTTTTCGAAGAGCATAAGTACTCTACCTGGTTCTTTTGGGATGATGCCGAGAATGAGTTCGGACCTGTCAGAGGGTTTTGATGTCCCATTTGATTTAGTTGGGGATTAGGACCCGTCTACCATACCCCCGATAGACGGAGAGTTGACTAGTGTAGATACTAGTTTAGCTCAGTTGGGATTGCATTCAGCAGCCGTTGCTCAGGGATCTTCAGGAGCTGAGCATGAACCCAAGCTCGAAGCATTTCAGGCTGAGGACGACCCGATGGATATAGACCTAGAACCAATTCTCGAGGAGGAACCAGAGGGGGTAGAGGCCGAGGCAGAGCTCGAGAACGTGTCTGATGAGTCTGGAGAGCCAGAAGAGGAGCCGGACTATATACTCCCTTTTGAGCAGTACATGGATCCCAATTTCGTACCTGCGTACAATTTCTTTGATTTTTTGGCTGAGGAGTATCAAAATGCAGCTCCAGCTGAGTTAGACGACATCAATTACCCGATTGAGATCGAGGCAGAGTCAGAGCCTTCAGAGGAGCAAACTGGTCAGGAGAGTTCGGAGTCAGAAAATGAGGAGTCAGACTCGGAATGGACGCCAAGTAAGGAGGTATAAGGGCTAGTACAGGGGTAGAGAATAGTGTTTTGGATGAGTATCATTTTTGGAGTTAAAATACCAGGTCATCGAACTCTTTTTGTATATCGGTGGTTTTTAAGGCGGTGCGCAAGTGCTTAGGGTGGTTGTAATATGTAAATATTTTATAAGTGGGTAATGAAAAGAAATATGTGTATTCTCCCTGAATATTCTCCCCAGTTTAATTGTTCGGGTTAATTATGGATTCCGCAGTGCATTAAATCTCTGATGATCATATTTGAGGTCGGCAATAATTCCTGGGATGTCGCAAAATCGACCAGTGGCGGATGTAACGTGCTCGATGGGATTCGGGGTGTGACAAAGAAACCCTCTGTACACATACCCAAAATTGCCCACACCGAGCAGATTCGTGGAGGAGAATCCACTTGTGGCTTTTAGTAGACTGTGATAAGAAACATGCAAAAGCGCATCTTCAGGAGAGCTTGAAGTTGATGTGTTCTTATTGTGTCTAAACCAGAAGAAGTATAACAAAGAGAGTAAGTAGGTTACTCCTACAAGAGCAAAGACTGTGGATATTAGAGTTTTTGTGGTTCCGCTTATTCTCCTCCATTTTGACTCTTTGTAGTCACATTTCGGTAATTGAAAATCTGGCAGACCCCCATAAAAGCTTCTTATTTCCAACAACTGAAGTTGAAATGGCACTTCTGAAAAAATCCTCCTGTTGGCAATGCACCCACGAAATCGCTGTAAGATAGGCTCAAATTCGTTAGATTTAGCGACTCTAGATATTCTGGGATTTGGCCGGACATTTGGTTGTTGGAAACATTCAAAACCTGAAGGCCTCTCATGGACATCATAGTCGATGGTAGGGGCCCTTCAAAAACATTATCCTATACATATAGGCATTCCATGGATGCACAACTGCCGATACTGCTTGGGATCTGTTGAGATAATTTGTTGCCATTAAGACATAATTCGTTGAGATTATGCAATTTTCCTACTTCTTCTGGAAGTGAGCCAGTAAGACTATTTTGAGATAAGTCGAGATAAATGGACAATGATGAGAGGCCCATAATTTCCAAGGGTTTGTAACCACTGAGGTTGTTGGTCGAAAGGTCCAAGAGGAGTAGATTCTGGCAGTTTCCTAGAGATGATTGTATCGGGCCTTTGAGATTATTGCCATACAAGGACGATATGGCTAACATCCTTAATTTCCTGATGGATTCTGGTACTTGTCATGAGAATTTATTTCGGCTTAGATCCATAAGATTCAGTTTGTTCAGATTTCCTATCTCGGAAGGAATGTTTCCCAAGATATTGTTGCCCACCACATGCAGGCGCTCCAAATTGATAAGATTTCCGATTTTAGAAGGTAAGGGTCCAGAAATATGATTGTAACCTAACCCAAACTGTAAAAGGGTGATAGAGAGGTTACCGATATAGTTGGGTATTGGTCCTCCAAAAGCTTTACTCTCTATACCCAATTCTTTCAAGTTTGTGGAATTGGTTAAAGAGCATAGGAAGTCAAGATCAGCGGATTGCCCACTTCCTAAGTTGTTTTGGACAATAACAAACTGATAGAGTCCTCTCATCTTTTAGAAAGAAGGAACTTTCCCGGTAAAGTTGTTCCCCGTGATTTGGAAAAAAGTGAGATTAGAGGTGTTGGATATTGACTAAGAATGGGTCCGGTGAGGTGGTTGTGACTCAAACTAATTTTCTTGAGATTCGGAAGAGTGAAGCCCATGTTGCTGGGTAAACCCCCTTCTAATTGGTTTTGAGACACTTCAAGTATTGTCATAGCGGATATATTGAAGATTGAGATAGGAATCGTACTGACAAATTTATTTTGGCTGAGAATAAGGGTGTTTAGATTTCTCAGCTGGCCAAGAGTCTTTGCGATCATACCACCAAGGTTATTTAACAATGTTGCGAAGACTTGAAGAGAGGATAAGTTTCCAAACGACGATGGAATGTTTCCCATCAAGCTATTGCCTTGAAGTATAAGTAGTTGGAGCTGGGACAAGGAGCTGAGTTCCGTAGGTAAATTTCCTTCGAGCTTGTTGTGGCCTAAGTCAAGAACGAGCAAATTGGAGCAATGGGAGAGATTCGAAGGGATTTGTCCGCTAAACATGTTGTTATGAAGGGACAAATTCTGCAACCGAAACAAGCGGCCGAAATGCGGGGGGACTTCGAAGCGGAAATAGTTGTTCTGCAGATGGACTTCCCTCAAAAAGCTCAGGTTACCAATTTGGGGTGTCACGACCCCAGAGAGGTGCTTGGAGTGTAGGTCCAGTACGGTGACTCTTCGGTGTCTACAACCACACATTATGCCATACCACTCGCAGAAATGGCTAGTATCGTTCCATGAGCTCAAAAAACCACTGGGATCGGCTATTCGAACCTTGAATTCCAACAAAGCGAGCCGATCGGTCTCATGCCCACCAGTTTCTGCTAAAGTTAGGGCACTCCATAACAGAAGAATGATGGTAATTAAGCATGAGAATGACCGAGATAAAATTCAATCTCTATGGAGAAGGTCCATGAGGATTTGTAAAAAAGTGTTCTCAGCTCAAGTCTCTTTAGGTGTTTGTGGGAAGTAGAAGCCAATGTATATAAATGTGAACATGAGAATATTCTTGATTTAATAGAGCTTTGATTCTTTGACTATGAGTATATAATAGAGTTTGCAGGCATCGCATTTCACCAACTACAAAATATTGAAAATTAAGCCTTTGAAGTGATGCTACCACTTCGTAAGTTCAGTCGTGAATTAACTACTGCTTTAGAATATCATCTTCACATGTCTGTTGGCCTCGTTCTATTGTTTTGCTCAAAGTTGGACAAGTGTCTAGCTCACAAGATATAAGCATTTAGATGCAATAACGTTTTGATGATAAGCTAATTTTATATAATTTTGAAGTAATCATTCTTTATTTTTCTTTGAGTGCAGAGACAAACAATCGTAGCCAATTCATAAAAGGGCCAAGGAATAAGTAGGTCTATTCCTCAATTTAAACAAGTGCATTTTCTAAAAAAAGTCAGATAATCAACGTTACTTTCATTTGTAAATTATTATATATATACACACATATAATTTCTTTCCTCTACACAATATTTAAGAAATTGTAGCAATTTTCCATTAAATTTTTTAAATGAAAGTCATACATTTGTAATGTCCCATTTTAAGCTGTTGAAATAGTGCTTATACTGAAAAGAGAGCAAAAAACTCTACTATGGTGTGGAAGAATTTAGTTCAAAAATTCACTTTTTAGACCATGCTGGACTGGCTTTTAACCTATAATATCAATATGCAAATTACATTTCACATCTTAAATAGTTATAGATGAATTACTAGTTAATAACGACAAAGTCCACACTACTATGTTATGATTATTAACAATTTAATATAGCTATTAGGTAAGTCAACAAATTGTGGTCGGCTAATTATATTTACTTGAAGAAGGGCGGTGGCTCAAACCAAGTAAAGTCAACGGTCCTTCTTCTTCTTGTCCTGACGGTGCTTGTCCAAGCTGGCTTTCATTGGAACAGTCGTAGGAACAAGGATCTGTTCCATATATCAACCCTCGTTAGCTCTTACTTACATTGAAAACAAGGAATTAAAAAAGTCCCCAGTTATGAAAAGTGATAATACCGGAATTAGCTAATCATTAGACACACACCACGTGTCCTTACCTGAACTTGCGAGTTACATGTCCAAGCCTGATGAGTGAGGATTATCCTTTGATAATGGGATGTGTTGATCGTCTTGATGAGGCGTCTCTCAACAAAATCTCTACTTTGCATAAATCTATTGAAGAAAACACACGCAACTAAAAAAACATAATTTAGGCAGAAAGCATGAATGTGGAAGTCCAGTCAACGCCGGCCATCCTATGTGACAGGATCGGTGGTTGACGTGGACGATCTTAAATGAAACGACATCTTTTTGCAAATTTTTTTAACTTCTAAATTCTTTTCTTTTCTTTTGTTTTTCCTATTCTTTCCTTCTACTGTTCATCTTCTTCCCTCCACCATTCGTTGAAGCCTTGGAGATTGCCTACGACGGCATGGCAAGGGTCATGACACCGTTGCTTGATAAGTTTTAAAACTTATCAAGTTAGTCCAATTTTTGACTATATGTCCACTATCTGATCCAGTCAAATGCAAAACAATTCAACAAGAAGCAATCCAGTGAAGGGATACAAAACATCATGAACAAAGAGATAACCAAAACGGTCCTTATATCTGCAAATTGGTCCTTATATCTATTTGCACGTACTGGATGCAAATGTTTCTTCTTCCAAAGCAAACTCTCTACGAGATTGAGAAGAAGATTCGCCACTTCCTATGGGCTGGGTCTTCAACAAACCATGGATCGCACAAAGTTGCATGGCGTGTAGTATGCTCACCCAAAAAGGAAGGAGGGTTAGGATTGCCTAATCTGAGCCTATGGAACAAAATGTTATTAGGGCGCACAATGTGGAATCTTATCAATCATCCATCTGCTACACTTTGGAGCTCCTGGGTCCATAGTACAAAATGCAGAGGAACCCCATTTTTGCAGATGGACATGAAGGGTAGTATGGCCTGGAGTTGGCGATGTCTCCTCAAACTACGTCATGTCCTAACCCCTGTCATGTCTAATCCAAGATATTGCTGCCATGATGTCTTGGATGAACTTAGACACGAGAGTCCGGCTGTGAAATGGTATAACTTAATATGGAGTAGCGGCGTTAGCAAACACAATTTTATTGGTTGGCTAGTATGTTGGGATAGGCTTCCGACAGCGGAGATCATATCACGATGGATGACCTCAGTCGATGTCCAATGTACCTTATGTAGGGCAAGTATAGAGGATAGGACTCACCTTTTCTTCCAATGCGAATGGATAGGTAGCATCTAGCGCAATATTCTTGCGCAACATGGGATCAGGCGTAATGTATGGGGTTGGAATGAGGAGCTTCAATGGATGGTTAGAGCAACAAGAGGCAAAGATTTGGCAGCGAAACTTCTCAAAGTATCTTTCCTAGCGACTGTATATTGCACTTGGATGGAGCGCAATCATAGGCTGTTTCAAAACAATCCAACTGACATTCAGATTATTTTGGCGAAGGTGCGGAAAAATATAAGAGGTAGAGCTTCGCTATACCAAAAAATCAAACCTTCACAAGCTAACTTTGTTTTAGCTACTTTATGGAGACTTCCTACCTCAATTTTCTCGAATTATTAGTATTAGTTGTAATGTCGGGGAATGCCCCTTAGCTACTGTACATCATCTGTTATATACTACTTACATTTTACACCAAAAAAAAAAAGAGATAGCCAAAACATATTTCACAACAGGCCAAGCAAAATGCGTCAATCAAATTGATTTTTACGGTCACTTACATGTACTCTTAGAAAATCTAACGAGCAAAGAATGATTGCAATTGAACATGGGTTACCTGAAAACACATATTATGGGTGCCCCCAGCGCTCATGGTAGCATTGAATAGGCATGCTCTCTAGGCATCAAAAGGTCTTCAATTTTTTTTTGGTAGAAATCTTCAAAATTTAATGTGTTGCATATGTAGATTGTAGCTGTACATACCCAACTATATCAAATTCGTGGCAATTAATGGCATTTGATAGTGATAAACCTTGTAATCACTAAGTATGCGGACCCGAAATTTTCACGTTGACTTCCCATGTTTCTTATCTTTATGTTAAACTTGCTCGTGACAGCAACTGTCACAAAGTTTATCCACATCTCAGACGTGATTCACCGCTTGTACCTTGAGTTGTTGGCACAAAAATGCACCACATCACACTATCAACCTGTGCAAGATCATCCACACTGCAACGAGGGATTCGAGAGAATTACTTCTTCTAAACCACCTCCGGTCCAAGAGGCTATGACCTCACTCGCGCTCTACAGTGGTGATCACTAACGAAGCTAAAATGACTTGAAAAAACGCGAGCACCAATGTCACTGACGAAGCACTTTAATCTCAACTCTCTGGATTTCCAGAGGTGCACAAGGAAGAAAGTACCTCGGCATGACAGGCGAAAGTGGCGACCCGGAGGAGGGAGCGACCGTCAAAAAGGGTAGACAATCACAATGATAATCAGTAGTTTTACATATTAATTATAGTATACTTCCCTAGAATAATGGCGATGAAGAAACGGCAGAGAGATTTTTATTACATGTATGGAAAAAGAAGCTAAGTACAACCACGAAAATGAATTTCCGAAGCACCTCAATCATGGCATTGAACCCTGAAAGCGAGTCACCTGATCTCGACGAAACAGAGAAGCTGTCAGAGCCCGCCACTCTCGACAATGCACATTTACCCTTTTCGGATGGATTTGGGAGGGCCGTTATCAATATGCAGAAGGGAAAAAATGCAATCATCTCAAAGGGGTAACCTGAAAATACAGGCGATATGATAGTGTGAGTCGTACGAACGAATCAAGTACATGCAAAGGAACACCACCTGTGTTGCCAAGATCACTCATCGGATATGCCTCCCTTTCTAGGTCTCGTGCGAGTTTGGGGTGGTAGGTCTCTTGCCTCGAGCTTTCTTATATAGGATGAGTCAAAGCTCGAGTGCTCACAACATTGTGTCACCAGAATGTGCTCATCCGATGACACCCTGAAACTGATGGGATAAATTTGAAGGTGAACCACTCACAGTTCACACAACTCAAGAGAAGGAGACAAAGAAGCTTTTATCGGTACCACCTTATCGGTTTCATCTTATCTTTATCAGTTTCACCTTATATCCCATATCTCACACAATTACAAGACTTGCCTTTATATAGGCTTGTACATGACTCTTGGACTAACTCTTAAATGACTCATAAATGTACTCTACCATTCTAAGGAGATAGGTTCCTGGGAATTTACACAACATTAACTAGATCTAGAAACACGAAGAGTCAAGACATAGAAATATGAACAGACCCTTTGAAAATAATGCTACAATAAAGACTCTATTTAACTTTTGTACCAAACAGTCATCGACATCAATTATGGAATATCAGCAACGAGGTAACTGATAATATTGGCAATGCGGCAATTCATCAATAGTCTCGACGTTTATGAGTTTGGTTTAATTTCTAACACTCCCCCTTAAATCAAATTCTCTTCCATCAATCATGTAGCATCCCAGGCTCACCCCTTTCAAGATTTATCTTCTAATCCTCATTAGCCATCAGATTATTCGCAAGTGGAAGATGCTTCTTTTTAAAGAGGTCAACATTTATAACATAAATGCGGCATAGCAGCATAGAATTGTATAATTGTTAGGACACGTGAATTCGGAAAATATCAACCATAACATATAATACTGCGGGTGATACAAGGTGAGTTCAAGAAATGTGAGAAACAACATATCTATTCCAACCCTACTAATCTACTTTGACCCACCAAAATTTAATAAAAAAACTAGCGGCTATCATCCATGCTTCCACGACTCCACCCCAAAAACAAACAGTCGTGCCTTCTCCAAAAACTGCTTCCTACTCCTCCTCTCGGTGCTATCTTCAAAGGATTCCGCCGCTCGCATCACCATCATTCCCATCCGACCCATGGTATGGAAGGGCCCTACCAATCGTCCCCCGTGGAGGGCATAAACCCCGACGAAGCCCAAAAGAATAAGCCCCCCTGGGAACCCAACATCCATGGTCAGAATAGAAATGCATTTTATGAAAACAATTCCAGGGAATTCCGAGACCACGAAGGCAAATAGACGGCTCTCAAAATCAACCAGCACCCCATAGCTTATTGAGGGGGAGGCAGGTAGGATCGGCATAACTACTAATATGAAAAAAAGGTCATCAACAAACAGTGAGCGAAAACTCAGCCAAGTAAACACTATCATGCCATACTAAACGGATAATGACAGGCATTTCAATCGAGTCAAATAGGTAGATAGATGAACCAATTTACAACCAACCATAGTATATAAGACTCCCTTTTTATTTGGGCATAACCCACCAGACAAGATTTGCAATCGACTAACAGCCATTCACACAAATTCTCAATGCATGCATTATGTGATCACAAGTAGTTTTAATTCGCATTGATTTAGTAACTCAAGCTACAACATCCTCCGGGGAACCCAGTTACCCCCCGGGCATCTTGCACTTACCACAACGTCGCGAGGACATCTAGGGAACCGTATTACACCCCTAGGCATCCGAGGGAACCCCGTTACCCCCTCAGGCATCTCGCACTTACCACAGCGTCGCGAGGACATCTAGGGAACTGTGTTACACCCTTAGGCATCCGAGGGAACCCAGTTACCCCCTCAGGCATCCCAACTCCGAGGCATCGTCGTCATGGGGACCGACGGAACAACCACACTTACAATTCCACACCCTTCGGCATATAAAGTACAGAAATTTATAAACGTAATTTACAAAATCTAACACAAAAGAAACATCTCATTAGAAGGTCCACAGCGTGTACATTACATTTCCCAAAGACACCCAATCGAAATTATGATGTCTCAAATCAGAATCAATAAAACCTGGAATTTAGGCAATACAGGACAGTTTTGTAGACCCTGGGAAATAAATCTCAAAAACATGGCAAATGAGTTCCAAAAATTCCAAAATTTTAATATGATATTAACAAGACCCTTAAAATATATTTTTCATGAAGAACAAAATCCCAAAATCCTCCTGGAAAGGGCACTTTTGAGGGCACGAAAACAGACTACTACGGGTTCGCTGAAATAGCAAAACGGAACCCAAAAGAGTTCTCATTTCACAAACCAAAAATCTTCAAACACTTCGAAATGTTTATATGTTATAAACAAGAGAGTTATGAACAAATTTTGTGAAGAAACCGTGGCCAAATTCGAAGTGGATATTTTTATAAAAAATCGAGAAAGACCATAGGTCGCTGTCTCCACCAAAAACGCAGTTCTGATCAGGTAAAAGATTGGTCCTTCGTAATATCCATTTGTGCTCAGAAAAATTTGAAATTTAAGTATGTTGTAGATCAAGATATTCTGAACAATTTTCAAGAAGAACATTTAGCCAAATTTTGTCCACAACAGAAGCTATAAAAATAGAGAACAATGGTTGTCCAGAGAAGCCAGTTTCTGAAACCCGAAATAAACATCAAGAAATGGTTTCTCATAGAAGATCTGCTACCTTCCAGCCACGAATTCACTATTCTAGGGACTCAAATCAACATGCATGGCCTGTTCTAAACTAGTATGACACCCTAAACCCACCAAGGTTCGTTATGATGTATCAATCCTTTAAGAAGAGCCGTTGCAACTACTCGGACTCGCCTAACACCAACTCAGATCAGTTCAACAGCTTACCCGAGACCCAACCTTCATGCAACCATTACCGAGGCTAGTATAAGGTGATAGAGAATACTTGCCGGTGAGAGGAAATGGCTGAGATGGCCGAGGCGAGGCTGCTGGGTTTGGTGCGGAAATGAGGCGCGGGGCGACTTCCGGTTGCTGCTGCTGGTCGAGGGCGGAGTAGAGGAACAACAGCTCTTGGGCAGCGAACATGCGTCTCCCAGGCGGACAGAGAGAGAGACCAGAGAGTGAGAGTGAGCTCGGCGAGAGGGTGGGAGTGAGCTGAGTGAGAACTGAGAGAGTGAGAGCTGAGGGAGTGAGCTGGTGTGGGAGAAAATGGGCTGGAAATGAGTGAGATGAGGGGAAAAAGGATTTTATGAAGTTTGTTCAGCTCCCTTACATGCATGGGCATGCAAGGGTGCCAAGTGGCACCTCTCTCCTGTCAAGTGCAGGGGGGAAAAGAAGACAAGGAAGAAAAGACAATGAAAAGAAGAGGAAGGGGCGGCTGCAGATGCATGGGATTTCCGGCGGGAAAAAGGGGAAGGAAAAAGAAAAAGGGAAGAAAAGGAAAGGAAAAGAGAAAAAGAGGAAAAGAAGGGGTTGTTCATGAGCAAGGGGAAAAATAACGGCGATGGGTTTCACACGGAGTCGGGCTTTGCGGACGACACGACGTCGATTTATTCGGCTCAATGATAACGATCTCTAGAATCCGAATTCGCGATTCCAAAAGCGATAATGGCGACGCTAACTTCCAATTTCATTTTTCTAATTCTGTTGACGAGCGCCCTAATCCATTAGGGTCCTTTAATCTTTGGCCATGAAAATTTGGGATGCCACAAATCATTCCAAGCAAACTCTTGAACTTCTGAAAAGCATCGATCTTTAGAGGTTTCGTGAAAATATCTACAACTTGATCTCCGGTCTTCACATGTGACACTTCAATTTCCTTCTCATTCACTTGTTCTCAAATAAAGTGATATCGAACATCAATATGTTTGCTTCATTCATGAAAAAATGGATTTTTGCCAAAGCAATAGCAGAAACGTTATCGACAAAAATTTCTGTCAATTTCAACTGCTCCATATGAATTTCTTTGAGAAGTTTTCTCAACCACATTGCATGACAAACACATAAAGATGCCGCTACATATTCAGCTTCACATGTCTAAAGAGTAACACTGGATTGCTTTTTTGATGACCACGTGAAAGTGGTGTCACATAAGAAAAACACAAAACCTGTAGTGCTTTTTCGATCATCAATATCTACACCATAATCACTATGTAAATAACCTCTAAGCTGAAAGGATACATACCGATAGTAGTGTAAGCCATGAGATACAATACCTTTGATGTATCGAAGTATCCTCTTTGCCGCTTTAAGATGAGATGATTTTGGTTTCTTCATGTATCGACTCACAATTCCAACAATATACATGATATCCGGTCTCTTACATGTCAGATATCTCAAGCTTCCAATCAAGCTTCTAAAGTACGTTGGATCAACATTGACACCTTCATCAAACTTTGACAACTTGGTTCTGTATTCCATTGGTGTATTGACCGGTCTACAATTTTTCATGTTGAATTTTCAAGGATATTTTCTACATATCCTTTTTGGGAAATAAAAATCCCACCTGCACTTTGCTTCACTTCGATGCCAAGAAAATAATTCATGAGACCGTTATCGGTCATCTCAAATTCCTTCATTATCGATGCCTTAAAAGCATTGATCGTTGCTGAATTATTTCCTGTAAAAATAAGGTCATCGACATATAAACAAGCCAATAGAACATCACCTTTTTCTTGCTTCAAATAAAGTGCATGCTCGTATGGACATTGAGAGAAGCCATTTGCTTTGAAATAGGCATTAATTCTAGAATTCCACACTCTTGGTGCTTGTTTAAGCCTATATATAGTTGTATTCAACCTCAACACTTCGTCTTCATGACCTTTCACAATAAACCCCTCGGGTGCTTGACATAAATTTCTTCATCAAAGATGTCATTTAAAAATGCTGATTTGACATCCATTTGATAAATCTGCCAACGATTTTGAGCTGCAATAGAAAGGATTAATCTAATCGTTTCCATGTGAATAACGGGGCAAAAACCTCATCATAGTCGATTCTAGCCTTTTGTTTGTACCCCTTCACGACTAACCTAACCTTGTACCTTGTCACTTCTCCTTTCTCGTTCTTTTTGGCCTTGTACACCCATTTCACACCAATCGGTTTCTTGTCCCTCAGAAGATCAACAACGTCCCATGTTTGATTCTTCTTGATGGCTTTAATTTCTTCATTCATGGCTTTTCTCTATTTTTCTTCTTTGGTAGCATCATCATAGACATGTGGTTCAAAATATGCAAGAAGGCATATAAGGTGAAGCTCATTGGTAGCTTCATAAATTTCAGACAATCTCCTCAGTCTTGGCACTAGTGGTTCATCGACACCATTTGAAGAGGTTGATGGTGATGAACTTGAAGAAGATATCGGAGAAGAAGGTGAAAAGCGATCCTTCAACTCCATTTGGCTTGAATCATCATGAGCATTTGCTTTGTCTTCAGGATTGTCTTGTCACATGCCTTCTTCATCGAACTTGACATCTCTACTTATATACACTTTTAAAGTGTTAGGATCAAATAATTGATAAGCTTTGGATGAGGTATCATACTTGATGAAAATGAGCTTTTTGCTCTTGTCTTCCAACTTCGATCTTTTTGGGTCTGGGATATGAGCATAGGCAATGCTCCCGAAAATTCTCAAGTGAAAAACACTTGGTGTCCTTCCTCTCCATGTCTCTTGTGGAGTTACACCTTCAAGTCCATATGTAACACATCTATTTTGTAGATAGACAACATACATAATAGCTTCACCCTAAAGTTCCTTCAGCAAATTCTTGCTTTTCAACATGCTACAAACCATATCAAGAATGGTTCTATTTTTTTGTTCAGCCACGCCATTTGTTGATGAGGATATGGAGCCGTCAAGAATCGTCGAATACCATGATCCTCATAGAATTTATTGAATATGGCTGAAGTGAATTCTCCTCCAGGATCAGTCCTTATGGCTTTGACAAAATAGCCATTCTCTTTTTCAACTAAGCTCTTGAATTATTTGAAAGTATCAAACAATTCCGATTTTTCTTTCAAGAAATACACCCAAGTTTTTTGAGTAAAATCATCAATAAAAGTAACAAAATATCGATAATTACCATATGTTTGAGGAGTGATTGGACCGCACACATCAGAATGAATCAACTCAAGTGGCTTCTTTGCATGATAAGTGTCACGACCTAAAATTTCTTTCAGGCTAATATATTATTAAGACTAAGCTTAACTCGGGCCCTCCCAAGCCTTACCAATTCGCAACTTAGGGTTTGAATTTTTAACATGCAAAAGTTTTCATGCTTGGAGTCGCCACTAATCTATTTGTGGTAGGTCGATTAGAAACCTAAATAAAACATAGGGAGATATGCTTTATTTCTACGAATCAGAGATTCTAAGCTCGAGGACTTGGTTACGCTAGATCTAGTGTAACGCCCTTTCGGTACCTTTTCTTAAAAAAAAATATTTATACATGCAGTCTGGATCCATTTTAACTTAGTCACTAGCATGTGAGGTGATCATACGGGTGCGCAAACCACCAAAGTAATACCCAATAATCAAAACTTTAAATAAATTGCAAGATTGGGAGAATTACTTACCTCGAAGCAACGTAAGCATCTGTATTGTTAGCTAGAAAATCACATTAACAATCATAATATGATTTCTAATTAACAAGCAGTTCACTCAATATTTTTAGGATTTTCACTTATTTAAATGAAAACTAACCTATATGTAATGACGTGCAAAAGTTAACATGCAATTAATGCAGCCTAACATGCAAACTATATGACACGTGACAATATGACCTATTTCTAATGACGGGCAAATGATTTATTTTTGGTATTTTTATGAAATTCGGAATTAAAAATGCCAATTATCTAAGCATGCAATTTTAAACTAAAGAAAGCAAATTAACCTATTCTAGAACACTCTTTTTGGTATTTTTTTTACCGAAATTCGAAATTAAAATCAACCCGAAATGAACTATCAAGGTTAGAATAATATCTAATTAAGTTAGGAAACAAATTACCCTAATCCTAATTTAAATTAGAAATTATCTTATCTTTCTAGAAAATCTTGGTTGTCCTATTCTATTAAAAAAAGTTATTTAGATATATTCTAAACATGCAACATTATCTTCTAAGAAATCAATTCAAATTGCATCTAATCTTTTTGGCTTTTCTTTTAAAGAAACAAAATCAAATAAGAGATAAACACCACCATCAAATCAATATCCACACAATCCGCAAAATTTTTCTTATCAAATTTAAATGAGGCGAAGAAATCAAATTAACGGTCATATCTATAGGGTTATAGATATCGACAGAAAGTTAATTGGTCAAATTTGGAAAGCAAATAAAATATATTATCGTGTCCAAGTGATTATGGACAAGATAAAGATTTTCCGTATCGTCTCGTATCGTACCTTAGGGATAAGGTCGGATAGTCGTCCAGATACGTTGCTAAATTAGACAAAATTCCTAATTTTAAGTGTTTCAAATATTGCGGATATCGCAAATATTAACCTAAGATTTAGCAATCCACCAAAGAATATCCACGAAATATTCAAACACCGAAAACTTAGGAAATTAAATATTTTGGAAAATATTCGGATAATGACCTTACCTAATTTGCGAATGTCTTCCAAATTTGAACTCGACTCGGGATCGGGTTTGCGGATCACGGCGACGGCGTTTCACGACCGGGGCTCGGCGGTATGGTCGTGGGCTCCTCGATGTGATTTGCGTGGCCAAGGCTGGCGGTGTAGCTTGAAATATATTGATAATGATGCCCTCTCGGTGAATCCAAGTCAACAATCGGACCCCTCTTTGAAACTTCACTGAATTTGGCCTTGTGATTCACCCAACAAACCTGTTGGACTTGTCATCGCTTAAGTGGCGAATAGCTTTCTTCTAATTAAGCACTACGCCAAGGGTCGCGAAGGAAAGCTAGATAGGGTGCTCGTGGAATCCACGGGAAATTACTGGCCGCTCCGGGAACCTCTTGAAAACTTTGGTTTTCTGATCAATACGGCGAATGACTCGGACTAGGAAACTAGCGAAACAGCAGATCGTCTTAGGGTGGTGCTACGGCTCTGGATCAAGCGTGGTTCGTTGCAGGGGCAGCGATGGTTCATCGGGTCAGGTAGTACGGCATGGACCGTCACAGTGCAGCTCACGTACTCATCATTCGCGGTGCAACAACTCTGAGTCGTGTTGCAGCTGGGCTTCTCAGTGGTCAACGCAATGCAGGGCAAAGCAGGGGCGGTAGCAACTCGCCTGGGCAGGATGACAACGCTACGGGGACACTGCAGGACAACGCCTGGTTACTGGATTGATCACCGATGCTGCTGGTTGCCTCGCCTGACCTGCTGGACAGATGGTGGCGATGGAGACTCTGGTGATAGTTCGTTGGGTGCTGCAACAGCGGGGTTGTTGCGGGGCGGAGATGACGGGAGCTGCCATAGTGTCGTCGAGATGGAGGCCGTGCGGAGAGAGCCCTTGGCTTCAACGCTGCTCTGTCGTTGGCCTCTATACTGTCGTGTGACCTCTTTTCCCAAAGTGAAACTCTTTTTCTGGACTGCTCGTGTATATTGCCCTCTTCCTTCTTCTGTGTAAAATACCTCAATTTATAATCTCTGCTCACCGACTCCTTGCTGGATATTTTCCTTCAATCAAATATTCTCATTGATATTAACTGATTCTTCCCTAGTCCACTTTCCTCAAGATCCACCGCTTCTTTATTCTTTTCCTTTTGTTTCTATCGATATTTCCTCTTTGTTGGCCGAAGTGTATACACCAATATATGCTCATGATCAGAATAATATTCCCGTCTCCCGCACACAAGCTTGGTGATTGCTCAAGCTTCCAAAGTTTTGGTAACTTAGTAGCTTAGTTGATTTTTCTAAATTGAGCGCTGCACGTGTAATTTGGCCAACATGTGCGAAGCGCGAGGCAATTTTCAGCCATGGGCTTGGTTCAATCAATTCAATTAAGCTAGAAACCATTCGCTCGGGTCTATCTGCCGTCGGTCCGATAGATATGCGAACTATATGGGCCAATTAACTATTAATGAAATGCTCCTAATATCTATATGCAATGCCATCTAATTATAGTTTTTGTTTAGGGGTTAAAAAAAATCTATCCCTACTTTTCTATGCAATTGTTCCTAAATGACTAGTAAAAATTTAGGTATCAACAGCTGCCCCTCTTTGAAGGTGAGCTTAAAGAGGTTGCATTCAAAGACTAAACGATATCTAAATTTTGACCATGCAATGAATGTTATTTTTAGCGGGAGTATTAATCCCATTTTGGTATGCAATATGTCATAATGGATGCTGGCGTAAAATAAGAAACATACCTGGAATTACTTACCTAACTTGAGTGGTGCAGTAATTTGAGGCATTGCCATGATTCTTGAGATTGTTTGGCAACTGTTTAGACTTTATCCCAAAGGTATTGCCTAATGAACGCTGATGAACGCTGGTGACCTGCAATTCAGTCAAGACACGCGAAGAAAGCTCGATGTATCCAGTTATCATCTGGGGTTCTCTAGAGAAAATTTTATCAAAATGGAAAATGTTCTGACCTTTACAAACTACCTATACATCGCCATAGGTATTTGTAAAGATTTGGCCGCTATACCTAATTATCATCGTAGATGCGACACGGGGAAACTTTCAGTGATCATGAGGATATTCCGACCTTTACGAGATACCTATACATTGCCATAGATATTTGTAAAGATTTGGCCGCTTCACCTATACCTTCCTCATAGGTGAGCCACGGGGGAATATTTGGGATTGAGATAACATTCCGACCTTTACGAGGTACTTATACATCACCATAGGCATTTGTAAATATTTTGCCGCTACGCCTATACCTTTCCTCATAGGCATGTCATGGGGAAATCCTCTGAGATTAGAAGAATATTCCGATCTTCATGAAATACATATACCTTCCTCATACGTACTCATAAAGATTTGGCCGCTGCGCCTATACCTTTCCTCATAGACGTGTCACGGGGGAATCTTCTAAGATTGCGAGAATATTTCAACCTTTACGAGATACCTATACATCGCTATAGGCACTCGTAAAGATTTAGCCGCTGCACCTAGTTATCGTCGTAAGTGCTACACGGGGGAATCTTCTCGAGATTGTGTGAAAATTGTGCCTAACAAAATATCTAGTTATCATCTAAGATATTTGAAAGGTCTTTAATGATAAATACCTGGATATTGTCGCAGGTACTTGGGTGAGATATCCGGATTTCTCCTCGGATACTCGGATGAGACACATGGATTTCTCCTCAGGCTCTCAGATGAGAAATATGGTGAGATATCCGGATTTCTCCTCGGATACTCGAATGAGATACTTGGATTTCTCCTCAAGCACTCGGATGAGAAATATATAGACGTCTGGACATTGTCGAAGATGCCGAGTGACTGCAACAAAACTGATTAGATATGGAGTCTGTCGATTGCTCGAACAGGTGAATGAATATCTGGATAAACACAGGCACCTGAAGGGGTAGAGACATACTTACCTGTTGATATCTCTGACTCTTGAGTGTGTGTCTCCTGCTAGACATGGTTATAGACAACAAGTAATATGCATTCATGGGCAATCAAGAATACATATACTCATGCACTATAAATTCAACTGGTTTTCATGCATGACGGTTTTGTCAAATTAGCATTACTAAATTTCACTAGGGAAAATCATGATAAGACAATCCGAACTCACAAATAGGTGTCTTGAAAATGTCAAATGAGGGACTTTCGGTCTGAAAGGGCTTTCACTCACTCTCATCAAAAAGTGGCTAATTTACGAAAATCACTCTATCTCACCATCATCATGTTGACATGGGTCCGAGTATTTTCGCAAACGGTACAACCTTACCAATCCGAGAGGTCTTTGCTAGGACCATAACGTGGGCTTGGTCAATGGCTTAGCAAAAGGGGACTTTTTGAGTCGAGGTTATTGAAAGAAAATACTCCGCAATTATCTCCGGGTTTACAAGTCAAGAACCCTGCAAAATGAGATAGAAATGGACTTGCTCGCACTTTTTCGAGCTAAGCTTATAAACATCCGAATCTTACGTTTGTTCAAGTGCTATAATCTAAAGAGACTTTGTAAATGACGTAACGTAGGCTAGGCTCATGGGTTGATAAAATGAATGGATCATTAGGCTCAAAATGTGTATAATTAGGGTGAATAAGTTGGTGATCATCTCGGCATTGTCACCAGTCTTATTTTTCATCCTCGGGAATTGTCTTTTCAGCGAATGCTTCATTGGGTTTGAATTCACCACTTGATTCCTTTGAGACTTGTAAGACCACTGCTCCACTGGAATTCATGACTTTGACATGTCGTATCTTGACATTTTTTCTCTAAAGTTCTCCCTTTTTTTCGACTTTCTTTTCTCTTTTTTTTTTCTTATTTTCTTTTTTTTTGGGCATTGGCCTTGCTTTTACCAGGCACACTGCTTTTTCATGCCCCCTAGTTCTTTTTTTTTTTGACTTTTGACACACACCGTCTATAATGCATATATTGGCTAGCCACATTTTGGCTTGTTTTGACCGAATGACTAATATTTGGACTTTCAGGGTCTTCGTCTTCTATCGGCGCTCCAGATATGCTGAGTGGACAGTGATGGCTTTTACCTTACCTCAGTGTGGGGGATGATCACCAATTGGGTTTAAGAAACGAATTTGCAGGCTCAAATAGGCTTAGCAAAGGATAAAGTGTGTATAGAATAGAGAAAGAAATGCTCTTCGTCATCTTAAGGCACTTGAACTTCATGTGAATTCTTCTGAAAAAGCAACACTCGAAGATTGATGCAAGTGAGAGCAAGAAAATCTCTATTGATTTTTCACCTTATAATGCTGACTTACCTCCAGTTTGCCCCGATGTGGGGTGGTTCTTGACAGGGATAATTCGGAAGGATTTCTCCAAGCGTTTAGGCTCAAAGTGGCGAAACAATGGATAACCTGTAGTGTTTGGGATAGAGAAATGAATTGCCTTTCGTCACTTCGGTTGCCGTACTTTTGCAAGATAACTCTTTACCTTGCAGATATGAATTTTTTCTTTTTTTTTACTCAACTCAATGGGGATTAGTGCATGGGACTGTGTATAGGATAAAGCTTGCCTTTCATCATCCCGATGTACCCCATTCAACACATTCAATTCATTCCACATGAGTTATCAGATTGTCCAAATAGATTCCCCTTTTGAAATTGATGATGTAGACTAACAAAATGATCAAGCAAAATTTAAAGCCAAGGCACACATTCCATCTTCAAATTGATTGAAACCATTTATTTATAAGCGAAATGCTTGTGACTCAGAGTATAAAACCAAACATTTGAAAACTTTTGCTGCAAAAGATCCTATCAGGGATAATACATCTTCAAAGCATTAGAATTAATAGGAATAGAATACTCATGACCTTCCATTTCTGCCGAGAATCAGGGCACCTTTGGGGAGCACCTTTTTAACCACGTATAGACCGATATAGTTTGGAGCCTTTACTCATGCAGCAACTAAATTGGAGTTTCGTCTCACTCTCAGGGGGATTTGCCCCTCTCTTCGCTTCTCTGGGTTCCTCCGCATCATCCAAGTGACAGTTTGGTTTGACGTGAAAACTTTGAACCTTTCATATCATTCAAGGCTACGCAACACTTCCGAGGAACCCTCAAAATCATCGGGATCATCAAGATTATCGTCGACTGAATATAATGCACCAGATTTGACCGTTCCCATACCCTCGCGTGTCACAACATTGCTCCTGAAACATAAAGTAAAGGATTCAGAAGGGCAAACAGGGCTAAACATTGCATTTTTTTTTAAAAATTTCTCTTTTTTTGACTTTTTTTTTAAAATTTTTTTCAAAAAAGTTTTAACACGAGGAAGCATGAAGAAGCCCAGGCCTCAGAATTCTCCTTGAACTATGTTTTTCTTTTATTGGTTGGATATCATCACTGGGCTAGTTTGGTATACCTCAACACACCCTCAAAATGAAAATAACTTGTAATTTCATTCAATAGAGTCAAATGAATTACATTTATTGGAATGGAAAATGCAAGCAAACAAGTCCTAAGCATAATTGAAAGTTCAGAAAACTAAAAATCCTAGAAAACAAATGAAATTCTAGAAAGCAAGAAATACTCCCATGTAAGGGAGGAGTAACACAATCAAAGATGCCCCTATTTAAATAGGGAAATCAAGGTGCTTGGGACAATGAATCACTTGTGCTTGGGTTCTTCACCCTCCTTGGTCTTGTGTAGCGAGCCCTCCAAGTCAAATATTCTCCCTTCCAAATATGTTACCAGTCTCTCCATCGCGGTGTCAAACTCTGCTACTTCAGGGAAACTAGACCATTCAAGGACCATTTTGTCTTTTTCCTTCGAGTCGAAATTCCCTATCGAAGATGAGGCATCCATGTCATCACGGTGCTTCTGCTTGATGAGATAGGCCATAGTAGCACGCAACTCATCAACTTGATTTTGGAGGCTTGCAATTCGCTTGTTCATGTCATTAGCAACACGGTTCAACACTTCATTTTGATCGGTTGTTTTTGCTCGTGGCCACGTATGAATGATTGAGGGTCGGCGATCCATAATCACCTAGCTCGAGTATCAACTTCCTCACAGTGGTGGCTCGCAGCTAGGGGTGTCTCTGCTTGGCGGCTAGCAGACGTATGGCGCTCCGAAAAACAAAGACACGGACGGCGTTTATGCAGAGAAGCCATAGTCGTTGCGAGAACGGCAAGTGGTGGATAGAGCTGCGATTTGTGTTGGGCGGTGAGCTCACGGTGGCGGAGGAGCAACAACGAAGGAACTTGGCGAGATTGCCCCTTGGCGAGGCTTGAGCGATGGACCGATAACTGTGGATGATCCGTAGTTACTTGATTAAAGAGAAATGAACCAAATAAGCACATGGTCGAGACAAGGTTGGTTCATGATACACTTTCTAGTCTTTTTCATTCTTCATTTATTCATAAAAATACTCGTATATGAATGAGACTTTATGAAAAGTGATCTAGGCAAAGAAATGTAAATAACGCCCTAGACACAACCTAGGAAATAGAAGCACCAAAATCCCTAATCATAAAACAAAAATTGAGACTCCCTAGAAACTATGAACTGAAAACAAATTCTCTAAAGCCCTTTTTTTTTAAAAGAAAGACGACGGCAAACTTCTTTGGAAAATAATTACCTATGAAACACCTAGTAAAATAAAGACATAGATCGAAAATAACTTCTTCAAAAAAGCCTTCTTTCTTCTTTTTTTATTTTTATTTTCAAAGGACTCAATAATTATTACTTTTAAATTAAAAACTGACCTAGACCTATCATGGACCGACCCGAGAAATGCAATAACTAAATAAATTGCAAAAATGAGAGTTCAGAAGACTTACTTCACCCAGTATGACCATGGCAACCAGATAGACATACGCATGCTACGTGGCTCGATTTCTACTCTAGAAGGCTTAACAAAGTGGAGCCACGAGAATGATCGGACTAGCCACGGGCATGCGGACTAAGTCGGGTCCTCGTGACTCCGGCATCATCAAAAAGCCGACCCATGTCGCGGGCATGCAGACTGGGGTGGTAATCTCTTTGACACCAAGAAAGAAATATCGGGATTGAGATGGGAAACTCGTACTGCGGGCGGACGATCGGAGTGATATCCATTTTAATACCATCCTATGTGATCCTATGTGGCCCAGGTCCGGCGACAGGTTGTGTGTGCTAGAGTGTAGTGAAAATGCATAGGCATGCACAATGGATCATATGCAAACATCGCTTCAATATCAAAATTAAAGCATCCAATCTCAACACCTCCCTGTAAGAAAATGGTTAACAAACACTCCACCCCTTATAACTCCCATTCTGCAAAAACATTTAACACCTTAAAATGTTAGGGACGTACTTGGGATCCTCGCTGCCAAACAAAAATATTTTTTTTTTCAAAAAAGAGAAAATTCGGCCTAAGTCCACTACGAGTTTTAACTCTAGTCTCCAACGGAGTCGCCAAGCTGTCACGACCTAAAATTTCTCTCAGGCTAATGGATTATTAAGACTAAGTTTAACTCGGGCCCTCCCAAGCCCTACCAATTCGCAACTTAGGGTTTAAGTTTTTAACATGTAAAAGTTTTCATGCTTGGAGTCGCCACTAATCTATTTGTGGTAGGTCGATTAGAAATCTAAATAAAACATAGGGAGATATGCTTTATTTCTATGAATCAGAGATTCTAAGCTCGGGGACTTGGTTACGCTAGATCTAGTGTAACGCCCTTTCAGTACCTTTTCTTTAAAAAAAATATTTATACATGCAGTCTGGATCCATTTTAACTTAGTCACTAGCATGTGAGGTGATCATACGGGTGCGCAAACCACCAAAGTAACACCCAATAATCAAAACATTAAATAAATTGCAAGATTGGGAGAATTACTTATCTCGAAGCAACGTAAGCATCTGCATTGTTAGCTAGAAAATCACATTAACAATCATAATATGATTTCTAATTAACAAGCAGTTCACTCAATATTTTTAGGATTTTCACTTATTTAAATGAAAACTAACCTATATGTAATGACGTGCAAAAATTAACATACGATTAATACAGCCTAACATGCAAACTATATGACACGTGACAATATGACCTATTTCTAATGACAGGCAAATGATTTATTTTTGGTATTTTTATGAAATTCGGAATTAAAAATGCCAATTATCTAAGCATGCAATTTTAAACTAAAGAAAGCAAATTAACCTATTCTAGAACACTCTTTTTGGTATTTTTATTTTACCGAAATTCGAAATTAAAATCAACTCGAAATGAACTATCAAGGTTAGAATAATATCTAATTAAACTAGGCAACAAATTACCCTAATCCTAATTTAAATTAGAAATTATCTTATCTTTCTAGAAAATCTTGGTTGTCCTATTCTATTAAAAAAAAGTTATCTAGATATATTCTAAACATGCAACATTATCTTCTAAGAAATCAATTCAAATTGCATCTAATCTTTTTGGCTTTTCTTTTAAAGAAACAAAATCAAATAAGAGATAAACACCACCATCAAATCAATATCCACACAATCCGCAAAATTTTTCTTATCAAATTTAAATGAGGCAAAGAAATCAAATTAACGGTCATATCTATAGGGCTATAGATATCGACGAAAAGTTGATTGGTCAAATTTGGAAAGCAAATAAAATCTATTATCGTATCCAAGTGATTATGGACAAGATAACGATTTTCCGTATCGCCGCGTATCGTACCTTAGGGATAAGGTCGGATAGTCATCCAGATACGTTGCTAAATTAGACAAAATTCCTAATTTTAAGTGTTTCAAATATTGCGGATATCGCAAATATTAACCTAAGATTTAGCAATCCACCAAAGAATATCCACGAAATATTCAAACACCGAAAACTTAGGAAATTAAATATTTAGGAAAATATTCGGATAATGACCTTACCTAATTTGCGAATGTCTTCCAAATTTGAACTCGACTCAGGATCGGGTTTGCGGATCACGGCGACGGCATTTCACGACCGGGGCTCGGCGGTATGGTCGTGGGCTCCTCGATGTGATTTGCGTGGCCAAGGCTGGCGGTGTAGCTTGAAATATATTGATAATGATGCCCTCTCGGTGAATCCAAGTCAACAATCGAACCCCTCTTTGAAACTTCACTGAATTTGGCCTTGTGATTCACCCAACAAACCTGTTGGACTTGTCATCGCTTAAGTGGCGAATAGCTTTCTTCTAATTAAGCACTACGACAAGGGTCGCAAAGGAAAGCTAGATAGGGTGCTGGTGGAATCCACGGGAAATTACTGGCCGCTCCGGGAACCTCTTGAAAACTTTGGTTTTCTGATCAATACGGCGAATGACTCGGACTAGGAAACTAGCGAAACAGCAGATCGTCTTAGGGTGGTGCGACCGCGCTGGATCAAGCGTGGTTCGTTGCAGGGGCAGCGATGGTTCATCGGGTCAGGAAGTACGGCATGGACCGTCACAGTGCAGCTCACGTACTCATCATTCGCGGTGCAACAACTCTGAGTCGTATTGCAGCTGGGCTTCTCAGCGGTCAACACAATGCAGGGCAAAGCAGGGGCGGTAGCAACTCGCCTGGGCAGGATGACAACGCTACGGGGACACTGCAGGACAACGCTTGGTTACTGGACTGATCGCCGATGCTGCTGGTTGCGTCGCCTGACCTGCTGGACAGATGGTGGCGATGGAGACTCTGGTGATAGTTCGTTGGGTGCTGCAACGGTGGGGTTGTTGCGGGGCGGCGATGATGGGAGCTGCCGCAGTGTCGTCGAGATGGAGGCCGTACGGAGAGAGCCCTTGGCTTCAACATTGCTCTGTCGTTGGCCTCTATACTGTCGTGTGTCCTCTTTTCCCAAAGTGAAACTCTTTTTCTGGACTGCTCATGTATATTGCCCTCTTCCTTCTTCTGTGTAAAATACCTCAATTTATAATCTCTGCTCACCGACTCCTTGCTGGATATTTTCCTTCAATCAAATATTCTCATTGATATTAACCGATTCTTCCCTAGTCCACTTTCCTCAAGATCCACCGCTTCTTTATTCTTTTCCTTTTGTTTCTTTCGATATTTCCTCTTTGTTGGCCGAAGTGTATACACCAATATATGCTCATGATCAGAATAATATTCTCGTCTCCCGCACACAAGCTTGGTGATTGCTCAAGCTTCCAAAGTTTTGGTAACTTAGTAGCTTAGTTGATTTTTCTAAATTGAGCACTGCACGTGTAATTTGGCCAACATGTGCGAAGCGCGAGGCAATTTTCAGCCATGGGATTGGTTCAATCAATTCAATTAAGCTCGAAACTATTCGCTCGGGTCCATCTGCCGTCGTTCCGATAGATATGGGAACTATATGGGCCTAATTATCTATTAATGAAATGCTCCTAATATCTATATGCAATGCCATCTAATTATAGTTTTTGTTTAGGGGTTAAAAAAAATAAATCCCTAATTTTCTATGCAATTTTTCCTAAATGACTAGTTAAAATTTAGGTGTCAACAATAAGATGCTTCCTTTGGAAAGCTTGTTTTGGAGTGCTTCCCGATAACACATCCTTCACATAATTGATAGGGATGATTAATATGTGGTAAGCCATAAACCATCATCTTGCGGGAAAGCAAACTGAGTCTACCAAAATTGAGATAGCCGAACCTCAAATGCCACAACCACGAAAGATCATCCACACATGCCTTTAAGGATCGAGACATGTCATTCTTTATATTGAGTGTCACGCCCCAAATCCTACGACGCGCGAGCATCCCTGCAACGGTCGATTCGTGTGTGTGACGTCCTAGGACGCGTCACCGACCCAAACCCAACACAGAGATTTAAAGCACATGTGGAAGTAATTAAAATCACCCGTACATAGATGAACACATAACCAAGGGTAACCACCGAAATCAACACTTGAACTAATACTCGAAATCATATACAATATCCAAGTACAACCCGAACACCAAAAATCAAAAGCGATTCAAGGCCACTACTGACAAAAAGGGGTAAATGGCTCGGGTTCAGGCACTACGACTAGCCGGGGGCTCTTCCCAAGAACGCATCGGTACGCCTGTCATCCTTAAGGCCGGGGGTCTGAAAAAGTGGTTTTTAACAACTGTGAGAATAAATCTCAACGAGTAATGCCCTAAACCTAAACTAGGCTAACGTGCACCTCCTGACAAGTACCAAACAAATAGCACACAGTCCACACTGTATATGACTCAGGCCCTCGGCCCAAATCTAGAACTTACTTGACCCTGCAGGTTAGGCATTCAATAAATAATAATAATCCCGCCACAGAATTTAATCACGGTATATACACGCGCATCTCTATGTCACAACACGTGTTATGCATATGCTCATGCTCGCGCTCGCACTCATGCTCATGCCTCATCAATGCATTATCGCACACTTGCATATTAGCACTTTGCCATTTCTCAATTTTCTCCTCCGACCCGCGTTAAACACATCAGGCCCACACTTCGAGATCGATCTCTAGCCCGCAGGCTCATGACACACAGCCCGCGTAAAACGCATCAGGCCGGTCATCTTCCGGTAATCCGAGCATCGTCCCGCGTAACATGCCTCAGGACGGGTTCACTACCCCGCGTAACACGCATCAGGGCTTATTGTGATCACACATTCACAAACCTCAATTTTATCTGAACCCCGTGTTAGACGCATCAGGGCATTTTAGGTGATCATAATGCACATGTCATTCGGGCACACTTACAAATGGGCAAAAGTACACTACAAGTGCCATAACTTGTGTACGGCGTTCACTTTAGTGCCATAACTTTTTTTTGGATCACTTTAGTGCTAAAAATTTTGAAAAACGATCACTTAAGTGCTAAAAATTTTGAAAAACGATCACTTAAGTTCCAACTCCGGTGCCGTACACAATATTTCGCCGGAAATCTGACGTGGCATTTTTTTATTAATTTCTGAAGTTGACGTGGCTCGCCGGAGTCTCGCCGGAGATTGGCACTTAAGTGATCGTTTTTCAAAAAATTTAGCACTTAAATGATCGTTTTTAAAAAATTTTAGCACTTAAGTGATCGTTTTTCAAAACTTTTAGCACTAAAGTGATTCAAAAAAAAGTTATGACACTTAAGTGATCGTTTTTCCTCCGACTTGGCACCAAAGTAATCCGAAAAAAAAGTTATGGCACCAAAGTGAGCGCCGTACACAAGTTATGACACTTATAGTGTACTTTTGCCCTTACAAATGTACATGCCATGCCAATGCTCATGATACACAACCATGGCCTTATGGCCCATACTTGGGCACTCACAAATTTCGCAGTGAGCAATCAATTGCGCAACGCCACATGATCAATTTACCACACAATAAGCTCAATCCACACTTCAATATACCCAACCAATATACTAGCATGACCATGAAAGCAATTCAAGTCATTCTTGCACGGCACATAAATCACGCATAAAATTCGCACAATTTAATCAGCATGAATTCACGCACCCAAGGCCCACCAAGATACCCTATTCTTAGTCACACTCGGCACATGGCACTATATCACAGAATTGATCACAATCAAGTACAAATCAGCCACTTAATCAGCCAACCTAAACACTCCAGATAATTACACAATTAAACCTCGAATTGATCGCGTCTTGTCCAATTAAATCCCGATATGGTCAGCCTCCAAACAGATTAATCCGGGCCTATAAATATCCTCAAAATATTCCATTAGACTCTCCAAAATATCATCCAAATCCGCCACCACTAGACCAAATACTACGCGCACTATAATCCAGAATTGAGACCGATTCTAGTCGAACTCGGGCCGTTTCGATCCAATAATTTCCAGCCAATGAACAACGTCTCTCGGGCCATTAAACTTCAATAAAATGATCACGCTACACCACCAAATTAGCCACGACATCGGTCCTTAATAATTTCCACAATTTAACCCTTAATTTACCCTAATTTAACCCCTAAACTTGTCTAGAATGCAAATTATCCTAATTAGGATTTATGGTCAAACTCACCGGGTGTCCTAAGCTTCAAACCGAACCGAACACGTGGCGATGGCGGCTGGATAGCGGTGACCCTTCGTCGGAACAGTAACGGCGGCGGAGGTTCTGGCGAACGACGAGAGCTTGGACGGAGGGGCGGCTGGTCGCGGCGGTCGGGAGGGAGAGAGAGAGGAGTGGGGCGGCTGGGCAAGGCCGGGCGAGACGCTGGTGGCGGCGGAACAGCTCTGGCGACGGCGGTGGTGGAGTGAGGGAGGGAGAGAAAGACCGGGAGAGGGAAAGTGAGAGGGAGATGGGAGGAATGATGGCTGCAAGTGGCTGGGCAAGGTTGCCGGAGGCTAGTCGGTAGTGGACGGAGCGGCGGCGATAGTTGGGGCGGCGGCGGCAAAAACCCAGAAGAGGGGAGGGCTTCGGGGGAAAGAGAAAGAGGGGAGGAAAGGGGTTGCGCGGCAGTCGGGGGCGACACGGCGGCGCCTCAGGTGGCCGGACGACGGAGGACAGGTCGGCGATCGGCTGGGCGACGCCGGACCGCGACGGACGCCGCGGCGAGCTGCTGCTCGCATGCTGCGCGAACAGGGCCGGCGAGTAGCGGTCGCGGGCGTCAGGGCAGAGGCGGCGACCGAGCTTTCCGGCGGCGGTTACTGGCGAAGCGACGCGACGAGGGGCTGAGTGAAGGAAGAAGCAGAAGCAAGACCAGTCGGGCTTGGGAGGAAGAAGGAAGAGAAGAAGAAGAAAAAGAAAAAAAAAGAAAAGAAAGAAGAGGAGAGAGAGAGAGCAGACGGGAGTAGGCGTGCAGAGGGATGGGGGATGAGACGTGCACACAGGGAGAGAGAGAGGGAGAGAGAGAGAGAGAGAGAGAGAGAGAGAGAGAGAGAAATTAAAAAGATATATACTCATTCAAATATTAAACGCAAACCGAGGGTCCAAATTCAAAACCGAAAATGGTCTACCGGTTCAAAATAGGCCTCGCACATAAAAAGGGACAAAGGCCAAATTAATGAAACCAAATTTTAACGAGGGAGGTCTACTAGTCCAAATTCACACTTGATCAAAAACTCCCATTTTTCCATCATTCCTGATAATCTCAACATTGGCTACCACAATATTGACACCGTTCAATTTATTTCGTCCTAAAACTTCCGAAAATCGACTGCCAAGTTCAGGGTCTAAATAACGACAAAAATTCTATTGAGTGCGATTCTAGCGAAATCTCTAATAGTAACCGAGAGTGATCAGTTCCCGGGCGAGATTTTACTATAAGCACACTAACAAATCGCGCATTTTACAAATTTCAAAAATGGGTCGAAATCCGGAATGTCACATTGAGAGTGAATATCTTGTTATTCGACATCTTCAAATGTACAATCAGTTTATTATGTTTATCTCTTAGCACAAGGCTAAGATTTTTCATGTGGACAGTGTAACCTTTCTCCAGAAGCTATCCCAGACTCAATATATTGCTTGACATCTTTGGTACACAATAAACATTAGTAACAAACTGATGTGCACCATTCTTCAAACGAATCAGAATTGTACCTTTGCCTTTGACAAGAATTTTAGAATTATCATCGAATGAGACTTTTCCTTTGACTGTCTCATCTAACTCGGCAAACATCTCCTTTCGCCTGCACATGGGGTTGCTTGCACTGGTATCCAAGTACCACGTATTATTTTGTCTTCCTTCATCTTCTTTGAATGCCAATAAAAAAAACTTGCTCGGCATCATTCACTAAGTTTGCCTTTTGTCTGCTCCGCTACTCTCTTTGTTCCAACAGCTAGAAGCATAATGGCCAATTTATTGCAATGATAACATCAAATTTTAGATTTATCATACCATTGCCCCCTCGAGTTCTGTCCTCTTCAACGAGCACCTCTTTGATTTTGGTATCTTCCGTCATTTCGTGCAATATCTCCTCTGCTTCGTCCATGACCTCTTCCTTGAAAGCGACCTCGGCCTCGACCTCGATCTTGATGATTCCCACGAGTTTTTACAAGATCTCTACTTTGCTCCCTCTCATATCAAATGGTCAATCGAGTTTGGAGTACTTCCTCCACACAACTTATTCTTGTTTCTTCTGAATTTTTCTTCATGGGCTTGCAATGAACTCGTGAGCTCATCGATCGTCATGGTATCAAGGTCTTTGGACTCTTCAATCGCAATGCCAATATGGTTGTACCTTTTGTCTAAGGATCAAAGAATCTTCTTGACAACACGAACATCTTCAACATCTTCTCCATTTCTTTTCATTTGGTTGACAATTGCCAACACTCTTGTGAAATAATCGGCAATCGGTTTAGATTCTTTCATACGGATTGCATCGAATTCACCTCTCAAAGTTTGAAGGTGAATCTTCTGAACTTTTTGCACTCCTTGGTGTGTGTTGTAAAGAATCTCCCATGCTTCCTTAGAAGTAGTAGCGTTCTACACCTTCTCGAACATCGAATCATATAAAGCTTGATAGATGTTTGACAAGGCATATAGATCTTTTGCTCGAACTTTCTCCAAGGCATTCCTCTAGTTTTGATTCAACGTGGCGTCGTCCTCTGGCTTATCATAGCTGGTGTTGACAATCTCCCACACACTATAGGCGCCGAGTAGGGCTTTCATTCTAGCAACCCAATTACCATAGTTTTCTTTGGTAAGACGAGGGTATTGAAGAAGAAGTTGATTGTTTGTTGAGGCCATTATCACAAACCGTAAGCTCTGATATCAATTTGATGGGATAAATTTGAAGGTGAGCCACTCACAATTCACACAACTCAAGAGAAGGAGACAAAGAGGCTTTTATCGGTACCACCTTATCGGTTTCATCTTATCTTTTTCAGTTTCACCTTATATCCCATATCTCACACAATTACAAGACTTGCCTTTATATAGGCTTGTACATGACTCTTGGACTAACTCTTAAATGACTCATAAATGTACTCTACCATTCTAAGGAGATAGGTTCCTGGGAATTTACACAACATTAACTAGATCTAGAAACACGAAGAGTCAAGACATAGAAATACGAACAGACTCTTTGAAAATAATACTACAATAAAGACTATTTAACTTTTGTACCGAATAGTCATCGACATCAATTCTGGATTATCGGCAACGAGGTAACCAATAATATCGGCAATGCGGCAGTTCATCAATAGTCTTGACGTTTATGAATTTAGTTTAATTTCTAACGGAAACTGTACCATTGAGATGTGCTGTCCCTGCTTGTCGTACATGGAGTTGTAAGAGATAAAAGCCCTCCGCCCCAGAAAGAACGGGACCCGCGTGCAACGCACCCCGATCTGATCAAATCTGATTTCACAGTCGATGAACTCAGTTGAACGAAATCTTTCTTGAATTGATAAGGGGGAATCGAAGCGGTGTGTCATCCCCTTCGAGTCATTTGAGGTCTGCATCTCATGAAGCGCGGTTGCTCAAAATACCTTCCACTGTCATTCAAGAATGGGAAACGGAAGCAATGCTTGCTCTGTCAAATTGCCATGCTCACCAAAGCTTCCAAAAGATCACTTTTTCCTGAGAAAGGAACTCATCCATCGGTACAATGTGGGGAAGGCGAGTCGGAATTTTACAGAGTTAATTGCATAAAGGAATGGCTTCTTGAGGCGAAAAGGACTTTCCAGAATTTTTAAGACTAAAACCACGTCCTATGACATGAAAATGAAGGGACCGTGTATCAAAACACCACAAACAACCAAAAATCCTGCCCGAAGCTTAGCAGAGTTAATATAGTGCTAACTATAGACAAAAAGCTCACATACCCAATGTGCATAGGAAAACATAGAGTTTACCCGCTTGACTCCTTTATAAAAGTTGGACATCTGAAAAATCGTAACCAAAACGGGTATTCATTTCAAAGGCAGCTTCTCTTTTGCAAATAAAAAACGCATTACTTCCACAGGTGAATCTCTAGCCCTATCCTCAAAAGAGCCATCTAGACACCAAAAGCTGTCCGCCCTCCACAGTTGCAAATGCCAATGAAGAAGTCGACCAAGATCGATCTCAGATGCATTTGCGATTGCTAAAGCATGTAAGAGAAAGAGAATCCAGTACCCATCATATCATTGAAAGAGCAAGGCCAAATTTGATGTTTAAGTCAAGCAAGCAATGTCATCAGAACAAAACATCAAAACGAGCATTCACGGACACTAAACAGTTGAATCTTTTAGCCAAAGCTCACACATCGAAAGACTAATCAAGCAGATTTGTCCACCCAAAGAACAATAAAGAAGAGTTGCAACAGAAGAGACTCTGACACCCGTGCAAGTAACAGCAGTACCTCTAATTGTTTTTTTAATCAGCACAGAATCAACTGCTTTACTATAAACGGAAGAAATTGTGTGCATACCTATCAGGAGTATTCTTTCTACCCCGCACGGAAGTTCCCTGTACCACGACATTCACAGGGACCACAACGGTCCAGATTACAGCAGTCATTTCTCGATCCTCCTCGAGTACCCCTATCCCTATTTTGCCCACCAGATCGTTCACCATTTCGATCAGGACCATAGCGCCAACCACCATCACTACCTCCATACCTGTCATCCGTCCCCCCATACCTACCTCCTCAGCCCCCTTCACTAGGACACTCCCTTTCAAAATGCCCAGGATTGTCACACTTAAAGCACTCTCCACCTCCACGTCCACCTCTATGTCCCCCACCATAGTCCCGATTGGGGCCACATTCACAACCACGATCACGACTGCGATCACCATCTTGGTCTCTACGTGAACCTTGAGGCTGAGCATTTTCCTCAATGATATTTCTCCCATCCAAGTCCATTCATAGCCTCAATAGCCTCATCCATTGCTTGCTTCTCATCAAAAGTTACAAAACCAAATCCACGAGAGCATCCACAGACCTAGTCAACCACCACCTGCATTAAAAATATTCTTCTTGGAGTTAGTTTGTATTATATGACAGGGATAATTACAGATATAAAAGCTTGTACTTCCGACTGGTAGATGGAGTCATGGACACAGAAAATCTGGGAAAAGTGTCAGAAAAGTCCTAAATCTATTGTAGTGGTTAGTTCTAAATTTGTTTTTGATGCCAATTTAGTCATAAACCTTCTGTCTTTGTGCCAATTCAGTTCTTCCGGCTAATTTTGGCCGGATTTCGCGCAGGCGAGGGTCGGCCTTGCCCAGACTAGATTTGGCAAAGTGGGCCCATTGCCCAAGCCACGGCTGCCTCACCAGATCTAGCAAGGGGAGCCCTCGCCGAGGCTCGCCTGGCCGGGCGACGGCAACCCTTGCCTAGGTGAGGGCAACCTGCTTAGCCATGGCCGGTGGTTGGGCAACGGCAAAGGGAGGAAGGCGGAAGAAAGAAAGAAAAAAATAAAAAAATCAGAAAAATAATTAAAAATCGAAAAATATTAAATATTATTAAAAATTATCCATGTCAGCGTCGGCGGGTACCACGTAGGCCGGTCGGCATCCACATAGGCAAAATCCTGTCAAAATTAGCCAGAAGGACTGAATTGATACTAATTCAAAATGTTTAGGATTAAATTACCACAAAAAAAAGGTTTAAAACTAAATTGGTACCAATGCAGTAGACTTATAGGACTTTTACACTTTTATTTTCTGGGATAAAAGGTATGTTATATGCAACATTGATATTCGCGAATGTCAGCCAAACCACTTGATTTTCCAAAATTCTCTTCACACTCGCTGCACATCCCCCACAAGTCATTCCCTGCAGAGACGAAACACAGACACTCAAGTGACCGCACAAACAAAACATGATATGCACCTTCAGCAATATGATGCAAGGAAAGTGGAACATACGTAGACAAAATCGAAGTTTCAGCTTGTACATTCACATAAAATGCGACAGATACAGAGCGAGAGGATTACTCCGACGTCGAGAATTATGGCATCAGAGGAGATAGCTGAGGCTTCCTTGGCTCCATGCACGACCGATTTCACCTTCCCATCCTCACTGTCAACTCTGCCCAAGGCACCGAAAGGAGCAGCGGAGCTTGAAACGCACTGCAAACGGTACCTCGCAGAAGCCAGATGAGACAAAGACGGGACTGAACCGACGCTTGGGCTGCGGATGCGGTCAGCGTCAATGCAGCAGAGTCTGCTAGCGATGAGCCGGGAGGCATTGGACATGCAGAGAGCTGGAGACGTAGCGATGGATGCTAAAGACGAAGGGGTTGAGAGAGGATAGAATGGATAGAGAGAGAGTTTTGGATATCGTTGACTCCATCGAAACTCGTCTTCTCTCTCTCCCTCTCCCTCTCCCTCTCTCTCTCTCTCTCTCTGACTCTCTCAGTTTGAGCAGCCACCGGTCGGAAGCGAGGAGATGAACATGGTCGCAAACTGACGGCGTCGATTGATTGACCTGTTTAAAAGCGTTAGTTATAAAAAAAATTACAAAATTCAATGTGGGCTTGAACGTCCAACTTATATGGTTTTAATTTAAATTTGTGAGAAAATATTTAATAAGTCGATTGTTCACGTTACCGTCAGATGTTATAGTTCGGTAATAAAGCAAAAACACCGTAATCATAATCAAGCCATGTTATGATAGAATCTCTAGCTCGGCGTGCTTGTACACTTATGGATGGATGTTCGGTAGTGGTTACGAGACCTTTTTAGTGACGCCTATAGGGGTGGCTCGGTTCGTTACCTATTTCCACCCTAAAACTATTTGCTAAAAATTAACTTAATATTGTAATGTCATCCGTAAAGATTGCCTAGTTATTAGACTCATCACCCACTTAATTTTAATCACGTTTATCTCTCTCTCCTTAAATTATTGAAACAAGTCTTAACACTTTGCACAACATTTATTTTCTTTTGAAATTAATAGATAATCAAAAGCATAGCCAAATTGCACACATTATAAAACCACTCAACTTTCAAGTTCAAGTTTAAAATAATGATAAAAAATTGAGATACATTTTAAAATAAATAAAATTCACTAAACTTAGAGATTAATTTATCTTATCAATAACTAAACTTGGCAAAAGGATACTACAAGTGTCATAAGTTGTGTACGGAGATCACTTTGGTACCATAACTTTTTTTCGAATCACTTTGGTGCTAAGTCGGAGGAAAAGAGATCACTTAAGTGCCAACTCCAGTAATTTTGGCTGGAAATTCGATATGGCATTTTTTGTTAATTTCTGACGCCGACGTGGCTCGCCGGAAGATGAGTCAGCGTGTACAGTCAGCATTTTTTTTAATTTTAAATAATTTTTTCCTTTTTTTTCTTTTTTTTTTCCTCTTCTTTTCTTTTTCCTTTCTTTTCTTTTTTTCTTTTCTCCCCTCGCTGGCCAATTGCCGGCCGAGTCGGCCATCGGTGAAGCCTGGGAAGGGCTGGGCAAGGGGTGACCTCGCCTGTCGCCAGCGAGGGTCACCTCGCCGGCCATGGGCGAGGTTGCCCCTCGCCAGATCTGGCAAGGGGCGGCCTCGCCTGTCGCCGGCGAGGGTCACCTGTCGCCGGCGAGGGTCGCCTCGCCCGTCGCCGGCGAGGGTCGCCTCGCCCAGATCTAGCGAGGTTGCCCCTCGCCGGCCATAGGCAAGGTCGCCCTTGCCTAGCCCTTCCCGGGCTTTGCCGGTGGTCGGGCCGACCACCGACAACTAGCCGGCAAGGGGAGAAAAGAAACGAAAGAAAAAAGGAAAAACAAGAAAGAAAAGGAAAAAAATTATTTAAAATAAAAAATACTGATTGTACACATTGACTCATCCTCCGGCGAGCCATGTCGGCATCAGAAATTAATAAAAAATGGCACATCGGATTTCCGGCCAAACTTATAGCAGTTGGCACTTAAGTGATCTCTTTTTCTTCGACTTGATACGAAAGTGATCCGAAAAAAAATTATGGCACCAAAGTGATCTCCATACACAACTTATGGCACTTGTAGTGTCATTTTGCCACTAAACTTCTTTATGATTTTAGTTATAACATCTTTCTCATTAAGTGATATTTCTCTTAAAAAATACATTTAGTTGGAAATTACATCGAAACTACAATATGAAAAATGTAAAAGATAATTATATCCTTTAACCTATGTTATACATAGTTTTATTTCCTGATTGAGAAAAGGAGACACGTAGCAAAGAACTTTGCAATCTCCAAAGGTGATATGGTAAAAAAAAAAAACGAATGGCCAAAGTGTTCGAAATTGTTTAAATAATTTAAGAATAGATAGGTAATGTGACTAGGTTAAGGGTTAATACCACAAAAACCCCCCATACTGGTACACATGTGACAAATTTACTCAAACTAATTTTTTGACCATAAAAATCTCAAACTAGTACATCCGTGAAAATTTATCCTCCGTTAGTTTTTGTTAAATTTTACTGTCAAATTGCTTAATTGAATGACATGTGGCAATTGACGGGTGTACTAGTTTTGGGTTTTACCCCTCCGTTATTCACAGGTTTACCAATTTTTAATTTTTCATGGTATTAATCCAATTTAACGGAGGGTAAATTTGTCACAGGTATACCAGTTTGGGGTTTTTGGTGGTAAAATATTTACTTTGGGGTAAATTTTTCATAGATGTACCAGTTTGGAGTTTTTTAAGGTAAAAAAGTTAGTTCGGAATAAATTTGTCACATATGTACTAGTTTGAGGTTTTTCGTGATATTAACCCTTAGGTTAATGGAGGTGATAAGTAGGCAATCTCAAGGGGTGATATGGCAATAAGAAATCTGTTTTAGTGAATAGATTATGGATATATCTGTTTTGTGAATAAAAGTCTATTTCATATATGTTTGTTTTAAAAGAAATGGTTAAAATGTTCTTTATTACAAAAGAAAAAAACTAGTTTTCTATTCTTAAACACGTTCAACTAAAAATAAAAATTACGTAATAAGTACTATCTTCTATAGTTGACTTATTTTTTTAAAATACATTATATATCACGGCACATTTATCAGAATATTTCTCTACAACATTACTATTTGACATGGTTGACCCATGTTAATAGTAATGTCTACAATATTGCCATTTTTCCATTACTACTGCCATGTCTACAGATTCCATTTAATTATAATTAATTATATATTTAAAGATACTTTATCTTTATTTTATTTTTTCCAAATTTAAAATCAATGACATAAGTTAAGGCTAATTGGATGAATATCGGCCATGTGGCATGATTATGCCATATGGCTTGCCACGTGGCAATCATACAGGTAGAGTTTGCCATGTGGCCATCACAGATAAATGATGAACAAATATCGATAAATGAAATCACATATTCCTTTTCATAAGCTTTTATGAGTTTAAAAATTATTTAACTTTTAGAGGAAAGTCAGTTAGTAATTCTTCCGTTTTGTTTTAAAAGCCAAAACAAACAGGCCAAGTTTGCAAGAAAGCAAGACAAAAGTCCATATTACCATATGTCTGAAGGTACTTATATTAGGAAGAATGCTTTTGAGATTTCTCCTTTTATTATATTTTCTTGGTGCACCTCTCAAGCAGGTTACAGTTTCTATCTTTTGCGCTTAAAGCAAAACAAAGCATATTTTCACACAGCTGAAGAACAGTGATCTTTGCTTAAGACAACATAGACTATTTTGGTCTTCCTTGGATTGCTAAGGGTCTATTTAGCAGCGTTTCTATTCTCAAAAATAATTTCTGAACAGAAATAGTATTTTCTATTTCTATTTCCTGAAATAGTTTTTGAGTAAAAAATGCGTTTAGTAACTGCATAAAATTTTTATTCCTAAAATAGAAAAAGAATAGAAACATGTTTAGTACAAATAGAAAATTCTATTCCCAATTTTTTTCATTCAAGTCTATGTCGTTTATTTAACTATAAGTACAAGTTATAAGTGAAAAAAAACCAATAAGCATGGTTTATTGGTTTGTCTAATCATATTTAGGGGTTTTAAACCCCTTTTAATTCCTAAACTAAGGAATCTTAAAAAAAACCACTTGGGTACCTCAAAAAATTTAAATTTCACTCAAAATGGGTGGCCATGGATATTCTAAGCCATTATGTGAAGTTTTATTTTTTTTGGGAAAAGTTTATTAAAATTTTTTACTTTCCCAAAATCTATTTCTTTTTATTTTCTTGAAATTTTCTTAACTATTTTCAATTTCTTAATTTTACAAATTTTTATGGGTTTTCTGAGTTTTTCTGATTTTTATGGATTTTCTGAGAATTTTTCTGATTTTTATGAATTTTTGGAATTTTTAAATTTTCTAATTTTTTTAGGAATTTTTCTAAAATTTTCTAATTTTTATGAATTTTTGGAAAATTTTTAATTTTTTCTAAGCCATTCTGTAAATTTTTTATTTTTTTTTATGGGAAAAGTTTATTAAAATTTTTTGACTTTCCCGAAATTTGTTTCTTTTTTTTTCCAAAAAACTTTTTACGAAATTTTTTAAATTTTTTTCAATTTCAGAATGTTGCAAATTTTTATGGGTTTTTTGAGTTTTTCTGATTTTTATGGATTTTTTTGAGAATTTTCCTGATTTTTATGAATTTTTGGAATTTTTAATTTTTTATGAATTTTTTTTATTATTCCCACCAAGTATGGACCGCACCGGTGCTTTGAGACGGTCTACAGACGACGGAGGATGGAGGAGGAGCTAAGGCCGCGACTTTGAGGGTTCCAGAAAAAATTGTTTCTTTTTTTTTTGTTTCGGAAATAAGAAGTATATTTTTTTTGCTTTTTGTTTCTGTTCCAAATCTATTCCCTGATTACTTTTTTGTTCCGGGAAACAAAAAAAAAACTGACGTTACTAAACAGATTTATGTTCTTTTTCTGTTCTGAGGAATAAAAGAATAGAAAAACAAAGAAACAGAAACATTGCTAAATAGATCCTAAGTCACTAGTTTTTGTCACTTGTGGTTTAGCTGTCGCCAGAGTCAAATCGTCTGTGAATAGTCAAATTCCACATCCTATTTCGGACAAAGCAATGAACATGTAGACCACGTGACTACATATGAAGTTCACATTTTACGTCACCTAGGGAGTGACAATGAACTCAAGCAGTTTTTTCCTGATTCCTTGGAGTTTAGTCAATGCATTGCTGATGTCCATTCGCTCCCTTGGAGACTTAGAAGAGCAAGTGACTCCTATTTCAACGATCAAAGCCAAACATTCCAGAGTACTACACCAGCTTTTGTTCTTGCCCTCCGGAGTGATTGTTCGTCTCTTCTCCGACTCCTCGATTTCCTGAAGTAGAACTGGATCGATTGCCTTTACAGCTCGGTCTACCAGAGCTGCCTTTGCGAAGTGATGAAGGTCCAGCCCATTTTCAAACATGTCATCGGTCGGCCTCTTGCCTATGAACATCTCCAAAAGAAGGACTCCGAAGCTATACACATCTCCCTCTCTGGATACCGCACTTCCCATGCCATACTCTACAACAATCAACAGTACATAGTGATGCATAATGAATAATTGAGATTGAGATATAGGTGATGTTTCATGTCTATACCTTTTTGTCCAAGGATTGATCTCTAATTACATGTTCAATATGGAAAATAAATAGAAAGACCCAACTTGTGCATCATTACCTGGAGCTACGTAGCCGAAAGATCCTTTTACTCCGATAGAGCTTGATTTTTCGACCAGTAACTTATATGTTGCTTCTGGGAGGAACTTGGCAAGCCCGAAATCGCCTACATGTCCAACCATTTCATTGTCAAGAAGGACATTGCTCGGCTTTAGATCACAATGAACTATCGGCGATTCACAGTGATGATGGAGATAATCTAGTGCACAAGCAACATCAATGGCAATATTCACTCTCTCAAGTAGACTCAACTTGATTCTCTCTGTATATTGCGATGCACTTGGGTGCAACCATTCATCCAAGCTTCCATTTGACATGAATTCATAGATCAGTGCCTTGAAATCATTTCCATTAAAATCAAACCCAGAACATGCCGTGAGTACTTTCACGAGATTACGGTGTCGGATTCTTCTCAAGGTCTCGCACTCGGCTATGAAGCTCTTGGAAGCTCCGTGACGTGTAAGGTCAAGAATCTTGATGGCCACGACCGACTGAGTATGATCAAGTATCCCTCTATACACGGATCCAAAATTTCCCACACCGAGCAGATTGGTGGAGGAAAATCCACCCGTCGCTTTTACTAGACTGTGATAAGAAACATGCAAGAGCCCATCTTTAGAGGAGCTTGAAGCCGATGCGTTCTTATCATGTCTACACCTGAAGAAGTATAACAAAGAAAGTATGCAAGCTACTCCTACCAGAGCAGAGGCTGTGCATATTAGGATTTTTGCAGTTTCACTTATTCTCATCCGTTTTGACTCTTTGTAGTCGCATTTGGGTAGTTGAAAATCTGGCAGACCCCCGCAAAGTTTCTTGTTTCCAACAACTGAAGTTGAAATGGCACTTCTGAAAACTCCTCCTATAGGTAGTGCACCCTCGAAATCGTTGTAAGATAGGCTCAAATTCGTTAGATTCAACGACTCTAAAAATTCAGGGATTTGGCCGGACAATCGATTGTTGGAAACATTCAAAACCTGAAGGCCTCTCATGGATCTCATAGTCGATGGTAGGGGCCCTTCAAAGAAATTATCCTGCACATATAGGCTTTCCATGCTTAAACAACTCCCAATACTGCTCGGAATCTGTTGAGATAATCTATTCCCGTTAAGACATAACTCGCCGAGATTTTTCAAATTTTCAACTTCTCTTGGAAGGGAGCCAGTAAGACTATTTTGAGACAAGTCAAGAGAAATCGACAAAGATGAGAGGCCCAAAATTTCCGGGGGAATGTTACCGCTGAGGTCATTGGTCGAAAGGCTCAAGAGAAGTAGATTTTGACAGTTTCCTAAAGACGATGGTATCGAGCCACAGAGATTATTGCCATCCAAGAACAATTTGGTTATCATCCTTAAATTCCCGATAGATTCTGGTATCTGCCCTGAGAAATTATTTTGACTCAAAACCATATAATTCATTTTGTTTAGATTTCCAATCTCGGAAGGAATGTTTCCCGAAATGTTATTGCTATATATTTGCAAGATCTCCAAATTGATGAGATTTCCGATTCCAGAAGGTAAGGTTCCAGTAAAATGATTAAGATTTAACCATAACTCCGAAAGGGTGATAGAGAGGTTACTGATACAGTGGGGGATGGGTCCTCCAAAAGCATTGCTCGCTATACCCAATCTTTCCAACTTTGTGGAATTGTTTAAAGAGCAGAGGAAGTCCAAATCAGCAGATTGCCCACTTCCGAAGTTGTTTCCGCCAATTTCAAACACATGGAGTCCTCTTATCTTTGAGAAAGAAGGAACTTTCCCGGTAAAGTTGTTGACCATGATAAAAAAAAAACTGAGATTAGAGGCATTGGATATTGACTCAGGAATGGATCCGGTGAGGCGGTTGGCACCTAACATGATTCTCTCGAGATTCGGAAGAGTGGAGCCTAAGTCGTTCGGTAAGCCTCCCTCTAATTGGTTTCCGTCTGCATAAAGGGATGTCAGAGTGGATATATTGAAGATTGAGATCGGAATCGTACCGACAATTTTGTTCCAGCCGAGACTGAGGAAGTTTAGATTTCTCAGCTGGCCGAGAGTCTTTGGGATCGTACCACCAAGGTTATTTGACGCTGCTGCGAAAACTTGAAGAGAGGATAAGTTTCCATACGACGATGGAATGTTTCCCATCAAGCTGTTGATTTGAAATATAAGTTTTTGGAGCTTGGACAAGGAGCTGAGTTCCGCAGGCAAATTTCCTTCGAGCTTGTTGAAGCCTAAGTTAAGAACGAGCAAATTCGAGCAATGTGAGAGATTCAAAGGGATTTGCCCGCTGAATGAGTTGTTACTAAGGAACAACACGTGCAACCGAAACAAGAGGCCGAACTGTGGGGGAATTTCAGAGCGGAAACTGTTGTTATGCAAATAGACTTCCCTCAGAAAGCTCAGGTTACCAATATGGGGCGGAATGACCCCAGCCAAGCTCTTGGAGTAGAGGTCCAGTATGGTGACTCTTCGGTGTCTTCTACCGCATGTGATGCCGTACCACTTGCAAAAGTGGCTAGAATCATTCCATGAGCTCAAAACCCTGCTAGGATCAGCTATTCGGGACTTGAATTCCAGTAAAGCGAGCCGATCGGTCTCATTCCCGCTAGTTTCTGCTAAAGTTAGGACACTCCCAAACAGAAGAATGATGGTAGTTAAGCATGTGAGTAACTCGGATAAAACCCGATCTCTATAGGGAAGGTCCATGAGGATTAGTAACAAAGCTTTCTCAGCTCGAGTCTCTTTAGTTGTCTGTGAAACATTGTTTCGAAACAATTGTCGAAATATATCAATGGGCAAAATGATATTCGATATGAAGACATGTGGATGTCGTCAATGCAAGAATAGTCATGCCAGATCTTTCATGGGCCCCTCAAGTTGAGAAAATTACAAGGTTGTGATGATCAAGTCAGTCAATGAAAGCTGAAAAATCATGTGGCCTAGTTCATCACTTGTGTCCATATCCTACAAGGGCTACAATCAATCTTCGAAATCTCTGAGTTGCCCGTGCCGTTTCGTAGGGGCGACGACTTCAGTCTTTTTCATGCATATAAAGTCCTGACTTTCAGGTACTCAGAGCACAATCAGTGCGATCTTCTTGCAATCACATTGAGACTAAAATAACCAAACTCCAGGTTCAATGAAACTACTGCATCACTATTTCCTGCAGAGAGTGTAAAAATGAAAAGCATGGAGAAAGGTCAAAGTTGCAATAGAAGTGAAATATTTGAGATAATCCTTTCTACAAATTGCTATGTAACGATAAGATAGTTCATTTCTCCACACAATGTCCCATATTATGCAGTTGAAATATCGTTTGTTTTTTAAGTTCAAAATAGTGCTTATACCGAAAAGGAGAGCAAAATCTCTACTATGGTGAACAAGTATTTATTTCAAAATATTACTTTTTAGACCGGTGTTTGACTCATTATAATAATACGCAAATCACATTTTACATCTTAAATAATTCTAGATGAATTGCTAATTAACAATCACAAAGTCCACACTATCGTATCATGATTATCAACATCTTACTATAGTCACGTTTTTGTTACAAAAGATTATTGCAATTGTAAAAAGAAAACTAGTTATGTATTTAACCCCGCGGCTACATAATAGCTAGTTAGAAAAGTCAGCAAGTTGCAGTTGGCAGATGCGCTTAATTGAAGAAGTGCAAGAGTTCAAGTCAAGTCAACGATCGTACTTATTCTTCATCGGACAGTGGTAAGCAAGACAGCTCACATAGGAAAAGTCGTAGGAACGTCGACCTGACGGGCGTTCCACGGCAAGACCTCCACCTTTCATAATTCCAAGGGAGCAACTGTGTGACCACTTTCCGAAAATCGAGTGTCGATTGGTCCTACGGGGTGGTTTGACAGCCACTTATCATGGCTGAGTCCACACATGTCCAACCAAACCACCACCACCCATTTCAACCAGATCACGTTATGTTAGCGACCACTCGCCCGTCAGGATAAGCTTATCTGTAAATACTTACCCAAGGGTATAGTTTCTGATCTTTAGCTCATTTTCTCCATTTTAAACTCATTACCTACACCATTTTTTTTCCTTCACTAGCTTAAGCATTGAAGGGCCAATCCCGATAAAATAATCTAGATGCTTTAACTCGTGTTCGTTTGCACAGGCTCATTTCTAGGCTTAAGTTTCGGCAGATTCCTCAAGACTAAATCATACACTAAAGAGAAAGTACCACTCTTCTCTACCATAAGGCTATTAAATCTACATACTGATTTTGGATTAGATTCTTGTGGCTCATCAGAGAGAGTTGTACAAATCACTCCTAGATCGTAGAATTAGTAAGAAGAGAAATACTAATTATACAACATGCTAAAATTTAGTTAAAGTGCTCATATCTATCTCACATGTTATCATAGCCGTCTTGGACTGTGTTGCGTCTCATTTAATACACTGATTCCAATTGACGATAAACAACCTTGTAGCAGAAGAACTCTCAATATCCGTGATGTTCTATTACTCAAGTAATTAAAATATTCATTTAATTTACATTAATCTCCACATGTAATCCAAGGGGTTACTTTTTTCCTTTTAGAAGATTCAAGGGATTAATTTTTTTCTGTTGAAAGAAAATTGTATTCATTACTCAAAAGGATACATGAGAATTACAGCGACTTTCATGGCCCAGCGATTCATGCCAAATTCCTTCTAGCATGTTGAAGCCCAAGTCAAGAAAGAGCAAATTAGAGCAATGGTTAGATATTCAAAGGAATATGCCTGCTAAACGAGTTGTTATTAAGGAGCAACTTTTGCAACTGAAACAAGCGGCTAAATTGCGAGGGAATTTCGGAGTGGAAACTATTGTTCTACAGATAGAGTTCCCTCAGAAAGCTCAGGTTACCAATATGGGGTGGCATGATCCCGGTCAGGTTTTTGGAGTGGAGGTCCAACGTAGTAATTCTTCAGTGCTTACGACCGCATGTGACACTGTACTACTTGCAGAAGTGGTTTGAATCATTCCACGAGCTCAAAACCCCCACCGGGATTGGCTATTCGGGCCTTGAATTCCAGTACAGCCAGCCAATCAATCTCATCCCCGAAACAAGTTGTTATTAAGGAACAACTTCTGCAATCGAAACAAGCAGACGAATTGCGGGGGTTTTTGGAGTGGAGATTGTTGTTTTTTAGATAGACTGCCCTCAGAAAGCTCAGTTTACCGATATGGGGCAGCACAATCCCGAACATATTCTCGGAGCTAAGGTTGAATAGAATGACTCTGTGGTGCCTACGACCACATGTGACACCATACCATTCGCAAATGTGGCTAGTATCTTTTCATGAGCTCAAATCCTCGCTAGGATCGGCTATTTGGGTCTTGAATTCTGGCAAAGCAAGCCGATCGGTCTTGTCCCCGCCAGTTTCCGCTAAAGCTGGGACACTCCCAAACAGAAGAATGATGGTAGTTAAGCGTCCGGTTAAAACCCGATCTCTAGAAGGAAGGTCCATGAGTATTAGTAACAAAGCATTCTCAGCTTGAGTCTCTAAATTGCCCGTGCCGTCCAGTTAGGGCGATGACTTTAGTCTTTTTCGCGCATTTAAAATGTTTGACTTTCCAGTACATACAACACAATTAGCGTGAGTTCCAAGAAATACCTTCTTCCCAATCACATTGAGACTAAAACAAACCAAAGTCCAAGCTCAATGAAATTGTAATATCACCAATCCCTGCAGAGTGTAAAATGAAAAACATAGAGAAAGGTCACAGTTGCAGGAGAAGTCAAGTATTTGAGATGATCTTTTCTATAAATTACAAGTCCGCGAAATGAAATTCATACATTTTTAATGTCCCATCTTATATGGTCAGAATATCATTTGTTATTTTAAAGTTTGTACTAAAGCTAGGACACTCCCTAACAGAAGAATGATGGTAGTTAAGCATGAGAATGACCAGGATAAAACCCAATCTCTATAGGGAAGGTCCATGACGATTTGTAGCAAAATGCTCTCAGCTGGAGTCTCTTTCGGTTTTCTTGTGACGTTTTGAAACAATTCGCGAATACATAATGGTGAGCAACATGATCTTCCATAGTAGGACATGTTGATGTCATCAAATGCAAGAATAGTAATGACAGATCTTTCATGGTCCTCTCAAGTTGAGAAAATTACAAAGTCCGTGACGAGCAAGTTAATAATTGATGATCAAGTCAATCAATGAAAAGTGAAAGACCATGGGACCCTAGTTTTGTTCATTGTCAATTGTGTCTTTCTAATCCCTGAATTACCGGGCCGTTTAGTATGGCAACGACTTTAGTCTTTTCTGCATATAAAATCTTAATTGACTTTCCAAAGAACAATATTAACCGTACCTATAAGTATTTCTATTTCACAATTTATAATCAACTGTACTTCCATTTGTCAACTATAATATATATATCTTTTCTATAAATCGTATATTTTGGATTATCGTCTGTAACTATTTAAATTGAAAATAGTGCTTATACATAAAAGAGAGCAAAATCTCTTCCATGGTGGAGAAGAATTTATTTCAAAATATTACCTTTTAGATCCATGTTGTACCGGCATTTAACTTATTATACTAGTATGCAAATTGCATTTTGCATCTTGAATACTTATAGATGAATTATTAATTAATAATAACAAAGTCCACGTTATTATATTATGATCTTTAAGGTTTTAACATAGTCGCATTAATTATTATTTTAAAAAGGGAAAATTCCATTTTGGTACCCAAAGTGAATGTTGTCAATGCAAGAATAGTCATGCCAGATCTTTCATGGGCCCCTCAAGTTTGAGAAAATTACAAGGTTGTGATGATCAAGTCAGTCAATGAAAGCTGAAAAATCATGTGGCCTAGTTCATCACTTGTGTCCATATCCTACAAGGGCTACAATCAATCTTCGAAATCTCTGAGTTGCCCGTGCCGTTTCGTAGGGGCGACGACTTCAGTCTTTTTCATGCATATAAAGTCCTGACTTTCAGGTACTCAGAGCACAATCAGTGCGATCTTCTTGCAATCACATTGAGACTAAAATAACTAAACTCCAGGTTCAATGAAACTACTGCGTCACTATTTCCTGCAGAGAGTGTAAAAATGAAAAGCATGGAGAAAGGTCAAAGTTGCAATAGAAGTGAAATATTTGAGATAATCCTTTCTACAAATTGCTATGTAACGATAAGATAGTTCATTTCTCCACACAATGTCCCATCTTATGCAGTTGAAATATCGTTTGTTTTTTAAGTTCGGAATAGTGCATATACCGAAAAGGAGAGCAAAATCTCTACTATGGTGAACAAGTATTTATTTCAAAATATTACTTTTTAGACCCATTTTGGACCGGTGTTTGACTCATTATGATAATACGCAAATCACATTTTACATCTTAAATAATTCTAGATGAATTGCTAATTAACAATCACAAAGTCCACACTATCGTATCATGATTATCAACATCTTACTATAGTCACGTTTTTGTTACAAAAGATTATTGCAATTGTAAAAAGAAAACTAGTTATGTATTTAACCCCGCGGCTACATAATAGCTAGTTAGAAAAGTCAGCAAGTTGCAGTTGGCAGATGCGCTTAATTGAAGAAGTGCAAGAGTTCAAGTCAAGTCAACGATTATCACGCCCCGAATCTCCATCGAGCTCGCGACATCCCCCTTTGATCGGATTAGTGCGACGTTCCAAGAATGTCGCCGACCCAACGATCACGTCAGAGATTCAACACGCTAGAAGCAAGATCATAAATCCCTGACATCAAAATCACGGGGTACTAGGAAGAAATAAATCATCAAGCCACCAAACATTATATTACACCTCAATATATATATTATCCATTCTCATCTAGTACATACAATAGCTAGTCACTTCATAATACCCACCAATATCACCATAAATAATACAAACCATCATAACCATCAAACCTCCGCACTAACAACCGCCGATATCAAAAAGGGTTAGCGGCTTCAGGTAGACTATCACTATCATCAAAAAGGGCGCCTCTCAAAAGTGACTAACCCCTAACTCCTAACTAACCCCTATTCGCCCTATAGGGGGGTCCACTCAGAATCAATCTCGTCATTGCTAGTTTGTCCGTCTGAAGACTTGGGCTCAGCATTGACCTCGATCGGATTGTCCTTCTCTCCCGATTCTATTGGAGCTTCGATCAGCTAAATGGTTTTAAATAAAACAGTGAGAGCACTTTTCAGTAAGCAAACACCCTAAACCCCACTTAGGCTAACACGTATCTCCAGACAAATCAAACACACTAACACTTAGCAACCACATACACGTATACAATTTGCACTTACCTAGCCTTTGATATGCGCAATCTGCAGGTTAGTCTCAAACATATAATTTCCAACCACATGCACATTCTAAATTAATTTCATGCCCAAAACACAAGTTGAACACATGGCCTTTCAAATTCCACATTCCACACACTCTTTATGTCTCATCACGCTATCTCACTCGACTCGCCAATGACCCGCGTAATGGTACTGCCTCAGGTTCACTGCGATCATCTCATATTCATAACACTTCTTAGCCCGCGTAATGGTACCGTCTCAGGATATGTATCTTGCAAGTATAATAGTACCGCCTCAGGCTCAACATCTGTCATCTCATGTTCACAACACTTCTTAGCCCGTGTAATGGAATCGCCTCATGCTATGTATCTTGCCCGCATAATGGTACCGCCTCAAGCTCAACATCTACCATCTCATGTTCACAATACTTCTTAGCCAGCGTAATGGAACCGCCTCAGGCTATGTATCTTGCCCGCGTAATGGTACCGCCTCAGGCTCAACATCCACCATCTCATGTTCACAACACTTCTTAGCCCGCGTAATGGAACCGCCTTAGGCTATGTATCTTGCCCGCGTAATGGTACCGCCTCAGGCTTAACACCCACCACCTACTGCACAACTCGTGTAATGGTACCGCCTCAGGTTGGTAGTCTTCCGGTAATACCGGGCATCGTCCCGCATAATAGTACTGCCTCAGGACGGCACAATTCCCCGCGTAATGGTACCGCCTCAAGGAGTTTCATGACCTCACACACAGCATTTCACACACTTTCTCATTCATTCATTCATTCACGCGATTTACACACCAACAAGCCCAATTACTAGCCGATCAAACTCAGCCCATGCACACATCAAATCTCATGCATTTCACATGCTCAATTAAAGCCCAAACATGGCCAATTGCCAATCCACTCAACTCAGTCCATGCGCGCACACAACAACTCACATTTCAATCAACTATTTCACTAACTAACAAGCATTCAAGACCACCATCGGACCCACCATCACAGCCACAATCATGGGCATAAATTCAACATTTCCACGCATATTTCAAGCCATAACAAGTATTACAACACAGCCACATCACAGTACACCAAATCGGCACAAATCGTCTTCAAATCGGACCATATGCTCGTCATTCCAATCCACAAATTCCAGCACTCAATTCAGCATCAATTCAGCCCCAAAACCATCACAATTTCACCCACAATTCAGCCAATCCAATTAAATTCGCACGTGCACAATTAACTCGAGTTTTTGAATTTTAACTCGAATTTCACCATTCACGAGTGTCATACTCCTACCGACAACCCCCAAACCAACATGTACTAATTTTTTTTATCATCAATATACAGCAATTCGGTCACATGATGAACAGTAACTCGGCCATCATAGAAAATCACCATAACGGCGCATTTAGGCACGTTTTTCGCGCAATAAGCTACAATAATCACCCGGAATCATTCCGACTACCTAACTACTCCATTCTAACCTCAATTCCACCTCAAAAAATATGATAATTCCATCCAAACCACTCAGCCAAATCAATCCAACCGTTAATCCATGATTAACCCCTAAAACTCGCTAAAACGGCCCCGAACTAACTTGAAAATACCCGTTATCCTAGGCGAGGGTTAGGATATCACTTACTTGTGATTCCTACATGAAATTGAGGCCTCTACGACGGCTGGATAGAGGGAAAACAGCAGCAGCAGCGATGTCTCACGAAAAGGGATACCGGCAACTCACCAGTGTCCACGAGTAGCGGCGATCGGCGGCGATGGGCTGCTGGTTTTCCGTGGCTGAACAGGACCGAATGAGGCTGGTGGTGGTGGTTTCGGATAGGGGGAGAGGGAGAGAGAGAGAGTTGTTGAGAGAGGGGAGAGAAATGAGAGGGGGAGAGAGAGAAAATGAGTCTTAAAACCAATAATTTGACCCCCTTTTTGCAAAATGACCATCTTGCCCCTCTCTCTACTTTCCAATTGACGGCCGAGATTTGATCTTATCTAAGAACCAACGGCCAAGATCAAATCTTTTCCAAAAATATCCAAGGGTAATTTGAGAATTTCACAAAAATCTAAGGGCAAAATTGTTCAAAAATTGTCATTTCTAAAGTTAGTATGAAATGACCAAAATGTCCTTCCCCATTTACACTTGGCCTTAATAAAGTCTCAAGGGTAAAACGGTCATTTTCCATCTCTTACCGAAATTCGATTTTTCTAAAGGATCGGGACCATTCTAAGGTTGAACATGCTAATAACAACGTCGTCCAGGTTTCCTGTCGTGACTTTCTAAATTTTAGATGCCTAACTTGACCTCTAATTAATGACTGAATTTTAAATAACGTAACTTGAGTGTATCTCAAACTAACGGATGGCTTTCAGGAAATTCACATATTCAATCCGTGGTTGATACTAAATCAAACCATATTTAAGTTCACTCGGATCGTGACGATCTCGGTTGTCATGAAATCACGAGGATCGATTGCTAGTTCCGATGGGCACGATCATTTGGTATAGGTTTAGGGTCATTCACCAATTCAACTAGTGGTCAAATGGAATCACCCGTGATCCGCTCGTATGACAACGGCGAATCGATCCCTAACTATCCTTGGATTAGCCTACATTGGCTCAAAATGTCACCTCGATAATTTCTATGGTTGAAAGTCGGTTCACGATCGAGTTTCTTTAGTCTCACAAATTTAAATCCCTAATTAGCCTTTCTCTAACGGATAGTATCCTAGGAATGATCAGTTTCAGGCGAGATCTAATTACAAGCACGTTCATAAAATAATTCATTTCATAAATCCCAAGTGGTTCAGATTTCAGAATGTCACAACTCTTCCCCCCTTATAAAATTTTCGTCCTCGAAATTTACAATTCAACCTATTACTCTAACAAGTGGGGGTATTGACATTGCATTAGCTCCTCACTTTCCCAAGTAGTGTCTTTTATCCTGCGATGTTCCCAAACAACTTTGACCATTGAGATCATCTTGTTCCTTAGAACTAGTTTTTTTCGATCTTCGATCCTTATTGGTCTTTCAACATACGACACCCTGTCGTCAACTTCTATCTCTTCATGATTCAACACATGAGTTGGGTCCGGTTCATACTCCTTCTCCAACTTCATCCTAACACACGGGCATTCTACATGCTTTGCCATATAGTGCTTCAAATGGTGCCATTCCGATACTTTGCTGAAAACTATTATTGTACACAAATTCTATTAAGGGCAATTGCTCTTCCCACTTGCCTTGAAAATCCAACACACGTGCCCGAAGCATATCCTCTAAAGTCTGAATCGTCCTCTCAGACTAGCCATCCATTTGTGGATGGTAAGCTATACTAAACTGCAGCTTTGATCCTAATGCCATATGTAGACTGTAAAGCCTTAATCTTAGTCTGGATTTCTGGTTCTTTTCTTAAAATGGCAAACAAACTCGAGACTTGACTTACTTCAAACTTAAATTCCGAGTCTCGTACTCTTTTCAATAAAGTCTATTCCTTGACCATCAAGCGTGCAATGCTTGACTTCCGACTCAATGCATCGGCTATCCGATTGGCCTTTCCGAGGTGATATAAAATATCACAGTCGTAATCTTTTAGTAATTCCATCCAACGACACTGCCTCATATTTAACTCCTTTTGAGAAAATAGATATTTGAGGCTCTGATGATCTGTATATATCTGAAATTTCTCTCCACATAAATAATATCGCCAAATCTTAAAGGCGAATATGATCGAGGCTAATTCCAAATCATACATTGGATAATTTAGTTCATGTGGCTTAACTGTCTTGATGCATAGGCTACTACTTGCCCATGTTACATCAGCACAATCCTAATCCTTTCAACGACATATCACTATAGATTTCGAAACCTCCAGATCGTGACGGAATAGTCAATACTGGTGTCGTCGTTCATTTATGCTTTAATTCTTGAAAATTTCTTTCACATTTGTCAGTCCACTCAAACTTCGTTTCTTTCTTTAACAGACATATTAACGACATCACTATAGTCGAAAATCCTTCCACAAAACATATATAGTATCCTGCCAAACCTAGAAAACTCCGAACCTTGGTTACCTTCATCGGACTCGGCCACTTTATCACGGCTTCATCTTTGCCAGATCTACTTGAATTCCATTCCCCGAGATCACATGTCCAAGAAATACTACTCGACTGAGTCAAAACTCGCACTTACTAAACTTGGCGTATAGTGCATGTTCCCTCAAGGTTTGCAGGACTTTACTCAAATGGAACTCATGCTTTTCCAAACTCTTCGAGCACACCAATTTATCGTCTATGAAAACTATCGCAAATTCATCCTAGAACTCCTTAAACACCCAATTCATTAAATCCATAAAGATAGCATGGGCGTTAGTCAATCCGAATGGCATCACCGTAATTTCATAATGCCCATATCTTGTCCTAAATGCCATTTTTGGTATATCCTCTTTCCTAATCTTCAATTGATGATATCCTGTTCTCAAATTAATCTTAGAAAATACTGAAACCCCTTGCAACTGATCAAACAAATCATCAATCCTTGATATGGGGTATTTATTCTTAATTGTTACTTGATTTAACTGCCGATAATCAATACATAATCTTAATGACCTATGGTTTTTCCTTATAATTAAAACTGGTGCTCCCCATGGGGTTGCACTTGGACGAATGAATCCTCTATCCAATAACTCTTGCATTTACACCTTTACGTCCTTTAACTCCGACAACGACATTATATAAGGTGCCTTCGAGATTGGCTCAGTCCTAGGGGCCAACTCGATTACAAACTCTGCTTCTCTTTCTGGTGGCAATCCTAGTAATTCCTGAGGAAAGACATCGGGATAATCGCGTACCACGGCTATGTTCTCTAGTCTGAACTCCTCAGTCATCGAATCAATCACAGTGGCTAGAAATCCTTGACACTCTTCATTCAATAACTTAGTCATTTCTAGCGACGACATCTATGGAATAGAGGTTCCTCCTTGATTTCCCACAAATTGGAATTCCGGATATCCAACAGGATTAAATTGGATCACCCTACTATTACAATCTATTACCACCCTCTACTTAACTAGCCAATCCATGCCTACTATCATATCGAAATCATACATTGTTAGAACCGCTAAATCAATTCTCTTCCCTATCACCAATTACATTCTTACAATTCGGGCACCCCAACGAGACTAGAATCTTATCATTCAAGAGAGTTGTAACACACAACACCACATCAAGCAATTGTGGTTCTATACCAATCAATTTAACAAACTGCTATGATATAAATGAATGTGATGCTCTAGGGTCAAACAAAGCATAAGGAGCATGATCGCATAGAGAAACCGTACCTATGACTACCCTCGGCGTGTTCTCAATCTCTCTTCTGGCCATGGCGTACACCTGTCCTTGGACTAGTGGCCTATTCCGATTAGTCGGTGGGGCAGCTCCAATTTGATTCCAGTTCCGGGTGGCGGCAACGCAGGCGGTCTATTATGCTTGAGATTGGGGCAAAACCTTATATAATGACCAAACCCGTCACATCCAAAACAGGCTCCATCCCTGCTCGAACAAGGTCCACTTCCATGTCTTTCTCCACATATCCGACATAGACCATTCTGAAAACAGGTCGGTTTCCCTATATTCCTTCTAGCAGGAGGGATGAAATGTTGATTACCAGTCATTGGCCTCTTCCCTAAGTGACGATCGTCCCTACCCTGGGCAAATCTTGACTCAGAAGCGGCAGTCCTATCCGCCAAGTCACATTCAATTGCTTAATATTTTATTATTAAATAATCAATTCCGAAATTAATTATTAATATTTTCGGATAAATTCTAACATCAAATTACGATTTTTATGCGTGAATTATGACATTCATGCTATGAATTGCCGTATTAATTAGTGATATAGCTAAATGATTTTAATAACTAATTTCGAGAACGAATTTCGAGTTTTTGGCAAATGAAGTATTTTAATTGTGACATTCTAAACTTCGATCCATTTTTTGGATTTATAAAACATGTATTTCATCAATGCGCTTATAGTTAAATCTCACCCGGAACTGATCACTCTTGGGTTGTTTTAAATTTGAGATTCACTAAAATCGCATTCAATCGAATTTGACCTTTATTTAAAGCCCGAACTTGGGTATCGAATTTCTTAGAGTTTCGTGATAAATTTAAATGGACGGTGTCGATATTATTGTGCCCAGCGTTAATATTGTTCCAAATCATCGAAAAGTGAAATTTGGACTGGGTGCGAATTTTGACCAATAGACCTCCATTTGGGTTTATCTTATTTAGTGTCTTTTGGCCTTTCCTTATTTTCGAATTTGGGATTTTTCGTGGCCGTTGGATCAAGCTCGCGAGATCGTTTGTGGCCGTTGGATTTGTACTTGAGTGTTTTATTTGATTTTTTTGTTCTCTCTCTCTCTCTCTCTCTCCTTGGTCACGTCCCCTCTGCGCACGCCCCGCCTATACACGTCCCCTCCCCCCTCTCTCTGCATGGCATATCCCTCCCTCCTCGCTCTCGTCCTTTCTTTTATTTTCTTCTTCTTCTTCTCTTTTGCCCAACCGTCACTCGCCCCAGTTGCAGCTTGCCGACCGTCCGCCTTGCGCCACTGCTCGTCTAGCTACCGTGACCATCCCACCCCTCCGCCGAGCTCTCTCGCTACTCTCCTCTCCCCTTCGCTGCTCGCGCATCAACCAACAATGCCGAAGTTGCTGTGAGCTGTCGTCCTGCCGTCAGGCAACCTTTGCTGCCACTGCTGCTCTGCCATTTCACTCACTGCCGTGACCTCTCCTTCCCTGGTCTGGCTGAGTTATTCCCTTCTTCCTCCTTTGCAAGAGCAGCCACGCGCCCTCCAGCCGAGGTCGCCACAGCCGCCCGTCCAGCAGTCACCAGAGCTGCCGCTCACCGATCATTTACCCAGCTATCGGCCACTCATCGTCACTGCCACTTGCTCGCCGATCATGCCCCTACCCAGCTGCTTCTCTCTCCTCCTTACCCCTCCTTCGTGCATGCGCGGCCAAGCACAGTCAGCCACCACCAGCTGCCGCGTGTCAATACTGCCCCAACTGCCATCCACCCGCTCGTCCCAACCTAGAGCCGTCATCGTCGCCCCTCATTTCCCTTTTCTTCCCCTGTTCATGCGGCCTTTAATCGCATCGGAGGCGAGGCTGGCTAGATCCACTGCTCACCACCTATCTAGCCTCCAACGCCGCTGCTACCTTGTCGTCCACCCAGCAGCTTGCCATCGCACCGTCGTCGCCCCTGCCCCTGCCACTGTTTCACAGAGTACCTCAGCTGCTGTCGCTTTTGCCTCTCACTTGTCCTCCTTGGCCTACCCATCGCCCCCATTCCCGTCACCATTGCTGTCCAGTCGCCATCAGAGCTGCTGCTATTCCGATAAGGTCCCTACCACTCATTGCTGCTGCTGCTTCTCACCACCGTGAACCTAGCCGATTGCCCTTGCTACTACCAAATCACCACTGCCGTTGTCCTGGCGATCCTCCCTGCGGCCTAGCCCCGTTTCTTACTCAAGTCGAGGTAAGCAACTCCCTAAACCCTACCTAGAACAATCAGGTATTATTAAACTTGTTTAGGGGTTGATTAGTGTGGAATTATGGACTGTTATGTGCTAATTTAGTGGCTGAAAATGTGACTGAATGTGGGCTGAGTGTGGTGGCTGATTTGTGGTGCAAATGTGGGCTAAATTGTGGCAGTTCAAGGGCTGTTTTGTGTGATGATTTGTGGGACTGATTGGTGCTCGAAGCAAGGCTTAAATGTGTGATTTTATGCCCATATTGCGTTGGATGTACGTTGTTGGGGGTCGGGTTCGATGGCCTATTGAGGCCTTTGTGCGCTCGATTTAGTATGGTGCATTTTGTGGAAATTGTGGTGGATTGGATGTTTGAACTGATTGATTGAGTAATTAGCGAATGAGCAAGTTTGAGTGTGGTTTGAATATGTGAAATTGGTTGGTTGGTTAGCTTGTCGTCTAATCGCCGCTTGAAATGAATGTGTAATGTGGCGTATTTGATCATTTGAAATCGCCTGAGGCGTGTTTACGTGGGCCGTTGAAGGAAAGTTAGACCTGAGGCGTGTTTATGCGGGTCATTGGAGGATGCTGAGCCTGGGGTGTGTTTACGCGGGCTGTGGAAGGAAAGTTGGACCTGAGGCGAATTTACGCGGGTCATTGGAAAGAAAGTTGGGCTTGAGACGTGTTGACGCGGGCTGTAAGAAAGGGCCTAAGGCGTATTTATGCGGGTAGTGAGAATGGGCCTGAGGCGTGTTTGTGCAAGCAATGAGAATGGGCCTAAATCATGTTGACGTGGGCAATGAGAAAGGACCTGAGGGGTGTTGACTCGAGTCGCGAGAAAGTTAAATGGATGTGCATGTGAAATGTGTTTGGGACGAATCAAGTGAATGTACGTGTATATGGCGCTCGAGTAATTGTGATATCTGCTTGGGCTATTATTGCATTATAGTGTTTGACTAATATGCAGAGTTGGGTGTATTATTGGAGGCGAGGTAAGTATATCCTTGTGAATTCTAGTTCATCGGTCGTTAGATTGCATGTGGAGACTCGTCTGGGTACGCATTGGTCTACGTGGGGTTTAGGGGTCTGCTTATTGAGATTTATCCCATCCCCCGTTGTTAAACATTTTCAAGTTTGGAGTGACAAATAGTCGTCAAGTGCGGCTCAAAGATTGGGAGTGACCTTGTGTATTTGATGCTTCGCTTCATCATTGAATGCCTCCTTTTGTATAGTGAAGTAGGCTACTCAACCACCGTCCCCTTTTGATGATCGTGGTTTGAAGTTAGGAGCTAGGGGTTGATGTTATGTATTGTGAATGCGGTAGGTAATTACCAAGCTTGTTATGCGTATATTGATTTGTGCAAATATTATCCTTTAGTCATTGTTTATTGTCTGGGTTGTTTAATTTCCCCTTCCACTTGCGTATGTCATTGGGTGTTTCGTTTGGGTCGACGACACGTCCTGGGACATCGCATTCAATATGATTGTCGAAGAGGTGTTGCGAGCCCGTTGGGGTTCGGGGCGTGACATCCCCATTGATTTGGTATCAGAGTAAGGTCAACTCGATCCAAGTTGATCAAAGTATGGAGCGATAAGGAGCGATGACTTTGGGGTAGTCTGTTAGGGAGACTTGTGTATCATGCGTACCTCAGACTATGTGATTGTGGTTGCTGATTGATTTTTATACAATAATATGTGAACTACAAGTGCGTCAGGACTTGAGGTAAGTACACGAATCCTATTGATTGTGATGGGGTGTTGTTTGTGATTGTCTACCTGCTTAATGAATTGTTATTGCGGTTCATTGCCTAGGGCTTTAGACTTGTATAGTTGGCCTATGTCTCTAATTCCTAAGTGAAATTATAGCAGGTAGGCGAGTGTGAGAATCCAGTGAGAATGAGCAGCCGAGGTCAAGGTCGAGGTTGAGATAGCGTGGCCCCACGAGCTGGAGTTGTAGAGGATCCTAGAGTAGATGGAATTCTGATGGCACTACGAGAAATGGGAATTTTAATGGGTAGACAGCCTCAAGATAGAAATGCTACTGTCATTGCTATTGTTGAGAATGACAAAGGACCCCTTGGAAAAGGCCCGAAGGCTCCGAAATGGGCTGAAGCTGGACCTCCGTAGTCGGATGATATCACTGAACTTGAGGGGTTATTATGAGATTTATGATCGGGCTCAAGCAATTGAGCGTGATTTGATGGATCGGGCTGTCGCCCTTGGATCGCGGTATGCCCCGGCTAGGGACAATCGTCACGTTGGAAAGAGGCCAATGATGGGAAATAATCGCTTCATCCCTCCTGTTAGGAAGAATATCGGGAAGCCGGCTCACCGTTCGAATATGACTTACCGACTTTGTGGGGGAAGATACGGAAATGGACCTTGCCTGAGTAGGGGTGGAGTATGCTTTGGATGTGGTGGGCGAGGTCACCAAGTGAGAAACTGCTCGAACTGACAGGTTAGGCCGCTGATACAACCGTGACAATCACGAGTAGGACATCAAGTGGGAGCTGCTCCACCAAATAATCAAAATCGACTACGGGCATAAGGAAAAGTGTAAGTTGTGGTTGGGAAGGAAGCAAAGGACTTGTCTTAAGGGTCTAAATACAATGTGTAAGGATATTTGGCGTATTAGAAGTGATTTTTGAAAATTTTAGATTCGAATAGTCATATAAGATGTATAATTGCTCATGGTAAATTGACGCAATCAGTTTTTGTTTTTTGGAATTATTGATGACATCCTTTGACATGATTTGGATGAATGAGTTATCGCTTGGAAATTTCGAATTTTGTAAAGAACCGGAGCGATTGTTTTTGGGAGACCGTTGGATTGAAATTGGATGGATTGAGCTTTGTCACTGAGGTGTAAAAAGATAACTATCCTTTGGTTAACTCATTGGTTAAGGAGCCAAGGCTAGAGGACATAGCCGTGATATGCAATTTCCCCAATGTCTTCCTTCAGGAATTGCTGTGATTGCCACCTGATAGAGAAGTGGAGTTTGTGGTTGAGTTAACGTCATGGACATAACCGATTTTGAGAACACCCTATAGGATGTTGTTGTCGAAATTAAAGGAATTAAAGGTTCAAATGCAAGAGTTGTTAGATAAGGGCTTTATTCGCTCGAGTGTGTCTCCATGTGGAGCGCTAGTATTATTTGTGAGGAAAAAGGATGGGTTTTTGAAGTTGTGCATCGACTACAGACAATTGAATCAAATGACCATTAAGAATAAGTACACACTACCAAAGATAAACGACCTGTTTGATCAGTTGCAAGGAGCATCAATATTTTCAAAGATCGGCTTGAGGACAGATTATCACCAATTGAGGATTAAGAAGAAGAATATACCAAAAACGGCATTTAGGACGAGATATAGGCACTATGAGTTTACAGTGATGCCATTTGGACTGACTAACGCCCCTGCTACCTTTATGGATTTAATGAATCGGGTGTTCATGGAATTTCTGGATCAGTTTGTAATCGTTTTCATAGACGATATCTTCGTATACTCGAAGAGTTCTGCCAAACATGAGTTACACAAAAAAAAGGTTCTACGAACTTTAAGGGAATATGCACTTTACACTAAGTTTAGTAAGTGCGAATTCTGATTCCATTAAGTGACGTTCTTAGGACATGGGGTATCGGGGGAAGGAATTGCAGTGGATCCAACAAAGATTGAAGCCGTCACGAATTGGCCGAAACTGACAACAGTAACCGAATTTCAAAGCTTCTTGGATATAGCAGGTTATTACAGACGTTTCACGAAAAGGTTTTCAGCATTAGCGACACCGTTGATGCGGTTACTAAAAAAGGAGACGAGGTTTAAATGGACGGATAAATGTGAAAGGAGTTTTGAAGAATTAAAACAGAGATTGATGACCATGCCAGTATTGACAATCCCGTCAGAACTAGGAGGATATGAAATCTATAGTGATGCATCGCTAAAGGGACTAGAATGCATGTTAATGCAATACGGAAAAGCGGTGGCATACGCATCACGATAATTAAGATCACATGAGCTGAATTATTCGACGCACGACTTAGAATTGACCGCGATTATTTTCGCCCTTAAGATTTAGAGGCATTACCTTTGTGGGGAAAAGTTTCAGATTTATATGGATCATCAAAGTTTAAGGTACTTATTTTTCCAAAAGGAATTGAATATGAGACAGCGTCGTTGGATGGAACTCCTTAAGGAATATGACTGCGATATTATGTATCACCCTGGAAAAGCTAATAAAGTAGCAGGTGCACTAAGCCGGAAATCGAGCATTGTGCATATGATAATTAAGAAATGGACTCTATTGGAAGGAGTTCGGGATTTAGAGTTTAAGTTTGAAGTGAGTCATGTCTTAAGTATGCTTGCCGTACTGAGGATTGAACCTGAAATCTAGACTAAGATTAAGGTTTTACAATCGATGGACCCGGAGATTCAGGAAATTCTGAAAATGGATGTCACAAAAAGGAAATTGGATTTTCAAGTATCCGAGGATAGGACTTTGAAATTCCATGGACGGTTGTGTGTGCCTGATGATGCAGAGCTTAAGGAGGAGAATTTGTCAGAAGCTCTTCGTAGCAATTATAGTATTCACCCGCGTAGTATGAAGATGTATCAGAACTTACAGCAGCGTTATTGGTGGAACGGCATGAAAGTGGATGTAGCTAAACATGTGGCTAAGTGTTTAACATACCAACAAGTGAAGATGCAACATTGCAAGCCGAGTGGAATATTGCAGCCATTGGAAATCCCTGAGTAAAAATGGGAACACATCACAATGGATTTTGTAATGGGATTATCAAGGAGTCAAAAGGGTCATAATTTAATTTGGGTGGTAGTTGATCGATTGACAAAGTCAGCACATTTTCTGCTGGTGCGAAAGGATTTCACCTTAGAAAGTTATGCCGAGATATACATTCGACAGATAGTCCATCTTCATGGAGTACCAATGACGATTACTTCAATTCGTCATCCTAAGTTTACCACTGCTTTTTGGAAAAGTCTTCAAACGGCATTAGGAATGAAGTTACAATTTAGCACGGCCTATCATTCGTAGACGGATGGCTAATCTGAGTGGACGATTTATACTTTAGAAGATATGTTGCGAGCATGTGTATTGGATTTTAAGGGTAGTTAGGATGAATAGTTACATTTGGTTGAGTTTGCTTATAACAATAGCTACCAGCAGAGTATCAGAATGGCTCTGTTTGAAGCGTTATGTGGCAGAGCTTGTAGAATGCCAGTGTGTTGGGATGAAGTTGGTGAAAAGAGTATCACGAGTCTAAAGTTAGTTCAGCAATCAGTCGAGGCAGTCAAGGTGATTCGGGATAGACTTAAGACCGCTCAGAGCAGCCAAAAGAATTGTGCAAACCGGAGATAAAGGCCTTTGGAATTTCAAGTGGGGGACCACATTTTCTTCAAAGTGTTGCCGATGAGAGAATTGTCACGGTTTGACAAGAAATGAAAGTTGAACCCCGAGGTATATGGGTCCATTCGAAGTCTTAGAGAGAATCGACACTTTGGCTTATCGTCTCGCGCTATCTTCAAATTTGTCTCAAGTTCATAATGTATTCCATGTGTCAATGTTAAGGAAGTACGAACCAGATCCGACCCACATGCTGAATTATGAAGAAATAGACGTGGACGATAGAATGTCGTACGTGAAAATGGCAATAAGGGTCTAAGACAAAATGGAGCGAGTATTATAGAACAAGATGATCCCGATGGTCAAAGTAATTTAGGAGCATTAAGGAACTGAAGGTGCAACATGGGAATGTGAAGAGTTGATAAGACGTCAATACTCCTATTTATTTGAGTAATTGCATTGGGTTGTAAATTTCGAGGATGAAATTTTTGTAAGGGGGGAAGAGTTATGACATTCTGAATTTCGACCCATTTTTTAGAATTATAAATCGTGTATTTCGTCAATACACTTATAGTTAAATCTCAGGCGGAACTGATCACTCTCGAGTTATTTTAAATTTGAGATTCACTACAATCGCATTCGATTGAATTTGATCGTTATTTAGAGCTCGACCTTGGATGTCGAATTTATTGGAGTTTCGTGAAGAATTTAATTAAACGGTGTTGATATTATTGTGGCCAGCGTCGATATTGCCCAAAACCATCGAAAAGTGAAATTTGGATCGGGTTTGGATTTTGACCAGTAAACCTTCCTCTGGATTTATTTTATTTAGTGTCTTTTGGCCTTTCCTTATTTTCGAATTTGGGGTTTTTCGTGGCTGTTTGATCAAGCTCGCGAGATCGTTTATGGCCGTTGGATTTGTACTTAAGTGTTTTATTTGATTTTTTTGTTCTCTCTCTCTCTCTCTCCCCGATCACATCCCCTCTACGCACGTCTCCTCCCCCCTCTCTCTCTCTTCCTTTCTTTTCTTTTATTTTCTTCTTATTCTTCTTCTTCTTCTTCTCTTCCCTTCTTTGGCTACGGCTTCTGCTTCTTCTCTTTCTCTCAACCACTACTTGCACCAGCCGCAGCTCGCTGACTGTCCACCTTGCACTGCCGCTCGACTAACCGCCGCGACCATCCCACCCTTCCGCCGAGCTCCCTTGCTGCTCTCCTCTCCCTTTCGCTTCTCGCACATCAGCCAAAAACGCCAGAGCCACTGTGGGCTGTCGTCATGCCAATGGGCAACCTTCACTGCCGCTATTGCTCTGTTGTTTCACCCACCACCGTGACCTCTCCTCCCCTGGCCCGCCTGAGTCCTTCCTTTCTTCCTGTTTCTTTGCGTAAGGAGCCACGCACCCTACAGCCGAGGTCGCCACAGCTGCTCGTCCAGCAATCGCCGGAGCTGCCACTCACCGATAGTCCGCCCAGCTACCGGCCGCTCACCATCGCTACCACTGGCTCGCCGTTCACGCCCCCACCTAGTTGCTTCTCTCTCTTCCTTCCCCCTCCTTCATGCACGCGCGGCCAAGCAAGGTCGGCCATCACTAGCCGCCACGCGCCAACGCCACCCCAGCTGCCATTCGGTCGCTCATCCCATCCCGAAGCTATCGTCATCGCCCCTCCTCTCCCTTTTCTTCCACTATTTGTGCAGCCTTTAGTCGTATCGGAGCGGAGGCTGACTAGATTCGCCGCTCGCCGCCCATCCAGCCTCCAACGCTGCTGCTGCCTTGCCATTCGGCCCAGCAGCTTGCTGTTGCACCATCGCCACCTCTGCCCTTACCACTATTTCGTAGAGTACCTCAGCTACTACCGCTTCTGCCTCTCGCTCGTCCTCCTTAGCCCACCCGTCGCCCCCATTCCCGTTGCCATTGTTGCCCAGCCGCCGCCATCGCTGCCCAGTCATCACTAGAGTTGCTGTTGTTTCAGTAAGGTCCTTACCACTCATTGCTACTGCTGCTTCTCACCACCATGAACCCAGCCGCTTGCTCTTGTTGCCATCGAATCACCGCCGCTGCTGTCCCGGCGATCCTCCCCGTGGCCCAGCCCCGTTTCTTGCTCAAGTCGAGGTAAGCGACTCCCTCAACCCTACCTACGACAATAGGGTATTGTTAGACTTGTTTAGGAGTTTATTAGTGTGGAATTATGGGATGTTATATGCTAATTTAGTGGCTGAAAATGTGAGTGAATGTGGGCTGAGGGTGGCTATTTGTGGTTGAGTGTGGTGGCTGATTTGCGGTGCAAACATGGGCTAAATTGTGGGGATTCAAGGGCCGTTTTGTGTGATGATTTGTGGGACCGATTGGTGCTTGAAGCGAGGCTTAAATGTGTGATTTTATGCCTATATTACGTTGGATGAGTGGTGTTGGGGGCTGGGTTCGATGGCTTATCGAGGCCTTTGTGCGCTCGATTTAGTATGGTGCATTTTGTGAAAATTGTCGTGGATTGGATGTTTGAACGGATTGATTGAGTGATTGGCGAATAAGCAAGTTTGAGTGTGGTTTGAATATGTGAAATTCGTTGGTTGGTTAGCTTGTCGTGTAATTGCCGCTTGAAATGAATGTGTGATGTGGCGTATGTGATCATTTGAAATAGCCCAAGGCGTGTTTACGTGGGTTGGAAGGAAAGTTAGACCTAAGGTGTGTTTACGCAGGTCATTGGAGGATGTTGAGCCTAAGGCGTGTTTACATGGGTTGTGGAAGGAAAGTTGGACCTGAGGCGTGTTTACGCGGATCATTGGAAAGAAAAATGAGCCAGAGGCTTGTTGACGCGGGCAGTGAGAATAGGCCTGAGGCGTGTTTATGCGGGCAATGAGAATGGGCCTGAGATGTGTTGACATGAGCAGTGAGAGAGAAAGGACCTGAGGGGTGTTGACCCGGGTCGTGAGAAAGTCAGATGGATGCGCATGTAAAATGTGTTTGAGTTGAATCTAGTGAATGTACGTGTATATGGCGCTCGAGCGATTATGATATGTGCTCGGGCTATTATTGCATTATAGTGTTTGACTAATATGCAAAGTTGGCGTGTTATTGGAGGCGAGGTAAGTATGTCCTTGTGAATTCTAGTCGTTGGTCGTTAGATTGCATATGGAGACTCGTCTGGATACGCATTGGCCTATATGGGGTTTAAGGGTCTGCTTATTGAGATTTATCTCATCCCCGTTATTAAACATTTTCAGGTTTGGAGTGACGGATAGTCGTCACGTGTGGTTCAGAGACCGGGAGTGACCTTGGGCATTTGATGCTTGGCTTTATCTTTGGATGCCCCATTTTGTATAGTGAAGTAAGCTACCCAACCACCGCCCCCTTTTTATGATCATGGTTTGAAGTTAGTAGCCAGGGGTTGATGCTGTGTATTGTGAATGCTGTAGGTAATTGCCAAGCTTGTTATGTGTCACGCCCCGAACCCCTACGAGCTCGCGACATCCCCTGCTCCGGTCGAATTTGTGCGACATCCCAGGAACGTCGCCAACCCAACCCAAACATCAGAGCCACTTGCGGAAGCGAATAACAAATCCCCGGACAAATAATGACGACAACGGTGTAGAACACCAAGACAATCAAACACCAACTACAACATTTTATACAGCCACTACACCAAATATACAAACATCATATTATAGACACGTACAGCAAACCAACATCCAAAATCACCGTTATAACACAAGATCAGGGTCTGGTTAACTTAACTTCCCTATCGGATATTCCAAGTTATACAACCCCTAAAATGCCCTAGGGAAAAAAACTAAGGGTCACCCTTCTCCAATCTGTTCCTGATTCTTTGGGCTTGAGTCTTCGGACACTCACTTGCAGTTCCATCGGCACCAAAAGCGGTTCCTCGAACTTCAAAAAGAGGAGGCGGACTTCCCGGGTCTAAGGCTGGGGATCTGAAAGTGGCGGTTATACAACCGTGAGACGAATCTCAATAAGTGTACAACCCCGAACCCCACGTAGGCACTCACGTACCGCCAGAAAAAAACACGCATAACACACAATCTATCAACCAAATTAACAATCACACGCGGCCCTACCTAGAATTCCTCATGCACGTCCTTGCAAGTTAGTCAACCACATAGCCAGTATGCTACAGAAATACATCACAGCCGTGCACGTGCCCCGATTATAGAGCAAAATCCACTTGGGCACGTCCCATACCATGCCTCGCAGTTTTTATCCCATAATCGAGCATCACACCATGCGATGCAAACATACTCGCACCCCAACTCACACCACACGTCACTTTCTTAATTTCACTCGTCCCGCCAATTCTTGCTCATTCTCAACCTTTCCACCACTACCGCGCCCGCGTAAAACGCATCAGGCCAACGGTCTTCTGACCTCGTCAAGCATCGTCACCCCGTCGGGCCGGGTATCGTCACCTCGTCAGGGACGTCATCGTCCCGCGTAAACGAACACGCCTCAGGACGGAATCCTACACACACTTTCCTTCTACCGTGCCCGCGTAAAACGCATCAGGCCAACGGTCTTCTGACCACGTCAGGCAGCGACACCTTGTCAGGCCGGGCATCATCACCTCGTCAGGAATGGCATCGTCCCGCGTAAACGATCACGCCTCGGGACGGATCCTTTCCAACCAATCCCACATTTCCAAACCTTCGTTCTACACTCTCCACACGTACCACGCCACCACACAAACACACTGCCAAACATACACACTTCACACACATTCCATAATTTTGCATTCTCGTCACACGAACACGCACCACTTAACCACACGCTCTTGGCACGCGAATTCAATGCACATTCACATCACCATATCACCACACTTCACGGCTACACAAACACGGCACGCCGCCACATCACATTCAGCCCAATGCACAAACCAAATCAGCCCACAACGATTTCCAGGCCAACCAACAAGCACAATCACACAACCACGCACAATTTTCCATTCAAGGTACAATCCCATTAATTAATCGCACAAATTAATTCCGATAAAACCCCAACATCACAGCCCTAATCCAAGCTCCCTAAACCTCAAAATTTCATCGCCTAATCAGTCCGAGAGAGATAAAAACCGAGATTGAACAAAATCACGTTCAAACTGGGCAATTGTGCAGCAACAGAAATCTATTTGAAATAAATAGTAAACCAACTCCAAAAATTATAAAATTTGAATATGTTGTACAAAACATCTCAATGAACATTTTTCGTGAAGAACTCAAAACCCAGTTCTAACCGTAAGCACCTCGTTTTAGCACTCAAAGTCAAACGAAATCCGGTTCGCTCAAACAGCCCCTCAGGCCATCAAAATACAACTCATTCGGTACCCAAATCATTTTGTAAAATCTTGAAATTTTTATATGTTATAGCCACAAATGTCCCCAACAATTTCTGTGAAGCAAATATTTTGAAAATAAGCCTGGAAAAATTTATAAAAATTCGAACAGACCCGAAGGTTGAGTGAACAATAAATCGAGCAGTTTTATTTCGGTCCAAAGATGGACTTCCGAATGGCATCAAATGATTTCCAAAAACTCTCAAATTAAAATTTGTTATACTTCAAGATGTTGGGAACAACTTTTATGAAGAACACATCCTCAAATTCAGGCCACACAAATCACAGTAAAAATAGAAATATCTGGCGACGCAGTAGCAGCAGCAATACCCGAGCAAACCAGCCACTAAATTCACTCTAAACCGAGCCCTAAACAAGCCTAACAATACCCGAGGTCCTAGGCGACATTTAGGGAGGTCACTTACCTAAGAAAGGCGAGACGAATGGGCTGAAACGGGCTGAACAGCAGCAGCAGCAACGGTGATGAACATGGATGAAGAGAGTGAGAGAGAGAGAGAAAATGAGGGAGAAAATGGGAGAGGGAGAGAACGTGGGAGAGGAGAGAGAGAGTGATCTGGTCAGAAATGAGAGGAGAGAGAGAGAGCTGGTCAGATATAATGGGCTGTTGGGGGGACACGTGTCGCGATCCTAAGCGATTTCCCATTATGCCCTTGATCCGACGGCCCTTATTTGTGTCTATCCAATAATTGAAGGGCAAAAATGTCCAAAGCCCAATAATTGAGCTGATTTTTCAGACCTGATTCATCCCAAAAATATCCCAAAATTTTTCAAAATTCGGAATTCCCAGTACAGGGTCCAGGGGCAAAATGGTAATTTTCCGGTCCCGAGGCGAAATTCTAATTTTTGCACATACGCGTTCCATATATGCGTGGCCAACATAATATGGTGTCGGATTCACGAAATTCACTTTTTAAGCCCTTGAAAATCGACTGCGAAGTTCCGCGAATAAAATAATATTATTTTTTCAATTTTTGTCGAAATTCCAATTTTTGACCAAAAGCACTCTAAATGTCTGTGGCCACCCCAAAATGACCTTGGCCGCGAAAAATAACCTCAAACGGCCTCCGAATCCAGCCCCGGTGCCCATAGGGGCAAAACCGTAATTTTTCCAACCCCGGACCGAAATCCATTTTTTTGCAGAAATGAGTGGCCCCAAGGTTGGCCAAGCCAAAAACTTCATCGGCCGCTCAAAATTGTCACTTTCAAAATTCTCGATTCCCAGGCCCGAATTCCAAGAAATGACTAAAATTGACCAATCGCGACTTTAGCTTATCTCTGGCTAACGGGTGGCTCATTAGGATTACGCGCTCTCGACTCGCGATCGACACTAAGTCAAATCACGTTTAAGTTTGCTCGAACCAAGACGACCTCGATTGTCATATAATTGCGAGGGTTTGTCACTAGTGCCCTTCGGACACGATCAATCAAATAGATCGGTCTCGGTTGGCTCAAAACATTCCCTCGTCAATCGATATGGTCGAAGATCGAACCAAGGTCAAGTTCTTTGGTCGTGCGAACTCAATCCCGTACTGGCCTTACCCCTAAGGTTAGCATCCCGAGAATGCGCGGGTCCCGGGTGAGATCTCATTATAGTGCATTGATCAATTTCATTTCTTAAATCCTGGGAAAAGGATCGAAAATTTAAACTGTTACATTATGCGTATATTGATTTGTGCAAATATTATCCTTTGGTCATTGTTCATTGTCTGGGTTGCTTAATTTCTGCTTCCACTTGCGTATGTCGTTGGATGTTTCCTTTGGGTTAGTGATGCGTCTTGGGACGTCACGTTCAATACGATCGTCAAAGGGGTGTCATGAGCCCGTTGGAGTTTGGGGCGTGACATTAATTGTTATGTTTATAAAATGAATTTAATGCCTTGAGAAAGAAAGTATGTTTCGAAATAATGTTCTACAAGGTTGTACGATTATTTGCATGTGTGATCACGTGAAATTGTGTATGGCATTGAATTGAGCACGGTTCATGTATACATTGGCTAATTGAAAAGATAAGAATTGGCTTGAATGCTTGTGTGCTCGTGTGATAACACGTTTGAAGCAGTATTGCTGGATACCGCTTGACGATGCCTGATTTATCGGGATCTACTGTAAATCACAACGGATTTATCGGTGCCTGATTTATCGGGATCTGTTGTAGATTGCGCCCGATTCATCAGATGCCTAATTTATCAAGATTTGCTGTAGATCGTGCTTAATATATCGGATGCTTGGAGATAATCTAGATTGCCGATACTTCGGTTGCCTTGTCGCGGCCCGAGACTTGACTCGATACTCCTTACGGGATACCATCTTACTACAGATCATTTGATATTGTCATATTGGAATGTCATCTTACTGTAGATCGTTTGACGTAGCCGTGCCCAACGGGGCTAGACGAAACTCGATTATATCGAAAGACTGCCATCTTGCTGCTGATCACTTGATGTGTAGTGGCCTCAAGGGGACGTAATAACTAGAATACATGTGATGCATTTGATTACGGGGTGAATACTGCTAGGCATGATATGAGACGTGCCTAAATGGTTTTATCTTATAATTGAGACACGCGTAAGTTTGGAAGCATTGACGCATAAGAAATCTCATTACATGCTCTGGTTATGTGATATGTTTGATACATCGTTGTGGCATACGACTAGTTATGTCATGCATAATCTGTATGGCAAGGCAAGGTAAGGGTGCCTGTTGTTGGTTGATGACTTGTGTTCAGTGTATGGTTGCCTGACTAGGAACCCCGAGGTGAGTTGGCTTTCTAAACGGGGCTTAGGCTGCTAACTTATTGAGATTTTTATCTCATTTATGGTTGTTAAATACTTTCAGGGCCTTAGCATGTCGATGCCCCAGTGCGGATCGGGGTACCACAGGATCTGGATACTTTTTGGACTAGTTTGCTGTAGATGGAGTAGATTTACCTCAGCCGATATCTTTTTGGTGGGCTTTTGTGGAATGCCCAAAGTGGGCTTGTAAAAATATTTCCCAAGGGTTAATTAAGTAAATATTAAAATGATGTTTTGATTTGATTGTGGTGATTTGTTTTCCTACCTATCCTTGTTTTCTATTGTTGTCTGGGTGATTGTTTGTTGACGTTTTCGTATACGTAATTAAAAGATAAAATTTTGGGTCAGCTATGCATCATGGAGCGTCGCAATCATAACGACCATGGCGGGATGTTGCGCATCCGTAGGGTTCAAGGCATGACACCGGCTATGGCCGGCGAAGGGAAGAGAAGAAAGAAAAAAGAAAAGGAAAAGGAAAAGGAAAAGAAAAAGAAAAAAACAGAAAAGGAAAAAAGAAAGAAAAAAATTAAAAATTACTGTTCCGGTGCTGGAACAGTAACTTCCGATGCTGGCCGACTGGCGAACCCAAGTCCTTATTTGAGACTGATTGGACACTTCAGGCCCTTATTTGACACTATGTCAACTTTGGATCCCTTTTTGAGAAAAAGCTTCTACTTTGGGTACCAAAATGGAATTTTCCCTTTAAAAAATTATTGGAATTGTGGAAAACTAGGTATGTGCTTTAATCCCCAATCTATAGCTAGTAAAAAAAGCAAGGGTTAGTATCATGAAAAACCTAAAACTAGTATACATGTAACAAATTTACCCTAAGCTAAATTTTTGACCATCTAAAATCCCAAACTGGTACACCTACGGTAAATTTATCGTTTGTTAATTTTCGTTAAATTTTATTGTCAAGTTGTTGAGTTGGATGACACATGACAATTGACGGGTGTACCAGTTTGGGATTTTACCCTCCGTTTGTCACATGTGTATCTATTTGCGGTTTTTCGTGGTATTAATTCAATTTAACGGAAACTAACGGAGGGTAAATTATCATAAATGTATCAGTTTGAGGTTTTTGGTAGCCCAAAAATTAGTTTTAGAAAATTTATCATATGTGTACTAGTTTGAGATTTTTGGTAGTTAAAAAATTAATTTAGGGTAAATTTATCATAAATGTATTAGTTTGGTGTTTTTTACGATGTTAATCCAAAAAGTAATTGAAGTGCGAGAGTTCAAGTGAACTTAAGTCAACGATCCATCTTCTCCTTCTTCTTCTTTTAACAGGCGTAATCAAGACGGCTCACATGGCAAAAGTCGTAGGAACGTCAATCTGTTTCGTCATTCCAACCTTTTGTTTGCTATTATTTCTCTAGAAATAAAGTGCACGGCAAGCCAACTTTGCCTCCCACGTTGATCAAATCTCCTCTACATATATGCCCATTCGATCGTAATTGGATTTAGTTCCTTTAATTAACTCCAAATTATCCTTTCAATAATCGTGACGTCCACGCAAACAAAGAAAGACAAAAAATAGTTTTAGAATCGTCAAATCTTTGTGATGTGATGTAACTAAAAAGAAATCATTTTTAAGCAATCATCTAAGACCAATTAGAACTAGATAAACAAAAAATGAACATTAACCATCTTGGGAATAATACTGTTGTTGACACCTATTTCCGGAGGTCGGTAGCAACAACTGTAATTTGGAAATAATTAAGATTCTTGTCACACGACTTGATCCTTATCCAAAGGTGAATCAAACAAGAACGGCATGAGAAAACTGTTCGAAACAAATGCGGAAAAACAAATATAGAACATAAAGATTTACATGCTTCGATCACAATGTGATCTATGTCTAAAAGAGAGGCAAAATAAGATTCCACTATAATCAAAGAGAGTACAGTTTTTAGAAATCGAAAAAATGACTTAATAAAATCTCACGGCTCACAAAACTCTCCCAAAACGAAAATCTCTCTTAATCAATGGAAAAATCTAGCCGCAGTATAAATAAGGCTCCTCAAAAGATTTCTTTGGAGGCTATGCCCCCGAACCCCTCGAGACATTTATTTGCTTGCTTCAGTTTGGGCGGACCACTATAGAGATTTGTTCGCTTGCTCCGAGTTGGGCCTATTTGCCTAACCCTCGCGTTACGAACTAAATCTCAATTTTTTCTCTACTTTTGGGTTGCACAAAAAATATGTCAGGTCGGATAATGAACCGGACTGAGTACATAAAATTTAAGACATATTTAACAAAAAAAATGGGACAAGGTGATGCGAGATAAAGACGGACACATGGAATTACGTTGTGTCCTTTGTACTAACTATGCATGCTTTAAGCAAAGTCTTTATCAATTAATTTTAATTTTATATTGGATTAGATTCCTGAGACTCGTTATATAGAGTTGTACACATCATTCCTAGACCATATAATTTGTAGGAAGAGAAATACTAATTAAGTGTAATACGCTAAAATTTTGTTGATGTATTCGTAATAATTAAATGGTAGGCTAAAAAATTGAGAATAGAAAGAATATGTAGGTGATGAAAATAGAATAGTGAAAAATACAAAAGTTCTCAAATAAGGTATGTAAGATCTAATTAATTAGATTCGGAGCTGAAGGGATTTAATTAGAAAAGACTATATAAATTCAATGTCTTGATGAGATAAACTAAAAGTTAAGAGGATCTCATCGGAAAAAAATGCTCAAATTTAGGGATTTAATTATTAGACACACACCACGTGTCCTCACTTGATTTGATTGGTTACGTGCCCGTACCTAGTGGGTGAAGATGATCCTAATCGGAGAGGGACGGTGTTCAGTATTATACTTTTCAAAAGCATAAGTATAGAAAAAAAGACCATAAAAATAAGGTGGGAATTCGAAGCTCTTCACACGTAAGAGAGCGACTTAGGCGCATGGCATCAAAGTGCACGGCAAGCCAACTTTACCTCCCACGCTGACCAAATTGCCACCATGTATAGGCCCATTCGATCGTTATTGGATTTACTTCCTTTAATTAATTTCAAATTATCCTTTAATTAATCGTGATGTCCACGTGAAAAAAGAAATGAGAAGATTGTTTTAGGGTCGTCAAATCTTTTTGGTGTGATATAACTAAATAGAATTTTTGTTTTTAGCATTCATCTAAGACCAATTAGAACTAGACAAACAAAACAAGAACATTAGCCATCGTTGAATAAGATGGCAATTAGGAAATAATTAAGATTCTTGTCGCACGACATGATCCTTAACCAAGAGGAATCAAACAAGAACGGCATGAGAAGGCAAAGTGATTGGGTGACGCGGGACAAAGAGGGACCTTTGGAATTACTTCATGTCCTTTGTACTAACTATGCATTCTTTAAGCAAAGCCTTCGTCGACAAAATTAAATTATATATTGAATTAGATTCCTGCAACTCGTTATATAGAGTTGTACACATCACCCCTAGACTGTAGAATTTTTAAGAAGACAACTAGTAATTAAGTGTAATATGCTAAAATTTTGTTGGCGTGTTCGTAGTAATGAAATATTATGCCAAAAAAAATTGAGGATAGAAAGATGAAAATAGAACGGTGAAAAATGCAAAAGTTCTTGAATAAGGTATGTCAGTTCCAATTAATTACATTATGAGCAGGAGGGATTTAATTAGAAAGAGCTATACAAATTCAATGACTTGATGAGACAGACTAAAAGCTAAGACGGTTTGATCCGAAAAAAAAATGCTCAAATTTAGGGATCAAAAGTATAGCTTTATCATTTTAATAAAGCATACAGGGGATATGAAACAAGTTCACTTTGAACAATAAACAAATGTATATAGATGTATATTTATGAAGCGTGATTACAGGGACAAACCAAGTTAATCAAACGAAGGATCACACTACTTTGCCAATAACATGCATGAGCACGAACTCGAAGAAGGGAGGATCTAAGTTATGTATGTGATTAGCTGTGAGAGTAGAGAAACAACTGTGAAGAAAGTCGCGCACAGAATTCCTGTCAAGTTCTGCTTGGAAATTTCCCAACAGTTTGGTAAAATTCCTGCTGAGCACATTGATGAAATTGCAAATTTGATGGCCAAATTTTTCGACAATCATAGCGGGATACGAAAATATTCATTTACAGGGCTACTGTTGAGAATGCAGATAACCTTAACCAAGTCACCAGAGAGAAAAAGACTGCCAACCGAAAAGGAGATGATCAGATCCAGTTTTTGCTTTATGCCAAGAGTATACCACATCTAGGAGCCGGAGTCAATCTCAGATTGGAACTAGCACAACTTCTAACAGAATTAGAGGAGATGATCAATAATGTAGAAATGCAAGCTGATGCACGGACAGCTGCCCAAGCAAAACGAACTATGTGTTTATAAGGAAAACTGCCGATTCGTAGGGAGAGCCATCATTACACCTGAAAGGGCAACTTATCCAGGAAATCTAACAAGATAGTAGTACCATTGACAAGACAGAGACCAGCGGTCTTCCACTGAAGATGGTGATAAGAGACGGGAGATCGCTAGGAAGAAGACAATGCAAATCAAATTGCCATGCTCACAAAAGCTTCCAAAAGATCTCCACGTTTTACTGAGAAAGGATTTCCTCCATCAGTACAATGTGTGGAAGGTTAGGGAATTTTACCGAGTTAATTGCACATAGGAATAGCTTCTAGATGCCAAAAGGACTTTTCAGAATTTTTAAGACTAAAACCACGTCCTACGACGCGACAGTAATGGGACCGTGTATCAAAAACACCACAACCAGCCAAGAATCCTGCTAAAAGCTTAGCAGAGTTAATATAGTGCAAACGATAGATAGAAAGCTCACATAAGGGGTGTTTGGTTCAGCTTTGGGAAGGGCTTTGGGCCTCGAAAGCCCCTTCCCGAAATGCTAGTGTGTTTGGTTCAGCATTTGGCCTAGCATTTGGCCAAATGCTAGCATTCCAAATGCTAAAAGCCCAAGGCTAGTCTAGACCAGCCTTGGGCTTTCAGCATTGAGAGAATGCTGCTGTTTTATTTTTTTATTTTATTTTTATTTTTTAGGGTTTGAAGCAGGCGACGGCGGCCGGCGAGGGAGAACGGCCGGCGAGCCAGATCCGCCCCCGCCGGCGGTCGCCCGAGGCCAGGCGACCCTCGGCGGGGGTCGCACGGCCGCCTGGGGTCGCCTGAGGTCGCGCGACCCCAGGCGGCCGTCGCCTGAGGTTGCGCAACCCAGGCGGCCGTCGCCTGGCCTCGGGCGACCGCCGGCGGCCGCGGATCTGGCTCGCCGGGGGTCGCCTGACCTCGGGCTCCGGCGGCCAGTGGTCGGCTCCGGCGGCCGGCGGCCAGTGGTCGGCTCCGGCGGCTGGCGGCCAGCTCCGGCGATGGGTAAATTTCGTTTTTTTTAATAAATAAAATAATTCTCAAAGTCCATTTGCAAAAAAAAATTTACCAAACGCTATATTTTGGCCAAAGTAACTTTACAAAATATTTTTACCAAACACCATTGCATTTCCCCAATGGACTTTCACCCAAAGGTATTTGCATTTCCCCAAATGCATTCCCCCAAAGTCGAACCAAACAGGCCCATACTAAATGTGTATGACAAAACATAGAGTTAAAAAAATAAAAACAGCTGCTCAAAAAGTTACACATTTGAAAAATCGTAGCAAAACAGGCATTCATTCCTAAGGTGGCTTCTCTTTTGCAAAGAGGAAAGGCATTACTTCCACAGGTGAATTTCTCGCTCTATCCACAAAAGAGCCATCTAGACACCAAAAAGCTGTCCGCATTCCGCAGTCGCAAATGCCAATGAAGAAGTCAACCAAGATCGATCTCAGATGCATTCGCAATTGCTAAAGCATGTAACTGAAAGAGAATCCAGTACCCATCATAGCGTTGAAAGAGTAAGGCCAAATTTGATTGTTGAAGTGAAGCAAGCAATGTCATCAGACCAAACCATCAAAATGAGCATTCACTGACATTAAACAGTTGAATCTTTTAGCCATAGTTTACACATTGAATGACTGATCAAGCCGATATGTCCACCCAGACTACCATGAAGAAGAGATGCAACAGAAGAGACTTTGACACCTCCAGCAAGTAACAGCAGTACCTCCAATTGCTTTGCTGCAAGCAGAAAATATTTTTCAATCAGCACAGAATCAACTGCTTTACTATGACTAGAAACAATTGTGTGCATACCTATCAGGAGTGTTCTTTTTACCCCGAATGGAAGTTTCCTGTACCGAGATGTTCACAGGGACTAGAAAGGTCCCGATTATAGTGGTAATTTCCTGATCCTTCTCAAGTACCACTATCCCTATTGCGCCGGCCAGATCGATCACCATTTCGATTAGGACCATAGCACCCATCACTACCTCCTCCTCCTCCATACTTGTTATCCCTCGCTGCATACCTACGTCCTCTGCTCCCTTCACTAGGACACTCCCTTGCAAAATGCTCAGGCTTGTCACACTTAAAGCACTCTGCCACTCTCCACCTCCACCTCCACCACCATAGTCCCGATTAGGGCCACAGTCACGACCATGATCACAACTGCGATCACCATCTTGGCTCCACCTGAACCTTGAGGTGAGCTTTATACACAACGATATTTCTCCCATCCAAGTTCATTCCGTTCATAGCCTCAATAGCCTCATCCATTGCTTGCTTCTCATCAAAAGTTACAAAACCAAATCCACGAGAGCGTCCAGAGAACTTGTCAATCACCACCTGCATTAAAAATATTCTTCTCGGAGTTAGTTTGTATTATGACAGGTAAACCAATTTGTAGATAAGAGCACCACAACTTGGTGAGTTCAGCCAATGAATACGGAGTATCGGCTCTGATCCATTCAAAAAGCAATACTATTAGCCTCTAAAACTACCAAAAGAGAGATTTTATTCGAATCCAACCAGCGACCTTGTCGAGACCCTCCCGAATGGGAATCGGGAAGTGGGTTTATAGGTAATGTTGATTTGAGGATGAATAGTCCTCAATCGGCACGGGTTCTCCCAAACCCTTACCTAGCGTGGCGTTGGGATTTTAATTTTAATTTGATTAACCTTATGAGAATTCTATATGAGTCTCCATTAGCCTATTGGGCTTGGCTAGAAGCCAAGTGAAGTATGGCAATATACCTCATTTCTTATGCAATTTGAGATCTAGAGTTGGGAACTTGATTATATTAATTATCTAACTAGTTTGCTTTTGGTACCTATTGATTATTTGTCATCTAAGGTGTTCACGCAATCTTTTTACCAAATTATGAATTCTAAGGTTCTTGTCCGCTAAGTGTCCACGCAATGTTTTTGGTGTTTATTATGATCCTAGTGTATGGCCTAACCATCCAACTAGGCTAAACATAATAAAAGAAACTCAATCAAGGAAATGACATAGCAGAATGAAAACAAACACATCAAAAGCGATAACAAAAGGGAGAGTAAAAGGTGAAGTGCAATAAAGTAACCTGATACAAGTCGAGCAAAGAATAGGGTTAATACAATGAAAAACCCTAAACTAGTACATCTGTGACAATTTTACCTCGAACTATTTTTTTGATCACCAAAAACCCCAAACTGGTACACCTGTGACAATTTTACTCCGAACTATTTTTTTGACCATAAAAAACCCCAAACTGGTACACCCGTGATAATTTTACCCCTAACTAATATTTTAATATTATTTTTTTGAATTTTTTTGTTTTTATTTTCTTTTCTCTTTCCTTTACTTTTCTTTTTTTTCTTCATTTACTTTATCTTCAACCTCTGGCCGATCGCCGATCCGACGATTGGATAGAAGCGGGGACTAGCGAGGTCGGCCTTACCCCACCTCGGGCGAGGTTCGACCTTGCCAGTTGCCGGCGAGGGGCCGTCCTCGCCGTCGCTGGCAAGGCTTGGCCCCGCCGGCAATTGGCGAGGTCAGCCTCGCCCAAAAGTTGCAAGGTTGAGCCTCACCAGGGGTGGGGCAAGGCCGACCTCGCTAGTTGTTGATGAGGGGTCATCTTCGCCATCGCTGGTGAGGCTCAATCTCGCCGCTTTTGGCCGAGGCCAACCTCGCCAGTTGCCGGCGAGGCCAAGCCTCACCAGTAACGGCGAGGACAACCCCTCGCCGACAACTGGCAAGGTCGAACCTCGCCTGGGGTGGGGCGAGGCCGACCTCGCCAGCCAAAGGTTGAAGATAAAGAAGATGAAAAAAAAGAAAAGGAAAAAGAAAAACTAAAACTAAAAAAATTTGAAAAAATGATATAAAAAAAAATTAGTTCGGGTTAAAATTGTCACAGATGTACCAGTTTGAGAGTTTTGATAGTCAAAAAAATAATTTGAGGTAAAATTGTCACGGGTGTAGCAGTTTAGGATTTTTAATGGTCAAAAAAATAGTTCAAGGTAAAATTGTCATAGATGTATCAGTTTAGGGTTTTCTGTGGTCAAAAAAATAGTTTGGAGTAAATCTGTCATAAGTATACAAATTTAGAGTTTTTCGTGGTATTAACCCCAAAGAACATAACATGGTCTTGTTATTAAGCCTCAAGATAGCAATCCTTTGAGCTTGACTTTAGAGATTATCTTATCTTAAAATAGGTAGTATGGACTCTTGAAACTTTCGGAGAAACAAGAAACCCCAGTTTGGCACTTTGTCATCCTAAGTCGGGGCCCCAATCCGGCTTTAGCATTATAAGTGCTCATTTAGTCCCTTTCGAGTTTCGCCTAGGTTGTGATACTTTCCACATTACCTATTCAGTTATTTGAAGTGAATCCTAAATTTAAGTAAGCTATTAACTATGATTTTTTTTTAAGCGGTGTTTCTAAACTAATATGTCTTTGTTTTTCCGATCATATTTCTCAAACTAAATCTATTTTATTCATTAGAGCTAATCACCAAAACTAATCCTAAGTGGTCCTAAACTAAACTAAGAAATCCACAAGCTAATTGAAAATGAACCCGCAAATCAACAATCAATCAAGTGAGGCACGAATTACACTAAAAGACAAGAAAAGAACGTTCCTAACTATATGAATTTTAATGAAGTGAAACCAAGGTAAAATACTAAAACCCAACAATCTTGTCAAAGACATTTGTAACAATTTTCCAATTTTTTTGTTTTCGGAAGTTTTTAATTTTATTTATTTCTACTCTCGATTCTCGGTCCTTAAGCAGAGCAAGCAAGCTCCTCCCCTGAGCTTCTATTTCCTTTTTCCCACCTTCAGTTTTGAGCCTCAAAAAGACCAAGTTCAACAATTTCTCTAAAAAAAGCCAATTATTTACTTCTTTCCAGAGCGCACGAACTCACATTCTTTTCAGATTTAATTCTAGCATTTTCTTCTCGTGTAAGCAAAGTCAACAGACCTGCCTCTTCACTTTCTTTTAGCTTTACAATGGCCATCAAACAAACCGGTATAAACTCAAGAACAGCATCGCCAGCATGAGGGAGCGTGAGGCCAGCAAGCGTAAACCAAGTTCTAAAAAATTTGTCTCGATGATGACATGGTTATAAATCGCACATAAGCACCCATTTAGAACACGGCACAGTAAGTTCAACATTAATGTGAACTAATCAGATTCGACTCGTTTTCATACAAAGTCTTCGGCCAAATCCAGAAATCACTCAGAACCAAATTTTGTTGCATAAGAAAGTCAAAACTGAGACTTCGGTAATGAACTTCAAATTGAATGACTACTGGATTCACTCTTGAAGGGAGGAACCTGAACTCAATCGGAATTCATTTAATAGAAAAAAACAAACAAAAGCAAACAAAGGATAAAATCTCCGTCAAATTTGATCTTAAAAATGCACTGACATTGTTCGGGTATCTCATCAAGCACATGGCATGCATTCAGTCAGATGATCTAGATGCAGGAGAACATCAACGATTCACAACAAACATATCGCCATGTCATCATGAAACACAAGCACACAAGCATATGAGCATAGCTTTGTAATAGATCAATGAAGTAACGAAAAGCTCTCAGTCAAAATCTAAATCAAACCACATACTGATCTATTTGAGGAATTTTAACTTACAGATGGTAAGCATCTCTACCATGAAGTCCAGATGCAGTAATGAAGCTATGATTTATCTTTAGACATCCACAATCGTCAGAACGTATTTAAATCATCAATAGAACCTTCATCACAAATGATTTTTACTTAAACCGTAACTAAACTTCTCAGCTATGTAACCACCCGCCTGGGTGGCGCTGTTGGAGCGCGCACTCTTCCTCTCATAAAAGGTTAAGTGTTCGAATCCCGGACGCCGTAGGGTGACTTAACCGGTGGCACGTGTGTGGTGGCTAGCACGTGTTGCCTCCAGGGTTTACTCCCCGGCTATCGGCCGTGCGGGGGTTCCCTAAATTATAAAAAAAAAACAAAAACTTCTCAGCTATGTAACTTTTCACCAGCCCTTGCACTGTTCACCTGGTTCTCTCGGTGCTCTCTCGCTGGTTGAGCGAATTGCACTGTTCACCCGCGGCTCCTCTGCTGCTCCAGGACGATCCATCCAATCGTTTCTTCTGCATCTTGGGGCCTTGTAGCGCCTGCAAAGGTACGTCCTTGGTTGGTGCCCTCGTGCAGCCTGGATTGCAGATCTCGTTTTTCTGGGTTTCTATTTCTGGTGTTCATGACCTGCGGTCCTTTTTCTGATCCTGGATGATCCTTCCGTTCGATTCCTCTGCATTTTGGAGCCTTGTAGCGCCTGTAAACTTGCATCCCTTGAACCGTTGGGTTTCTTGATTGGTGCCCGTGAATAGCCTCGCTGGTAGCTCTGGGTTTTCATCCTCTCGATTGCTATTCCAAGTTACACTGTACACCCACGTCTTCAATTGTCTGTTCTTGGGAGCCATACAGCGCTTGTACGATTACTTCCATTGAACCATTGGGATTCTGGATTGGTGCCGTCTGCAGTCTCGCTGGTTGTTATAGCTTGCTCTGGTATTCTGCATTCTGTGTGTACTCTTCTCTGCTCCACCCTTTCTCTATGGATTTCTCGGACTAAAGATCTCCATGGCTGGGCATCTCGCTATTCCTGCCTATGGAGCCTCCTGGGCCGACGCAATCCTTGGCTTTGGTGAGTACCAAGCAACCTAAGGCACCTTCCAAACAAGTGTCTGGGTCCAATGTTTGCTTGCTTGGAAATCTAGTGCAGCCCACTTCGGCGGCTATTGTAGAGCAGAAATCTCACGCTCTTAAAGCTAATGTGGGTGGCTCCGCTTCTGTCCATCCTGAACCTCCAAAACAACGCCATCAAAGTAGATGGCGTAGTAGAGTGAGGTAGGCCTCCAACCTGGCTCGTGTTGATTTCACTTATGGGGGATCTTCAATTCACCAGCAAGGCCAAGCCTTGGCTAAGAATAGGCGAAGCCAAAGCAAAGGGATATCACCATCTAAATTACCATCGCAGGAACCAGCTTTGCAGCCTACCCAAAGATCCTGGGCTGCTGTGGCAAAATCTACGGAGAAGGGCTACAACCTCTCCTACATCCCACCTACTATTGTTGATGGGAAACCAATTGTTAGAATCTCTGCAAAGATTCTTGGAGACACGAACCCGAAATGGCAAGAATGCCTTGTGGGCTATTTCGTTGATAAGAAACTTCCATTCAAGATGACTAAAAATGTAGTCAAAAACATTTGGGGGACACAAGTGGTGGATGTTCTTGCGAATGGGGATGGATTTTTCTTCTTATATATCCCCGACAGCTCCTTTCGCCGGAAAATTCTAGATAGTGGCCCTCTCACGATCCTTAGAGTTCCCATGATCTTGCAGCAATGGCATCTGGATCTCAAATTGAAGAAAGACCAACATGATTCCCTTCCTGTATGGGTCAAACTAAGGAATATCCCATATGCCCTCTGGTCATCGACTGGCAATAGTGCGGTGGCTAGTGCCATTTGCAAGCCTCTATATGTTGATGTCCAAACAAAAAAAATGAGAATGATCTCATTTGCCAGAATCTGCATTCAAATTAAAGCAACTCAGAATCTTCTTGACTCGGTTGACGTCATTTTGAATGATGATACCTGGTCCATTAAGGTCGAATACAAATGGTGACCTATATCCTACTCGATATGTGGTACGTTTGGCCACAAGTGCACTCTTGCCGGTCAAGATCTTTCTGTTATACAGAAGCCTCAAACTCAAGTTAATCAGACAGAGGATGTTCCTTCATCAGGTGAGGGTAAATGGGAAACTGTCGGCAAAAGACAAGCTGTGGTGCAACCAAAAGTCTCTGTCAAGGCAACTTCCTCAAACCAAGGGTAGATTCTCCCTACCCTCAGGAACATTGTTGCCTCATTGGCTCTTCAGCCTCCTCCCATTCCAGAATTGATTTCCCTTGATTCTTTGGGCGATCTCTCTGATTCAGAGGAAGCTAAAGCTGGTACAGCCAGTAATGTGGGTAGCGATGCAGATTATGAATCCCCATCTCCTTCCTTTGACCCTCTGAGCACCAGATCAAGAGACGAGATGCACCAAGGAGAAGACCATCAAGCAGGATCCCTTCAGTGCCCCCCCCCCCGTGCCTGTAACAATTCTACCTACTCCTTCGAGCAGTCCTACTACGTCTAAGAAGGCTAACCCTAAATCTAGGAGACGAGGTGGCTTGACGAGGTGGCTTTAAGAAGAGGTAATCCTACCCCTTCCTGTACATATGTTTTTTGCCGTATGGAATATTAGGGGCCTTATGGCCCCCTTAAAACAGGCTGAGATTAGATCATTAGTCAGATCTAAAAACCTTTATTGCATTGGTATCCTGGAAACTAAGGTCAACCCAAGTTCGTTTGCTAACATCTCTGCGGGGTTGCTGCTGGGTTGGTCTTGGTCCTCTAACTATAATTCCTCCTCTCGGGGTAGAATTTGGATTGGCTGGAATCCCCGAGAGGTATAAATGGATATCCACTCGGAATCCTCCCAGGCTATTCATCTGCGCATGTGTTTGCTGGCTATGAATAAATCTTTTCATGTCTCTATAGTCTATGGTGAGCATACATTTACTGCTCGTCGGTCCCTATGGACTGATCTTATCCGGACCAGTATGGTTGTTTCTAATGAGCCTTGGCAGGTTGCTGATGACTTCAATGCCATTTGTGATCACTTGGATAGAATGGGTAGCTCTAATGCATGCATTTCAACATTTGATGAACATGCATTGTGTCTAGACCAAGCTGGATTAGATGATCTTAAATATGTTGGCCATCGCTTTACTTGGTCGACATCTTCTAGCGTCTCCCGGAAACAAAGGAAGATTGATAGTCATTGTTAATGATCAGTGGACCCGCACCTTCTCCTATTCGGAGGCTACTTTTTTGGCTCTGGGGGTGTCCGACCACACTCCTATGATCATTCGAATTGTGCTTCCTTCCCCATCCAGGAAGCCCTTCAAGTTCATTAATTACTGAATGTCTCACCCTTCCTTTTTGCCTATTGTCACTTAGACATGGGACTCCCAAATCAATGGAACTCCTATGTTCATCTTATGCCGCAAGCTGAAGATTCTTAAGGGAAGACTCAAACTACTTAACAAGGACTCTTTCTCTGACATTTCATGGCACACCGCACAGGCAAGATTGGCTTTGTCTATAATTCAAGATGCTCTTGTCACTACAAAAAAACTTATTTTTTGCGACGAAATTTGCGACGGAAATTTCGGAAAAATCCGTCGCAAATCGAATTTGCGACGGATTTTGCGACGGAATTAATTCCGTCGCTACTCGGGCGTCGCAAATTTTTGCGACGGAAAATTTACAAATTCGTCGCAAATTTGCGACGAAAAAAAATTCGTCGCAAATTTCATCGCAAAATTCGTCGCAAATTAGCCACGAATATAATCCGTCGCAAAATTCGTCGCAAATATTCCGTCGCAAATTTGCGACGAACTCAATCCGTCGCAAAATTCGTCGCAAAATCCGTCGCAAATTTCGTCGCAAATTTGCGACGAACACGATCCGTCGCAAAATTCGTCGCAAAATAATTTTTTTTTTGTCTCTAAATTGTGACGAAATATTTTTTTTTTTCGTAATTTTAACATTGTTTGAATTTTTTTCCTATTTTTTATTTTATCAGGACATTTATTTTGCACCTTTAGAGCTGCAAAATAATAGACGAACAAGTTCTGATTAATCTTCTTCGCTATAAGGTGGAAAAAAAAGCGTCATCTTGTTCGTTGAGACGAGACTGATGAGCATTTGAATCTCGTCGAAGTTTAACATGGCCGAGAGAGGTCAAAAGCAGCTCTGGTCGCTAGTTTTCCTTCCTCAGTCCTTGCAGAACTGCCAAGAAAGCGAGCGAGTGGAACGTATCAGCACCTCTAGAGCTTGATGAGGCCAAGCGTCGAGCTGCTTCAAGAGCTCAACGAAGGCCAACCCATCGATGGAGAGAAGCAAGGGGTCGGCTTTCTCTTCCAAAGCCCTAACGATCTCGTCCCGCCCCCCCAGCTGCACCAGCTCCTCCCTTAGCTCCAAGACCCTCACGCGGATGCCTTCGCCGAGCACCGCCCCGTTCTCCACCCGCGAGAACTTGTCGATGAAGAGCCCCATGATCTCCCTCATCCCGGCCGAGCTCGGGCCGCTCGCGCCGCAGATTTCTCGGGGGAACCCTCGGGCGAAGAGGCAGGGCCTCGGGGCCGCGGGGTAGCGAGGGGATCGCCGGAGGCATGACAGCTCGGCGTGGGCCGGGACGGAGAACCTCCACGCTCTCTTCATTGCGAGGGACGAGGGTCTACCGGACAAGGCGGCATCTTTGGCTAGGGTCTTCGCCGGAGAGGCCGGATTCGAATAGGAGTAAAGCGTGGTCCAATCGCTCGCCGGCGAGGGATGGCTGGAGCGTTCGGCTCTGCACCGGACGATGATGGCGACGCCGACGATGGACTGAAGAAGATGAAGAAGAAGAAGCAGCGGCAGCTCGCGGTCGTCGGATGGCGGTCGTGAGGTTCGAGGTTTCTGTCATGGTGGGTCGGTCACCTAAATCCAGAGGAGGAAGAATAGAAGAAGAAGAGGAGGAGGAAGAAGACAAGAAAAAAGATGAAAAAAAAGAGAAAAAAGGGGGTAAAAGGACCGGCGGGAATTTTTTGTTTTTGGTCAAATGGGCGGGAATTCTTTTGCTGAAATGGGCGGGAATTTTTTTTTGCGACGGACGAAAAATTTGCGACGGACTTAATGTTCCGTCGCAAATTTGCGACGGACTTAATGTTCCGTCGTAAATTTTCTTGCGACGAACCTATTTTTCCGTTGCAAATTTGCGACGGACTTAATTTTCCGTCGCAAATTTGCTTGCAACGGACTTATTTTTCCGTCGCAAATTGCGACGGACTTATTTTCCGTCGCAAATTTGCTTGCGACGGACTTATTTTTCCATCGTAAATTTGCGACGGACTTAATTTTCCGTCGCAAATTTGCGACGGGCTTAATGTTCCGTCGCAAATTTGCTTGCGACGGACCTATTTTTCCGTCGCAAATTTGCGACGGACTTAATTTTCCGTCGCAAATTTGCAACGGACTTATTTTTCGTCGCAAATTTGCTTGCGATGAACTTATTGTTCCGTCGCAAATTTGCGACGGACTTATTTTTCCGTCGCAAATTTGCAACGAATTTTTATTTCGTCGCAAATTCCGTCGCAATTTAGCGACGAAAATTATTCGTCGCTAATTTGCGACGGAAAAAAATTCCGTCGCAAATTAGCGACGAAAATTTTCCCGTCGCAAAATTCATGTTTTTTTGTAGTGTGTTAATGACCCTTTAAATATGTCCCTGGCTGCTTTGGAGAAGAATCAGCTACAGAATTTAGCGTCCCTTAGGATCCAGGAGGAGTCGTTCTTTAAACAGAAATCCAGGATCAAATGGCTGAAAGAAGGTGACCGCAATACTAAGTATTTCCACCATTTTTTCAATAGAAGACATATCCTCAATCGGCTAATCTCGGTTTCAAATGACAATGGATCTATCCTTACTGAACCGACACTTGTCCACAATCATATTGTCAATCATTTTCAGGATCTACTTGCTTCCAGCTCTCCACTTGATCTGCCTTCATCTAAGGATATCTAGGCTGTGATTGGCCGATCTCTCAATGAGGACCGGGTACAGTCTCTTACCCAGCAGGTCACCGAATTGGAAATCAGAAACACATTATTCTCCCTTCCTAAGGACAAAGCCCCTAGACCGAATGGGTTTAATGTTGAATTCTTTCTAGAAGCTTAGGAAATTATCGGCCCTTCCGTCATTTTGGCAATCAATGATTTTTTCATTTCTGGCACCCTTCTTAAGGAGACCAATGCCACCATCCTTGCACTTATGCCTAAGGTCCCCAAGGCTTTGGCTTTGAATGACTTTAGGCCTATTTCATGTTGTAATACAATCTACAAATGCATTACCAAGATATTGGCTAACAGAATTGTAGCTGTTCTGCCTTCGATCATTAGCCCTCCACTGAATGCGTTTGTCAAAAAGCGGATAATAGGTGACAACATACTTATTGCTCAAGAATTGTTTGCTGGTTTCCATCACCAACCTTATTTGCCTAAATGCGCTATCAAGGTAGACTTTCGGAAGGCATATGATACTGTTGACTGGGGTTTTCTATAGCTGACCTTGCAAGCATTTGGCTTTCCCCAAGTGTTTATCAAACTTCTTATGGAGTGCGTGATTAAACCAAAGTTCTCGGTTGCCATCAATGGCACTCCCCATGGCTTTTTCTCTAGTGGTAGAGGCATTTGTCAAGGAGACCCCATATCTCCCTACCTATTTACCCTGGTCATGGAAGTCTTCACTGGCATTCTCAATGCCCAAACTCAACTCCCAAGCTTTAAATTCTTCTGGAGGTGTTAGACAACTAGACTCACTCATCTGTTTTTTGCTGATGATGTCCTCTTATTCGCGGAAGCAAATCTAGTTTCGACCACACTATTGAAGGATGCCATGGACCAGTTCTCTCGGTCGTCTAGCCTTAAGCCAAATGTCAACAAGAGCGAAATTTTCTTCTCGGGAGGGATACCCCAATTGCGGGATCAAATATTGCATTCTTTCGAATACCTTGAAGGTACGTTACCCTTTCGATATCTTAGCATTCCTATCTCTGCCTCTAGGTTGAGTAAGACCGATTATACATTTCTCGTCAATTCTATTACGGCTCGAGCTCGCTCTTGGGCCCAACAGTTTCTCTCCTTTGCAGGACGCTTACAACTAATTAAGTCTGTTCTTCATGCCATACATGTCTTTTGGGCCTCTATATTCACCCTCCCTAGATCGGTCATAGCGAGGATAGAACAGATTCTTAAACAATTCCTTTGGAAAGGTCTTGATTTAGGGGTTGGTGGTGACAAAGTATCCTGGAGTCGTGTTTGTCTCCCCAAGAAAGAAGGTGGACCAGGCATACGTAGGCTCATTGATTGCAATCAAGCGACTATGCTCAAACATATTTGGATCCTATTCACGGATAAGGAATCCCTATGGTATAAATGGATTCACTCTAATTTCCTCAAATCTAAAAATTTCTGGGTTGCATCCATTCCAACTGTTTGCTCCTGGACATGGAAAAAGATCATGGATTTACGCCAGACATTCCAATCGCAATTTAAATGGCCAATTGGCAATGGTAAGACCACCTCCTTTTGGTTTGATTCTTGGCATCCCAAGGGGCCACTTTATATGATCTTTTCGGATAGGGATATTTTCTATTATGGTATCCCACGTTTGGTCTCAGTTTGTGAATTCTTTTCAATGCCTTGGCACCAGTCAAATGTGTTGCAATCTTTCAACTCTTGGGCGTCCCCTCTCCCCATACTTAATGTCGACATACCAGATCACTTTGTTGGCTAGGACACTCGTCAGGAATCTTTTCTATTGCCTCGGCTTGGGAATTGGCGCGGGCAAGAGGACAAGCGGTCTACTGGGATTCTTTCATCTAGGATTGTCATATTGCACCATGCCACAGTTTTTTGATGTGGTTAATGGCCCTTAATAGGCTTCCCATGCAGATCTTCCTACTGAATTATCATAGAATATCTGAAGGTTTATGCGCCTTTGGCCACCTTAGACTAGATTCGGTCGATCATTTATTCTTTGGGTGCACTGCTACGAGCTCCCTAGTGCTATATTGGGCTACTAATTGTCACCTTTCTTGGCGTAATGCGTCTTGGCAACAGAACCTCCGGTGGGGTGCTCGATTCATTGGTGGAGATAGCTTTCATCACCGTATTTCTCAGTTTGCCCTTGGGGCATTGTGCCATCTTATCTTAATTGAACGGAATAATATTCTCTTCAGGAATGGCACCCATTGTATGGCTGCTCTCCGCAACCATCTTGTCAAGGTAGTTAGAGACAAAGGCCTTTCTCTCAAGCCAGTCCAAGACAATCCTCAGAATGGAAGGATCCAAGCCAGTTGGGGCATATCTGACTCCATTTTTAGCTGGCCTTCTCTCGTAGTCATTGTGTTTGTCTTCTGTTGGCTGCCTGTTAGCCTTCCTGTTATTGCGCTTCCTGTGCTTTCTGTATTAGCCGCAACACCTTTGTACCGGTTGGAACACTCTCTGTCTCCTCAGGTACGAGGTTTTTGTGTTCGGCCTCCTTTGCTGTAAATTGCGTGTTGAAAAGTTATATACTACTTACCTTACCAAAAAAAACTTCTCGGCTATGTTCCTTACCAAAATAAAAAACTTCTCGGCTATTTTTTCCTTACCAAAAAAAAAAAGCCTTCTCGGCTATGTTTTCATTCGCAATCATCTAAAACAGGGCAAATTTAGTTCGATCTAGCAAAGAATTTTTACCTGTGATGATTACTGATCGAACAGGAATGAGGCAATCACAAGAACGACTTCAAGGACAGGAATCAACAAAACAAGCAGAAATGACCACTTCACGAGCTCTTTGGTGATAGTGACAGCGAACAGAAGCGAACAGAGTCTCCGGTGAGCACGACGGTTGTCAGCAGCCATGTCTATAGTCCTTGATGAAAAGGAACTTCAGAAGCGAGGATCAAACTACAGGAAATACAAAAGAAACGAGAAATCAGTTCCATGATTGAATCAAAAATCGAAAATAGAAAATCCGAGAATCCGAGAAAAACTCAGCTTCAGTTTCGTTGCCATAACCCAGTAATGTAGAGCTTGACAAATGACAAAGCTGAACTCAATCGAACTCCATTTATGGCCGTTTTCTCCCTGTTTCCAATAGCGAAAGCGTCTTCATGCGGGAACAACTCAGGCATTTTGTCGTTCACGCGAGATTCGCTCTCCCATCGGCAAACATACGTAACTGTGCGCGCTCCCAGAGCAGAGGAGTGAGTCAGGGGAGCCGCTGGTTGATCACGACGAGCGCGTATGCCGAAGGAAGCCGGTTGTTGTTACCGGCGGATGCGGCGGCTGAGGGGAGGAGGGAGGGGGAGCAGTGGCGTATGACAGTCCATTTCTGCCAACGCGCCGCCCTCTCACGGCGGAGCATGAGGGAGCAGAATCGGACGAGAGATCGCGCCGAGAGAGAGGGACGATTCTGTTATCCACGTGATCTCCGTCACTCTCCGATTCTGCTGTGCTCACTTTTACAATCGTCGCACGCGCGCGTTGAAGTTCAGAGACCAAGGTGAGGGAGAAAGAGAGACAGAAATAAACTTGAAGAATGAGGCCAAGACTTTATTTATTTATTTATTTTCCTTTTAGAAAATGGACTAAAGGTGCCGACAAAAATTTATGTGTCAACATATCCGCATCAACCACTGTGAGTTGTTCCAATAGCCACCCTTCTCACTTGAAAAGAAGGAGGTAGAGAGTACGAATCCCCACCTTCTCAGGAGGGCTAGGGGTGAGGACGTGTAGTTTCTAGTGTGGGTTGTGACTCCCACGCCCTACAAGAGGCAGGACATAAGTCTGCACATGAGCTGAGAGGTAGAGTAGGAATAGGAGTAGGACTAATAAAAAAAATACTTGCAAAAAAAAAATACCTGCATCTTAGTATTTAGCAAGAGTAAGTAATGAAGATTCTTAGGGTCTGAAACCACCTATCAAATTAAATTGCCCAATCAAGTCACGGACCTCAATTCAGTCTGCATCGAAACTAGCATGGTTCTTCCGTAAGAAAAGCTAGCCACAAGAAAATGTTTGTATCCTTCACAATTTGCCTCTCTTTCCCCAGCTAGGTTCTCAGTGTTTCAAATTGATAAATCAATACTATGCATTAGTTTAGTCGGAACTATAAACTTTTATTCAGTCCTCTCCTGTCATGCATTGTAACTGCCAAATACCAACACTAAAATAAGTACGGTATATGCTGTATCACATGATGATGGCAATATGTGGCTTGTTAAATTCCAAAATCTAAATGAGCAACAGTGATTCCACCTCCATGTTGAGCACAGTGGAAGTAAGAATTTCTGGACTAATCTCAATAAGCAACAGAGGTTCATAATGCCTAGGCTGACCAATGACGTGAAGCTTGAGTCAAGATGACATAGAAAAGGTATAGTTATTGCAAATTTGCAAGCACCATGTTGCACTAATGTAGCAACTCAATGGCTGGCATAATTTGGCAAGCAAAATCTGTACTAGCGACAACTCTAGTCTTGGTTTAATCATGACCGAGATTCTCCATAATAAAGAAAAGCTCCTAAAGTCTCCAATTGATATTTCAAAAGGAAACTTTTTACGGTAGTCCCCAACAGCTCTTTCCTTGTTACTTTACCTTTCACCTTTTTTTTTTCCTGATGACAAGGAATCGCACCTTAAGCGAGTAAACCCCAACTCATGATATACACCAGTGACAAGCCAAAGAGAAATAAAAGCTTGTACTTCCAACTAGTAAATGGAGTCATCGACACAGAAAATCTATGATAAAAGGTACATTATATACGGCAATGATATTCACGAATGTCAGCCAAACCTCATTTAACTGCAACAAGTAGATGGTGAATAAAACTGCTTACCTTGAGGGTTAGACTTAAAGCCACGATTCGTCAAGTGTTTTACAAGTGTTTCTCCCAACTCTTTTTTCCAGTTAGGGACAGCCTTGGCTTCAGACACAGGCCATACAATTGCTGTCTCGGTTGTAAGACTGACGCTAGCGGCAGACACTTGTGGCTGTCCAATGTTAGAGCGGAGAAAGATAAAAACACGGGGTTAAAATCTCGCCACAAAAAATGATGAAAGCCATTTGTCCTGCAATTCTTTCCCCCCACATAAGAGATAATTTGGAACCTTATTTCTCTTTACATTTACGAGAGGACAAAATGGGTAGCCCAGTAGATGACTGTTCTGTCACACTGAGTTTAATTGAAGTTGATGAGGAATTTTTTTAAATGAAAAATGGACGATCCTAGTTACTTTAGAGAGTATAATAGCAAACTCTCTTCAAGAACTACAAAATAAAACAAAGGCAATGGTAAACTCACTTGATTTTCCAGAATTCTCTTCGCACTCGCTGCACTTCCCCAGTAGTCATTCTCTGCAGAGACGAAACAGAGACATTCAAGTGACCGCACAAACAAAACATGATATGCACTACAGAATAAAATCTTCAGCAATATAATGCTAGGAAAGTTGAACGTGCATAGACAAAATCGAAGCTTTTTAGCTTGTACATTCACATAAACTGCAAGAGATATAGAGAGAGAGTCTTACTCCAACGTCGAGAATTATGACATCAGAGGAAACAGTTGAGGCTTCCCCATCTCCATCCACGACCGATTTCGCCTTCCCATTCTCACCGTCAACTCCGCCGCTGCCGCCGCCATGTCTGCGGAAGATGCCAAAAGAAGCAGCGGAGGTTGAAACGCACTGCAAACGATCGCAGAAGCTGGAGGAGACAGAGGCGGGGCCGAAGCGAGGTTTGGGCTGTGGATGCGATCAGCGTAAATGCAGCAGAGTCTGTGAGCGGTGAGCCGAGACAGGAGGCAACAGCGATGCAGAGAGCTGGAGACGTCGCGATGGAGGCGGAAGACGAAGGGGTTGAGGGAGTATGGAGTGGATAGAGAGAGAGTCTTGGATATGGTTGACTCCATCGAAGCTCGTCTTCTCTCTCTCGCTCTGTAGGCCTATCAGTCTGAGCAGCCAACGGACGGAAGAGCAGATGAACATGGTCACCAACCGCTAGCGTCAATAAATTCATCTGTTTAAAAACATTAATTATAAAAAAATTGCAAAATTTTATACATTATGATTGCCTGCTATTGGTAATGTACAATATATATGGTATTTATCTATGAAATATGTGAGAAAATATTTAATAGGTCGATTGTTCTCGTTAACGAGATATTTTCTCACGGGCCATTGAACGTTGTAGCCCGATTTAAAAGAGCAACATTGTAATCACCATCAAGCCATGTTATGGAAGAACCTTTGGCCCCACATGCTCAAATACTTACGGGTGGATTGAAAAGTTATGCTCAAACTCAATATTTTGTAACGGCGTGAGACTTGACCTCTGCTGGTTGTGTATTTCAACCTTTTTAATGATGATAAAAGAATTTACTATCGCACATTTAATTTTCCTAAAGTCTTGCATATATTATCTAATATTTGAATTTCCAAGTCAAGGTGATCGGTAGTTTAAATTTTATGTATAGTTACCAAAATTTTCACCTATGCTACAATACATTAAAATGGTGTACACCGAAAGTAAATCCGAGGAGAGTAGTTTCCAAATTCATAGCTTGTTTGATAACTCAATTAAGTCTTGAAAACTAAAATATTTAGGACTCAATAAAATTAAACATGTTCGATAATCATGACTAGTTTAAGCTCAAAAGGTTTAATTAAGTCAGAAAATCACTAATTTGTTAGGTAATGAAAGGCCACTTAATTTATTCGATAGAAAAAGATATCTCTTGGCACTCAGAACCTTGCTAAATATTTTGCAAAAGCTTATTAAAAGTTCTCCTGATTAGTTACCAAACTAGTATTATTTGGTATTCAATATACAACTATTATTAAACATATCTTATTTACATTTTCAACATTGATAAAATTGAAAATTAAGTGGTGAAAAATTGAGGGCCTCGATGGCTTAATCTCAAATCAATCATGAAAATTTCAAATCCTTAGGATCATGATGACCTTGAATTTGGTATAGCTTCGCATTCGTGAGAAATAGTCCATAATCCAAGGGAGAACAATTCCGTAAACTATCAGTATGTCTTCTTCTATCAGAGGTATTGAAATAAATGGAGAGCCCCCAATTCATAACGAGGAAAGGAGTCTTTATCATCCTACTTGAATTGACAAATTTAATATTTTTCATTCATAATTTGGAATTCAAAGGTATATCCAATTCATTTCAAATTTCACTTGGATAAATGTAATTGATTCATTGTCAAAAATAAACTAATAAAACAAAACTCATTAACTTATTGCTATTCCAATTTCTTTTCCAAAAATATCTCAATTTCAAATTAAGTGGATTTTGAAAATGAATATTTTTGTGTGTCATTTTCATTTATTACTAAACAAATTTGCTTCGAATGATATACGCTCAATTAAAAATAAGTGCATTCTAAAAGAAGTAAACAAAACTAAATGAAATGTAATTCAAACGATTTGCAAATTTTATTATTTAAATGGAATGTATAAATTTAGTGAATATTAAGTAGAATTTATTCAAGTAATAAAATAAGCTATCAATCACATTATTTTTTATTTATTTTTGAGCTAAATGGACAATTGATGCTTTTTATTCATGTAGTTAACAAGAACTATACTTCAAATTATGAGTGTTATCGTTTAATACAACATATTTCTCTTTACGAATTATTTTCATATTAAAAATATTAAATATATATTTAAAGACACTTTATCTTTATTTGCTTTTTTTTTCAAATATAAAATCAATGACATAAGCCGAAAGAGGATAAATATTTAGAAAGGATAATTAAAATGAATTTCAAATTTTTTTTATTATTTCCTTTGTTGGAAGATTACACTTAAGAATAATATACTTGCTTTTTATCCATTCTTAAGTTTAAATTTAAATATAATAAGTTATAGACACTTGAGGATGACAAATTACAAAACTAATGCTAATTGGACCAATATGGGCCATGTGGCACGATTATGCAATATGGTTTGCCACACGACAATCATAGAGGTATAGTTTGCATGTGGCAATCAAAAAAGCGAATATTCTTTCAGCTCCGGCTTTATCTATAGATATAAGATGAACAAATATTAGTATATGTAATCACATATTCCTTTTCATAAGCTTTTATAAAAGGGTTAATACCACAAAAAAAGGGTTAATTCCAAAAAAAAACACCAACTTTAGTTCGAGGGGCAATTCATGCCCGAACTTTTTTTTGTTTCATAAAAAAGCACCAACTTTAGGTCAAGGGACAATTATGGCCCGAAATTTTTTTTTGTTCCATAAAAAAACACCAACTTTTGGTCAAGGGACAATTCTGGCCCGAACTTTTTTTTGTCTCGTAAAAAAGCACAAACTTTCATTTAAATTCCAAATTTGGCACTCCATTGACTTTCTATATGAAGTTACCATTGTTTGAGAAAAAAAGTTATGGTGGTGAGCTTGGCGAATCTCTTTCATGGCGTCTGTCGACAAGCAGTGGTCTACAGCTTCAAATTACGACAAAACGACGAAGTTTGACCAGAAAGATTTAATCTGGAGATATTTTTGACTTGTCAGTGAAGTGAAGGAGACCAACAGTTTCACTGTTATTCTTCAAGCTGTGGTTCAGAGAATAATACAATGAATAATGTTTTAAATTCAGTCAGTAAGTCACGTTGATTTATTGTTAAGGTGGAATAGTCAAGTTGGAAAATCAATGGTTTTAAGTCAATAAGGGCCAGCTTTGGGATTTAAGTGAAAGTTGATGCTTTTTTACGAGACAAAAAAAAAGTTCGGGCCAGAATTGTCTCTCGACCTAAAGTTGCTGCTTTATTACGAGACAAAAAAAAGTTTAGGCCATAATTGTCCCTCGACCTAAAGTTGATACTTTTTTATGGAACAAAAAAAAAAGTTCGGGCCAAAATTGTCCCTCGACCTAAAGTTGGTGCTTTTTGTAATAATCTGAATTTTCAATCCTTTTCCCAGGATTTAAGAAATGAATTTGACCAATGCACTTATAGTGAGATCTCATCCGGAAATGCGTATTCACGGGATGCTAACCTTAGGGGTAGGGCTATTATGGGATTGAGTTTGCACAACCAAAGAACTCAACCTGGGTTCGATCTTCGACCATATGGATTGACGAGGGAATGTTTTGAGCCAACCGAGACCGATCTATTTGATTGATCGTGTCCAAAGAGAATTAACGACAGATCCTCGCAATTATATGGCAATCGAGGTCGTCCTGGGTAGAGTAAACTTAAACGTGATTTGACTTGGTATCTGTCACGGGTCGAGAGAGCGTAATCCCGATGAGCCACCCGTTAGCCAGAGATAAGCTAAAGTCGTGATTGTTTAATTTTAGTCATTTCTTCGAATTCGGGCTCGGGAATCGAGAATTTTGAAAGTGACAATTTTGAGCGGCCGATGACGTTTTTGGCTTGGCCAACCTTGGGGCCACCCATTTCTGAAAAAAAAAAATGGATTTCGGTTCGGGACCTGAAAAATTACGATTTTGCCCCTATTGGTGCCGACATTGGTTTTTGAGGTCGTTTGAGGTTATTTTTCGAGGCCGATGCCATTTTTGGGTGGCCACGCATGTCTGGAGTTGTTACGGTCAAAAATTGGAGCTTTGGCTCGGAAATGAAAAATAATATTATTTTAATCCCTAGAACTTTGCAGTCGATTTTCGAGGGCTTAAGAGGCTATTTTCACGAATCTGATACCATCTTATGTTGGTCACACACATATGGAACCCGTATGTGTGAAAATTGAAATTTCGCTCCGGGATCGGAAAATTACCATTTTGCCCCTAGACCCTGTATTGGGAATTCCGAATTTTGGATAATTTTGGGCAATAATTGAGAACTAAAATAAGTGAAAAAGAAATTGAAATTATTGAATTACTATCTTACCCTTGAATTATTGGATAAGGATTAATGTGGGCCAAGTGTTCAAGGGTATTTTGGGCATTTTGGAAATTTTGGTCCAAATTAGTCAAACCCACTCTCTCTCTCTTCATTTCCAGCCCATCACCTCCGGCCATCCCCTCTCCCCTACAATCAGCTCCTCTTCTTCTGTTTTCTCCCTCTCTCTCCCGAAATTCTCTCTCTCTTGTTTCTTTACCGTGATCGTCGCCGCTGGAGGAGCACCGCCGGCCGTCGTTCGCCGCCGCTGCTGCTGTTGCTGGTCTAGCTGTTCCAGCCCCTTGTCCAGCCAGTTTGTCGCATTTTTCTTAAGTAAGTGACTTCCCCAATCAACACCTAGGACCTCGGGTATTACTAGGCTCGTTTAGGGTTCGGTTTAGGTGATTTTCGTGACTATTTTGGATTGATATAGTGGTTGGTTGTTCAAGTGGTTGTGGACTGATTTGGAGACTGAAAATATGAGGTTTGGGAGGTTCGGATAGGGCCATGAGGATACGGAACGATTACGGTTTAAATTCGTGAGATTTTGTGTAATTTTCGGATTTATGACTACTATATCCGTCCGGTTTGCTATTTTTGTAGAGAATTTTGGGGGCCGAATTTGAAGAAGTGTTCTTCATGAAAGATGTTACCAACATCTTGAAGTATAACATATTTTAATTTGGGAATTTTTCGAAATCATTTGATGCCATTCGGAAGTCCATCTTTGGACCGAAATAAAACTGCCCGATTTACTGTTCAGCCGACCTTCGAGTCTGTTCGAATTTTTATAAATTTTTCCATGCCTATTTTCTAAATACTTCCTTCACAAAAATTGTTGGGACATTTGTGGCTATAACATATAAAAAATTCAAGGTTTTCCAAAATGATTTGGGTACCGAATGAGTAGTATTTTTATGGCCTGAGGGGCTATCCAAGCGAACCTGATTTCATCTGACTTTGAATGTTAAAACGAGGTGTTTACGAATGTTAAAACGAGGTGTTTACGGTTAGAACTGGGTTTCGAGTTCTCATGGAAAATGTTCATCAAGATGTTTTGTACAACATATCCAAATTTCAGAATTTTTGGAGTTGGTTTACTATTTATTTCAAATGGATTTATGTCACTGTCCAACTGCCCAGTTTGGACCCAATTTTATATATTCTCGATTTCTCTCTCTCTCTCAAGAATTATTTGGTACTATCGTGGCATTTTGACGGGTAGTTTAATGCTTGAATGAGCCCATATATGTGATTGTGTGGCTGTGAGGTGTGGTGGCGTGATTGCGCATTGAGTTTGCGTGCCAAGATTGGGTGTTTGTGTGGTGTTCGCGTGATAAGGATGGGTAATTATGAAAAGTGTGTGCGAGATGTGAATGTGTGTGTGAGGTGTGTATGTTTGGCCGTGCGTTTGTTAGCCATGTGTAAGTGTGGTTTGAGTGGAACGAGGATACGGAAATGTGGGATTGGTTGGAAAGGATCCGTCCTGAGGCGTATACGTTTACGCGGGACGATGCCGTCCCTGACGAGGTGACGATGCCCGGCCCGACGGGGTGACGATACCTGACGTGGTCAGAAGACCGTTGGCCTAATGCGTTTTACGCGGGCGCGATAGAAGGAAAGTGTGTGTAGGATTCCGTTTTGAGGCGTGTTCGTTTACGCGGGACGATGCCGTCCTTGACGAGGTGATGATGCCCGGCCCGACGGGGTGTCGATGCCTGACGATGTCAGAAGACTGTGGCCTGATGCGTTTTACGCGGGCACGGTAGTTGTGGAAAGTTGAGAATTAGAGAAAATTGGCTTGAGGCGCTAGGTTTGAGAAAGTGACGCATGGTGTGAGTAGTGTGCGAGTGTGTTTGTATCACGTGATGTGATGTTTAATTATGGGGTAAAAATTGCTAGGCACGGTATGGGATGTGCTCAAGTGGGTTTTATCTTATAATTGAGGCACGTGCGCGTCTGTGAATCATTGCTGCGATATGTTAGCTGTGTTATTGTCTTACGTGTAGGGATGTGTATGATGGATTCCAGGTAGGATTGTGTGTGGTTGTTAGTTTGATTAATTATCGTGTGTTATGCGTGTTTTCATCTAGCGGTACGTGAGTGCCTACGTGGGGTTTGGGGTTGTACACTTATTGCGATTCGTCTCATAGTTGTATAATCCACAATTTCAGACCCCTAGCTGTAAACCCGAGAAGTGCGCCTTTTCTTTTTGGAAGTTCGGGGAAACGCTTTTGGTGCCCGGTGGAACTGCAGACGAGTGTTCGAAGGTTCAAGCCAGAGAAACAGGAGTGGATTGGAAAGCAAGGCGATCCTTAGGTTTTCCCTAAGGTATTTTAGGGGTTGTATAAATCGGGTTGACCTATAGGGAAGTTAAGTTAACCAGACCCCGATCTTTTTGTTATAACGGTGATTTCGGATGCTAGCTTGCTGTTTATGTCTGTAATATAATGTTTGTATATTTGGTGCTATATGAATATGTTGTTGTTTGATTGTTATGGTGGTCTACACCGTCGTCGTCATTTTCGTCCGGGGGTTTTTGTTATATCCGCTTCCGCATGTGGCTCTGCTGTTTGGGTTGGGTCGGCGATGTTCCTGGGATGTCGCATCATTTCGACCGAAGCGGGATGTCGCGAGCTCGATGGGGTTCGGGGCGTGACACTTTTTTTTGGAATTAACCTAAAAAAAAAACCCAAACTATGCCTACTGTGACATAAATACCCCGAATTTTTTTTGTGTCACTAAAAACTCTAAACTTGCCCATTGTGATAGAAATACCCCAAACTTTTTTTGTACCATAAAAAACCCCGAACTTATACCAGTGTGACAAATATACATAAGATGGAACTAAAATAAATGATATATATGTCATATATGTATAAGTTTAGGTTTTTACGTGACACAAAAAAAAGCTGGGGGTCTTTGTGTCACAGTAGACAAGTTTAAGATTTGGTGACAAAAAAGTTTAGGGTATCTGTGTCACAGTGGTTATAGTTTAGGGCGTTTTTGTGGTATTTACCCTTTATAAAATCTAAATATTATTAAATTTTTTCAGGAAAGTCATTCAGTGAAAAAATTTTTAAAGCTAAATCAAACGGGCCAAGTTTGCAACAGAGAAGACAAAAAGTCCATATTACCAGATGTCCGGAGGTACTTATATTAGGAGCTATGCTTTAGTGATTTTTCTTTTAATACATTTTCCTGGTGCTACTCTCAAGCAGGTTACAATTTCTATCTTTGGGCTAAAGCAAAACGTAGTACATTTATTTTACACGCAGCTGAAGGATAGTGATCTTTTGCTTAAGACAACATAAACTATTTTGATCTTCCTTGGACTGCTAAAGTCACTAGTCTCCATCACTTGTGGTTTCGCTGTCGCCAGATTCAAATTGTCCGTGAATGGCCAAATTCCGCATCCTATTCCAGACAAAGCAATGACCATGAAGACCACATGACTCCATATGAAGTTCAAATTTTACATCAACTAGGCAATGACAATCAACTCAAGAAGTTTCTTCCTGATTCCTTGAAGTTTAGTCAGTGCAATGCCAATGTCCATTCGCCCCCTTGGAGACTCAGAAGAGCAAGTGACTCCTATTTCGATGATCAAAACCAAACACTCCAAAGTATTAAACCAGCTTTTGTTCTTGCCATCCCAAGTGACGGTTCGTCTCTTCTCCGACTCCTAGTTTTCTAGAAGCAAAATGGGATCGATTACCTTTTCCACTCGGTTTGCCAGAGCAGCCCTTGTGAAGCGACAAAGGTTCAGCCCATTTTCAAACATGTCATCAGTCGGCCTATTGCCTGTGAACATCTCCAGAATGAGGATTCCAAAGCTGTACACATCTCCTTCTGTGGATACAACACTTCCCGAGCCATACTCTACAACAGTCAACAGAGCATAGTGATGCATAGTGAATAACTGAGATTGAAATATAGTCTGGTGAGGTTTCATGCCTATGCCTTTTTGTCTAAGGATCGGTCTCCAATAAGTAAATAAACTTAAAGGCCTAACATCTACATCATTACCTGGAGCTACGTAGCCAAAAGATCCTTTTACACAGATAGAGCTCGATTGATCGACCAGTAACTTATGCGTTGCTTCTAGGAGGAACTTGGCAAGCCTGAAATCACCTACATGTCCAGTCATTTTGTTGTCAAGAAGGACATTGCTTGGCTTCAGATCACAATGAACTATTGGCGTTTCACAATGATGATGGAGATCATCTAGTGCACAAGCAACATCAGTGGCAATATTCACTCTCTCAAGTAGACTCAACTTGCTTCTCTCCATATATTGTGATGCAGTTGGGTGCAACCATTCATCCAAGCTCCCATTCGACATGAATTCATAGACCAATGCCTTGAAATCATGTCCATTAAAATCAAACCCAGAGCATGCCGTGAGTATCGTCACAAGGTTACAGTGTCGAATTCTTCTCAAGGCACCGCACTTGGCCATGAAGCTCTTGGAAGCTCCGTGACATGTAAGGTCGAGAATCTTGATGGCCATGATCGACTGAGTGTGATCGAGAAGCCCTCTGTACACGGACCCAAAGCCGCCCACACCAAGTAGATTGGTGGAGGAGAATCCACCTGTCGCTTTCAATAGATTGTGATAAGAAACATGCAAAAGCCCATCTTCTGAAGAGCTTGAAGCTGATGCGTTCTTATTGTGTCTACACCCGAAGAAGTATATCAAAGAAAGCATGTAGGCCACTCCTACTAGAGCAGAGATTGTGGATATCACAACTTTTGCAATTTCGCTTATTCTCCTCCGTTTTGACTTTTTGTAATTGCATTTCGATAGTTGAAAATCTGGCATACCCCCGCAAAGCTTCTTGTTTCCAACAACTGCAGTTGAAATGGCACTTCTGAAATCTCCTCTTGCAGGCAATGCACCCTCGAAATTGTTGCAAGATAGGCTCAAATTTGTCAGATTCAGCGACCCTAAAAATTTCGGGATTTGGCCGAACAATCGGTTGTTGGAAACATTCAAAACCTGAAGGCTTCTCATGGAACTCATAGACGATGGTAGGGGCCCTTCAAAAAAGTTATCCTGTACATATAGGCGTTCCATGGATAAACAACTACTAATACTGATTGGAATCTGTTGAGATAATCTGTTCCCTTCAAGACGTAGCTCTCCAAGATTTTTCAAATTTCCAACTTCTCCTGGAAGGGAGCCCATCATGAGACTATTTTGAGACAAGTTGAGATAAATAGACAATGATGAGAGGCCCATAATTTCCTTGGGTATGTAACCACTGAGGTTGTTGTTTCAAAGATCCAAGAGAAGTAGACTCTGGCAGTTTCCTAGAGATGATGGCATCGAGCCTTGGAGGTTATTGCTATAAAAGCTCAATTCGATTAACATCCTTGAAATCCCGATAGATTCTAGTATTTGTCCTGAGAATTTGTTTACACTGAGATCCAAATTCTTCAGTTTGTTTAGATTTCCAATCTCGGAAGGAATGTTTCCTGAGATGTTATTGCCCCCCATTTGTAGTAACTCCAAATTGATGAGATTTCCAATTCCAGAAGGCAAGGTTCCAGAAATATTATTGTAACTCAATCCAAACATGGAAAGGGTGATAGAGAGGTTACCTATACAATCGGGTATTGGTCCTCGAAAAGCATTGCTCACTATACCCAATAATTCCAAGTTTGTGGAATTGGTTAAAGAGCAAAGGAAGTCAAGATCAGTAGATTGCCCACTTCCAAATTTGTTTTCAATTATATTAAACCAATAGAGTCCTCTCATCTTTGAGAAAGAAGGAACTTTCCCAGTAAAGTTGTTCACTGAGATTTCCATTTGATCGAGATTAGAGGCGTTGGATATTGACTCGGGAATGGGTCCGGTGAGGTAATTGTAACTCAAGGTGATTACCTCGAGATTCGGAAGAGTGAAGCCCAAGTTGCCAGGTAAGCTCCCCTCTAATTGGTTTTCAGCCATATCAAGGGTTGTCATGGATATATTGAAGATTGAGAGAGGAATCGTACGGACGAAATTATTTTCGTCGAGAAAGAGGATGTTTAGATTTCTCAGCCGGCCGAGAGTCTCTGGGATTATACCATCGAGGTTATTTTCCGATGTTGTGAAGGCTTGAAGAGAGGATAAGTTTCCAAACAACGGCAGAATGTTTCCCATCAAGCTGTTGACGTGAAGTATAAGTTTTTGGAGCTTGGACAAAGAGCTGAGTGCTGTAGGCAAATTTCCTTCGAGCCTATTGACACCTAAGTCAAGAACGAGCAAATTAGAGCAATGGGAGAGAGTCGAAGGGATTTGTCCACTAAACAAGTTGTTACTAATGAACAACTTTTGCAACCAAAACAAGCGGCCGAATTGTGGGGGAATTTCGGAGTGGAAACTATTGTTTTGCAAATGGACTTCCCTCAGAAAGCTCGGGTTACCAATATGGGGTGGCACGACCCCAACCAGTTTCTTGGAGTGGAGGTCCAGTATGGTGACTCTTCGGTGTCTTCGACCACATGTGACACCGTACCACTCGCAGAAGTGGCTAGAATCATTCCACGAGCTCAAAACCCTACTAGGATCAGTTATTCGGGACTTGAATTCCCGTAAAGCAAGCTGATCGGTCTCGTACCCTCTAGCTTCTGCTAAAGTTAGGACACTCCCAAACAGAAGAATGATGGTAGTTAAGCATGAAAGTAACCCGGATAAAACTCAATCTCTACAAGGATGGTCCATGAGGATTAGTAACGAAGCGTTTTCAGCTCGAGTCTCTTTAGGTGTCCGTGCGACATTGTTTCGGAACAATTGGCGAAATATATCAACGGGCAACATGATATTCGATATCAAGACATGTGGATGTCGTCAATGCAAGAATAGTCATGACAGATCTTTCATGGGCCCCTCAAGTTGAGAAAATTACAAGGCCGTGAAGATCAAGTCAGTCAATGAAAGCTGAAACGTCATATGGCCTAGTTCATCACTCGTGTCCATATCCTACAAAAAATCTATCTTCGAATCTTTGGATTGCCCGTGCTGTTTAGTAGGGGGGACAACTTTAGTCTTTTTCGTGCATATAAAATCCTGACTTCCAGGTACTGAGAACACAATTAGCGCGATCTTCTTCCCAATCGTATTGGGACTAAAATAAAAAAAGTCCAGGCTCAATGAAACTGTTATATCACTATTTCCTGCAGAGTGTAAAATGGAAAGCATAGAGAAAGGTCAAAGTTGCAATAGAAGTGAAGTATTTGAGATATCTACAAATTACAATGATACAATAAAATAGTTCATTTCTTTACACAATGTCCCATCTTATGCGGTTGCAATGTCGTGTTGGAAAAATAAAACAAGAAGAAATTACGTATTGGGGGAAGAAGATAGGTAATATTGTTTGTTGAAATCAGAAAAATAATAAATTCGAGAAAGCGACAACAAAAATAAGCAGAAGGTGAGGTACGGTTAACCGAATCTCCTTAAAGCAATTAGTTCCTGTCAACGGTGCTAAGCAGCTTCATGAACTATGCCTCCCAAGATACATCATCTCGAACCCGTTTGAATTAGCACTATGCAAAACAAGATCCTGTCGAACACTTCTTCAAATTGGCACACTTAGAGAAAATTGAAGAAAGGAGATGTAGGTGTTTTCGATCATTCTTGGAATGAAGAATTTCAACTCTATTTATAGAGTGTTAGAATTCATGTATAGAAACGATACATAAACTAAACGTTAAATAGATACAAGAATCCAGGAGATACATGAATTAAATAGATACAAGAATTCAAGAGATACATGAATACAAAAGATACGTGAACTTGAGAAATACACAAATTCAATAAATACACGAATCCAAGAGATACATGAACTGAATAGATGTATCTCGTTTTTGCTCACATTTATTGATTCATTAACCAATCATAAATTGGGTTAATTCCAAAAAAAAGCACCAACTTTAGGTCGATGGATAATTTTGGCCCGAACTTTTTTTTGTTCCATAAAAAAGCATCAACTTTAGGTCGAGGGACAATTATGACTTGAACATTTTTTTGTCCTGTAACAAAGTAGCAACTTGAGGTGGAGGGACAATTCTAGCTTGAACTTTTTTTGTCTCGTAAAAAAGCACCAACTTTCACTTAAATCTCAAATCTGGCCCTTATTGAGTTAAAACCATTGATTTTCCAACTTGACTATTCTACCTTAGCAATAAATTCACGTGACATCTTACCAAAAAAAAAAAATTCACGTGACTTGTTGACTAGATTTAAAGCATTATTCATTGTCTTATTCTCTAAACCACAGCTTGAAGAATAACAGTGATACTGTTCGTTTCCTTCACTTCACTAGCAAGTAAAAAATATCTCCAAATTGAATCTTTCTGGCCAAACTTCATCGTTTTGTCGTAATTTGAAGCTATAGACTACCGCCCGTCGACAGACGCCATAGAAGAGATTCGCCAGGCTCACCACCATAACTTTTTTTCTCAAACAAGGGTAACTTTAGATAAAAAGTCAATGGGGCGCTAAATTTGGGATTCAAATGAAAGTTGGTGCTTTTTTACAAGACAAAAAAATTTTCGGGCCAGAATTGTCCCTCGACCTAAAATTGTTATGGAACAAAAAGAAGTTCGGATCAGAATTGTCCCTCGACATAAAGTTGATGTTTTTTTTGGAATTAACCCTTTTTCTAAAGTGGCTAGCATGGCATCCACATGAGTGTTCTTTTTTTCTTTCCCAAAATAATTAACAAAATTCACGTCAATATTTTCTGTTAACTAACTAAATTAGACCGAGCTAACAAAGAAACTTGACTGCATCAATTTGACAAGTTTTGGGACTCCATTGCATTTTTTGAAAGTTTTGGAACTCGATTATATGTACGCACTTGTCCCCATATTTTATTTAGGAACCACTAGCGTACTTCTTTATATGTTGTGTCGACATAGAATTTGCAGGATCGAAAATTATTAAATTTTGCATGAGTTTTGGCTTGGAGGGTTTGGCACCAGATGGAGATGGGGGCATTTTGTACTTCATCCTGGGTTCAAGCCTATTCTTGTTCAAGGGATCCGCTACCCAATCTAAGCACTTAGTAATCCAGCGATTACGCCGTCAAAGAAAATCCTTGACCCACACATTCTTTGGATGAAGACAAGTAGAGTTTTTCTTTTCTCCTGGATAGAAAAGAAAAGGAATAATTTTAGAGGTAGACTGAATTCCAAAGTTGATGTAACCGGTTATAGTTTCCACATCACTTATTCTTAAACTGTTTTTCTTTACCAAAGTTGATGCAACGTGACTTTTCTATACGGTTTGCCAATTAACACTAATTGGAGATTATTCCAATGCTTATTGAATTCTAAAATTGGAACAGTATTTTCGTACACGTGAAATATGGTAAAAGAAATATAAGAAGGCACAGCATCATGGGAGTAATTATTGATTCATCAAAGTAGACTCACCAAAACCATAAACCACCTCTATGATTACATCACCGGTTTTCTTGTCAGAGATGGTTTCAAAGAACCCCAACTATCGCAAAAAACATACTCTTGGGTTTGGTTGTTGAACAAGCATGGGCCACCGGGTACTATGTGCCACAAACAGTCGTGACAATCGTGGCGCTCCGGATCGCCTTCTTTGTATATGTATTAGGAGTGAAAATTAGATGGCAATCGAAAGCAACAAGAGTACTTTGTTGTTCCTCGAATGTTGGGTCGAAAGTGAAATCCCCAATAGCCTAGGGGAACAAGAACCCGATTGCCGAGATCGTCTTCACTTGATTCACAGTGAACCGTGAGGTTCACTTCTCTCGATACATAGTTGGCGATCTGATCATACAGCACCCTTCTCTTGTTTATCGCTTCCCAGCCACATTGGGGCGGAATGAGCAACATAGTCCAGATCAGACAATTTGTAGTTGATGAAGTCATCATTTCGATCTGCTTTTCGTTTGAAAATGACTGAATTGCTTTTAATATTTAAAGCAAACGGAAGTGTGACTTATTTGGTAGAAAACGTGAATATAGAATTTGTCTCTATTGAGAACGGGTCGGATTTGTAAATAAATGTTTTTCCATTCGGGTACATAATATTTTTTTAAAAAGGATAAACAAAGATGGATATTTCTTAAAAAGGGTAAAATGGATTGAGCAAACTATAGAGAATATTAAATACATCTCGGGTTTAAGCTCATAGAGAGATCAAATCCAAATAAGTTACTTAATTTAGGGCAGTTCTATTTTGACGGAAAATACCCATTTTAAAGTTACCTCATTAATATCTCCTTGTAACATCGGACTTGATCAAACATTTATTGATGAGACTTCTTTTTTATCCTTTTTGACTAAAACCACACCTTTTTTGAGGTAACTGATTAATATAACATGGTAACATTTGGTTTGGTCAAACATTTATTGAAGAGACTTTTTTCTCTTGTTCCTAATTTACGAACAACCAATTTTTTTATTTAAATCTATTGTATAATGGAAAAAAATCAATCAGAACAAAAAAAAAATTGCTAGAAGCGCGGTCATACGTTGAATATGCATTTCTTATGATCATAAATGAATGATAAACACAACAAGGAAAAGAAAAAGGAAATTCTTGTTGTCCTAATTTTACCGTGAAGAAATTAATTAATATCTATCTTAGATTTAAAATCATAACAAGTGGATCAATATTTTAAAACATGCTCAAAAGTTTTCTATGAAAAAATGGGATGGGAGTTTGGAGGTGAAGAACAATTAGAGTTTCAATCCCCATTTTGCAATTCAAAATGAAACAAAAAAGTAAAAAGCTTAAAGGAAAGCACAATAAGTTATTTTTGAACTATACAAACCTATTTCGACCAAAAAAAAAAAAACTATACAAACCTACAGATTTATTTCGGCAAAAGCCACACTAGGTCAAGATCAGTTAGGTTAAACTTAATTTTCAACTTTGAAATATAATTTCTCTTAAAGCCTCAAACTACTTCAATAATAAATATAAAACTAATAAATTTAATTAATTGTGCATTCATAAGCAGTTATAAATAGAATTTTTCTAATCTTCTATGTAAAATTTGTGATTTAAAAGATGAGATAGTGAATAAGAATTAACAACCTTCTCTGTGCAAGACAAGAGGATGAATGATAATATGATATATTGTTGGGTTAATTGTGGCATTTATATTGTGAAACTGATAAAAGAGATTGCAGAAATAAAGTAAGTTTTTCTTGGTTAACATGGTAAAAGAAAGCAAAAATAAATTGAATGCGGTATTTCAGTCTGTTAATTAAAAATATGAGTGTCTTAATCAAAATGAGTGGAAATAGCCCCACCTTATTATATATGTGAGAAATGAAATTTACTCGGTTATTACACACTAAAGCAAACAAGAAAAATGTTAGGGTTTTCTCTATATTAATTTTCTGAATGTGTTCTCAGCGAGAGATTTTAAAATGGCACTTGTGGTTTTTGTTTTGGGTGAAGGAAACATTTGAGTGACCAAGCGACTGTAAGTTCTATATGTTTCGGATTCATAGTGAATTTATTGGTGTCTAGCTTTTCCCATGGAATAGGTATTGACAATTAGACCGAACCATGGGAATCTATGTTGTTCTTATCATTCCTAGTTAATTTCTTTGATAATTTTTTCTTCTTGTGTTAGACTTTAATTGTAAGATTCATTAGCTTTTGTGTTATTTTACAACATTAATTAACAAGAATCTGGCGCATGTAATCATTCTTTTAAAGTAGCATTAATTTTGTAAAGAGAAAATGACATTAATAGTTTCCAAATTTTGACTTGAGGCCCAAGAATCTCAACGGGTGATTGCCAAGGATTTGGCAATGGCTTTATAATGAATGGTCGAAACACCCAATTTTGGCTCCAGTTCGGCCCAATTGCAAATATTTTAATGTGCATTTTATGTTAGGGACGGGCCGGAACAACACATTTGACCCAACCTTGGAGCCAAAACCTATCGTCATCTCCACCTTAGTCTCGCACAGTGGCCAATGCTGCAGCAAAAACACATCGGTACTACACAATGAGCAGACTCTTGAGAAAAGACGCGGCAGCTACTGTGAATGTAGTGACACCATGTTCCTTCTTTAGCTTTTGTAAGGAAAAGAGAATACACTAGGCCATATAACTTGGTATCCGATCATTTTAGATGCACAGATTATATTAATCATTTGGTTTAACTTGCCATGTGACAACTTAATCAAGTTAAGATTTAAAATGGCGGTATGACTATAATGTAGTCACCGAAGCACCGATACCATCATTGTCAATTGTAGAAAGTTCGAAATTCATGTTGATAGTGATGGAAAGCTGCCATGGTTGTTATCACCCCTACTCCTACAACTCACCAAGCACAGAAGTAAGGATAATAAGAATTGAATTCTGAAAGCTTACACAAGTCTTGACAGTGTTTTCCAGAATAATTAACTTGCACTATAAACACTAATTCAACTTTTCAAGCTACATTAGAAAATGAAGAGGCTTTTTGAAGAATCTTTGAGTACTTTTCAACATTGGAACCGACAAACAAGACGCAATCGCTATTAGTCACGAATGCAGGCATAGTAGCAATTGAACAGCGAATACCACTCATAAAGATGTGAATTTTCAAAATATTCCCATAAGAAATGTGACATTCTGAATTTCGATTTATTTATGGGATTTATAAAATATGTATTTCGTCAGTACACTTATAGTTAAATCTCGCTCAGAACTAATGACTCTCGGGTTATTTTAAATTTGAGATTTCGCTAACATCTCATTCGATTGAATTTAGCCGTTATTTAAAGTCCGAACTTGAGTGTTGAATTTCTAGGAGTTTCGTGACGAATTTAATTGGATAATGTTGATATTGATGTGGCCAGCGTCAATATTGCCAGGAATTGTCGGAAAGTAAAATTTGGACCGAATACGGATTTTGACCAGTATACCTCCATCTGGATTTATTTTATTTAGTATCTTTTGGCCTTTTCTTTTATTTGAATTAGGATTTTTGGTGGCAGTTGGATCAGTCAACGAGATCGAATGTGGGCCATTTGATCGCACTCGATTTGGGTTGACTTTCTCTCTCTTTCTCTCTCCTCTGCCGCGTCCCCTCCCCCTGCGCCGCACGTCCCCTCCCCACCCCCCTCTCTCTCTCTTCCTTTTCTTTTCTTCTTCTTCTTCTTCTTCCCTTTCTCTTCCTCTTGACCGCTGCTTTTGCTCCTTTCTTCTTGCTGTCGCCTACCCATTGCTACCGTTGCCGGGACCAGCCCAGCCACCTCCTGTCGTCCGCCTTGCGCCACCGCTCGCCCAACCGCTGCACCGTCCGTCCGGCCGTCTCCTCCGACCCGACTGTCCTTCCCCTCCCCTTCGCACGCAGCAATAGCTCAACGCTACATCCGCCGCAACCCGGTGCTGCCCAGCCGCCAGCCAGCCCGTCCTGCCTCACCCAGCCGCCTGCGACGCCATGCTGCCTCTGATCGCCGCATGACCCCCTCCCCCTGTTTTCCTCTCCCGGACCCCTTCCCCTATTTTGGCTCACCCGGCTCCGCCTCGCCAACCGTCGCTGTGAGCCGCCATTCCAGCCGCCGCCGCTCCCACCCCTGCCACCCAGCTTTCCCCCCTCAGCCGCCACCTCCGCCCAGCTCCCCGTAGCCATCCGATAGCTGTCCCTGCCTCGGCCGCTCGTCGCTTGCTTGGCCGAGCCCGTCGCCGCCATGTTCTTCGCCGTTGCCCGCTCGCCTAGCCGCTACCCCAGCTGTGGCCGAGTCGTCCTAGCCGCTGCCTATCTCCGCCATGCCCGTGCCTATGCCCAGCCGCTTGCCTGCTCGCCTGGCCGTTGCCCTAGCCGTGGCCGAGCTGTCCCAGCCACTACCCGTCTCCGTCGTGCCCATGCCCAGCCGCTTACCCGCTCGCCTGGCCGCTGCCCCGGCAGTGGCTGAGCCATCCCAGCCGCTTGCCCGCTCGCCTAGCAGCTCGCCTTGCCGTGGCCGAGCGCCCCGGGCCGTGGCCAAAGGCTATACCAAGGGCCTTGCCGACTCTATGCCCCCGCCACACCGAGCCTGCCACAACCTGGACTAGCTATTTGGCCCATTTGCCTGTTTTCCTTGGGCCTAAACCAGAGTAAGTGTCTCCCTAAACCTTAGCTAGTACATTGGGTATTATTAGACTTGTTTAAGGATTAAATTGTGTAGGTTTGATGGCTAAATTAGGGGTGGATTTGCTGAGTACATGTGGTTGGTTCATAGGCTTATTTGTGGTAATTTTAGAGGCCAATTGGTGGTTGTGCATGGCTGGTTTGATAGCGGTTTAGATGGCTAAATGTTGGTTAATTTTATGGATTGGAATATGAGCTAAATGTGATGGATTGGTGGGCATGTGTATGACTGGTTTGTCGTGGCGTTTGTGGGTGAAATTGATATTTGAATATGGCCGACTTGGACGTCGGATTGGTAGGCTAATGCGGTGAGCTTATGGCTTGAATTTGGATATTATGGCGTGTGAGATTGATGATGGTATAAGTATGGCGAATTGTGTTGTGGCGGATGTACTTGAGAAATGTTCTGAGGCGTAGTTACGCGGGACTAAGCTCGGATTGATCGAAGGGCTGCCAACCTGAGGCGTAGTTACGCAGGTGGCGAGAAAGGTAAGAAAAGACCTGAGGCGTAGTTACATGAGTTATGAGAAATGTCCTGAGGCGTGGTTACGCGAGACTAAGCCTGGATTGATCGGAGGGTTGCCAACCTAAGGCGTGGTTACGCGGGTGGCAAGAAAAGCAAGAAAAGATGTAACAGCCCGAATTTCGACCAATTTTGGGATTTATAGAACGCGTGATTTGTCAGTGTGCTTATAGTAAAATCTCGCCCGAGAACTGATCACTCTCGGTTACTATTTTAAACTAGAGATTTCGCTAGAATCGCACTCGATCGAATTTTGCCGTTAATTAGATCCCAAACTTGGCAGTCGATTTCTAGGAGTTTCGGGACGAAATAAATTGGACGGTGTCGATATTATTGTGGCCAGTATCGACATTATTAAGAATAGTGAGAAAGTGGATTTTTGGACCGGGTGCGAATTTGGACTGGTAGACCTCCCTCGTAGTGTGGGTTGGATTATTTTAATTCGCCCGTATGCCCTAGAATATTGTTGAGATTTATTGTGGATCGTTAGGCCTTTTTCCGAAATTAAATCGGGACCGATAGGTCCATTTTTAGTTGGGACCGTGTCCGTCGGATCGCGATTGAGTTTAAAATTTAAACTCTTTGTCTCTCTTTCTCTCTCCTCTTCCCCGGCCGATTTCCCCCCTGTCACACACACACACTCTCTCTCTCTTTCCCTCCCCTCATTTCGCGCGCACGTTACCCCTCCCCCAATGCACGTCCCCTCCTCTGCATGCCTACCGCCCCTTCCCCATGCTGACTAGACCTGCCCCTCTCTTCTCTCTCCTCTCTCCTCCCCTTCTCCTCTTCTTCTTCTTCGTTCTTCTTCTTCCTCTTCGGTCTGGCTTCTGCTTCGTCCAGCCCCTTGCTCGTCCGCCCGCCGTCCCGACCGCCGCCCAAGCTCGCCGGCCGTCGCGCGTCGCCGTCGCCAGCCCGACTGCCGTCGCGACGACCACCAGCAGCCCCCCCGACAGCCTCTCTCTCTCCCTCACGCGCGCGCGACAGTGGGCCGTCGCCGCGCCTGGCCGTCGCCCCGTCGTCCCCGCCGTGCTCGTCGCCGCGTCTGTCAGCCGCGCCTCTCGCCGGCCAGCCGCCGTCGCCGGCTTGTCCGGTGAGCCGCCGTCTCCCCCTCAGTCCCTTCGTTCCTCTCTCTCCGTCTCTCTCTCACCTCCGACTCTCTCCCTCTCTGTTTCTCTCCCGTCCAGCTCGCCCCAGCCGCGCCCGACCGTCGCCGCTCGTCGCCGCCTCGCCGCCGTCGCCGCCGCGTCGCTGCTGCCTCCGGGCGCCGTCCCGGTCGACTAGCCAGCAAGCTCGACCCAGTCGGCCAATCAACCGGCCGGTCAGCCAACCGGCCGGCCAAGCTGGCGTCGCGCCGCCGCCCTCGCCGTTTTCCCTTTCCGCGACCAGCAGCCCCTCCGTTTCGGGCCGAGGAGAACGTGAGTCCCGCCGGCATCGTTGTAAACACCGGCTTGCCCCCGGAGCGCCACCGTCGATTTTTACCGCTCGCCGGTAATCGACCGCCCGCTCCTGTCGCCTCAAGACGATACTAGGCGAGTAAAAATCCCTAAACCCCCGATTAGCCTAATTGTGAATTTTAGGGGTTAAATTTAGGGTTAATTTAGATAAATGGTGGTTTAATTGAGTGGGCTAATTTAGGGACTTATTTGGGACTAAATAAGGTTGATTATGAGCGGTTTAACACGGGAAATTGCATGTTATTGGGCACTGTTCAAGGGGATCCGAATTTGGGGTGAATTGCCTAAGTTGGGATTAAATTGGATTCTTGTTGTGATTGTTGGGATTTGGTGATCCAATGTTTAATCGGGGCTTAATAAGGTCGTTTAAGGTTGATTTAAGGCTGGAAATTGTTTGATGTTGAGCATTGTTCATGGAAGTCCGAAATTGCATTAAATTGCCTAATTTGAGCGTCAATTGGTCTATTGGGTAATGGCTTGAAAGCTCGGCATTTTTAGAGTCGATTTAGGACTTGTTGGGATCCCATGGGGTGATACAAGATTTGGGGATTTAGCGGTTGAGTTTGGTTGGTTATGCTGAGTCCTAAACGGGTTGGATTCTTGCAATACTAAGTTATGCATTTAGTGCGCGGATGAGCGCCGGATTTTAGTGGGTGTCAAATGGAAAAGACTGAGCGCACCATTATGTAGTTGGAATTGAAATTGTCGATGCACGTGTCAGTCGGAACAACTGTGGCCTTCGGGTCGGGCCTTCGGGTCGAAACAACTGTGGCCTTCGGGTCGGGCCTTCGGGTCGAAACAATTGTGGTCTTCGGACCGGGCCTACGGGTCGTTACAATTTGTGGTCTTCGGATCGGGCCTTCGGGTCGAAACAGTTGTGGTCTTCGGATCGGGCCTTTGGGTCGAAACAGTTGTGGTCTTCGGATCGGGCCTACGGGTCGGGATAGATTGTGGCCTACGGGTCGAGATAGATTGTGGCCTACGGGTCGGGATAGATTGTGGCCTACGGGTCGAGATAGATTGTGGCCTACGGGTCGGGATAGATTGTGGCCTACCGGTCGGGATAGAATGTGGCCTACGGGTCGGGATAGATTGTAGCCCTAGGGTCGTGGCCCTCGGGTCAATTTAACTGAATATTCTTTTTATATATTGTTACTAAAAGTCTAATCTGCAGGGCAGTGTAATGAATTGGGCTATGGGCCGGGGTGTATTTATATTGATGGATATACTGGTTTATTGAGTTATGTATTTTATTTACCCTCTGAAGGTACAATTTAGCCTAGTTAGGGATTAGTGATTTATTACTTGCTGAGTTTTCTCACGGTTGTAGTAAAACCGAACCTTTCAGATCCCCGCCCATGGGCACGTCTCCGCCTAGACGTTTTGGTATCCCTATGCACATGGTGCACGAGGACAACGAGTATCCAGAACTGAACCCGGGCGAGGTGTACACTAGGCACCGCACATATGTTTGGGTAGACGTAGGGCGAGAGCAGCTGGAGCGCCACGATTATCTAGCATGGTCTCATAGGATCGGATTAGTGAACACAGGGCCGATTCGAGGTTTCGAGGGGCTGCGATTCAATAATGAGGATGCGGTCAATTGGGAACCCTGGGACAAGTTTGCTCCCGACGGGGAAGTGTCGAATCCAGTGAGTCCGATGGTGAGCCCCGACCCAGCACCGGCACCTGACCCCGAGCCCGAGCCCGAAATGGAGTCTGAGCCCGAGCCCGAGTCCGAACCCGAGGAGGAGCCCATGGCGGCCGAGCAGGGAGAGGATGAGGAGAACCCGATTGAGATCAACTCGGACTTGGAGTCCGATTCCTCAGGGTCCGATTCGGACTGGTTTCCGTAGGGACATTTAGTGCAGGACTTGTAAGCTTTTTGGTAGAATCCCGTTTTGGTTTCGTCCATAGTCTAACCGCCCACCTGCCCCTTTTTGATGTTAAAGGTGGAGTGTTCTTTTGCGGACTAGTGTAGGGTGTCGTGAACTTGTATCCATGCCTCGTGTTTATTAAACTACTTTGGTCTATCCCTTGGTCACGTATTTCTTTGTCTGGGTTGTGTTATTTGTTTCCGCGCGTATAAGTCTCTGATGTTTTGGGTTGGGGTCGGCGACGTATCTGGGACGTCGCGTTCGATGATCGACCATCGAGGGATGAACGTGCGCTCGTAGGGTGCGGGGCGTGACAAAAGACCTGAAGCGTAGTTACGTGGGTGGTGAGAAATGTCTTAAGGTGTGGTTAAGCAGGGCGAAGCCCGGATTGATAAGAGAACTAGGCTTGAGGCGTGTTAACGCAGTCCGTGAGAAAGGACCTGAGGCGTGTTTACGCGGATCGTGGCTAGTGGATGAATGCGCATGTGAAACATGTTTGGTTGAATTTGGTGAATGCATGTGTGTATGGCACTCGGGTGATAGTGATTATACATTTAGTGTTATTGCATTATAGTGATTTGACTAACGTGCAGAGTTGGTGTGTGATTTGAGACGAGGTAAGTGCGCTTATGTGAATTTTGTTATGTCGGTTGTTAGATTGCATGTTGAGACTCATCTAGGTACGCATTGGCCTATGCGGGATTTAGATTGTCTACTTATTGAGATTTATTCTCATAGTTGTATTACAAAACCATTTCAGACCCCCGACTTTGACCATGAGTGATTCGTCTAAGCGTTTTGGGATCCCGAGGCATACTGAGCACTTGGTGGTGGAGTATCTCGTAGGAGATGGGAAGGCCCATATTAAGCATACAATTGTGGTGTGAGTAGATGTGGGTAGACAAAAGCTGCAGCCTAGTACATATCGGGCGTACTATTACCAGGATTTGTACGACATCTATGGACCACTTCGAAACTTCGATGTTCCGTTTAATGGGGTTGGCGAGTGGGACCCCTTAGCTGTTCTCGCTCCCGACGGTGTGGTCACGAGCTTGGATACCGTTCTTGCAGTTTCCGATCCTCGTCCCATGATAGTGGAGTCAAACATGGAATTGGAACCAATGGAAGACGACCTCGAGCCGGAGCCCAAGGAGCCAGAACCTAAGACAGAACCGATGGAGCTGGACCCTGAGGAGGAGCCGGTGGAGATAGAGCCCAAGTCCGTGGATTCCGACCCAGATTAGTTGCCATAGAGTAATTAGCATTGGGCTAGGAATCCTTTTTGGCGAATCCCTTTTTGTGTAACTAGCTAGTCTACCCGACCGCCAATCCCTTTTGTATGATAAAGGTGGATTCTAACCCTAGGAGCCTAATGTATGACTTTATGGTTTCAAGTTAATGTTATGCTTTTATTGATTCATGCAGTGCTATCCCTTCGTCATTGTTTATTGTCTGGGTTGTTTTAAATTTCGCTTCCGCTGGCGTATTTTGTTGGGTGTTACGTTTGGGTCGGCAATACATCCTGGGACGTCGTATTCAATACGACTGTTGTAAGGGTGTCGCGAGCCCGTTAGAGTTCAGGGTGTTACATGAAAGACTACATATCACTTTATTTTTTGGTAACTTCTTGGCAACTTACACATATGTTTATGAAGAGACTAACTCTTTGTGACATTTTACAAATTGTCAACTTTTCTTATCTCTTATTAAATTTTATTTATCCTTCTTACCAAAGTCTAAATTATGAACTCCTATATAAATTTACCAATCTTTATTTGAGTGACTTACTAACTAATTTTTTGCTTAAATTACCAATTAGTTTAAGGCTATCAATTATCATTTGAGTTACTTACAATGTTTATTTGGTTATTGAATTTATTAACTTTTGTTATCACTCACCAACTTTTATTTGTCTCTTTTACTAACACTTTACATTTATCAACTATTCTATGAATTTATCAAACTTTATTTGTGTGACTGACCAATTTTTCTCACATTAGGTAACCAACTAGTCTTGACTTACCAAGTCTCGTTTGATTTGCTTCAAATGTTTATCAATTTGTCTATCACTTACTAAACACTTGAAATTTATTAACTCTTTTTCGAAATTACCAATCTTAGTTGGAGTGTTTATCAACATTTATTCGATTAAAGTTACCAACAAGTAACCAGCTCTCATATAAATTGGTTATCGACATTTATTTGGTTTTTACAAATTACTAACTTCTTTTATCATTTACAGATTTTTTTCACAAATGCCTCAAACTTATCAACTATTATATGAAATTACGAACTTTTTTTTAATGACTTATCATCTTTTTACAATTAAGTTAACAACTAATTTTGTGTTACCAACTCTCATTTGAGTTACTTATCGGCAACATTTATTTTTTTTTAATTATTGCTTTTCTATTAAGTTACCCCTTTTATTTCCCTTACTTTCCATTTTTCAAAATTTACCGCCTATATTTAGAAAGTATCAATCTCAATTAGAGTGATTACCAACTTCTCCTCCATCAAGTTTACCACATTGCATTACCAACTCCTAATTGAGTTACTTACCAATGTTTATTTTCTTCTTTTTTTCTACACCAAATTCTCTAACCAAACAAAGCTTCTCTCATTGTTTACCAACTTTTATTTACATTTCTTACCAATAGTTTAAATTTACCGAGTATTATATGAAACTATCATCCTAGCTTTCTTTGTCTGGTTTGGGTAAATTTTCTCCAATCAAATCAATTAGTTTTGGCTTACCAAATCTCATTTGAGTTACTAGCATTTATTTATTATTTTCTCAAATTTACTAGCTTTTTATTAAGTTGCTACTTTTATTTGCATTTGGTTACCAACTATTTAAATTTACTGACTCTTTTAGAAATTACTAACTTCTATTAGAGTGATTACCGGCTTTTTTCAATCTAAGTTACCAACTAGCTTTATGTTACCTTCTTTTATTTGAGTTACTTACCAATGTTTATTTGGTTTTCTGTTTTGAAATGACCGACTTTTCTTATCTCTAACAAAAAATACATTTCTAATTTTCTACCGGCTTTGAATTTACCTTCTAGTACATGAAATTATCAACTTTTTTGTGTGCCTCATTAACTTTTTCCCAATTAAGTTACCAATTAATTTCGGATTGTTAACTCTCATTTGAGTTGCTTACCATTTGGTTTTTTAACTTACCAAATTTTCTATTGAGTCACTGCTTCTTTTTGCATGACTTACTAATCCCATTTTACGATTTAATACCAATTAATTTTCAGTTACTAACTCTTATTTCACTTAATTACTAACATTTATTTGATTTTTTTTCAAATTAGCAACTCCTTTTGTCTTAGCTAAAGAAAAGCTCTCTTAGTACTTTATTAAATTTTATTTAACTTTCTTACCAACATCTTGAATTTACCAATTATCATATGAAATTGCCAATGTTTATTTGGTGACTTACCAACTTTATTCCCGAATAAGTAACTTAATAGAAAATTTGATAAATTAAAAAAAATCAAATAAACATTGGTATCAAACTCAAATGAGAATTAGTAATCTAGAACTAGTTGATAACTTATTTGGAAAAAAAGTTGATAAATTACTTAAATTAAAGCTAGTAATTTCTTGAAAGGTCGATCAATTTATGGCATAATTAAGAGAGATAAATGAAAGTTGGTAAAAGATAAGAAAATTTGGTAAACAAAGAAAAATGAACTTATAAGTTATTCAAATGAGAGTTGGTAATCTATAACTAGTTGATAACTTAATCAGAGTAAAATCAACATGCAACTTAATTAAGGTTGGTAATTTCTAAACATGTTGCTGAGAAATGTATATAAAAGTTTGCACAAAAAAATTGGCAAATTAAAAAAAAAAGAATAAATCTCAGTAAGTACCTAATCCAAATAAGAGTTGGTAATGCAACACTAGATGATAATTTAATGTGAGAAAAGTTTGTGAGTCATGATAATTTAGGTTGGTAATCTCTAAAAAGAGTGAGCAGGGTGACCAAAGTGAAAACAAAAATTAACTTTATACAAAGTTGGTAAATTAGGAAAAACAATAAGATATTCATAAGTAACTCTAATTAGAGTTGGTAACCAAAAACTAATTGGTAATTTAATTGGACAAAAGTGATAATTCATTGTAACTTGGGTTAGCAATTTCATATAAGAGTTAGAAAAATCGAAGTTATGGTAATTTAGGCAAATAAAAATGGGTAAGTTGTATAAAAATTGCTAATTTGCACATCATCAGAAAACAAGTTGTAATTTAATAAAAGTATTGGAAAGTTACCAATATGTAAACTTTAAAAAAAAGAAAGAAAGAAAACCGCCATGGTTTTACTTTTACCAAAAATGTTTCGATATTTACCAATGCTTATTGAAACTTATCGGCCCAAAATGGATCCCGATTTTTGGGAACGGAACAATAGCATTGTGAAAGATCGATATAATTTTAATGAAAATTTTCTGGGAAATTTAGAATGCTTGTCGAAGCATTGGGACAAAAAATAGAATTACATGAATGTATTCATGCATTGAGAAACATGAAGTTACGCAAAATTTGAATTCCTAATACACTGAGCCGTATCCATAGTAAAACACAAATATCTCTTTTAAGAGAGTTCACGGTCTCAGAAACATCTAACCATACATAACAAGTCCCCGATGTTGTCTAAGGTGTCAAAATTAACTTTCTTGCTTTACTTTGTATACATGTAACCATAAATATAGTGTAATGTATCTACATATATTTTCAATATAGTAACATCATCTGTGTTTCTTCAACATCCAATTGGTGATTATCTCCTTCCCAGTTTCAGGTCTACAGAGTCTAATTAATACTCTTTATAACGTACAGATCTTATATACAAAAGTACATTAATCCTTGTTGCCATACTAATTAATCCTGACTCATGTATTGATACACTAATTCTTGTTAGTCGACTGGTCTGCAGAAACAGAGATCCGGGCTTCACCAAGTCCTGCAAAAACTGAGTAATGGAATTGCTTGGGTCTGTAAGATCTGGCTATTCAAATCCAAGATTGGATTGAGCAGTTGAAGGAATCGACTCCACTGATATGAGCAAAGATATCAGATGAATCCGTCATGTCATCTTCTTTCACAACCACCTGAAACAAAAGCCAAGGATGTGTTATATATATATATATATATATATATATATATATATATATATTACGAATAGGATAATGATCAAGTCAGGATATTTATCAGGTTTGTGATGATTATTTATTTGTTCTCGTCTTCCTCGAAGATATCACGATTCACAAGGCATCGCTTGATCTCAGAAAGTTTCTATAGAACCACAGATTGCCAGGAAAATTGTTCTCACTTCATCATTTTCATCATCCTCAAGATGGCCACAAGCAAGCCTAGAGTTTTCCCCGAATTCCTCATTCTTTGCGAATCTCCCTCTCACTCGTGGACGGCTGTCCGCCAAAGTTTTGCGGCATGCATACTACCGATGCTAGGAAAGTTTCTTCAGCTAAAGTTAATCTCCTACAAAAGGTAAACTAATGCATGAATAATGCGAGAGAAGACGAGGATGAAGACCTTAATCTTCTTGCTGAAGTTCCTTTCGTTCCTCTTCTTCATGTACCGATAGATCTTCCCCTTCCTCTGCTCAACCGAGAGCTTTCTTACTTCGTAAGTTGAGTCTCCTAAGTTTGAAATATCTGTTGCGAAAGGTGCAGAACTCGAATTCCCATTCATCAGCTTTCGGCTCTCAGCACAAACTGCCTTGCACAGTATCAAATCGACACAAAGCCATGAGAATTTGTTCTAATCCACCACGAATGCTACAAGAGTACATAAGATCTAATGCCATGAGCGTACCAACTGCATTAAACTTTAAACTTCATATTCAAAATGAAGTATAACGTGCTGTAAAATCTTGTCAATAGCTGCATGTCCTCAGGAATAAGCACCTGGTTCGGATCCGAGCAAAAGATTCCACCGTTATTGTCAGCCTGGTAATCCAAATCTCAAGTTTGCAAATCTGCTTTTATCAGAACACTTCCTGAGAATATCCCCGAGCTATCTGAAGATAATGTGCCAGTCATATTCCTCGGCATGTACGTCATTGGGCCAATGAAGGAGCACGAAGGCAATGCAGGGTCCAAAGGAATATATGGAGGCACAGAGGACAAGCAATCATGTTTGAACACTGAGGCAATCAATGGAGGGCCAATTAATGGCGACATAGTTTCGCAAGTACAATTTGGTAGCCTGTCAGAGCTATTGGTCAGTGGAAGTTGGTTTTCTGTCAGCTGCACTGAAGGGAAATCCATCATCAGGTGGTCATGTTGAGGACAGACGAATGGGGAAACCAAAAACGGAGGGGAGGGAGAGAAATCAATCGAAGCAGAAATGTCATTATTGACATCTTCTTGCAGACCAAAGATTGCTGTTTGATTTCCATTACAGTTAATAGTGGCGGCGGTCGTGGTGTTGCTTGTAATCGTGGTTGGAGTCGTGGCCATCGTGTTAGTATTGATTACATTGTCTTCCTGCAGGAGATCGCCAAAGTTTTGCGAATCTTCAGGTAAAGAAAACTTGGAGGAATCAGGGAAATCTTCATAGCAGCAGTTTGAACACGATGTGATCTCAGAGTTCTGTATACTTTCCGAAAATAATTCAGGGTCGCAAAGTTCTAACAGTTGAGCACTTAACGGGCTCGACATATCATCCTGCAGAACAACAGATGCAACTCCATGTCTGAACAACAAGAATTTGTGGAACGAAGACTGAAAAGAAACCAGAACTTATGTCTGAAAAGAGAACAGAACAACGGAAGAAAGCTTCATGCCTTGTAATCAAAATCCTGCCTCTTTCTTTTGCAGAGAAAATTGCATGATTAATGAAACGCAATGCGCGCATGCATTGTATGTATGTACAGAAAAGAATAAGGAGCAGAGACGGTTTCGGAGCGAAAGAGAATAATTTTACAGTTGGAAGCTGTTGAGGTGGATGCAGCACGTCCTCCAACATCCTGTCCTCGGATATCGGCAGATGATTAAAGAACCCAATGAAGAAACTTGGTAAGATTTCGATGAACAGACCCTTTCTTCAAATGGCACTGAAAGAAGAAGAAGAAGAAAACACGATCACATGCTCCTCATGATCACCACCTTTCGTGGGCTCCAGACGATGCTCACTGAACCCCATTAATAAAGGAGAAAGCTCCATCGAAGACGATCTGAACGAAGTGTATGTGTTTCTGTATGTGTGTATGTGTGAGAGGGAGAGAGAGAGAGACCAACTTAATTTTAGCTAGCTGAGGAAGAGGAAGGCATGGGGTGTCAAAAGTCTGTTGGTTTTGCACATAAATATATACTAGGGGTGAGCACGGTTCTACGATAGAACCGAGAACCAAAGAACCGGACCCGGCGGGTCCAGTTCGGTTCCCGGTTCCAAGGTAATAGGTTCCGGTTCCCGGGTCCAAATTTTTAGGAACCGCTGGTTCCAGTTCCGGTTCCGGATCCTAGGAACCAGAACCGGTTTACTTTACCCTCTAAAAACCCTAACTTTCATTAGTTTCTTGTTTCTTCCCCATATTTCCCCTCGCTCGATCCTCCTCCAGTCTGCTTTCTCTCTCACACTCCCCACACCCATGACTCGACGAGCTTGCCTCTCCTCTCTCCTCTCTCCGTTCGGCATCGCCTCGGCTTTTCCTCTGTCTTCATCAACCGCACCCAGCAGAGAAGCTCCGCCGTCGTGGCGCCGGCCGCAAGGGCAGGCTACGGTGGCACGCAGCGGCAGATTGGGGGCGGCAACAACAAGAATAGGGGCAACAGCAACGGGAATAGGAGTGTGGTCGACGAAGATGACGATTCGGTCGTCAATGATGCTGAGCATCTCGAGCGGGGACAAGGATTTTGCTAAGGATCGCGTGGGTTCGAGAGCCAGAGGTGGTGCGAGTGGTGGTTTGAGGCCCGGGAGGGACGACGACAGAGCGTGGGATGGCGAAGAACCTGATTACTGGAGGCACGTGGACGAAGATGAGGTGAGTTCGAGATGGTAAACCTTAGGAGAAAGGGAGAAGTTTCAGAGCACGACAAGAACGAGGGATGGAGGAGGGTCTTCCATGTCCGCTTCGGTTCCAGGGTATGTTTGAGTCAACGTCTCTCTCTCTTCGCAAAACCCTTGTTAGTTTTCATCATTGTTACGCACTTGCACAATCTGAACTTCATGCGCTGTGTCAAGGGGAGAAGAAGAAGAGAGATTGATTGTTGAAGCTCGATCGAGGGAGAAAGAGAAATAGAAAGGATCGTCTTTGGGTGTGGAAATATTACCTTTTCTTGTTTTTTGGTTGATTCTTTTTCTTATCATTGTCATTGTGATTGATAGAGAGTAGCGAGAACAAGAAAGATGGTGTTGGTTTTGGCATTGGGGGATCTGCACATACCGTACAAGGCGCCTGATTTGACCGCCAAGTTCAAGTCCATGCTCGTCCCTGGCAAGATCCAGCACATCATCTGCAGCGGCAATTTATGCATCGAAGTGGGTCCCTTTATCCTTCTCTTGTTGTTGTTGTTGATTGAATTCCCCGACCCATTTGCGATCATGATCTTATTTCGATTTTTTTTAGCAATTTGGTGTTGCTCGATCAATGTTGTCTTTGTTTTCTTTTTCGTTTTTGGCTGCAGCTCCCATGAGGTGATGTAGCGGTGGTATTTTTTTATTCATTGTTGTTTTCGTTTGATGTCATTTTAGTCTATGCCCTCTAGCATATTGTGGGGATTTTTTGTTTTGGTAGGGGGGCTTGGGGGTTACAAGCATTGTTCTGTTGGTGATTTTTCCTTTCCTTATTTTTGGCCTCACTTATGGGGCTTACCTTGCGGCTCATGGATGCAGTTGAAAGTTTTGTTTGAATCACTAGATTGGTGTATTCTTGGCACTCCGCGGTTCAACCTTTTTTCTGAGAGAGGAGGCTTTTAGATTGCAGACCTTAAGTGCCTCATTGTGCAATTACCGGTTGTCTCGCAAATTTCTTTGATTTGTGGAAATTGACAATGTTCTTCATCACTTTTGCTATACAGTTGCTGTGTCAAGATTTCTTGCTTGTGTTGCAAATGACAGTTCACTTACATGCGAGTTGCAACTAGAGCTCTATTAGGCATGCTATATGATAGGAATGTGTCTTATCTGTCATATCTTCCATTGTTTCCACTGAATTCTAATAAAATAACACTTTAGAAAGAATGGTCTTAGGTGCTGCTTGCAATATGAAGGATCCTTGCGTTTATTTTCGTTTTGTTTAATTCAAAACGAAATTAAAAAAAGAACCTGTTGGAACCTGGAACAGACCCTGGAACTTATGACAGGGTAGGTTCCAGGTTCCACGTTTTGACGGGTAGGTTCCAGGTTCCAGGCGAAACCTATTCGGAACCTAGAACCGCTTACCCATAATATATACAGCATTTAGGCAGGGGTGTTCGGTGTCCGTACGGAGCTGTTGGCTGGGCACTCGGGGGTTGTGTCAGGCCCGAAAGCGAAGGTGAGCCACACCTTGGTTCTCCGCTGACATGGCGAGCGAGGTGGGAAGGGCTGTCGGACAAGTGTCTCGCCTGTCGGTGATGTGGCCCGGCCCATTGCAGCGCTCAGCTCTTGGATAGAAACTGGGTTGACCGAGCCCTGCACCACCACCCCAATTCCTAGCCGACTTTCGGATTTGCCAAGCTTTCCCCCCAATTCCTAGCCGACTTTTTCCAACCCCCAATCCTAGCAGACTTTTGGGTTTTTTTTTTTTCCATTGCCAAGTTTCCGCCCATCTCTCTCTCAATAGCTACAAAAAAGACGGCACGGGCCAATTAATCATAATTATTAGATGATTGTAGAGATGGCCACGGGCCGGTTTTGGCTCGGAATCGGCCCGGTCAAACCCGGACCCGGCCCATTGACCGGGCCCGCGGTTCGGAACCGAAACCGGCCGGTGGCATACGGGCCCGGTTCCGGTTCCAGAAAAATTTGAACTGGCCCGGAACCGGCGGTTCCGGGCCGGTTCTTTAAAAAAAAAAAAAGAGGAAGTTGCAGGGTGCAGGCTGCACTGCAGCACAGCCTGCATTGCAGGCCACGCTACAGCAGCAGTAGCCTGCAGCCCCTGCAAGCTGGGCCCCCCTCGCCCCCTCCCTCTCTCTCTCTCTCTCTCTCTCTCTCTCTCTGCATCAGTGCATCTTCTCCGAATCTCATTCTCCTTTTCCTCGTTCGACGTTCTTCTTCTCCTCCGCGGCTCCGCCCACCCCTCGGCCCCTGTCTTCCCAGATCTAACCCCCGCCGCCTTCGCCGCCGTCGCCCCCGCCCATGGCTGCAGCCGTCGACGCCGACGCCCACTCCTCCTTCCCCCTCGCTACCCTGCTCCTCCTCCCCTTTTCTCCTCCGCCCGCCCCCGTCTCCCCAGATCTGACCGCCGCCGCCGCCGCCGCCGCCGCCGACGCCCCCTTCTCCTCCCCTCCTCCCGACCCCGGAGGAGGAGGACCCCTCGCTTCTCCTCCCCGTCCCCGTCCCCCTCCCGGCCCCCTCCTTCTCCCCCTCGCCGCCGCCCCCGTCTCCCACTTCATCTCCTCGCCACCTTGAACCCCGCCTCCGCCACCGTGGCCAAGGCCGCGAAGCCCAAGCGACAAACAACGGAGGACAAGGCCTGCAATTTTTATTTTATAATTATTTTATTAATTTTTAAATAAGGAACCGGCCGGTACCGGAATCGGCCCGGAACCGCCGGTTCCGAACCGGAATAGGAACCGCCGGTTCATTCGTGGCCATGAACCGGAACCGCCGGTTCCTGAACCGTGGCCATGTCTAGATGATTGACTCGGATGCAACAAGTTCTGTGTTCTGGCTGCATGGAAGTAACCAGACCAACCGATGATAGACCTTAAAAAGTGCTTCGGATGTATACTATGTTCGTCGGCCATGGAAAAAATGTGTTCAACATGTATTGTTTTTCTTTTAAATAATCGAAACCCCCTTGAAATTTGGCATCTGTGTGCAATTGTCCTCGAACTATGAAAAGTCATTAATAACCGCTCGAACTTTGGCACAATTGCGCCATAGCCCCCAAACTTTTTTGATTTTTTTGTAGAATCACTAACTTTCCGTCTATATGGCCATTAAGTGTTGTTTGAAAATGGACTTACCCGGTATCTCACCCAAATATCCATTGTAAATGGTTAATGAAGCTAAGATAATAGAGAGGATGCGTGATTGATAAAGTTAAGAAAATTTCGTTGAGGTTGGTTTGGTCAAAAAGATGAGTTGGTCCATTTTCAGGTAACATCACGAGCAGAAAAACTAGTAACTGACAACAAAATCAAAGTTCAAAAGAGTAACAGGTAACTTTTTGAAGTTTGAGGCTATTGCGCCACTGTGCCCAAGTTTAGGTGAATAACCAATAACTTTTCCAAATTCAGGGGCTATAATGCAAATGTACCAAAGTTTTGGGGGTTTTGAGCAAATATCCTTTTTTATGGAATTTCTCTTAAGTGATTCATTATTGATCACCACCTTGTATGATTCCTCGAAGTACTTGTGGGAGTTAAGCCCATGTAGAATGGATGAGGATGTTGTATAACCTCATCAAAATTTGCCAATGTAAAACTATAGGTAAAATATAATAATTAACAACAAAGATACAAACTTAAATTGAGTATATTGTTTGTCCCCTGGAACCTTAAGCTATCTAAAAGAAGGGCAACAATATACAAATAATATATCTCAAGGGTAAGTTTGTTTAATGGAAAACGTAACGTTTCTGGCAAATGTTTTTTTCTTGGAAAATGTTTTCCCAGAATTCATTTTCCAAAAAAATGGTTAATTTTCCTTTGTTTGGTGATTTTGATCGAAAAAATTTTATGTTGTTTGGATCTCATTTGGAAAATGATTTCAATCTCATAACTTTATCTTAGGCAAAAAAAACATCAAATTTTTAACTAGTTTTTTAATTTTTCTTTTTTTCTTTTTCTTTTTTGTTCTTCCTCCCTCCGCTGGTCGTCGGGCCTCAGCAACGGCCGGTGAGAGCTGACCTAGCCAACCTCGGGCGAGGCTGGCGAGCTCAAGCCTTGCCAAATTTTGGAGAGAGGAGCTCACCAAGGCTCGCCGGGATCTAGCGAGCTTGACCTCAAACCCCAGCGAGCCTTGGCCTCGCCTGAAGCGGCCCTTGCCAGCGGCAAGGGAGGAAGAAGGAAAAAGAAAAAAGAAAAAAAGAAAGAAAATTAAAAATTCTAAAATGAAAGAAAAGAAAAAAATAATATTAACAAATTCAAAATAAGAAATTTTGGAAAAAAATTTCACCTTTTTAAATCAAAGAATTCATTTTCCTAAATATATATGAATATTTTTCTTGATCGGAAAGTATTTTCGGTTGACTAATCATTTTCGGCGAACCAAACGGGTGAAAGTTCGGAAAACGAACTCCCGAAAAATACTTTCCCTCAAACAAACACACCCCAAAAATATTAAAATCTCATCAATTTTGTAGTGATTTCTATTATCAATAGTATTAAAAAGATGGGGAAAAATATTGTCTGACTATCCTCTCAGCATGGAAGTTTTGGCAGGCTAATATCTCGGGGGCAAGAATCAACGGATCTTAAGGCCATCTTAAACACTTTTTCTAGAAAGGAGCAATTTGGCCTCTTGCTCGAATCACATGTGAGTGCTCATTTGTAGTACATTAAAAGTGCGATTAGGAACACGATGCCTTCAAAAATTTACTGAGACCGATACGAATATATCACATCTAACTTGAAATTAATGGACTCAACACAATTGCTCCCCTTTTAAATAACAAATTTCTCATGATATCGACCAGAATGAAATTTATTCTAGTAAAGACACGGCACGACCACGAACTTATGACATGTTCATATATTTGATTTCCAGCCTTATTCCAATCACATGAAGTTCTGTGCTTTGGATAAATGCTCCCGTGATGCTGCTTCTTTCTTTTGTTTGGTGAAGGAAAAGTGAGGAGGGGGCAAATAGGAGGACAGCAAGTGGCAAAGTGTGTTCAATCGAAGCACAAATTATATGTCGCACCAAATTTCCATATATTCCCATCGCAGCACAAAAGAGAGACCAAGTGCATGAGTGCCCTCGAGAGACGAAAAAGGAAACCTACAAGCATTTTGGGGCTCTTTGAATCAATTTTGTTTTCCTTCGTCTCCCAAACTCTAGTTAGACATATGAACATGGTGTTGTTCCTCTTTTTGTCTTTGCCATATGTACATGCTTGGAATCAATCTTTGTTCGCCCCTACTGTGCCCGTGTTTGGGTTGTTCCATTAAGAGGAGTCGAAACATTAGGAATCAAGTCGAACATTTCAAGAGAGTGAATTATAATATCAGTGGAATGAAGACTGATATGCATAAGTTACGACAATTCGATAGAGGAAATTTATGTGTTTAGATTACAAATTGGCCCTTTTAAATCATAAATAAGTTGAAGAGGGGAGTGGGGCCATTAAAAATCCACATGAAGAATTGCGATTAATTAGAAGGGGAGTGAAAAAGAAAAAGAAATATGAAATGAATTTCTTAACACTATCTTAAAGGAATAACCACAATCAATCCAATTTAAATTTCTAATTCCAAAAAAAATAACACCAACTTTACCTGGAGTGACAATTCTAACTTGAACTTTTTTTTTGTTTCAATAAAAATCACTTACATTCACTCAAGTCCCAAATCTAGCCCGAACAATTTGAAAATTACACATCATGAAGTCCAGATTTGGGATTTAAGTGAAAATTTGTGATTTTTTATCAGACAAAAAAAAGTTCAGGCCTGAATTGCCTCTCAAGATAAATTTGGTACTTTTTTTTTAATTAACCCAAATATTATTTGGTGAAAAAGGGCTGTTGACACCTCAATTTCAACGCATCATTTAGTTGTTAATTGCATAGAAAATTATGGATTAAATTTTAACCCCTGAACAGAAATATTATAAATCGCATAGCATAAAGTTTAGGTTCATATAGATTAACTGCATTTCGCATCGGATCGGCAGTGGTAAGCTAGTTTAAAATTCATCATGTAAATCAAGCTCGAACATCGAACAAGACTCAGCTCACTCGGAAAGCATGGGCCGAAAATCACACGCAAAAGGGCTTGGTTGTCTTAATTTGAGCTTAAATTAGCCCATTATGATTAATTAAAGAAAATCCCAAATTAATTCAGCCCACTTAGAATTAAATTAAAGCCTAAACCTAAGCCCATTAGGACTAGAAAGCCTGGCTAATTGACCTAGATTTACCCTATAAATATATGTTTATGTCTCATAATCGAGGGGTTCTCATAATTTTCAGATCAGATTTTTTTGGAGGGACACACGGGTGAAACACTTGAGAAAAAGAGAGAGAGAGAGAGTGAGAGAGAGTTACCGACCTCACCACCATCTTTCGATCACCATCACCACCATTATCCTTCCGCCGTCATTCCTTCAAGTTCTTTACGCCACAATTCACAAAGCAGGAAGGTCAGATCTTCGGTCAAAGGAAAAAGTCCAAGCGGTTGTCAAAGAGCTTTGGTGGAAATTTCGAAACAAGAAGAGAAGGGAGAGGTTGAAGTGGTGGTGATTTTTCTTTAGCAGTCGAAGGGAGAATTTAACTAGAATTTCTCTGTTCAGCGCACATCGAGAGAAGGAGAATCTTTGGTCTATTCTTGCGAGCTTTAGGGAACCATCAAGGAGAGTCCACCGACTCAAAAGTTTTGTTTTTTGCCCGCGCTTTGCAGTCCGCGTTTGTTCTTTCTTGCAGATTGACCGACATTCATCAAGGGTGTGGACTTCATAAAGGAGAGGTGCCACACTGTGGAGTCTAACTGCGAGTCATTCCCCTAGCCGCAAGCCGCCGCCACTCCCGACGCATCGCCGATCCACAATCCCGATCTGCTGCAAATTCAAATTTGGAAAGAAATCTGCAAATCAGGTAATTATCCTATCCCGATTTGATTTGAATATTTTGTTGCCTAATTTGTGCTTATTGATATCTAATTTTGCATATTTGAATAATAAGCATATTTCAATTAAGATTTATTTCCTTTTTGGATATCTATTACCTATCAAGTTCGAATAGAATTTAGAATTTTCAAAATCTTTTAGATATCAAAATTTTTCAAGATGTGATCGGTTAGGAAAATTTCCTAATCCGCAACTGCACACGTGGAAATAAGTTTATCTATCAGGCTTTAGATAGAGTTATTTCCATAGCGGATATTTCGAATTTTAGGATTGTCAGGCTTCAGATCGAAACTTAATTCGAAAGATTTAGCGGTTATATTTTTTTTACTAAAAAATTTGTAATTTGAATTTAAATTCGAAAATACAAAAAAAATTCATAAAAGAAAATCAAAAAATTTTCTGCACCTTTGAACTCTAAGTCAGGATTTATCAAAATTATCAAATTGAGTATTTTTCTTGAGATTGGTACCGAAAGGGCGTTAGGGTAATCTAGCGTAACCAAGTCCCCGGATTTATAATATCTGGTTTGCAGAAATAAAATAGTACTCCCGCTATTTTGTTTAGGTTTCTAATCAACCTACCTTAAATGATTAGTGGCGACTCCCGTTGAAAATATTTGCATGCTCATAATTGGACCTAAGTTGCGAATTGGTAGAGTTTGGGAGAACTCGAGCTAGGTTAGTTAATTTAATTGATCTAGCAATTCATTAGCCTAAGATCGGAAAACATCGATTTTTTTAGGTCGCGACAAGGGCGTATGTATTTAGGGCCTTCTCACGCTTCATATTCAAGCTATGTAAGAGGAGAAGGTCTTTTCAGATCAAGTCCTGGAGATGCTATAAACCCAAAATTGGATTAATTAAGTCATCCTGGCGTGCAAATTAAGTGTATATATGTTTTGATCTCTCGAGAAATAGTTATTCTTCTTTATTTGCTCAAGTGCTAATACAGGCTACTGAAAGAAAAGTATCGGACAAAGCATATTAGTTCGTGTTGGCTACTCAATAAATGGACCAGTCTCCGCAATGACATGTCGCGATATCATTCGGGTTTAGTGAGCTTATCATGTCGGTCTGTTAGATATTGCCATCTCAACGGTGCGCGACAAGCCCAACAACGCCCCGTGCTCGTGTCTTACTAAAGATGGGTCATATTTCTCCACCTACCTCTCCCCTTCGGACAAAATGATGCTGATGCTGTTCAAGCCAAAATCGTCCCACGATCGAATCTCGATTCCTTGTGCTGGCGTTGCGTTTTGCCTTTGAGGAGAAAGCTTCCTTTTTGCCAGATTGGGAAAGTTCCGCGGCACGAAGGGCGGTTTCCAAGTTTGATGAAATTCCTAGGAGAGCGAAAGGGCACGATGCGCTTACCTGGAATCTGAAGATTTTTTTTCGTGTCTTGACACTGTTGAGGTCTTTCCTAGGAAAGAGGGAACATATTCATGGCAGCGAGGAAACGCAACTGTGTAAAGCGTGTACGCAGACCCACGATTCCCGTGATCGCATTTGTGCCAAGAATATTTGGACTAAATCAATAAAGATCGGATGAACATGGAGAGATTGAAAGAGAGAGAGAGAGAGAGATTTGACAGGAATGATGGATGGGACGATCGAACAGAGAGAGATTTGACAGGGATGATGGACGCAGGGGCTTATGCACGGTTGGCCCGGGCCCTGTTTTTACCAAAACGAAATGAAAAAGAAAAGATTGAATTAATTCTATTTCCAAATATTAGATATAGTAACAACTTAATTGAGGAATACTAATGAAAGTACTCGTTCAATTGAACCAAATTTAAGTTCGAATATATCTTCAGATGATTTTAAAAAAAAATTACGAAGAGGTGCCCTAATAATAATTATGCACAAATTACACCCACGGAGAATGTCTAATAAATATTTGATTTGTTCGGTTCCGTATCCTACATCATGATTTGGATGATACAGTTTCGTGTTGTCCTCTTGATCATGGCACTTTCTTATGGAGTCAATTGTTGCAATAACCTATCATGCCTTCCAATTGCCAGTTTTGAACTTTTTGCAAACAAGTTATACCTATTGTCGTATGAGATCTATTGGCTAGTACTAAACATGGGCTTAGATGGTACCGTAGACATTGGTGGGGTCAGTATGTCACAAGCCACGGTCGAAAGAATCAAAAGACTAGTGGCTTTCCTCTTTCACCATTTACGATGCTGACTTTGTCTTCGCCAACTCTATGAATGAATTTGGAATAATATGATCCTAAGTACTTCTCCAACTATTTGGCAGATGAAGGCGAGACCTAGTGAAAGGCTATGGGATGTTCTTCTTATGAAGATGAGACCACACAAGTGTTTGGGCATTGCTTGGTGATGGTGCCATTTCCATCCTTTGAATGGAGCTTGTCATATAGAAACGATTGGTGTATGCAACATTTATATTCTAGTGCCAACTCATTGTGATTGCCAATATTTGTTTCAGTTAGATGTTATCACCCTTGATAACATGGAACAAGGAGAGTTTTGAGCCCTTCTAAATTGAATATCGGATTGGAGACATTAGATGAAAAAAAAAAAAAAGCATGCAGAATGTCATTGGAATATGAGGAATTTTGTCTTTATGGCCATTATTGCTTCATTGAAGAAGGGATCACCCTCCTTGTTCGCAATTCAACCAACATCAGGACAAGAAACGGAATGGCTTGTTGCTTGATAGATAATTGCCTGTGCTCAAAGCATCCTTCATAGCACTGAAAATCTATAATAAGTTCTTAAAATCTTCACCGATCCTCCAATATTATGGTGTCAACGACAAGAGATCGGAACATCCATGATGAGCGGTGGAGTAGAGCGTTAGTACCCATCTCCTCACATATCTTCTTGAACAACTTGCACTTTGAATTCCACCTCGTTCTCATGTCCTCAAGGAATTTTTTAAATTTGTGTATCCAGTGTCATGTAATGAACCTCCAACTCTCGATGCCTCAATAGAGTGGTTCTAATGTATTGAGCCCATGCGTATGTTAGCCACAACATTATAAAACTATTGCAGACCATCCTAAAGAAAATACCATTGCAAACAAGATTTAACTATTAGACTAGACTCTTGATAAGGGAGGTGTTCACGCTTGCATTATATAGTGTGATGCTGCAGACTTTGTTGGAGATGCAGAAGATTTTATCGGAGATGCCAAATTTGTTGACAACTCTCACTATTTTGACAGTCACATTTTTGGAATCACATGAGAATTAACCATACGAGCTTGATGATATAATTCTCATTTCTCATTTACACGAGGGGTCAGTGACAACATATACAAGTAATTCATAGGGCTAGTCCACATATAAGAAGTCAAAGAGACTCAAAAGTTTCGCCGACAACAGAAGATGCACCAACGCTGCCCTTTTCAAACCAATCGTGTGTGGCTTTGTTTGTTCAGAATTTTATTATACAATGAAGACATCTCTTGCTCATGTCACTCTGATGCCTCCTCAATATGTCCAGACGTTCTTGAATTTAAAAGGGTTAATCTAAATCCAGAAAAGAGAAGTCTTCAAAAAAAAAAAAACTTATCATGTCAGTTAGTGGAAATCAAAGTTTTTTTAGGCAACGTATGAACGATGATTTTTGGACCTGAGCATGTCCTAAAACTGTTTCGTCTGAACTCTAAAATGTTAAAATTCGAGGGTATTCCCAGGAGAGAGGGAAGAAAAAACTTTCTCTCCAATTATGAGGGCCGGACATGCGGGCACCGGTACGCTAAAATAGAGAACATAGTCTTGTTGGTTTGTAGAAATCGAAGTTTTCTTAGGCAGAGAATTGAAACAATGATTTTACTCATATTTACCTTAAAACAAATTACCAAATCAAAGGAAATGAGTTGGAGTTTATAAGGGTGGTGGAGGCTTTTAGCTCCATCAAAATTTTGGCTGCTATTCCAAAATGACTGGGATCATCTAAAGTTCCGGAAATGTTAAATTTACCACTTTAAATGATTGGCACATTAGTCAATTTTAAAATGAACGGCAATATGTGTCTTACCTACTTTCATTTCAATTTTTCATTCTTATTCCTTCCGTTTCTTTTCCTTTTCTTTTTCCCTAATTTCCCTCTGCTTTCTTCTCGTTCTACTGTGATCCAACCATCGGTAGCGCACATGACCCTTTGCAGCTAGCCACCCGCTCTGCCGCGTTGCCTCCATCTCCGTTGCGCCTTCACGACCCTTGCAGTGCTGCTGCCTACGCCAACCCGAGGTCACGGACCCTCCGCCACCTTTTGCCACCACCGTGCTACTCACTGGTTCGTCTCCGTCTCTCTCCGGATCCATCTCGGGGGGGTTGGCGAGAGTGTAGGTCCACGGCCGTGAGTCCGAGGTCGAGGACCTCCATTTTGTCAGATTTCATTGGTTTAGAAGATGCAATAGCGGCGGTGAGCTCAAGTCAAGCCATGGCACGAGGAGGCCGGCAACAGGTAGCAACGGTGAAGAGCAACGACTGGCGACGAGTGGCAAGCTGCGGCTGAGAGGGCAACGTGCAACGGTGGCTGAAGGCGAGAGAGCCCGAGATAAGAGGGAAGAGAGAGAGAGAGAGATTAGATGTGCTGTTTTGATTTTGTGTAATTCTACACGAAATATGAGGGTATTTTAGTTGACTAGGCAATTTCCCGGACAACGACTAGCTTCTCTTCTTGTTCAGACAGGCAAGGTCAAGCACTTACTTGAAAATGTAAATCTAAAATCTAATATCAAAGGATCTCAGTCCATCCCAAAAATACTCCACGTGAGACAAAATTTCGGTTCGAATAATGAAAAAATAGCCAATCTTTTTCTTCCGGTTTGGGTTATTTAGTACGGTTAACCAAACGGAATTGAAATTCTCAACATAAACCGAATGCTGTTTTTCACATCTTTAGAAACATCCATGAGAAACCTTAATATTCGGTTTTATCTTCCAAATTGATCCGATCCGAATTGAACCGATATTCAGTTCGGCTCGAGATTCGATAAGGTTCAAGCGTACGCCCCAAATCCGAACCGAACCGAATCGTCGACACCCATATCTGTCAATAGGCCGTAGGGTTAAAAAACATTATTTTCTAGTTCTTATAGATCTTCGTATGGATATAGTTGATAGTGCAAGAAAAAGGCCCATCATAAAATCGAACTGGGATGGCCCATGTAGCTAGGGCAAGGTAAAAAGCCCAAAGGGCCCCCTCTCGTCACAACCGCCACATTCGAAGGACTAACTATCATTGTCTAAGTTGTCTCGTCCACCACCCCACCACCCGGAGCAACCTCAATGACCTCGAAACTGCCCCCCGGCATGCCCAACAACCCCCTCGGGTCAGGACCATCACCTCACCACCATTCTTTCTTAAAACAGGCGATTGCAAAAAGAGCAGGAGCTGAGAAGGCGCATCCAAAAGGAAGGAGAGACGCTCCAGCTTTAGCAAAGATCCAGGGAGGCTCAAATAGGCCGGACTTAGATTTTGGGCCCGCGTCACTTGGGCCCGCACGTCGCCGGCCCTTTTCACGCGGCTGCTCCTCAGGTTTCTCCCTCGTTTCCTTTTCCCTCTCTCTCCTCTCTTGCCGCTGCTCTCGAAAATCTTCCACCAAGTCTCCTCCTCCTCCTCCGCCTCCTTCGCAGCAGCGGCGGCGGCGGCGGCGGCGGCGGCCTTCGCTTCGCCTGTGCAGCAGACTCTCTCACTCCCTCAAGCCGCGTGTAGCGGAGCCGAAGCCCTAGCTCTCTCTCTCTCTAGCGAAATGAACTGCTCAAGTACATCTCTCTCTCTCTCTCTCTCTCTCTCTCTCTCTGTGTCGAAGCGTCTGTACTTGCTTCGGTGGGGGGTTTCGGTGCATGCCCCCCGAGGTGCTTGATCTGGGCTCTTGATGGGTTTTTGCTCCTTTTGTTGGCTGCAGTATCCGGCGAGGTGCCGGAGGAGCCGGTCGTCTCGACGAAGTCCGGCCACGTCTTCGAGAAGCGTCTCATCGAGCGGTACGTCTTGGTCTGGTCCCAGCTCTCTACGGTTTTATGTTCCTTCGTTCCGTTTCGTTTGTTCCCCTCTCTTTTTCTTGCTGCGGAGAGACAGATATGTGAAGGGAGAGTGAGAGTGAGAGAGATGAGCATTTGGGTAGCTGTGACAGTGACATAAGCCTACGACCTAGCAATCAGTAGCTTGCGTTTTTTCAGTTGCTAAATAAGTTCTTGGTGATATGGGGTTTCTGAATAAATGGTCGTGCTTCTTTGCGCGTCTTAATTGGTGAGAACGCAGTGGAGAGAAGGAAAAAATAAATTTTGGGTTCTGTGAAAATTTTATCCCTTGTTCTTTTTTCTTCTGCGCTTTCTCTTGAATTGAAAAGAAAAACGGATGTCGGCTGAATTGAGCTAGTGGAACTGTAGACGTAGTTTCTCTGATGGTTAGTCTAGTTCCTTTGCATGTGCCATGGGGAACAGTGCACAGGTTAAGCTTTTGAGAGTAAGGTATGATAGTAGTTACAATCAGAAGAAGTTATTTTGTTTTTCTGAATAGCTAGTTGGATTTATAGAATACAAGATGCATGTCTGTGTACTTCTATTAATATGAAATAGGATCGTTGCTTTTTGTTCGGTGGAATCATCGCGTTACTATCTTTCATGAAAATGATAAGGACTCAAGCATCTTTTGACTATTTAACATGTGTGAATGGTAAAGTTTAGGGATTTTTCCTTTGTTCTATATGATGTGTATGGTATTCATGCATAAAATTCTTACACGGATGTCTTCATGTGAGAATAATCAAATTTTCTTGATCATTTGGGTAGGATTTTGGAAAGTGCCCAGTTACTGGGGGACAACTTACCATGTTCCTACTCATATTTGTGAAAAATACAGCAGAAACTAGTACCCTTATGAAAAAAATGAGAAACTTTTTGGTAGCTATTATGATTTTGTTGGTGTGAATTCAAGGAATTAACTAATTCTTGCACTCGAGCATATAAGTTGAGTTCAGCTCAACTTTTCAACCTTTTTGATGACTTGCATTCAGATGTAAATGTTGATGTTCAATTAAGCTCGAGTTGAGTCTCGGTGCCGATTTTCTAGCTAAGTATCTTCCTGCATCATACTTGACTGGGCTTATGTACACGCCTTGGAATATTCTTAGTCTGTCAGTTTTGCAATTGTTCTTACTTTTATACAGAACCTTGAGCATGCATGTATACTCCACAATGTACAAAAGGGCTTGTATTTTGGAACCACTGGTCCAAGGTAGCCCAACAAGTTCTAGACATTTTTATAGGGCTCATAATTGGACAGTCCTAGGAGAAAGTGTAAGCTCGGGTGTGAGAGGACTACAAACCATTTACCAGACCCAGAAGAAGGCTAAGGCCTGGAACATCTCTGGCTGTGCTGTTTCATTTGTTCTTATCTTCTTCTTCTCGAGTTTGTACCATCTTGTTACCAACATTGATAGTTCAAAATGCCTGAAAATATGCTTTTAGAAGTTTCTTTCGCAACTAATCAATCATCTGGTCCCTGAATTTGCTTATTCTTTGCTTAATGAGGGATGTTTTTGGACAGAATGGCAGCTGACAATGAGAGATTAGATTCTGAGATGGAGAAGATGTTGCTGCTTTACAAAAGTTTTATGGCTAGGTATACCCTTGGTAATTGATTTTTGCTGTATATGTTGGAATTCAATTTTCCTTTAAGGAGTCTCTCTGCATCATGTGCCTTTCTGCTTCATTTCATTGCTGTGCTTGTGTCTTGTGAAACTCCATATCACAACTACAAGTATAAGAATGCATATAATCATGTCTTCGTGAATTTTTGGCTTTTTCATCATTGACTATCCTACTTCAGTTAACTTTCTTTTGTCATAATGTCCCATTAATCATACAAGGCTGATTTCCATATGCTTCTCGAGTAGCCAAATATTGAAAGGCAGGTCGTATTCTTTTTCTTGATCAAATACTGAAGTTTGTCAGCATTTCATTTTATAGGGTCACAAAATTTGATGAAGTGGTAGCTGCAGGAAGCAGGTTTCTCGTCAGCTTTCAACAAGGGCTAGGTTGAATATCTAGAGTTCATTATTTTCTCCCATTTCTTATATCTCAACATCAATCTCATTCTGGCATCCTCAACGGTTCTCTCTTAATTTTTTCATAGAATTTGTTCGATGGCCTGCTTTAGACGGAAGTTCTAATTTACTCAAGAATATTATCAAAGCAAACGAAACAGAGAGGCTCACATCATACTTCAACGCTGGATGTATCCGTGCCAATGATGGGTCCCAGAATTTGGCAAAGTGTAGGCACAAATCTCTCAATTTCCTGAAATAGTGTAGCTCAACTTTTTGTCTAACTACTGTATGCAGGACAATAGATAGACCCCCATCACTCAATACACTCTGGTGACAGTATATAGACATTCATCCTCATCTTTGTGGATGTTGTATTGAAGATGTATTTTTCCAGTGCATTTTCTGCTTAGCTTGAAACTTCAGTGAACTTCTAATTGATTAGACATTTGGCACCTCTTCCGTATGTATAAAATTATGTGTACACTCTGATTGGTGATATTCTTTTTTAAATGGAGCATCATTTTCAAAATAGCAACAGTACGTAGTCTACAGACTTGAGGATTTCTAAATATATCTTGGATAGGAATATCTTATTTCAGCCACTATTTCCTACTTATTTGGTGTCATTTTTGCGCCTGAATTGACTGACGGTTTTCTGTTTTCCTTTAATGTGCATACAGAAGTACGTACATGTGTACTTGGTCTTCAAGGCCTTGTGAATACAAGTAATATTTTGTGTACATAGAATCCAATTCTGAAACCTGTATGCAAGAAATAATGCATTGACAAGGCCGCCCTTCGCTCAGATCTGGTGAGGCCGCCCCTCGCTGGCCATGGGCAAGGCCGCCCTTGCCTAGCCCTTCCCGGGCTTCGCCGGTGGCCGGCTTGGCCACCGGCAATCGGCCGGCGAGGGAAGAAAAGAAAAAAAAGAAAAGAAAGGAAAAAGGAAAGAAGAGGAAAAAAAAGAAAAAAAAAGGGAAAAAATTATTTAAAATAGAAAATGTTGATTGTATACGCTGACTCATCTTCCGGCGAGCTACGTCGGTGTCAGAAATTAATAAAAAATGCCACGTCGGATTTCCGCCCAAATTTACTGGAGTAGGCACTTAAGTGATTTTTTTTTCTTCGACTTGGCACCAAAGTGATTCAAAAAAAAGTTGTGGCACTAAAGTGACCTCTGTATACAACTTATGGCACTTGTAGTATCCTTTTGCCTCTAATAATGTATTGTCGGTTGATCTTAAATCGTGCATCCAAAATGCTTGGAGCAGTAGATTTGATTCCTCTGAGATCGCCAAGATGTACTGTGAACATAGTATGGCGGTTTACATGTGTGTAAGATACTTCTCTTACGATGGAGCGAAATCCAAGGAACGAACCTTCATGTCACCACAGACGGCGACCAGCCGATCCAGCACTAGCATCGGCAGCTGATTCTCCAGCAACAGCATGTCCCGCTCAATGTTCGGAAGTGCGTAGAGCTTCCCGTGGTTGCTGAAGATGGGGTCATTGGGCTCGTGGTCGTTCACCTCCTTGGTTGTGGTTCTAAGGATCTCGAGCATGAAGCAGCCATCAATGATCATCAGCTGCAGGAACCTGCTCGCGGTGCCCTCACCGCTACCCTGCTTCCACTTCGGGGGCAGTGCCTCGTAGCTTGCCATGAGGTCCTCTTCCACCTCCCTCGGACTCGAGGAAGCGTACAAGGGGCTTCCTGGACCGCTTGAGGAAGTGGAGGAGCGCGCGCTGCTTGTGTTCCTCCATGGGGTAGAGGTGTTTTTGGCCGTAGTGGTAGGGGCCGAAGGAGACAACCAGAGGCTGGTAGGCCTCGCGGTTGAGGTTGGTGCTGCGGCCGGGGACCTTGTCGATGGACCGCTTCCCCCGGTGTTGTTCATCGTCGGAGGGCATGGGCTTGAGGCTCTCGTTGACTTGGACGATCCAGTCGGTCTCATTCGAGTGCCGAGGCATGGTTCCGCAAGTTTCGGATATGGAGTGTCTTATGTTCTGTTTTTTTTTTTAAGCTGAAAGGAGTGAGAGGAGAGGTGAATTTATAGGGAAGGAGAGAGAGAGAGAGAGAGAGAGAGAGAGAGAGAGAGAGAGAGAGAGAGAGAGAGAGAGAGAGAGAGAGATGGGAAGAGTGTTTGGGGGTGCCCAAGCGAGGAGCATGTCACCTTTTGTGCACCAGGTAGAAGACAAAAAATGTTTAGGTAATGTCCCATGAAAAACGTGGGAATCGACTTCCATGCATGCACGCCATCCCCATAATCTTACGACTGTGTACGAGCCTTGGGATTTAATGAATCTCCCTAGGGGTGTCAATAAGACCCGGGCCGGCCCGGCCCGGCCCGCGCCGGCCCAGTCCGACCCTAAAATTTGGGGTATTTTGGGGTCGGGCCTTAATTTTCTTCGAATATGGCCCTAAAATTTGGGGTTTCATTAAAATTGGGTAGGGTCAGGCCGACCCATTGACACTCTGGGCCGGCCCATCTCCCTCTCTCTCTCTCAGACTCTCAGTCGAAGAAAAACCCCAACAGCATCTCTCTCTTCTTTCTCTCTCTAGAAACGCTTCGCACAAAGGACTTCGGCAAGGTGGACGAGGCGGAGGAGCAGGCCTTCCGCAAGCGCACCCGCCGCCGCCTCTCATCCTCGCCGCCTCCGCCGCCCTCCTCCTCGCCGTCGTCGTCGCCGCCGTGGCCGGAGCCCTCGTCCACCGCCGCAACAGCTCTGGCCACGACGGCGGCGGCTCCTCCGCAGCTCCCTCCCCCGAGCTGACCCCGGTCGCCTCCCTCAAGGCCGTCTGCAGCGTCACCCAGTACCCCGACTCACCTAGCTCCTCGCCGCCGCCCTCCTCCGTCCATCGTCCGCCGTTAACCCCGGCCCTTCTCCTCCCTCTCGGTCTGCTGTTCCCCACCACCGCCACTGCCCGTTCCCCCAAACCCCGACCTTCCCTCGCCTCCCCTCTCACCACCATCCCCATGTCCTCCCACCTCCTCCTCCTCCTCGCTCCTCCTCTTCCTACTCCACCGCCTCTCCCTCCCCTTCCGACAAGCCTCCACAGCCGACCGAGTACCCCAGCCAAAACCCCAACTTCAAGCACCAGGAGATCGAGGGCCCCACCGTGGAGCGCGACCTCTCCGCCTGGCCAACGAGACCCGCCAGGTGGTCAAGACCCTGTACATCTCCAGCAAGGCGGTCGCCGCCCTGGGCCTCCTCCAGCTCGCCTTCGGCGCTTGGATCTCCTACCTCACTCGCTCCTCCCCCATCTTCGAGGCCTCCCTCCTCGGCTGCGTCGCCTTCGGCTTCCCTTTCTCCTGCTTCTCCAGCTCCGACCCGTAACCCGGCCCGACCCGACCCGGCCCGACCCGGGCCTTGGGGAGTACGGTGAATAGGGCCTTGGATGGGTCTGGGCGGGTCAAGCATGACCCTGTAGGTTTCGGGTCGGGTCGGGTATTAAGAAAGCCCGACCCGACCCGACCCGTTGACACCCCTAAATCTCCCGAGTGTTTCTGCCTAAACTGAAAGGCTCGTTTTGAATTGAGTGCATGTAATATAATTTGGGTACATATTTGACGTGACATTAGATTTATAATTTTTACCGTTTGGATAATCTAAATTTCTTACTTAAGATCGCCTTTTTGGAACTCCACGCACTTCTTCCATATATACATCTCATGTAGCGAAAAAAAAAAATATTCCACAAAGAGCAACTTTCTGATAATATATATGATTAGTTAGCTCAAACAATCATGTAACTTTTTATAAATTAACTTCAGGTTGCACACAAGACAAGTTATAATCATCTTGTTTCAAATTCAAAATCTTCCGCTGGCTTCATATGGAGAAAAATTGATTCTAGTAAAAAGATATATTAAAACTTAAATCGAAGTCAAGCTGGTATGTCAAAGTCAATTTTATAAGTTAAACTAAATATTTGTGTTGCTGGGGAGGGAATTACCATCTAACGAAGAAATCAAAACGCACACCAAAACCTCCCTTGTGATTCCACAATCATCTAAAACGCCGAAGAAAAGTTGGATTTTTTTCACCATTGAATAAGCAAAACCCTAATAGGAAGAAACTCAAGATGACCCTTCCCCTAACTCCACAAGGGGAAAAAGAAAACAAATCCAATTCACAGTCGGGCAAGGCTAGCATGAGGTCGCGGTGGTTGGTTGTGGGGGCTTTGTGAGCATGGCTATTGACAGTAGCAGGTTGAAAGGAAGAAAAGAAGAAGAAGAAGAGAAATGCAAGGCGCATAAGAGAGAGACAAGAGACTGAAAGTGGGCCACCATCTAAGGCACGTGGCGATCAATGAGTGAAGTAGAACGTGACTCACGTGAAGATCCAGCACTTACATTTACACCAAAAAAAAAAAGAAAGAAGAACTAGCTTTTATTGAATCTTAGATTGAGTTGGGCCACTTTTCACTCTGTTACTAGATTTTTCTCTTCGATCTATTATTTCCTTCCTATTTACTTCTGAACGAAAGTGAAGAGGTTCTAGTCCAAATTCTGAAATTAATAAGACAAATTCGGAGATAACGAAGTATGGCAGTTTTTAAATATTTCTCAATGCAACTTTTCCTGCATTTTCTTTTCTTCTTTTAATTTTCCTTTCTCTTTCAAAAAAAATCTCTCTCTAACTTCCTTTCCTTCTTTCCACCACTGTACTTCTTATGTTCTTTCCCCTAACTTTTTATTCCCATATATAAAAGATCAAAGGAAGTGCGGACTGGACACATAACATCGAATCGTGCATAATTTGAAGTATAATAGAATATCTGCACTAAACTCAAGCTAGAATGATATGGCTCTCATTCATATTTTACATTACAATGGCCTCTATCTATTAAATTGACGAAATTGAGCTTATGGAACACTTTCATTAGAATGAGAAAAACCGACTTTTAGGTGTCCCTATTTAATCTAACAAAATTTTCACATATCAAACATTATCAATTCCTTCAATTTCATTCATAACGATATTGTTTCGTAGGCTATAATTTAGATTGGATCAACAGAGACGTCAGAATCGCTCTGGTAGGAAGGCTATGGCGTGTTTTACCATTCTGACGACCAGTTCAGCTGCAATTAGTGGGAGATGTCACATCCTTCTATAGCTAGCAAATCACAAAGTCCTTAATTCCAACCACTAAAAATTGACATGTGGGTCATTTCAATACCGAGCGCGTGATGAGCTCTTGTCTACTAATTGTTATCAGATGTGCTGCTTCCACTTTCTCGAGGCTTAAGATAGTTGGATGATGTTCCTAACAATGAAATTCGAGGTCAGTTTTTGGTTTAGAGGAGATGATAATCTCATAATTTTTTAAAGACCTTCACCGCAAGGATTGGAAATTCGACATGGTACGACACTTCTGATGACAGTTTTTTAAAAATTTATGGCATATAAGTGATCGATTGAAAGTTGAAATACTTGAGTGAACACTATCCATAAGTCATGGCACTCAAGTGATTGGAAAAATAAGTTATGGTACTCAAGTGAGTGGTGTACAAAAGTTATGACACTTGTAGTGTCCTTATATTCAAAATGAGAAATCAAATTGCGGTCGATAAGGCTTGGGAGAGCCCATTACGAACCCGGCTTACTTTAGTCCATTAACTCCAATGTAACATTATATGGGCTTAATTAAAATGCTCATAATACCTATAAGCAATTTAACTAATATTTTTATTTAGGGGTAGGGGTCAACACCTAATTCTTTTATGCAATGAATGCATAATTGAGTTGTCAAAATTTAAGTGTCAACAACAAGCAATTGTGTAAACCCTTCAAACTAGGAAACTTGCTCAAATCGAAGACATATTCTTAACATTCTCTGTACATAATTAGCAGTTTGATGTCGGCTTATTTCTATCTAGGATTCTATAATGGCGGCCTAGAACGGTTAATATCTTTTTTTTTTTTGATAATCGAGGTGTCCGCGCGACCGGCAAGCGATGACTCAGCTATAAACCGGCGGTGATACACGACTAGTCCTCGAGTGACGCTAGCGCAGGACCCACCACCACGGCGTCACACTTAAGAATCCCTAACGACTACGCTGGGATTTGAACTCTGATCCCTTCGTGGGGGGACCAAAGCGCAAGCCAACGCAGCCGCTACGGGCGGTGGTTAGAACGGTTAATATCTTTCACTCTTTTTATTTCAAGAAGGATGTTGGAAGTTTCAAGATATTTCCTTTTCAGTCATAAAGGTATGTCTATTCTCTGTGTTAATGATTGATTGCTTGATGACCGGAAATTATATGGATGACTTGAAATTTGAAGCCGAAGGGGGAAGAGAGATGACTTTGAAGGCCATATTTGTTGTTCGCTTAAATTCCCTGCAACTTGTTAAAATTTTAATCAAGAAGAAAATGGTGCAATGAAAGATTACATTTGCCTAAAACGTGATCATCCTTCACACAATTGGACAAATATGAAGAAAACTGAAACAAGAGAATCATCATTTGATAATGATAAATTAACAGCCAAATGTCCATCATTCGGTACATTTAAAGAGGGAAATTAAAATTTCAAAATCTTCCACTGGCTTCATATGGAGAAAAATTGATTCTAGCAAAGAGATATTAAAACTCAAATCAAAGTAACTAGTATGGCAAAGTCAATTTTATAAGTTAAACTGACTTTCGTGCTGCTAGGAGGGAAGACATCAAAATGTACATTAAAACCTCTCTTTTAATTTCACAACCATCTAAAACGTCTAAGAAAAGCCAAGTCAGAACTAAAACAAGCAAAACCCCAATAGGAAGAAACTCAAGATGACTCTTCCCCTAACTCCACAAGGGGAAAAAGAAAACAAATCCAATTCGCAGTCGGGCAAGGTTGGCATGAGGTCGCGGTGGTTGGTTGTGACTTGTGGGGGCTTTGTGGGCATGGCTATTGACAGTGGCAGTAGCTGAAAGGAAGAAAGAAAGAAGAAGAAGAGAAATGCAAGGCGCATAAGAGAGAGACAAGAGACTGAAAGTGGGCCACCATCTGGGCACATAGTGATCAATGAATGGAGTAGAGCGTGACTTGTGTGAAGATCCGGCACCCTCCAATAATTTCTCGTACTAGATTAAGGATTTGTGTCATTTCAAAAGGATTTGACAAGCCTGTCTAAATCTGTTCTTGATTACCTCAATTACCCTAGCCATCTGTTATTAAGTCTTACATTGGGTTAGGCCACCTTTCGTTCCGTAACTAGATTTTCCACTTCGACCTATTATCTCCTTCTATCTATGTCACGCCCCGAATTTTCGCGCACACGAACATCCTTCCTTGATCATGAAATTGCAATGTTTCAGGATGCATCGCCAACCCATTCATTTTAACTTTCAATTATGCACCTGTGGAAGTACAACGTCTCTAGACGACAACAACAACAGGGGTAGACAAGAAAACATACAACAAATATATATACATTAACAGCAGTACGTCGGGAATTAATATATTACAAGTCTGCCACGCAGGCTTTTCCGGTTACAATCACAAAAAGTAGGAGGGAAGATGTTCCCCTCAAAACAGCCGGTTCCCATAGAACGATATATGTACTCATATCTGAGTACCTGAAAAATGGTTAACAACAACGAGTGAGATAAATATCAGTAAATTAACGACCTAAGCCTCAGTTAGGAAGTCAACTCGCCTCTGGCACACCTAAACACGTAGCCACACATCGACAGTAGATCAATAGCAAAACAACCTCTGCTTTGCCCTAACTATACACATAAGTAGGCTACCCAGCCCAGCATAAACAAATGTGCCATTAAACAATTGTATGCATTATTACCTTGCCTTGAAACACACACCCTGCACGTTATAAACAATCATGTGCAATCATAATGCAATAAGCATATAATACAATCAGAACACGTAGTAGCATTTCCATGCACGAGGCATCCACACAAGCCCTGATTATAAGGTGAAACCGTTTTGGTCCGCCCCTTACCATGCCTCACAATTTCATCCCATAAACAGGCGTAATGCATCCACACTCTTTCACGGGTGTTCCGATTACTACGATGTCACAGGGCCACGGTACAACCCGCGTTACTCGCATTAAGTTGGCGGCCTTCCAGGATGATCGGGCATGGTCCTGCCCCATCGGGCATGGCATCATCTGGAACCCCCGCCCATACATCATTCAATTAAGAGCATCAGCTCGATCTCAATCGCGACTTAGCATCCAGACCCCGCCGGGCATCCGATAAATTGAGTATCGTCACACGTAAAAAGTATCGGGACGGATTCAACCCCATGTAAAACGCATAAGAGTATTATGTGATCACACGAGCACAACAACCACACAACTCATTTATATCTCAGCATTTAGCCAAATGCAAACTTGGTTCGTGCTCTTACAACAAATTACTACAGCTTCTACACATAAAAATGCAGAAATAAATTCACACGTGATCACATACATATAATCAACCTATTAAACTTTGCACTGTTTCCTTTTTAAACATCCTTACTCCGTTTAACTCGTAAAACCTGGCATCCAAATACGATTCCTAGTGAATTACCATTTATATGTGAAGTGGCTAGCAAGGGTCACTTAGAGGGGGGTGAATAGGTGATCCTAAACAGATCTTTGATATTTATGCGGAAATAAAACAAATAACAGAAGAGTCTGAATAAAATTCAGATTCAAGTCAGATCATGTTCTGATGTGCAGAAAGTAAAGTAAGAAATAAGGAATAGAGAATCTACACACAAGTTTATAGTGATTTGGCTTATAGCAAGCCTACGTCCACTCTCTCACGCTTACAGCTTATTGGCTGGATTTCACTAAATAATCAAGAGGAATTTACAGATTCTGAGTGATATCACTCTTGTGTATGATAGGACTCTCTATCTCACACAAACACTCTTCCAAAGCAACCCTCAAGATCTAAACTTTTTTTGGCTCATAAAGACAAGAGAAATGATTGGATTATGCTCAGACTTTGGACTTGTTGATTCTTGATTCTGTACTTCTCCTTCTGCTGCTCGTTGATCTCCTTAAATACTCCTCTACTTCTAAACTAGCCGTTGGACAGCCTTGAGAGGATTATCTTCCAATCTTCACCTTGGACAAATTTGGATACTAAGGATTGAGTAGCCGTTGGATGACAGATTCTGAATCCCGTTGATTCTGGTCGCCCATACAATCAGAATCTTGGTTTCCATAAGTAGAGTTTTGTCCGTTGTAATACATTCTTGTCGTAATCTTTGATTGTCAATCAATTAAATTGAGATTTGAAACAATCAAAGGTTTTCTTTTGTGAAATCCATACCAGATCACTAGCTGTTATTTTCGTTCTGAGTTTTGCGTCTGAAGAATTTTTGCTTCTTCGTCTGCTTCTGAAAATTTCATCTTCTGCACCTGCTTTCTGAAAAATTTCAGCTTACTTTTCTGCTTCTGAAAAATTTCAGCTTATGCATCTAAACTTTCTCGTTTTGAGTCTGAATCTCAGAACTTTAGATTATGTGGGTCTTCAAAGAACTTATAGATTGTAAAGTCTGAAAAACTTCCTTATGAGTTTCCAGAACATGTATATATATTCCTGGAATAAAAATAGTTCAGAATAAGTATCAGATTTACAACTATTATGGAAAGTTTTGTCAACTTCAAAATCAGTATGAGTTTTCCTCAATAATCTCCCCCTTTTTGATGGTGACAAAACTTTCCTGCAGATTGAATCACATAAGCATATTTAGTGCATGAAACACAAATTGAAGTTGAAAGAGAAAACTCTGTTGATATCCGTGTCTTTGCTTCCTTTGTACCTGCATATTAAATCTGCATATTTCTCCCCCTTTTTGTCATCAGCAAGAAGGCAATAATAGAGAGTATAAAGCATTTATATTAAGCAATCAATTAGTCTAACAAGAAGTGTTAGTGTATATTACAGACCAATTGAAAGAAACAGGATTTTGGAGAGAAATATTTTTTAAAACAGGCTAATTTTTTGAAGGAGTTCGAATCAGTTGAAAATTGTCCAATATTGAAACAGTCTCCTCAATCTTCAAACGGCATAGACCCACAGCCTTTTCCATGTTGGATGAGCATAGAGTAATGGCTTCCTTGAGTTCTGCTTTGTCTGCTGCTGCTTGGAGACGTTGAGACTGGTTGTTTTCCTCAACAATTTTTTGTAGATTCTTCACATCTAGTTCAAGTGCAGCTTGTTTATCCTTGATTTCGAGCAGAAGGTCAAGAATGGTCTGATTTTCTGACGGCTGTTCTTGGACATTAACTAGCTTAGACTGATCGAACCCCATGGTTGCTTCTTCTGGAATCTCCCCCTGAACAGGTGCTTGTTCTTCAGAAACATGATCTGTAGAAGTTGGTTCTGAAACATTTGGAGTTGGTTCAGAAGCATGTTCTGGAGCATAAGCATGGCCTATATCAAGATGTTCTGCTTTTACTTCATCACTTTCGTCATGCAGAAGAATTTTTCTTTTTTTGCTATACACCTTTATTGGTATTGGAGATTCTTTCTTCTTGCTTGCTAATCCTGCTCCTTTTTTCTGCCCTGTCTTTTTGACACTTGACTTTTCAGCAGCTTTTGCTTCAGACCGATGAGCCTCTTTTCCCTTTATTCTTTCCCTTACATCATTAAACTGCTTCATTTTGGAGAGCATTCTCTCTCCAACAAACATACAGGGAATAATGTTTTAGCGCAATTCTTCAGGAATTGGTATATTTAGGAACATGAAAATTCGAGTGATTAAAGCACCATATGGCAGTTGTCCCTTGTCTTTCTGTAATGCCCTGTACATATGGAAGATAATGATATGAGGAAGAGAAAAAGGCTGACCTTTCAAGATGGCCCAGATGAGCTTGATTTCTGATTTGGAGAGGTTAGTTTTAGAGGCAGCCTTGGGCTTTAAGCAATTTATAATGATCTTGTGCAGAATTATGGATCTTCTGGATAAGTCAGAGTAGGAGAGATGCCTGTTTGATCCTTGAGCAAAGTTGGGGTTTTCAGATGCAATCTTGGAGGCATCCTCAAGATTTACTTCCAACGGAGTAAACTTGGAGTATTTTGCTCCAATTATTTTTGCCAACATATCCGATTTTAAATCGAATTTTTTGTCACCAACAGTGAACTGGAGCTAGTTGGGCGACAAAATAGAGAGATTGGAATAGAAATAGGCAGTTAATTCAGCATAAACATCTGCAGATTGAAGGCAAAACTCATAAATGCGTAGCTTCTCAAATAGGTGTTTGACAGAAATGTCAGCCTTTTCTAGGCAGTCGAAATCCACAGTTCTGTGATTCATGATCCCTCGTGCAAGCAACAACTTATAACAGGTATTATGCTCAGAACTTCTGAATAATCCTCCTATACATGGCATACCATATGCTATTCCTATCTTTATTTCAAAAAGCTCAAAAAGTCAAGCATCATCCTCAGGTACAACAAACTTGGTTGCACTCAAAGATTTAGGGTTGGAATGAGCAAAGGGTGCTGAAGATTCTCCTACCTTTTCTTTGCCCTTTTTGGAAGAGAGCTCTATTGGTGTAGAACTGGCTGGAACGTTGTCAGTTTTTGTACAAAACTGAGAGTATTTCATAGTGAGATGTTTTTCAGAAACAAAGTTATTGTCTTTAAGACAGTCAAGTAGAACTGAAGCAGAGGCATTGCTTCTCTTTAATCGCTGATAGCATTTCCAAACAAGTTCGATACTCTTAAAGCGAAAATCTGATTTACCAGAAGGTTTAGGTGGAGACGATCGTTGAGGTGGTGTCGCTTCAATAGGGTCTTCACGATAGTCTGATTCTATATCTGAGATCTCCATATACTCCGCTGATATAGTAGATTTAGAGTCTAGGTTCAGAATACGTGAAGATCTTCTTTTAAACGGCATTTTGATCACTTTTGAAGCAAAAAGTTTTGATCTTTTGGAGGAAGAAAGACGAGGAGAGTCTCTGAATATCGGAAGAGTTTGAGGAGAAAAAGATCGTACAAATAGGGTTTTGAAAAGAGACGTTTTTATATATGAGAAGGATAGTTTTTAGAAAGAGAAGGTTGCTTTTAGAAAGTAAAACAAATAAGTCCAAACATATAGAAATGAAATATACTTTCCGAGATATAAGAGATTACGACAGAATTATAATATTTTAATTACAATTAATCAGATAAATTGGGATACGTACCTGATTTGCTTCCAAAGGTAACAAATGTGAAAATATCATGCCAAAAATATTCCCGCCAAGCTTTAAACTATGTACTTACCGTTCTTTGAGAGTCTGAGAAATGTTCAGACGGAGAACACTTGAGTCTGAAAAATTCCTGTCTGTCAAAACTTCAACAAAATGGATAAATAATACACAGTTTGTTTCTAATATATTCAAATGAAGATTTGTCAAGAGGTTTTATGAATATATCAGCTAATTGATTCTTAGAATCAATAAATTGAACATTCACATCACCATTTTGAACATGATCTCTAATGAAATGATGCTTGATTTCAATATGCTTGGCTCGAGAATGAAAAATGAGATTCTTAGATAGATTAATGGCACTCATGTTGTCACATTTGATTGTAATACTTGAGTCTTCAACAGCAAAATCTCGCAACTATTGCTTCATCCACAGAATCTGTGCACAGCAACTTCCCAAGGCTACATATTCTGCTTCTGCTGTTGAAAGTGCAATTGTATTTTGCTTCTTTGAGTACCAGGATACCAACATATTTCCAAACAGTTGACATGTACCTGTAGTACTTTTCCATTCAACTTTATATCCAGCTAAGTCAGCATCTGAATAACCCGTAAGAGTAAAATCTGAATCTTTGGAATACCAAAGACCTAGCATTGGATAAGTTCCAATGTATTTGATTATTCTTTTTACAGCAGAAAGATGCGATTCCTTTGGATCTGATTGAAATCTCGCACACATACAGACACTAAAAAGTATGTCAGGTTTAGATGCAGTAAGATATAATAAAGATCCTATCATGCTTCTATATACCTTCTGATCAACCTTTTTACCATTTTCATCTTTGTCTAGCTTGGATGTTTGAGACATTGGAATGTCTGTCTTCTTGCAATTTTGCAATCCAAACTTCTTGACTATCTCCTTAGCATACTTTTCTTGGCAAATGAATGTACCATCTTTGGTTTGTTTCACTTGTAAGCCAAGAAAGAATGTTAGTTCTCCCATCGCTCATCTCGAACTCGTTCTACATATTTTTAGAGAATTCCTTGCAAAGCAATTCGTTAGAAGATCCAAAGATTATATCATCAACATAGATTTGAACAAGTAGAAAATCCTTACCCTTTCTCTTAACAAATAAAGTTGTATCAACCTTACCTTTGTTGAAATCATTTTGCAGAAGGAAATTACTTAACCTTTCATACCAAGCTCTGGGTGCCTGTTTCAGATCGTAAAGAGCCTTTTTGAGTCTGTAAATATAATCAGTCTTCCTTGGTTCTTTAAAGCCAGGTGGTTGTTCCACATATACTTCTTCTTTAATATATCCATTTAGGAAGGCACTTTTCACGTCAATCTGAAACAGTTTAAAGTTATGGAAACAAGCATAAGCTAATAATAGCCGAATAGCTTCTAACCTTGCAACTGGTGCATATGTTTCATCATAATCTATGTATTCTTCTTGAGAATAGCCTTTTGTAACCAGTCTTGCTTTGTTTCTTGTGACTTTTCCTTTGTCATCTAGTTTGTTTCTGAACACCCATTTTGTTTCAATTACTGGATGGTTTTTGGGTCTTGGCACAAGCTCCCATACTTCATTGATTCTGAACTGCTGAAGTTCCTCCTGCATAGCTTCTATCCAGCTTTCATCTGATAAGGCTTCTCCAACTTTTTTTTTGTTCTATTTTTGATATCAATGCCAGATTGCTGATGTTCTTCTTTTGTTTGGATCTGGTTTTGATACCATCTTCTATTTCTCTAATGATGAGGTCTTTCGGATGGATGGATTTATGTTTTCAGTTTTTGTCAAATCTTTCATTCTGAATATCTGCAGATTCTGAATTTTTTGATTGAGTTTGTATTTTGTCTTCTTTTCCTTCTTCTACAGAGTCTACGATCTTTTGAGATTCTAGATGATCTTTTGAAGACACCTGAATGTGTTCAGATTCATCTTTGTGAGTCTGAATGTTTTCTTCAAACCTTACATTCATTGTATCTTCCACAGTTTGAGAATTCTTGTTGAATATTCTGTATGCTTTGCTTGTAGTAGAATATCTAAGTAAGAATCCTTCATCCGTTCTATCATCAAACTTACCAGGGCGATCATTTGGATTTTTTAGAATAAAGCATTTACAACCAAACACTCGAAAATATGAGATACTAGGCTTTCTACCTTTGTAAAGCTCATAGGGGGTTTTCTCAAGAATGGGTCTGAGAAAAATTCTGTTAATGATATAACATGCGGTAAAAATTGCATCTGCCCAGAAATGAAAAGGAATCCTACTTTCAATCAATAACGTTCTTGTCATTTCTTGCAAGGAACGATTTTTCCTTTCCACAATACCATTTTGTTATGGAGTAGAAAAATTATGTTGAAAGCCATTTTCCTCACAAAAATTTGAAAGACTTTGATTTTCAAATTCTCCCCCATGATCAGTTTTAATGCAGGAAATGGTATAGCCATTTTCATTTTGAACTCTTTTTAAAAATTTTGAAAAATATGAAAATACTTTATTTTTGTGTGCAAGAAAGAACACTCATGTAAATCTTGTGAAGTCATCAATAATAACTAAACAATATTTCTTACCACAAATACTTTGTGTTCTGGTTGGTCCAAATAGATCCATATGAAGAAGTTGCAAAGCTCAATTAGTAGAAACATGATGTATAGATTTAAAAGAACTTCTTACTTGTTTTCCTAGAATACAGGCATTGCATAACTCTGTTTTTCTGTATTTCAAATCTGGCAAACCTCGAACTAGTTTCTTGTTTGAGATTTTTGAGATTTATTTCATACTGATATGTCCCAACCTCCTGTGCCACAGATCTTCATCCTCTTTGATTGAAATTAAGCAATGAGTGGAGTTTGGATTAACATCCAGAAGGTAAATATTGCCATGTCTTCTTCCTGTGAATGTTTGAGAAGAATCTTTGCTTGTTCCTGAACATGTATCTTCTTGAAAGTTGATTCTAAAACCTGTATCACATAGCTGACTTATGCTTATCAAGTTGTAGTTGAGTCCTTTTACCAACAAAACATCATAGATTGTGAGTCCTTTAATTTTCAACCGTTACTTTGCCAATGATTTTTCCTTTGGTATTTCCTCCAAAGGAAACTTTTCCACCATTTAGATTATGTAGATCAGCGAATATGCTTGGATCTCCTGTCATATGTCTAGAGCATTCACTGTCTAGGTACCACTTTCTTTTTCTCTTTGTGGTAACCTCGATTTTCACTTTAGGATCTGAGTCTGAATTTGACTTTGCCATCAGACGGAAATTTGAGATATCTTCATCACTATCTTCACACTCTGTGTCACTCTAGGTTTCTGCTTTTAAGGCCTTCTTTGCTTTCTCAAATTTAGTCTTCTTTTTCAGAAGTGGACAATTTGGCTTGATGTGTCCACGTTTCTTATAGAGGAAGCATATAATATCCTTTGATCTTTCTGATTCATCTAAGGACTTCTTCTTTTCAAAAGGCTTCTTCCCTTTGAGGTTTCTTCCCTTGATCTTCATTTTCTTATACTTTTTAATAAAGAGAGCCAGTTCTTCATCATCCACATCTTCATCCTCAGAATCTGCATCAGAATCAATGTTAGTCTTCAAAGCAATTGATTTATTACATCTGGATTCGTTTTCCTCATTCTGTTTATCAATCTCATATGATTGAAGAGTTCCAATTAACTCATTCACTGATAGAGGCTTGATCCTTTGTGTCTCTCGAAGAGATGTTTTGATGTTATTTCACTGATTTGTCAGTCCTCTTAGAAGTTTATTGACTTTCAATGCATCTGGAATTGGTTGTTCTTGATAAGCAAGACCGTTTACTATATTAGTAAACCAGTCATAAAAATCCGCAATTAATTCTTTAGGCTTCATTTTGAAGGATTCATATTGACCAAGCAAAATATTGATTTGAGTTTCCTTGGCTCGATCTGTTCCTTCATAAGTAATATAGAAAGTATCCCAGATTTCTTTAGCAGATTCACAAGCAGCAATTTTTTTATACTCAACAGGAGATAAAACATAGTAGAGAGAATAAATTGCTTTGGAATCTAAAGTTTCTCTTTTAGATATCTCAGTTTGAGATAATGGAAGATTTGCTGCTTTGCTTGCATCTGCCTTTTCTTTTGAGTCTGAAGACTTTGGGTTGACTCCTTTGATGATGATATCCTATTGCATATGATCGATTGACTTTATGAATGCCTTAATCTTGTTCTTCCAGACACTATATTCCTTGCCATCGAAATATGGTGGTCTGTTATTGCTCTGTCCTTTAATGAGCCCTGGAGCACCATAACTAGCCATGTAGATCGTTAGCTCAGAAGTAAAACACTTCAATAAAATGAGAAACCTGCTCTGATACCAATTGAAGTGGCTAGTAAGGGTCACCTAGAGAGGGGTGAATAGGTGATCCTAAACAGATCTTTGATATTTATGCGGAAATAAAACAAATAACAGAAGAGTTTGAATAAAATTTAGATTCAAGTCAGATCATGTTCTGATGTGCAGAAAGTAAAGTAAGAAATAAGGAATAGAGAATCTGCACACAAGTTTATAATGATTTGGCTTATAGCAAGCCTACGTCCACTCTCCCACGCTTACAGCCTACTGGCTGGATTTCACTAAATAATCAAGAGGAATTTATAGATTCTGAGTGATATCACTCTTGTGTATGATAGGACTCTCTATCTCACATAAACACTCTTCCAAAGTAACCCTCAAGATCTAAACTTTTTTTGGCTCATAAAGACAAGAGAAATGATTGGATTATGCTCAGACTTTGGACTTGTTGATTCTTGATTCTGTACTTCTCCTTCTGCTGCTCATTGATCTCCTTAAATACTCCTCTACTTCCAAACTAGCCGTTGAACAGCCTTCAGAGGATTATCTTCCAATCTTCACCTTGGACAGATTTGGATACTAAGGATTAAGTAGCCGTTGGATGACAGATTCTGAATCCCGTTGATTCTGGTCGCCCATACAATCAAAATCTTGGTTTTCATAAGTAGAGCTTTGTCCATTGTAATACATTCTTGTCGTAATCTTTGATTGTCAATCAATTAAATTGAGATTTGAAATAATCAAAGGTTTTCTTTTGTGAAATCCATACTAGATCACTAGCTATTATTTTTCGTTCTGAGTTTTGCGTCTGAAGAATTTCTGCGTCTTCGTCTGCTTCTGAAAATTTCATCTTCTGCGCCTGCTTCTGAAAAATTTCAGCTTATGTTTCTGCTTCTGAAAAATTTCAACTTCTACATCTGAACTTTCTCGTTTTGAGTCTGAATCTCAGAACTCTAGATTATGTGGGTCTTCAAAGAATTTATAGATTGTAAAGTCTGAAAAACTTCCTTATGAGTTTCCAGAACATGTATATATATTTTCCTAAAATAAAAATGGTTCAGAATAAGTATCAGATTTACAATTATTATGGAAAGTTTTGTCAACTTCAAAATCAGTAGGAGTTTTCCTCAACAATATGTTCATAAAACCATTCTTTAAAATAGCAACCTAAGTCCTTTTACTAAAGCAACCCTTTTCCATGGCAATTCATGCTTTAAACAACATAGAACATGCATAGCTCATCTCATAACTTAAGCACAAAACACATATAAACACAACTTAACACCTTACCAACGATAACTTATCGCTCTTGCTTCAATAGCTTATCACCCCTTCGGTGATAGCTTATCACCTAATCCATGATAGCTTATCACCCTTTTAGTGATAGCTTATCAACGAATATGTGATAACTTATTGTCCTTTTGACGATAGCTTATCACATTTTCTCAACAACCTATTAAGTCCGCTTATCACCTATCGCGATAGCTTATCACTTCCGCCTATTACTTATCGCGATAACTTATCAATTAATCCCTCATTAATTAGCACTAAGCATAATTAACTTAGTCTAATCTAACCCTAAGCAAGTTTAATGTACTAATCAAGGGATTAGAGAGTTAACTAATCCAAAAACGATTCTGACGACACGGATGCGACGGCAGCGGCGAGGGCTATGTGTGGCTCAGTCTGAAACGGCATAGGTTAGCGGCACGGAAATGGGGCTTGCTATGGTAACTGTTGGACAACAGCTTCGGTGGGTTGGACAGGTGGCTACGAGCGGCAGTGGACAGCGCGCGGTGGTGGCTTGGCAAGGGCAGCTTACGGTGCGGCTTGGGGGCAGCTCACGGTGGCCAGAAGGAAAGGAAAAATAGGAGGAAAAGAGAGAGAGGAGGAGCGGCAGCAAGGAGGACCCAACAATATGGGGCGGCACGACCCTAGACAGGTTCTTGGAGGCGAGGTCCAATACTATGACTTTGCGGTGTGTACGACCACATGTGACACTGTACCATTCGAAAATGTAGCTAGTATCATTCCACGAGCTCAAAACCCCGCCAAGATCAACTATTCGGGCCTTAAATTCCAGTAGAGCCAACCGATCAATCTCGTCCCCTCTGGCTTCTACCAAAGCTAGGACACTCCCCATCAGAAGAATGATGGTAGTTAAGCATGGGAATGACCCGGGTAAAACCCGATCTCTATGGAGAAGGTCTATGAGGATTTGTAGCAAAGCGCTCTTAGCTCGAGTGGCTTGCAGTTTTCTTGCGACATTGTTTCGAAACAATTCGCGAATATATAATAGCGGGTAACATACTAAGACGTGTTGATGTCATCAATGCAAGAATTGTCTTGACAAATCTTTCATGGGCCTCCCAAGTTGAGAAAATTCTGAGGCCGTGAAAAGCAAGGTGACTTTTGATGATCAAGTCGGTCAATGAAAGCTGAAACACCATGGGGACCTAGTTTTCTTCATTATCTATTGTGTCCTTTATCCTATAATCTATCTTTCAATTTCTGAAGGCCGTTAAGTAGGGGCAACGACTTTAGTCTTTTCCGTGCATATAAAATCTTGACTTTTGGTACTGAGAAGCAGCACACTATTAACCATACATGTAAGTAGGCTCAGTACAGTGATTCTTCGCTGTCCACGATCGCATGTGACACCATACCACTCACGGAAGTGGCTAGTATCATTCCACTAGTTCAAAACATGCCGGGATCGGCTATTTGAGCCTTGAATTCTAGCAAAGCGAGTAGATCAGTCTTGTCCCACCAGTTTCTGCAGAAGCTAGGACACACCATAACAGAAGAATGATGGTAGTTAAGCATGAGAATGACCCAAATAAAACCCGATCTTTATAGGGAAGGTCCATGAGGATTTGCAACAAAATGTTCTCGGTTTGAGTCTCTCTAGGTGTTAGTGCGAAGCAGTATCCAAATTCTATGAATGGGAATATGAGAATATTCTTGCTATTATAGAGTTTTGAATCTTTGACTGCGAGTGTATTATGGAGATGCTACTATTTCGTTTGAATAAACTTCTAATGCGATTTTTGTTTATTTATCTTTGGAATAATGATTTGTACGTAAGACCAGTCGTGAATTAACTGCTGCTTTAGAATATTCTATTCACATATCTCTTGGCCTTATTATATTGTTTTGGTTGAAGTTGGACAGCTGGCTAATTCCCAAGATGTAAGCATTAATTTGCAGTAACTTTTTTATGATCAGCTAATTTCATAAAATTTTGAGGAAATCATTCTTTATTTTTCTTTGGGTGCAGAGACAACACTCATAGTCAATTCATAATAAGGCCAAGAAATAAGTAGGTCTATTTCACAATTTAAACAAGTGCATTTCTTTTAAAAAGTCCGACAATCAACTTTACTTCCATTTGTCAATTATAATATATATATTTATATATTTAGATAGATTTTCTATAAATTACAATGTTTCCATAATATAGTTCATTTCTCTACACAACATTTAAGAAACTGTAACAGTTTTCCATTAAGTTTTTGAAAATAAAATTTAACATTTGTGATGTCCCATTTTATTCGGTTCAAATAGTGCTTATACCGAAAAGGGAGCAAAATCTCTACTACGGTGAAGAAGAATTAAGTTCAAAAATTTACTTTTTAGACCCATGTTGGACCGTGTTTTATTCTATTCTATCAATATGCAAATTACATTCTACATCCTAAATAGTTATAGATGAATTTCTAGTTAATTAAAACAAAGTCCACAATACTACATTATGAATTTATGATTATTAACAGTTTAATAGAGTCACATTATTATTTGAAAAGATTATTGTAATTACAAATAAACTAGGTATGTATTTAACCCGGCGGGTATAGAGCTATTAGATAAGTCAACAAGTTGTGGTCGGTAGATGATATTGCATTGAAGAAGTGCGGGAGTTCTTCAATAAGAACTGTTAATAAGAAGTGCTAGGACGGCAGCCTTGCCGAGCATCCTTGGCCAAAAGCGACGCCCGACGCCCGGTGAGGCTGTTGTGGCCTGGGCAAGGGCCGACCTCGCCAGATCTGGCCTGGGCAAGGCCTACCCCCGCCAAGCCTTGTCTGGGCGAGGGCTTCCCTCGCCGGGACACCCTCGCCCAAGCGAGGGTTGGTCGGGCCTCGTTTGTGGCGGGCGATAGCAAGTGAGGCCAGCCAACCCCACCATGGCCGGGGTGGCAGGCCGCCAACCACAAGTGGTCAGTCACAAGAAAAAGTTTAAGAAAGAAAAAGAAAAGAAGGAAAAAAGAACAAAAATCAGAAAAAATAATTAAAAAATCTATAAAATATTAAAATATTATTACAAATTGTCCATGTTAGTGCTGATGGCGCCACATAGGCTAGCTAGCATTCACATCACCAAAATTCTGTCAAAATTAGTCGGAAGGATTGAATTGGCAAAAAGACAAAAAGGTTTAGGACTCAATTGGCACCAAAAAAAAGTTTATGACTAAATTAGCACCAATGCAATAGGGTTAGGACTTTATCAACACTTTTCCCTGCCCCTACTCTATTAGTTATATTTATTTCTATTTCTATTCGATTTTGTTTAATTTAATTATGAGATAAATTCAAAATGTGCACGGTCCAATGAGGCTACTATGATATATTTACTCATAGATGTGCAAGCTTACAACAAGAAGAAGGACCGTTGACTAACAATATCATCTACCGACCGCAACTTGTTGACTTATCTAATAGCTCTATACCCGCCGGGTTAAATACATACCTAGTTTATTTGTAATTACAATAATCTTTTCAAATAATAATGTGACTCTATTAAACTGTTAATAATCATAAATTCATAATGTAGTATTGTGGACTTTGTTTTAATTAACTAGAAATTCATCTATAACTATTTAGGATGTAGAATGTAATTTGCATATTGATATAATAGGATAAATTGGAACAAAAAAAAGGTTTAAGACATTTTTGATACTTTTCCCCCTTTTCTTTGGATGTCCCGTTGTTTCTGCAATTACAAAGTTGGTGTTGGGATTTTGACCGGGCCATGAAACATCTGAAGAACAAATTACTATTGGGAATCGTACACCGATTCCAAAAAATTAGCCCAAGCAAACAATCCACATTGGCAAAATATAATAGTAAAAGAATAGAATTAGAAGAATACACCAGAGAATTTGTTATCGAAGTTCACCTAAACCTGGGCAATGTATCCGAGTAGAGGCACTCCGCGAATCCACTGGACTTCGAAGAAAATAGGAATATAATGGTAATCTTCTCTCAAGATTAGGACATAGAGATTGAGAATACTCGCAAAGAAAAACTCACTTTTTCTTTTCACTTTTTTTTCCTTTCTATTTTCTTCTCAGTGCTTAATGGCTAGCGTCTCTCAATAGCTAATATATAAAGTGTAACTTTTAGTCTAAAAGAAAAATTAATAGAAAAAAACAAAAAATCCCTTAATAATAATATTTGATTTCGCCTGTTAACAATCTCCCACTTGAAGACAAATTATACCCGATGCACCAAGCAACTTTGCATCCATCTACTTCAAATTTCAGTAATTGGAACTTGTGCCTCTGCAATACTTCTCATCAATTAACATGGAGTAATACAACGGTAGTAGTATAAAAAAAAAATTTCTCTCTGTCTACTACCTGGGTAAACATGTCAGCTAGATCCTTCGAGCCATCAATCTTTTGTAACTTTAACTCATTATTTTTCAATGCTGACTTGATGAAATGATAACGCTTCCTGATATGTCTAGCTCTTGAGTGATAAGCTGCATTCTTTGCTAAGTGCACTACACTTTGACTATCACTCTGCAGTGTGCTCACTAGCTGCTTTCAATGTAGCTCCTCTATATAATCTTGTAACCACATGATTTTTTTGGAGGCTTCCGTGATCACCACATACTTTGCTTTTATTGTCAATAGAGTCACTGCTTTCTATAGTTGAGATGCCCAAGTCACTACTGTAGCTGCAACTATAAAGACATATCCAGTGTTACTCTTTCCACAATCTCAATCACCTAAGTAATCTACATCCACATAACCCTGCAATTCTAGAGATATACCTTCACAACAAATAAAGTAATTTGATGTACTTGCTAGATTTCTCAATATTCATTTTATTGCATTCCAGTGCTCTCTGCCTGAGTTTTGCAAATATCAACTCACAATTCCCCCTGCCTGTGCAATTCTGGTCTCGTGCTCACCATGGTATATATCAAACTTCCCACTGTTGATGTATATGGGACTGTCGCCATCTCATCTTTCAAAACCTGAGTACTTGGACACATATCCTTGGAAAGTTTGAATTGACTCGCTAGAGGAGTCACAATCAGTTTTGCCTTATCCATGTTAAATCTCTTTAACACCTTATTCACATGGTCTTCCTACGACAACTGCAATTTCTTATTTTTCCTGTCCTTGATGATTTTCATGCCTAAGATATTATTAGCCTCTCCCAGGTCTTTCATAGCAAATTGTGATGCCCACATTTTCTTCACTTCTGCGATTCTCTTCATATTGGAGCTTGCCACCAGCATGTCGTACACATATAAAGAGAAATATATAATATCACCATCGCCATGCTTGCAAAAATAAACACAATGATTAGCCTCACAATGTGCACATCCTTTTTCTTCCATGAAACCATAAAACTTTAAGTACCATTGCCCTGGAGCTTGCTTCAAGCCATACAAGCTTTTCTCTAAGTGACATACCATGTGCTTTTTACCTTTGACCTCAAAACCATTACGTTGTGCCATGTATAACTCTTCATCTAGGTCTCCATGCAAAAAAGCCATTTTCACATCCAATTGCTTAGATGAAGATCCTCCACCGCAACTATACTCAGCAAAATTTTGATTGATGTCATTTTCACTACTGGTGAAAATATCGCGGAATAGTCGATCCCTTCCTTTTGAGAAAAGCCCTTGACTACAAGTCTCGCCTTGTACATGATATTACCATGTGCTTCATTTTTTATCATGTACACCCACTTGTTTAACAAAGCCTTTTTACCAATGGGCAACTCGGTTAACTCCCAAGTTTTGTTCTAAAGTAACGAGCCCATCTTGTCTTTCATAGCACACTTTCACTGCATGTGAGATGTGTCTTGCTTTGCCTCATCATAGGTCTCTGGCTCTCTTGAATCTGTATATAAGACATGGCTTAGAACAATATTAACCGATGGATAAAAAATTACCTTTGGCTTTCTCACACGTGTAGACCTCCTCAAGATAGGTACTTCAGGATCATTAGTCTATTTTGGATCACCGCGTTCCTCTTGAATTGCCTGTTCATTGATAATAGGTCCATCTCGAACCTTTTCTTCATGTGCATTTTGATCCACTGGAACCATTTTCATGGGCATTATGTCCAACTTAGCATATTCTGGTTCTACTACATTATCATGCTCTATTTGATGATCCCTATACATCTTTTCTTCTAGGAATGCCACATTCTGATTGTGAATGACTTTGTTATTCTCATAATCCCAAAGCCTATAATCATACTCATTGCCACTATATCTGATAAAGATGTACTTTTGGGACTTAGCATCAAGTTTTTTCCTATCCTCTCTATCAATCAGAGCATATGATATACAACCAAAAACTTTTAAATATGAATAATTAATCTTTTTGACCACTGCTCTTGCGGTATTTCTTCATCTAGCACACTAGATGGACTCCTCTTAATCAGATAAACAACTGCAACAACTTTAGTAGCCCGTAACTGTAGCGGGAGGTGTGACATTCCGAAATTTTGCTCATTTGGGATTTATGAAATGAATTATTTTATTAATGTACTTGTAGCTAGTTCTCGCCCGGAACTGATTATTCCTGGGATACTAATATATAGGGAAAGGCTAGTGAGGGATTTAAATTTGTACGACCGGAGGAATTCAACCGTGAACTGAATTTCGACCGTAAAATCGTTGAGGTGATATTTTGAGCAAGTGTAGGTCGTTCTTAGGAAAGGATGGGCTGATTCGTCGTTATCATGTACGTGGATCACAGGTGATTCCGTTTGATCCCAAAATGAATTGACGAACGATCCCGAACTTATTCCGAACGATCGTACTTATCGGAACTAGTGATCGATCCTCGTGATTTTATTGGCAACCGAAATCGTTACGGTCCGAATAAATTGCACGTGACTCGATTTAGTATCAGTCACGGGTCGAATATGCTAATTTTCCCAACAAGCCACCCGTTAGTATGAGAAACGCTTGAATTACGTTATATATTTATATAATTTGAATATTGATTAGAGACCAAACCGAGCATCAAAAAATTTGGAAAGTCACAGCAGGGCCTTTGGACGACGTTGTATTTGGAACATTCAACTCTGGATTTCTTCGGATTTTTCAGAAAAGTTCGAATATGACGAGAAAATGAGAAAGTGGCCATTTTTCCCTTGGGAATTAATAAATGGTTAGTTTTATGAGACAATGGCGTTTTGGTCTTTTTGCCCTCAATTTTGGAAAAGACATAATACCCTTGGATATTTTAAAGCAAGATTCGATCTGGGCCATTGATTTTAAGATTTGATCGAATCTCGACCGTCGGATGTTATAGGTTAGAGAGGGGTATTTAGGTCATTTTTCAAGTTTGGTCAAAACCTAGTCATTAAGCTTAGACCAAGTCTTATCTTTTCTCTCTCTCTCCTCTTCCTCTCTCTCTCTCTCCACCGAACATCCCCCCCCACCGTGAGCTCCCCCTCCGGCCATCTCTCCCTCCCGCCGTCACCGCCGCACCGCCCGGACCGCTGCCCGCCGTGCCATCGCCCCACGCCGCCATACACCACCACCCACACCATCTCTCTCTCGGTTTCCCTCTCCCCTCTCTTGGCCGTGGACCCAGTCACCCCACCGTGAGCAGCCGCCGTCCGCCCCAAGCCGCACGCTGTCGCCGCCGCTCATCGCCATTCCCGATTGAGTGCCGCCGCTTTCCGTTCTAGCCACGTGAGTCTAGAACTTGGTAAGTCTCGCCTAAACCCGATTTAGGATATTGGGTATCGACGGATAGTTTGGGTTGGAAATCGGATTTAATTGGGTGCGGGATTGTGTGGATTAGGAGTAAAATCAATTGGCGGGCCTAGAATTGAAGTTGGCAAAATTTTATTGGAATTTTGAGGACAATAGTGGGCTGTGAATGACTGTTCAGTGGGCTGTGATGGGCCAATCGGGACGCAAATTGGATTTTTAGAACTGGCAATTAATTGTGAGAAAGTGCCGTGAAGGGTCGGGATCGATTCAAAGTCGTTTGGTTGGAGAAAAATGGCTTATTGTGCGCTTATTGTGTATTTGAATGGTGACTGAACTGTGATGATGAAATTGAGCGCATGGTCGTGGAATTACATGTGTAAAATATGCCTGTCGGGTGCACGTTTGGGCCAAATTGATTTAATTGTCAAAATTGGCCATGTCAAATGCTTAGTGAGCATGTATTGTGTGTGAATTGATGCGTGCACGGGCCACATATGACTGGCTAGTTGGGTGTGGTAAATGCTTGCTAAGCATGTGCATAAACAAAAGCGGATGTGGTATGACATGAGTTAGTGGAAATTGTGCCGTCCTAAGGCATGTACGTTTACGCGGGACGATGCCCGGTATTACCGGAAGACTGTCAGCTTGAGGCGTGTACTTCAACACGGGTTGCGCAATAGATGGTAGGTGTTGAGCCTGAGGCGTGTACTTCAACGCGGGCAAGAAACATGGCCTGAGGCGTGTACATTAATGCGGGGCCTGAAGTGTTGTGAAAAGTGGTCGCAGTGTACCTGAGGCATGTACTTCAATGCGAGTCACTGGCGAGAAATGTGGAAAAGATTTGAGGAGAATGAAATGAATGCATGAAACGAGATTTTTTTTATCTGCAATTGATTGCATGAATGTGATTGTATTTGTGAAATTGTCTGGAGGTACGTGATAGCCTAGGCGGGGTTTAGGGGTGTACTTACTGAGACGTAGTCTCATGGTTGTTTTAACCAATATTTTTCAGAACCCCGACAGGACCCATGAACCCGCCGCTGCCACCAGAACGTTTTGGGGTACTAGTGCACACCGAGTCTAAGGTTGCATAATTCCTTATGCCCAATAATACGACCTGGATTAAGTACACTACTACTGTTTTTATAGAGGTAGGACTACCTTTATGGGAGACCCATGTCTATACTGCCTGATTCTTCTGGGATGCTGATGGGGATGAGTTCGGGCCCTTTAGGGGTTTTGATGTGCCGTTTGACTTAGTTGGGGACTAGGACCCGTCTACCATACCCCCTATAGACGATGAGTTGACTAGTGTGGAAACTAGTATAGCCTAGTCAGGAATGTATTCGGCGTTGGTAGCGCAAGTATCATCAGGGGCTGAGCATGAGCATGAACTCGAACCTGAAGCATCACAGGCTGAGGATGACCCGATGGACATAGACTTAGATCCAATTCCCGAGGAAGAACCAGAGGAAGTAGAGCCCGATGTGGAACCCGAGGACGAACCTGACGAGCCTGAGGAGCCTGAGGAGGAACCGGAGTATATACTCCCGTATGAGCAGTATATGGATCCTAACTTTGTGCCGGAATATAACTTCTTTGGTGGATTATGGGAGGAAGATCATAATGAAGTTCCAGCTGAGTTGGGTGACATAAATCACCCGATTGAGATTGAAGCAGAGCCAGAATCCTCAGAGGAACAGACCGATAAGGTGAGTTCGGATTCTGAAGATGAGGAGTCAAATTCAGTATGGACATCGAGCAAAGGTCGCCGAGGCTAGTATAGGGGTCAAGAATAGGTTTCTGGAAGAGCACCATTTTTTAGGATAGAAAAGCTAGGTCATCGGTCTTTTGATCTCGAGGGTTTTAGTACGCTGTGCATATGTATATTATGATTTGTAAGATTGTGAATATTATGGTATAAGTTGACTGGGAAAAGAATATGTTTGTTCTCCCTGACTTTCCCCAGTTTTTCATTGTCCGGGTTAATTGTGGTTTCCGCTGTGAATTTAAATCTCTAATGTTTATAATTGAGGTCGGCGATAACCCTGGAATGTAGTATAAATCGACCAGTGGTGGGATGACGCATACTCGACGAGGGTTCGGGGCGTGACAGGAGGTTCATAAGTAGCCTCATGCATCTCGCACGTTCCAGAATGGTTCTATTCATCCTCTCAGCTACATTGTTTTCTTGAGAAGTTCTACGAACAGATTTCAAACCGTGTATGCCTTCCTAGCTCAAGTGTTATATAAATTCCTTGCTCGTGTATTCACCACCATTATCAGACTTCAGAGCTTTAATTTGATAATCTGTTTCTTTTTCTATCATGGTCTTCCACTTTTTGAACATCCCAAATATTTTTGATTTTTCTCTGAGAGTATAAACCCAAGTCTTCTTTGTCGCATCCTCAATGAAAGTGAGAAAACATCTCTTACCACCATAAGAGAGTTCCTAAGCCGTTCCCCACACATCAGTATGAACAACTCTAACTTTTGACCTTTATTCTATTGCCTATTCAATTGAAAACTGATTGCCTTTTGTTTTCCATAAATGCAACTCTCACAAAAATTCAACTCAACTTTCTACAAACCTAGAAGTAACTTTTTTGAGTATAACTGCTTTACACCCTTTTTACCAAGATGTCCTAAACAATAATGCCAAAGAGTAGAGAAATTACCTGTAGCCATTGTAGTTGCAACTATATCACTGATATTGTCTCCTTGAAGAAGGTAAAGTGTACCCATATGCTTTCCATTTGCTACTACTCTTGTCCTTGAGGTTATCTTCATCTCTCCACATCCAAAGGTTGTTACCAAACCTTCTTGGTCAAGTTTATTAGTTGAGATTGGATTTTCTTCAATTTTAGGATGTGTCTGGTTTCACGCAAAACTAGTTGTGCTCCACCTAAGATGTTCACAATTACAGTTCCTTTTAATAATCGGAGACATATGGCCATTTCCCACAACCACTTGCCCAAAATCTCCACTTGCATAATTAGCAAATATGTCTCTATGCGAGGTACAATGGAAAGAGACACTAGAGTCAACAAACCACTAGTGTGTCATCAAGTCAAACCTTGTAGACAAATGCAAGTTCTCTAGCAAAGGTTCATCGCTAACCACATTATCTCTTTGATTCTCATCCCATTGCTTCTTTTTATAGGCTTCGCATTGAAACCTCTGGTGTCCGGTCTGGTGGCAAAACCAACACTCATCTTTTGCAACCTCTCTCATTCCCCTTAATTGTGATCTACCATGACCGTTGAATTTTCCTTTGCTTTCACTTCTCCCACAGTTCTCCACTGCTAGTGTCGTTGAAGTTATAGATGTTGAAAAATTATCTCCACTTGAAACTTTCCTTCGCATCTCTTCATCCATGATGCTACTCATAGCATCATCCAGAGTTAATTCATCTTTCATGGTGCTCGAAATTCCTTACATTGCGGTGTTGTAACTTTCCGGAAGGGAACATAAAAATAATAAAGCTTGGAGCTTTATATCCAGATTTATGCCTGCGGATTCCAACTGACTTGTTACTTGCATGGAACTATTAATATGCTCTACCACATAACCCTTGTCAGATAACTTCATATTAACCAAATTCTTTAGCAAAAATACCCAATTTGATGTGGACGGCTTCTCATATATATAATTGTTAGAATATCCACAGCTTCATTTGCAGTTTTTGCTTTCGTGATGTGGTACCCTGTCTTTTTCGTCAGCCCTAGACGAATCGTACCTAATGCCTATCGATCAAGAATTTTCCACCCTGATTCTGCTGTTGGATCCACTTCCGCGATTTTGGGTTTCCAACCCTCAAGTGGTGCATAGAGATCTTTCTAATAAAGATAGTCCTCGATTTGAAGTTTCCACCATCTAAAATCCTACCCGTCAAACTTATCGATTCTGATTCTATCTTCTGCCATACCGTTTTCTTTATATCAAATGTCATTGAAAAATACTCGATGTTCTCAATTAGCCAACCTAGATTCTGATACTAGTTGTTGGGAATTGTACATCGATTAGCCCAAGTAAACAATCCACACTACTAGAATATAATACTGAAAGACCAGAATCGGAAGAACACACCAGAGAATTTGTTATCGAAGTTTACCCAAACCTGAGCTATCGCGCAGAGGCATTTTGCGAATCCACTAGACTTCAAAGAAAGTAGGAATACAATGGTAATCTTCTCTCAATATTAGGGCACAAAGAGATTGATAATACTCACAAAGAAAAACTCACTTTTTTTTCCCTCTTCATTTCTTCTTAGAGATTGACGGCTAGCGTCTCTCAATAGCCAATATATAAAGTGTAGCTTTTAACCTAAAAGCAAATTTAATAGAAAAGATAAAAAAAGCCCTTAATGATAATATTTGACTTCACCTGCCAATAATTACAAAGTTGGTCAACATAAATTTTTTTGATGTTACACAAATCAAACATATTATCTTATGCTGTTTATGGTCCTTTGTACAGTTAATATGAATTCATTCTTTGATTTATATTTCAGCATGTAGTAGGTTATTTATTCCTATGCTTTTTCCAGTCGAATTAGTTCGTACATACCCATAAAAAAGTAATTATGACTTGACTAATTGCAGTTAAATGATGCTTAAGTTAAAGTTGAGAAAATATTCAATAATTTGAAATCATCATATCATTTGCTTATGTGGCGTGCTTAAACTTACGTGGCTCCATTCAAAATGGGACACTTGTCCTTTGATGTGGGATTAAAAAATTGGATCGGAAGCTCTCTTTTCTCTTTCTCTTCTGGTTGAGAGCACTGACACACGCAACAATCATTGCTGAATTTATTGCCTCTTTTCTCTGTCTCCCCCCTTGTAAAAGAACTGATTTCAAGTCCTCCTTCACGACCCCTCTTCTGCAACTCTCTTCCCCTCCTGAGTCCATTTCTCTGTCCCTCATCCACCTCAAGCCCTCGTCTCCTCCTTCTTCTTCGCCTAGGTCTTCGTCGTAGTCATCGCCTTTCTGACTCCGGCATTGGCCTCTTGAACTCTTCTTCGTCTACTACTCCTGGTCCGGTCCCGATTTCCGGCTCGGTTACATCGCCAATGATTTTGAAGCGGAAGAGACTTGCGAGGCTGGATATTCTGATGGCAGTGCTGAGTTTTTGGGGTTCCACTGAGCGACGGCCGCAAGGAATATTGTGGCGGAGGAGTATGGACAACAAATGCAGGTATGAAGATATATAATGTGGCTGGAAACTTCTTGTTTGTTTGCTTCATCATATGCTGGTTCTGTGTTCGTAAGTGGTCCATGTTTGATGCAAAACAGTTCTAGCCGTTCTTTTTTTTTTTGGTCGGAGTCCTTTTAATTTTAATTTTTCTCTTTTTGTGTTTGCTTTTCTTTTTCTCAATGTGAGCTACAGAAAGAATCAACTTCCATGCCCAATGTTGGGAATGAAGTGCCTCTTAAGTAGGATGGAATCACTGAGCTTGATTTTGGGACTTATATACAAAAATGCTGAGAAGGATTTGGAATTCGCTTCCACTTTGCCTTAATTTTGAGGGCTAGTTATGCTGCTGCTACAACAAGAGCTACTAAAATGATGCTTAAAGGGGATGATCAGTAGTTCAAGTTGATATTTTCGGCCTTCCACAAGTTAATTCATATTGAAATTTCACTGATGATACATGATTAAAAATAATAATTGAGTCATAATATTTGAAATATTACAGTTTGTAGATTAATCTAACCAACAGTAAAGGTGATTGTAGGGGAACGCTAAAAAAAGGGAGGAGAATTCAGTGGATTCTTTTTCATAAATGATGAACTCACAAATTTAAGGAAGGCATCATTTTTTTTTATTTTGAATGGCAAGGAAGGCATCATCGAAGATATGACAAATATTTTTCTCGAGAATATGGGCTAAATTTGTGGGCACGTGATTACCTCGATCCTTGGCAAAAGTCAAGATTTGGGTATATAAATACAGTGAAAATAGGGGAGCATATTGCGACGAATTATCTTCAAACGATGGAGCGTACATGGAAAGGATTCATTATTGAATAAGGCAAAAGCAAACTAACAAGGCAAGTGTGTAGGGCCGTTTACTCAATGAAGGAAAAGAGAAGAATTCTTTCCAACTTTTGAAAGGCAGAATCTCAGCAATAAGGCACAAAATTCCAAAAAATAAGAAGGAGATATCGCCAATGTTAGACATTTAATACGCCATGTCGTTGCCGCCGTTAAGCCTTGACAGTCACTGCGCCCTGCCGCCACAACCTCGCCACGACCTCACCGCTCCTCCCAACTAAGCCAGGTCCGCGTCATTCCCTTCAGTGCCATCGACGCAGCCATTGACGCAACGACGAGTCTGAGCCATGCTAAGCATAAGTTTCCAGCAGAACCGGAAAAACCCGCCAGTCCAGCCAACTCCTGTAGCTGTTGTTTGCCGGTAAACCAGCACCTCTGGCGAGCTTCAATTTGCCCGCAGCGGTTCCCCGTAAGTGCATTAGTTTTGGACTCCTAGGATAGATTGGAGTTTCCTTGTTACCACTACCGCCATCGTAAAGGAATATCCCATAACATAGTTGAAGGCTAATGGTTCTAACATACTCCTCCCTCTCCTCCGTAAAAAAAAAAAAAAGAACAGGAGAGAGAGGTGTCTCAAAGTACTCATAGTTTTCTCTCTCCTCCGTCACAATATTTCTCGCGGCCATCACTGGCGTCAGTGGAACCCCAAAACTCAGCACCGCCACCGGAATATCCAGCCTTGCAAGTCTCTTCCACTTCAAAAGTAGAAGACGAAGAAGAGCTCGAGAGGCCAGTGCCGGAGCCGGAAAGGTGACGACAACAATGAAGACGTAGGTGAAGAAGAAGGAGGTGGGGAGGGCTTGCGGTGAGTGAGGGATAGAGAAATGGACTTGGGAGGGGAAGAGAGTTGCAGAAGAAAGGGGTCGTGAAGGAGGACTTGAAATGAGTTCCTTTACAAAGAGGGGAGAGAGAGAAAAGAGGCAATAAATTCGGTTGATTGTAGCACATGTCAGTCCTTTGGACCAGAGGAGAGAGGGAGAAAAGAGAGGCTCCGGTCCAATTTTTTACTTCCGCGTCAAAGGACTAGTGTCCCACTTTTAGTAGAGCTATGTAAGTTCAAGCACGCCACGTATTTGGATGACGCGGTGATTTCAAACCATTGAATATTTTTTCAACTCTAACTTAGGCACCATTTAACTACAATTAGTCGAGTCATAATTATTTTTTTTATAGGCAAGTGCGAACGAATTCGACTGGAAAAAGCAAGGGAGCAACTAACCTAATATTAACTGTATAAAGGACCATAAACAGCATAAGATAATCTGTTGTTTTTTTTTTGGTAAAGAGGATAATCTGTTGTTTGATCTGTGTAACATTAAAAAAAAATTATGTGGATGAACACCAACTTTGTAATTTGTTCTTCAGATGTTTCATGGCCTGGTCAAAATCCCAACACCAACTTGAAAAAATGTTATTGACCTCCTTGTCAAATTAAGTGGATTTTGGAAAAAAAATATTTTCATTTGTCAGTTTCATTTATTACTAAATACATTAGCTTCAAATGATATACACTATATTTAAAGTAAGTGAAAGTTAAAATAAGTTCATTCTAGAGAGGAAAACGAAGTTAAATAAAATGTAATTAAAATGATTTCAATTTTTATTATTTGAATGTAATGCTCAAATTTAGTGAATATTAAGTAGAAATTATTCAAGAAATAAAATACTATATCATTCACGTTATTTCAATTTATTTTTTAGCTAAATGGATAATTGATGCTTTTATTCACGTAGTTAACAAGAATTATACTTCAAATTATGAGTGTTATTCATTTAATATGATATATTTCTCGTATGAATTATTTTCAGACAAAAAGGACTAACTTTATATTTGAAGACACTTTATCTTTATTTGATTTTCAAATATAAAATCAATGACATAAGTCGAAAGAAGATAAATATTTGGGAAAGATAATTGAAATGTAATTCAAGATTTTTATAATTATTTTTATTGGATGAATCCACTTAAGAATAATATACTTGCTCTCGCTATTCATTCTTTATTTTAAATTTAAATAGAATAAATGATAGACACTTGAGGATGACAAAATACAAAACTAATGCTAATTGAACGAATATGGATCATGTGGCACGATATGTTATATGGCTTGTCAAGTGGCAATCGTAGAGGTAAAGTTTGTCATGTGACGATTACAAAATCGTTTACTCTCTTAGCTTGGCCTTTATCTATAGATATAAGATGAATGAATGTTGATATATGTAATCAATTAATCACATATTCCTTTACATAAGCTTTTATACTTTTAACCATTATTTAACTTTCAGAGGAAAGTCATTTAGTCATTTTAATTGGTTTTAAAAGCCAAAACAAACTGGCCAAATTTGCAAGAGAGCAAGACAAACGTCTGGGAGAAGAACACTAGAAGTGCCAAAAGTTATGTACAGCACTCACTTCAGTACCAAATTTTTTTTTGAATTACTTAAGTGCCAAATTAGAGAAAAAATTATCACTTAAGTGTCAAATCGAAGAAAAAACGATTACTAAGTGCCAATTCTGACCAAATTGATTACGTGGCATTTATAATTAAATTTTTTTAATATGACTTGAAATCTTTTTTTAAAAAAATTCAATCTACGTGGATATCCAAAACGACGCCACACAATCCAACTGACACTGAAGTGATTGTTTTTTAACAACATCTAGCACTGAAGTGATCATTTTAACAAAAATTAGCACTCAAATTATCACTATTTACAACTTTTAGACGACGTCATTTATGAGTTATATATTAATTGGGCACGTCGGCGAGTCACGTCGGACTAAGAAATTAATAAAATATTGCCACGTTAGATTTTCGGCAATCCATATCAGATTTGGTACTTAAGTGATTGCTTTTTTTAAAAGTGGCACTTAAGTGATCCGAAATAAACTTTTGGCACTAAAGTGAGCGCCGTACACAATTTTTGGCACTCTTATTGTCATTCTCCCCAAACGTCCATATTACCAGATGTATGGAGGTACTTATGTTAGAAGTTAAAGCAAAACAAAGTACATTTATTTTTCACAGATCTTCCTTGGATTGCTAAGTCACTAGTCTCCCTATTGGAAGATTCAAATTGTCTTTGAATGGAAAAATTCCATATCCACTTCCAAACAAAGCAATGATCATGAAGACCACGACTCCATATGAATTTCGGGTTTTACATGAACTAGGCTATGACAATTAACTCAAGAAGCTTCTTCCTGATTCCTTGGAATTTAGTCACTACCTCGCTGATGTCCATTCGTTCCCTTGAAGACTCTGAAGAGCAAACAACTCCTATGTCGATGATCGAAACCAAACACTCCTGAATACTACACCAGCTTTTGTTCTTGCCCTTCGGAGACACTGTCAGTGTATTCTTCGACTCAATTTCCTGAAGCAAAACGGGATCGATTACCTTTTCCACTTGGTCTGCCAAAGCTGCCTTTGCGAAGCAATGAAGGTCCAGCCCATTTTCAAACATGTCATCGGTTGGCCTCTTGCCTGTGAACATCTCCAAAACGAGGACTCCGAAGCTGTACACATCTCCTTGTGTAGATACCGCACTTCCCAAGCCGTACTCTACAATAGTCAATAGAGTTAGTGTTGCATAGTGAATAATTGAGATTGAAATATAGTGTTGGTGATGTTTCATATTTATGCCTTTTTGTCCAAGGATTGATCTTCAAATTACATGTTTGATATAAGGAAACAAACTAAAAGACCTCACTATTGCATCATTACCTGGAGCTACGTAGCCAAAAGATCCTTTTACCCCAACAGAGCTTGATTGATTGACTAGTAACTTATGCGTTGCTTCTGGAAGGAACCTGGCAAGCCCAAAATCGCTTACATGTCCAGTCATTTCATCGTTAAGAAGGACATTGCTTGGCTTTAGATCGCAATGAACTATCGGCGTTTCACAGTGATGATGGAGATAATCTAGTGCATAAGCAACATCAATTGCAATATTCACTATCTCAAGTAGACTCAACTTGCTTCTTGTTGTATATTGTGATGCACTTGGGTGCAACCATTCATCTAAGCTCCCGTTCGACATGAATTCATAGACCAGTGCCTTGAAATCATTTCCATTAAAATCAAACCCTGAACATGCCGTGAGTACCTTCACAAGATTACGGTGTCGGATTCTTCTCAAAGCCTCGCACTCAGCTATGAAGCTTTTCGAAGCTTCATGATGTGTTAGGTCAAGAATCTTGATGGCCACTATTGACTGAGTCTGATCAAGAAGCCCTTTGTACACGGACCCAAAATTGCCCATGCCTAGCAAATTGATGGAGGAGAATCCACCCGTTGCTTTCAATAGACTGTGATAGGAAACATGCAAAAGCCCATCTTCAGAAGAGTTTGAAGCTGATGCGTTCTTATTTTGTCTACACCAGAAGAAGTATAACAAAAACAATATGCAGGCTACTCCTACAAGAGTAGAGAATGTGGATATCAGAATTTTTGCTGTTCCGCTTATTCTCATTCGTTTTGACTCTTTGTAATTGCATTTCGGTAGTTGAAAATCTGGCAGACCCCCACAAAGTTTCTTGTTTCCAACAACTGAAGTTGAAATGGCACTTCCGAAAACTCCTCTTGTTGGCAATGCACCCTCGAAATCATTGTAAGATAGGCACAAATTTTTCAAATTCAGCGATCTTAGAAATTCCGGGATATGGCCGGTCATTCGATTGTTGGAAACATTCAAAACCTGAAGGCCTTTCATGGATCTTATAGTTGGTGGTAAGGGCCCTTCAAAGAAATTATCCTGCATATATAGGCTTTCCATGCTTATACAACTGCCGATACTACTTGGTATCTGTTGAGATAATTTGTTCGCGTCAAGACGTAGTTCACCGAGATTTTTCAAGTTTCCAATTTCTCCTGGAAGGGAGCCAGTAAGACTGTTTCGAGACAAATCGAGATAAATTGATAAAGATGAGAGGCCCATAATTTCTGGAGGTATGTTACCGCTGAGATGGTTGGTTGAAAGATCCAATAGAAGTAGATTCTTGCAGTTTCCTAGAGACGATGGTATCGAGCCCTGGAGATTATTGTCATAAAAGGACAATTTGTTTACCATCCTTAAATTCCCGATAGATTCTGGTATCCGCCCCGAGAAACTATTTTGGCTAAGATCCATAAGCTTCATTATGTTCAGATTTCCAATCTCAGAAGGAATGTTTCCCGAGATGTTGTTGCCCCCTATTTCCAGGATCTCCAAATTGATGAGGTTTCCAATTCCAGAAGGTAAGGTTCCAGAAATGTGATTGTAATCTAACCAAAACTTCGAAAAGGTGATAGAGAGGTTACCGATACAGTCTGGTATTGGTCCTCGAAAAGCATTGCTCCCTAAACCCAATTCAACAAGGCTGGTGGAATTGGTTACAGAGCAGAGGAAGTTAAGATCAGCAAATTGCCCACCTCCTAGGTTGTTTTCCCCAATATTTAACCAATAGAGTCCTCTCATCTTTGAGAAAGAAGGAACTTTCCCAGTAAAGTTGTTCAACCTCATTTCGATTACACTAAGATTAGAGGCATTGGATATTGACTCAGGAATGGGTCCGGTGAGGTGGTTGTCACTAAAACCGATTCTCTCGAGATTTGGAAGAGTGAAGCCTAAGTCTCTAGGTAAGCTCCCCTCTAATTGGTTTGAAGATGCATCAATGATTGTCAGAGTAGATGTATTGAAGATTGAGATAGGAATTGTACCGACAAATTTGTTTGCGCTGAGAATGAGGGCTTTTAGATTTCTCAACTGGTCAAGTGTCTCCGGGATCGTACCACTGAGGTTATTACGCAGTGTTGTGAACCGTTGAAGAGAGGATAAGTTTCCAAAGGACGGTGGGATGTTTCCCATCAAGCTGTTGACGTGAAGTATAAGTTTTTGGAGCTTGGATAGGGAGCCGAGTTCTGCAGGCAAATTTCCATCGAGCATGTTGAAGCCTAAGTTAATATAAAGCAAATTAGAGCAATGGGAGAGGTTTGAAGGTATTTGTCCGCTGAATGAGTTGTTGTTAAGGAACAACTTCTGCAGTCGAAACAAGCGGCCGAATTGTGGGGGAATTTCAGAGTGAAAACTATTGTTCTGCAAATAGACTTCCCTCAGAAAACTCAGGTTACCAATATGGGGCGGTATGACCCCAAACATGTTTTCGGAGCTGAGATCCAATACGGTGACTCTACGATGTCTACGACCACATGTGACACCGTACCATTCGCAGATGTGGCTAGCATCATTCCACGAGCTCAAAACCCCACCAGGATCTGCCATTCGAGCCTTGAATTCTAGCAGAGCCAACCGATCGGTCTCGCCCCCGCCGGCTTCTACCAAAGCTAGGACACTCCCTAACAGAAGAATGATGATAGTTAAGCATGAGAATGACTCGGATAAAACCCGATCTCTATTGGGAAGGTTCATGAGGATTTGTAGCAAATTTCTCTCAGCTTGAGTCTCTTTTGGTTTTCTTGTGACGATGTTTCGAAACAATTCGTGAATATATAATAGTGGGCAACATGATGTTCCATGCTAAGACATGTTGATGTCATCAAATGCAAGAGTAATCATGACAGATCTTTCATGGTCCTCTCAAGTTGAGAAAATTAGAAGGCCGTGACAAGCAAGTTAATAATTGATGATCAAGTCAGTCAATGAAACGTGAAACACAATGGCGACCCGCTTTTGTTCATTGTCAATCGTATCTTTCCAATCCATTTGGTTGGGGCGAAGACTTCAGTCTTTTCCGCACATATAAAATCTTGACTTTCTAGTACTAAGAATCATAACTGTATCAACCGTGCATGTAAGTAGGTCTATTTCACACTATATAATTAACTTTACTTTCATTTGTTAATTATAATATATATCTTTTCTATAAATTATACATTTTGGACATTGTTTGTTATTATTAAAATTGAAAATAGTGCTTATACATAAAAGAGAGCCAAATCTCTACTATGGTGAGAAGAATTTATACAATGTTGTACCGGTGTTTAATTTGTTATATTGATATGCAAACGGAATTTTACTTCTTGATTAATTATAGATGAATTATTAATTAATAGTAACAAAGTCCACACTATTATATTATGATCTTTAAAATTTTAATATAGTCATATTGTTATTTAATAAATTATTGGAATTATAAAAAAACTAGGTATTTGTTTAATCCCAAAAGTATATAGGTAGTCAAAAAAGTAAACAAGTTGTAGTTGGCAGATGACACTTAATTGAATAAGTGAGATACTTAAAGTCAAGTCAGGTAAACGGTCCTTCTTTTCCTTATTCTTCTTTTGACGGGGCATAATTGAAACAGGCTCACATGGGAAAGGTTGGGGAACGTCAGTCTATTCCATCCGTCCAACCTTTCGTTTCTCTTCTATTCCCTGGAATCAAGGAATTAAAAGAAATGGAAGGTCATAATAGTGGATTTTAGCTAATTATTAGACACGCTACGTATCCTTACTTGATCTAACTGGTTATGTGCCTGTGCCTGATGGGTGAAGATGATCCTTTGGTATTGAAAATATGAGTTTCAGCCTTTCTTCGTCTCTTCAACTCCTTGAGGGGATGGACTTGATAGATGCCTCTCTCCCCTCCCTAATTGTTTTTCCTTTTATACCTCTTGTTTTTTTCCTTACTCTCCTGATCTACTTTTAGATCTGAAGCTTTGTTCTCCTGATCTTAGATATGGGAGCTTTTCTTTATGATCTAATTCTAGACTTAGGAGTTTTAATGAATAAATACTCTGCCTCCAGTTTCAATGATGTTCACAATAATTTTGGTGTCAAATCTGTGCTTGTCTAAAGTGTTTTTTGTTAAAAGCTTTAGCGTCTTGCACTTGCTAAAGGACTCACTCTTGTTGAAGCCCAAGTCAAGAAAGAGCAAATTAGAGCAATGGGAGAGATTCAACGGGATTTGTCTGCTAAACGAGTTGTTAGTAAGGAGCAACTTTTGCAACTGAAACAAGCGGCCAAATTGCAAAGGAATTTCAGAGCGGAAACTGTTGTTCTGCAGATAGACTTCCCTCAGAAAGCTCAGGTTACCAATATGGGGAGGCATGATCCCGGTCAGGTTCTTGGAGTGGAGGTCCAACACAGTGATTCTTCGGTGCCTATGACGGTCATAGTATGACCGCATGTGATATCGTACCACTTGCAGAAGTGGTTTGAATCATTCCACGAGCTATAAACTCCACCGGGATTAGCAATTCGGGCCTTGAATTCCAGTAAAGCCAGCCGATCAATCTCATCCCCGATTAGTAGTGGCGGCGACTCCAGTCTTTTCGTGCATATAAAATCTTGACTTTCTGGTACTTGGAACACTATTAGTGCGAGTTTCAGTCAGTAAATGTGGGCTGAAACATCATTGTGGCGTAGTTTGGTTCATAATCACTTGTGTCCCATCTTATAATCGACCTTCCAATGTCTGAATTGCCCGTGCCTTTTAGTAGTGGCAACGACTTTAGTCCTTTCTGCGCATATAAAATATTGACTTTCTTGCACTCAGAACACTATTAGCGCGAGTTTCAGCCAGTCAACGAGAGCTGAGACATCATATGGCCTAGTTTGGTTCATTACCACTTGTGTCCTTATCCTATAGTCTAGCTTCCAATTTCCAAGTTGCCCATGCCGATTGGTAGTGGTGATTACTTCAGTCTTTTAGGCGGATATAACATCTTGACTTTCCGGTGCTCAGAGCACTATTAGTGTGAGACTAAGTTTCAAGAAAAGATCCAATCAAGGTCTTCCAACCAAAACCTTAAATTCTACTAGTGATTTTTATCTATACATGACACAGGCAAGACTCATCGTTGTCCATGGCTGTTCTTGTCCAAGTCGCTATTTACCACCTTGTTGTCAAAGAGAAGTAACATATACTGGGGGACAGTTTCGGGATCCATGAATTTTTTTTTTGGGGAAATTAAAAAAATTCCCGAGGACCAAAACGAATGATCGATAAATAATATAGGGACCGCCTGTGTAAGTTTTCCAAGATTTTCTGAACATCCCGGCACACACAAAGAGCAGGTGCCTGGAACGTGGAGCGAGAACGGGTACGCGGAACTTCACTTGTCAAAAGTGTGGTGGGCAAGGCGCACGTGTCTTTTGATTTTTGTAGTTAGAATAAGACATGGTTTTTTAGTTACAATAAAGATAATAAAGATATATAATGTACTACTAACACATCTAAGTCAATAACAGTTGCACATTCAAACAAGAATTCGTAAGTTTATATATGGTTCCTAAGACAAATATTAGCACAAAATGAGTATCTTGTGTAAGTAATACGATGATTTGCACCGGAACCTTCGAAACACTCATTTTAGCATACCAAATTGCTATTGTACCATAAATCGGGACGTGTCTGTACAAAAGCGAACTGCTGGTGAAATAGTGTTTTCTAAAAATCCCGGGACAAATGACAAGCAAATAATTCTAAATGTACACTCAAAGTGTTACTTCCAAATGCCTTGCAGGTTCTTCATTTTCTTCCTAAAGAAAAGTTGGTCTATTTCCCAATTTAAGCAAGTGCATTTCTTAAAAAAAGGTCCGATAATCAACTTTACTCCCACTTAGCAATCTTTTCTATATATTATAATGTTATGATAATATAGTTCATTTCTCCACACAGTGTCTAAGAAATTGTAACAGTTTTCCGTTGAAATTTTAAAAAAAGGTTATACATAAAATTTGAAATAGTGCTTATATATAAAAGAGCGCAAAATCTCTACCATGGAGAAGAAGAATTCATTTAAAAAAATAGTACCTTTTAGATCCATGTTGGACAAGCATTTAACTTCTTATATTAATATGCAAATTAAATTTTACATCTTGAATAGTATAGATGAATTACTAATTAGTAATAACAAAGTTTGCACTATTATATTATGGTTATTAACATTTCAATTAAGTCGCATTTTTATTTCAAAAGATTATTGTAGTTATAAAAAAAGTTAGATATGGGTATAGAGCTAGTTAGGGGAAAAGTAATAGAAAAGTCTTAAACCTATTGCATTAGTGTAAATTTAGTCCTAAATCTTTTTAATTTTTTTTCTTTTTCTTTTTTTTTTCTTTTCCTTTCTTCTTCCTCCAGCCGGTCATTGGCGAGGGTTCGATCTCACCAGATCTGGCGACGGTCGAGCCTCGCTGGCCATGGGTGAGGCCCAACCTAGCCAGTGGCTAGACAGGGCTCGCCAACCCTAGCCTTTAGCTGGTTGTTAGACCAGCGACTGGCTGGAGGAAGAAAAAAGGGAAAGAAAAAAAAGAAAAAGAAAAGAAATTTTTTTAAAAATAAATAAAAAATTTTAAAATTATTATTAAAAATTATCTACGTCATCGCCAGCAGTGCCACGTAGGCCAGCCAACGTCCATATTAGCAACATTCTGCCAAAATTAGCCGGAAAGACTAAATTGACATAAAAACAAAATGTTTAGAACTAAATTAGCATCTAAAAAAGTTTAAGATTAAATTGGCATCAATGCAATAGATTAATGACTTTTCCAACACTTTTCCCAGCTAGTTAGACAAGCAAACAAGTTGCAGTTGGCAGATGATGTTTAATTGAAGAAAGTGGGAGAGTTCAAGTCAAGTCAACGATCCTTCTTCTTCTTCTTCTGATGACAATGGCATAACCCAGAGGATTCGCATCAGGAAAGTTGTAGGAATGTCGATCTGTTTCGTCTGTCCAACCTTTCGTTTGCTCTTGTTTCCAATTATGAAATCAAGGAATTAAAAAAATCTCCAATTATGAAAACCAATAATCTCGCATTTCGCTAAAACCTCCTCCTTGCATTAATCAATTGGAGGGAGCAACGGTGTGACCTTTGCGCAAAAATGAAGCGTCCACTGATCGTATGGGGCGATTTCATGGGCACCTGTCCCCACTAAATCACAAATTGTCGTGGCAATTTCCCATATTTCTAACCAAATCATGTTATGTTTGTAACGCTCTAGATTAACTCATTGAGTTATTGTTTGTTTTGATCCATCCTATACTGAGCCTTACGGTTTTGTCCTTTGGCATACAAGTGGGCACCTTATCATAAGGTCATAAATCCTAGGAGTGCTCCCATTATGCTTAGCTTCGGATTCCAAAGCTAAGCATTGTCGTTACGTCAAAAGACGCATCCGTAAGTTAATTCAAGTTTTCACATATATATTTTGGAACCGCTCTTTCTCTCTGTTCTGTGCATAGTTCGATTCATTCTTGTCCACATTGCCATCCTAGAAGTCTGTCAAGAGCCGCTTCTTGTATGGGCCCTCTGGCCCCGACGATCATTCTCCACCCTCATCGGATTGGGTTGTTACAATGTTAGCACATTTCGTCAATCAAAGTAAGCTTGTCTATAAATACTGTCCAAGGGACTCGGGTAATGCTTTTGCTCTTTAGCTCATTTTCTTCCTTTTAAGCTCACCTACACTCCGTCCAAAAAAAAAAAAAAAAGCTCACCTACACATTCTCTCCATTCACTAACTTAAATATTGGAGGGTAAATACGAATATATATTCCGGACGCTTTAACCCCCGTCCTGTTTGTGGGCGCAGGCTCATTTCTTAACATTCCTAAAGACCGAATTACACATTTAACAGAAACTAACACGCTTTCCTATATGCGTAGATCTGACTTATGACATACATTTATATTTGGATTAGATTCGCACGACCCAATAGGTAGAGTTGTTCAAATCAGCCCTAGATCGTGGAATTAGCAAGAAGAGAAAATAATATTCTAGAATTCTGTAGGTGCGTTCATATCTGTTTCATACGTCATGATAATCGTTTTGGACTTTGTCGCGTCTTATTTAATAGACTGATTCCAGTTGATAATAAACCACCTTGTAGTAGAAAAATTCTCCGAATCCGTGACGTTCTATTACTCAAGTAATTGATTTATTCATTCAATTTATATTAATCTCCATATGTAATCTAATGGGTCACTTGAGTGGTGAGCTTGCATTCGTGGTTTTCGCTCATGACTTGAGTTTGAATTATCATAGTTGCGCATTTCTCTTGAGGCACCCAAGGAGCATAGACCGGTGTATCTCCGGTTATCAACCATGGGGTGTGGGGCAGACAGCCACCGTACTCAGTGAGGATTAGTCAAGTGCTCTGCCCTAGATACCGCATTGTTATAAATAGAAAATAAAAAATATTACTCGCATGTGAGGCTATTGAATGAAGAGTCGCTTCAATTTAGTGCAATTCAATAGATTCCTCCTCCCTTGAAAATCTCATCTGCCTTATTCACACCAGATTTTTGTCGAAAATTTCAAGTATCCATTCTTGCAAAAGTATAAAAAAATGAAAAAATTGATGAGAGCCGTTTCTCCTGCAATTCTTTCCACCCACATAAGAGATCATTTAAAACCTTATTTGTCTTCACGTTTACGAGAGGACAAAAAGCATAACCCAGTGGATGATGACGGTTTTCTTCATATAGAAAATGGACGATCCTAGTTACCTTTCAGAGTATAATGGAAAACTCTCTTCAAGAATTACAAGAAAAATCAAAGCAATGTGCAATGGTTAACTCATTTGATTTTCCAAAATTCTCTACACAAGTCATTCCCCGCAGAGATGAAACAGAGACGCTCCCGTGACCGCACAAACAAAACAAGATATGCACCACGTAATAATATCTTCAGCAATATGATGCAAGGAAAGTCGAACATGCATGGACAAAATCGAAGCTTTAGCTTGTATATTCACATAAAGTGTGATATAAACAAAGACCCAATTGGCTAAAGTCATAACACCAGACTTTTGCTAATTATTAGACACACACCACGTGTCCTTACTTGATTTGATTGATTATGTGCCCGTACCTGGTGGGTGAAGATGATCCTAATCCGAGGGATGGTGTTCAATATTATACTTTCCAAAAGTAGAAGTATAGAAAAAGACCATAAATGGGTGGGAATGTGAAGCTCTTCACACGTAAGAGAGTGACATAGGCGCATCGCATCAAAGTGCACGGCAAGCCAAGTTTTCCTCCCACGCTTACCAAATTTCCACCATGTATAGGCCCATTTGATCGTAATTGGATTTACTTCCTTTAATTAACTTTAAATTATCCTTTAATTAGTTGTGACGTCCACGCGAAAAAAGAACGGTGGTCACTGATACAAACCCCAATAGTTGCATTTGATATTAAATTGAAAAAGTGCCATAGTTCAAGTCAAGTAAACGATGCTTCTTCTCCTCCTCCTTTTTTTGACAAAGCGTAATCGAGACAGTTCACATGGGAAAAGTCGTGAGAACGTCAATCTGTTTCCCTGGAATCAAGGAATTATAAACAAAGACCCAATTGGGTAAAGTCATAACACCGGATTTTTGCTAATTATTAGACACACACCACGTGTCCTTACTTGATTTGATTGGTTATGTGCCCGTACCTGGCGGGCAAGGATGATCCTAATCCGAGGGACGGTGTTCAATATTATACTTTCCAAAAGCAAAAGTATAGAAAAAGACCATAAAAAGAAGGTGGGAATTTGAAGCTCTGTAAGAGAGTGACTTAGGCACATTGCATCAAAGTGCACGGCAAGCCAAGTTTTCCTCCCACGCTTACCAAATTTCCACCATGTATAGGCCCTTTCATCGTGATTGGATTTACTTCCTTTAATTACCTTCAAATTATCCTTTAATTAGTCGTGACGTCCACGCGAAAAAGAACGGTGGTTACTGAGGTAATTCTCAATAGTTGCATTTGATATTAAATTGAAAAAGTGCCATAGTTCAAGTCAAGTAAACGATGCTTTTTCTCCTCCTCCTTTTTTTGACAAAGCGTAATCGAGACAGTTCACATTGGAAAAGTCGTGAGAACGTCAATCTGTTTCCCTGGAATCAAGGAATTATAAACAAAGACCCAATTGGGTAAAGTCATAACACCGGATTTTTGCTAATTATTAGACACACACCACGTGTCCTTACTTGATTTGATTGGTTATGTGCCCGTACCGGGCGGGCATGGATGGTCCTAATCTGAGGGACGGTGTTCAATATTATACTTTCCAAAAGCAAAAGTATAGAAAAAAACCATAAAAAGAAAGTGGGAATTCGAAGCTCTTCACACGTAAAAGAGTGACTTAGGCGCATCGCATCAAAGTGCACGGCAAGCCAACTTTGCCTCCCACTCTTACCAAATTTCCACCATGTATAGGGCCCATTTTATCATGATTGGATTTACTTCCTTTAATTAACTTCAAATTATCCTTTAATTAGTCGTGATGTTCACGTGAGAAAAGAAATGAAAAGATTATTTTAGGGTTGTCAAATCTTTTTGGTGCCATATAACTAAAAAGAATTTTTTGTTTTTAGCGTTCACCGAAGACCAATTAGAACCAGACAAACAAAGCATGAACATTAACGATCTTTTTATAGGACTGCAATTAGGAAATAATTAAGATTCTTGTCGGACGACATGATCCTTTTCCAAGAGTAATTAAACAAGAACGGCATGAGAAGGTAATGTGATTGGGTGACGTGGGACAAAGGGGGACCCGTGGAATTATGTTGTGTCCTTTTTACTAACTATGCATTCTTAAGCAAAGCCTTCGTCAACGAAATTTTTATATTGGATTAGATTCCTGCAACTCATTATATAGAGTTGTACACATCACCCTTAGACCGTAGAATCTTTAAGAAGACAATTAGTAATTAAGTGTAATATGCTAAAATTTTGTTGGCGTGCTTGTAGTAATTAAATAGTATGCTAAAAAAATTGAGCATAGAAAGGATACGTAGGTGCTGAAAATAGAATGGTGAAAAATGAAAAAGTTCTTGAATTAAGTATGCCAGTTCCAATTAATTAGATTTGGAGTTGAAGGGATTTAATTAGAAAACTCTATACAGATTCAATGACTTGGTGAGACATACTAAAAGTTATATAAGAGTATTTGATTGGAAAAAAATGCTCAAATTTAGGGATCTCGGAGGTTTAGTCAACATATATAGTCAACATGAACACATCAAAACGACGTAATTTAGCATGTACACTTGAATTTTTTAAATATTTTTTATGATTTTTTTTCCTTCTTTTCCTTTTGTCTTCTCTTTCTTCTTCTACCTCCCGTCACCGCCAGTGACCGGAGGCCGGCCACGGTCAGCCGCCTAGCCTCGCTCGGACGAGGCCACCATCGCTAGCCACAGGCAAGGCCCAACCGACCCTCGCCTAGGCAATGATGGGCAAACCCCCTACAAGGGTTGGCCTCGCCTTGCTGGGGCGAGGGCGAGCCCCAACACGGGCTACCCTCACCAGATCCGGCGAGGCAGTCGTGGTCTGGGCTATTGGATAGCAAGTTGAGGTTATTATTGTAATTGTACTGGGATTAGAGTTAAGCCTATAAGTACTTCTCTCTCAGAAATAAAAAAAATTAACATGTTCTTTTTTTGTTAACATGGTATCACAACATAATTAACACCTAAACTCTAAAAAAATCAACGCTTCTCATCAACGACCAGCCACCAGATTCGGCATGTTCCTGGCCCACATACCTCAATCCGGCGTTGCGTGACTTTCGTGCGATGTTGCCTAGGTCCGTCAACCTCAATCCGACGTCAACTAGGTCCCGGCGACCTTATCCAGAGTCGCCCAGGTCTTAGCGACATCAGCCCAGCATCGCCTAGACCAGGCAATCTTGATTCGTGGTCGATTAATGGAGTGAGGGAGGGGTTTCTTTATCCTTCCCTGTTACCATCCTTCCCTGTTGATTCGTGGTCTTGGTTTGCTTTGTGTCTGTGGGGTTGAGTTGATGATTATTTGAAATTGGACAAGCAGCGGCTTCGTGGATTCTAGGCCGTTGAAACTCTTTAGGGCTACGAATTATAAATCTACCAATGCGGTGTGATTCTTTGCCAATGATGATTTGTCATCCAGATACTCTAATTCATGGTTCTAGTGTATCTCTTTCTCATATGCTCCACAAGGGTTGTTCGGAGTCATCTTCCTTCTAATTGAGGATGTTAAATGATGATCGGTTTCATTTTCTTTGGAATTTGCTTGAAGGAATTAATTTTGAAGAATATGGCTAGATCTATTTCCAAAACAAAGTTGGTGTAGCTGCTGGGATCATTGAATAAGGTACTGGATTTGACTGAATTTGGAGTTTTTGTGGAGTTAGAAGTGTGAATGTGAATATTGTGTTTGCATTTGAAGTAATATTTGTGAATACTCGAAGAAGTGATATAGTAAATGGTGTATTTTTTTACTTGATTGCATAAGAGTCAAGTTCCTAGGGACTAGTGATTAGAGGTTTGTGGAGATGTCTACTGATTCATCAAGTTCTCCACTATTGTTTCGGGATTGATTCCCGCTAGTGCTTCTTCAAGTTCTAGATCCTTGGGTCCATATTATAGTATGACAGGTTTACACAATACCTTGGTCAAGTTGGACGGTACCAATTATCCTTCCTGGTCAATGGCTCTTTCAACTTTTATTTACTCGAACCGCCAATCTAGATGGCTTGAGGAAGAACCACCCGAAGATCCGGCTCGTCTAGAAGAATGGAAATTCGTTGATGCTACGTTGCGTACTCTTTTGTGGGGAAGTATGGCTGAATCGGTTCGCCATCTTTTAATGGATTGTGCAACAGCTCGTCAGGTTTGAACGAAGTGTGCTTTATTATATTCTTGATAGAATAACATGAGTCGAGTTTGTGATATGTGGGTAGCTTTATTTTGAAGCCAAAATTGGTGATGCTAGTTTGGCAGATCATTTTGCTTGTTTTGCATCTTTGTATCAGCACCTCAAGTCTTGTTTTCCACCGTTACCACAGTTACTCAGATGCAGCGATGAGAAGCTAACATGATAACCGTGTTCTTTCTCCATAGCCTTGGTCCAGATCATAGTGCTCTTCGTCAACAGATCACCTCTCAGAGCACTCTTCCTTCCATTGAAGAAGTGTATTCTCGAGCTGCTCGTTACACTTCCTATGACGCCCCGTACCTCGAGGCCATTAACGTGACGTCCCGTTCATTATTCTTTTTCATTACACACGCGGAAGCATACTCGGGACAATCACAATAAAAGAACAACCAACGGAAATAAGACAAGCATTATAAGCAACTTTATGTTTATGAAATATGCAAACATATTTAAACAGCTCTTTTCTTGGGTCATAGCAAACATCACACATATTCTACAAGCCTATTCCGAAGGTTTTTCTAATTACAGGCCGATGTGGCTTGGGCTTTCCTATCCCCACTACGGCTTCTCGCTCCTCATTTCTTCGCCTCCACCCCGGTCCCGTCCGCCTGGCCATCTCACATCCCACCCGTGGCTTTATCCCGGAGCCGGCCCACCTGGAGGCACCAAGTCCGTTAGGCCCTCATTGAACATCACAAGCGTTGTGATTTGGCGGTAGGCGCAATCTTCTCTGACATTTATCACGGTGAGCCCTTCGGCTCTCGGCTTCACAGGATTGCCAATGCAGGCTGGGGGAGATGCCATTGCTACGGACCTAAAAAAGGGGAAAACAACGGGATGAGTCGAGGAGACTCATCAAGTAAAATTTTACTAACAGGCGAGGACATATCAATCGTCATTACACGGAACATTTCTTACCGCACCGGCCTCCGTGGCCGATCAAACAACGAGGGACATAGCAAGCATAAAATAAGGACTTCAGGCATGACTAAGTCACGGTTTACCTCATGTGTCTTGCCTCGATTTCTAATTCGTGTTATATAACATGCAAAAACACGAAACAAGGCAAACTTGTTATAGAGAACACATCATCGGAACACCAAGAACCGAGAACGGGGAAAGCTCGTGATACAATGTATTTCAACGTCATTTCCCGGTAGTAAAATCTCATTTACTCTTTGATAAAACAAGAACTTAAAGAGTAGAGAACGGCGGAAAGCGACGGTCGCGGTTTTGAACAACTCTCGAGGATGACTTTTCTTTCTCTCTCTCGGGTTTTTCTTTCTCGATTTTTTTTCTTTTTCCCTTTCTAAAACTCGGCACTCTCTCTCTTTCTCTATTTCTTGATCGGTTAGTGCACGTGCACGTGGGAAAAAGTGAGCCAAATCCCTCCTACAGGGTTCTATTTATAGAGAAATAAAGTGAGCTTCGATGATGCGTGCGCATATGTCATTGGGGGTATGAGGTATGCGCACGTATCATCAGAACGATGAGGTAAGCGCATACCTCATCCCTTCATTAATGGCATATTTCCAAAGTCAAAAAACATGATGACAATGGCCATAAAGTCTCTCTTTCTCTCTCGTCACCTCCTTGGCCGTGGGTTTCTCCCCCTCCCCCAAGCTGCTGTGGCCTCCTCTCCTCTTTCCTTGGTCAATTGTTGAAGTGCAAGACTCATTAAGGCTTCATAAATGGCCATAATGGCTTGTGGAAAATGAAGGCCCATGCAATTAATGAAGGAAATGATGATAAGGATAAATGGCCATAATGGCTTCTAGGACTCTCTCTAATTGACTGAATTTGATTTCAATTTGTTCGGACCAAACGGGTCTCGCGAAAATACGCACGTAACGTCCAAAACGAACCCCGCATCGTAATAAATCTCAAACTTTTCCCGAGGTTTTTCCATAACAAAATACATTTAAAAATCTCATTCAACCCGAGATTCGGCACAGGAAACCTCTAAATATGTCTCAAATATCACCAAAAGACATCAAGTCAGGATTTCAACGTTCTCAAATAGAAATTGATAAATATTTGAAATCTAACAAAACCGAACAGCTTTGCACTGTTCACGAAATTGGATTTGAAAATATAGTAAATGAACCCCAAAAATTCTCAAATTTGGATATGTCATAAACAAGACCTCAACAAACATTTCTCATGAAGAACACAAATTTGGAATCTTTTTGTAAACACTGTTTTCAGTCACTCAAAAAAGTCCAAAAACAGTTCGCTGGAACAGAATATTCACTTCTCAAAGTAAGCTCTTTTCAGAACCCAAATCATCTCAGAAAATTCCCAAATTTACACACGTTATAGAAAAGGAAGTTTTCAACAACTTTCATGAAGGAAACTTTTCCAAACTCGGCCCAGAAAAGCTTGTAGAAAATAAAGACGGTGTGAACATCACCAAAATACCTATTCTAGGCAGTTTCACACGTTTCGAAAATCAGGCTATCATACCACTCATATCAATTTCAAAAATTCTGAAATTAAATCACGTAAAACTTCAAGATGTTTGGAATAACTTTCCAGAAGAAAGAGTTTGGAAATTCAGATCACAAACATCTCCCCAAAAATAACAAAGCAAAGGGTACAAGGGATCCGAACTGGGTTTTCCCAAAACAAGAGTAAAACAATTTAGTTCTGATTGGAAAATCATCAAACTTAAACCATAGACATTTTCCAGGGACTGAAATTGAGGATGTGACACTTCCAGTCCCAAGACTTCATCAATTTCAGACAGTAGTGCTATGATAGCTCGTGGAGGTCAAGGGACTCGTGGACGTACTAGTGGTCGTGGACATTGGAATTCTGAGAGCTCGTATCGTGGTCATGGTCGTGGTTTTCAAGGCAAAGGTGTCACTTGTGGTGCTGGTAATAATATTTCTAGAGGAGGCCGTGGAAACCGTTTCTGTACTCATTGTCAGCTTTCCGGAGATACTATCGATTATTCTTATGATCTTTATCCTGAGCGTCGAGGCCTACATGCCTCTATTGATACTGAAACCTTGGACTTCACCTAGACTATCTTCTGGACAAGGTACAGTAAACTTGACTCGTGCTAAATATGATGAGTTGACTAGAGCACGACAGAGTACGAGTGGTGTTGTATCTAGTCCTACTGCTACTTTGACACAGAACAATGATCCTATTTGTCTACTATCCAGTACATCTACTCCTCGTCCTTGTGTTATTGATTCAGGTGCCATTCATCATATGACCGGTGGTTCTCATCTTCTCACATCCACCTCGTCTATCCCTTCTACCTCAGTCATTTTAGCAGATGGTTCTCAGTCCAAAGTCATTGGTACATATTGTGTATCGTTGAGTTCCTCTATCTCCTTACCTTCCGTTTATCATATTTCACGCTTCCCCTACAATTTATTATCTGTCAATTCTCTTACTCGTGATCTTGATTGCGATATTATCTTTTGTTCATCTTCGTGTGTTCATCAGGATCGGAAGACTGGACGCCGAATAGGTGGTGGGCGTGAGGCTGGTTGATTGTATATCCTAGATCCTGATATTATTGCTGCTACTACAACAATTCAGAATAAAGCCATGGATGATTTCTATTGATTGCATTGTCGCCTTAGTCACCCATCAACAGACATACTCCGGCGTTTTCCTTTTGTGTCTAGTTCAGGTCTTCAATCTAATTGCCAAACTTGTCAGTTGGGTAAACACTATCGTGTCTTTTTCCCCTCGTTTTTCGAGTCGTGCTTCCCAATATAGTTTTGAAATTTGAGTAAGGCATATGGGAAATATGAAACAAGTTGACTTACCCTTCAAATAAGGACACATCATGTATATCTATGTTTCTATGTATGTATATGAATGTATCTATTTGAAGCATAATTACAGGGACAAACCGAGTTAATCAAAGGAAGGATCACACTACTTTGCCAATAACATGCATGAGCATGAACTGGAAGAGGGGAGAGAGAGAGAGAGAGAGAGAGAGAGAGATCAGCATGGGCTTTATGTAGGTGAGGCTCTGTTAGCTCTTAATTTATGTATGATTTCCATGACCACTTTATGTAGGCGTAAGCATGGTTCCAGGGTAGATCCTAGAACCTGAGAAAGTGATTGGTGGGAACCTGTAGGCTTCAGGTTCCAATATATGCATTGTAGGTTCTAAGTTTCAAAAATTGGAGAACCTGTTTCGAACGGTAGGTTCTAGGTTCTAGGTAAATGGAACTTAGAACCTTAAACCTTAAACAAGTTTTTTGTGTTTTTTTTCTTGATCTATGTCTTTACATGGTCATGCGGTGTTCCATGGCTTTAGATGATGAGTGTATAATCTAGAACCACTAATTTGAACTTTCATTTTGTGACTTATTAATGCTTCATATTCTTCGTGTATCTAAATATAAGTTGTGATTAGTGGATCATAACAGCAAGTGGTAGTCATTAAAGATGATAATTCACTGTAATTATTTAAATAATAATATAGGTGAAACCTGAGTAGACCCTAGAATCAACCCTAGAACTTGTAACAAGGTGGATTCTAAGTTCCAAGATATGTAGGGTAGGTTTCAAGTTCCAAAAAATGAGGAATTTGTTCTCATGAGTAGGTTCCACCTATACGGAACTGCGGAATGGAACTATGGAACTTGGAACCTCTTACCGTTAACTTCGTGCATGTGGGAAGCTGTATGCAGTGACCGTATTAGATAACCCTAGCTTCAGATGAGAGAGAGAGATGGTGGACCAACTTTCTCTCTTCTTTGTGTATGTTATGTACTAGGTAATGTCATACGTTGCCATGTTTAATGCACTAGCCTTTAAATCCCCAAAGAAGAGACATGATCGGCGTTGCTTGGGGAAGTTGTTATACAAGGTTAATCTAATAAATTAATGCCTATCACATATCAAGAGATAATGTGATTCACATTGGATCCAATTGAAAAACACGAATTATTACATAATTTTTGTATACTATGATTGACTCTGTCTAGTACGTCATATAGAGATATTTGATATTTTCTCCATTGATTCCCGAACCTCCACTAGTTCCTACATATATGTTGACACCTAAAATTAATTAGGGTTGTCGACGCTTAGATGGCGTCGTTCGTACTTAAATGATTCATGTAAGATAGCTGGTAAGTACTGATAGTCATAAGCGGGAAATTTGAAATTCAGATGAATGGAGACCAAAAGCGCCAAAGGTATTTTCATCGAGTACGTCGACAAGTAGAAGAAGTGAATACCGGGCTAGGAAGGATTCGATGAAAACCTTTGTTCCAGCAGAGCAGGTTTTAAACCAGAGAAATGACTAAAGGTGCTGAAGGTATTTTCATCAAGGACGTCGACAAGTAGAAGAGTAAATGCCAAATTAGGAAGGACTCGATGAAGACCTTTGTTCTAGTAGAGTAAGTGTTAAACCAGAGAAAACTGAACTAAAGGTGTTGAAGATATTTTCATCGAGGACGTCGACAAGGAGAAGAGTGAATGCCAAGCTAGGAAAGACTCGATGAAGACCTGTGCTCTAGAAGAGTAGGTGTCAAATCAGAAGAACTTGACGAAGGGCCCTATTCCGGAGGACAAATGTCAAACAGAGGAAAGCTCGATGACGGTTATTATCCCGAAAGACAGGTGTTATGCCCCGAACCCTATTGAGTTCGCGACATCCTTATCCGGTCGTATAATGCGATATCCCAGGAAAAATCGCCGACCCAATTCAACTTATCGGAGATTTAAACAATCAACGAAAGCCCAAATATCCGGACAAGGATTAACTAGGGTAAAGGGAAAATAAACATATCCATTACTTGACCAACTTTGTACAACATCTATCATATACCATCCATCTCCTATACAAGCACGCCTTACTGTCAACTACACACTGCCGATGTCCAAAAAGATCGATAGCCTGGGTATCATATCTCCAAAAATGGTACACTTCAAGAGACCTACTCCCAACCCCTACACTAGCCCTTATGCTCGCGAGACAGCGTCCACTCAGAGTCCGACTCCTCAATACTCGAGTCTAAATCCCCCTGAACCATCTGCTCCTCTAAGGACTCCAGCTCGGCCTCGATCTCAATTGGGTTGTTTATATCACCTGACTCCGCTGGAATCTCAACCTGTTCCTCCTCAACTGGCTCCTTATCTGACTCATCCTCTGGCACAAACTCGGGATCGTACATTGGCTCATACTCTGGCTCGTACTCGGGTGCGTCCTCCGGTTCTTCTTCAGTCTCATCTTTAGGATCTATTTCTGGGGCCTCTTCCGGTTTTGCTTTAGGGTCTTCTTCTTCTTTGGGTTCTTCCTCTGGTATCACCTCGAGATCCACATCCATAGGATCATACCCCGCCTGAGATTCTTCCGACTCTGGATCCGGCACGGCCACTGAAGGCTCAGGTGTTACAGGCGCAGGTTGAAGTCCGGACTGTGCCAGGCTAGTCTCTAGGTTCATCATCTCGCCGTCAGGAGGGGGTATGGCTGACGGGTCCCAATGCTCGATTCTGTTAAAGAGGACATCGAAGCCTTGGACATGGCCAAACTCATCTACCCCATCCCTGAACATCCAGGCAGTATATGTATGAGCCTGCCAGAGGGCTAGTCCTTTATCTACCCAAACTACGGTAATATGTTTCACCCATGTCATGCTTTCGTCTATAGGGTATTCTACAATGTCGTGGTCGGTGTGCATAGGAATCCCAAAACGCTGCGGCGGCAGTGGTGGAAGATTCATGACTCAGGCCGGAGTTCTGAAATTATTGGTTGAAACAACAATGAGATCACATCTCAATAAGCACACACCCTATACCCCACCTAGGCTATCGCGTACCTTCAGACAATTACAAACACAACCACACTCAGACATCAAATACTAGGCACACTATTTATACTTACCTAGGCCTTCCTTGCATGCAACCTGCACGTTAACCATAACAGTACAATTTCCAACCACATGCACATTCTAATTACATTTCACACATTCGTTCCTGCCTCATCACATTATTTCCATCCGACTCACCAGTGACCCGCATAATAGTACCGCCTCAGGTTCACTGTGACCATCTCGTATTTTTCACTCAACTCGCCAGTGACCCGCGTAGTAGTACTGCCTCAGGTTCACTGCGGCCAACTCATAACAACACTTCATAGCCCGCGTAATGGTACCGCCTCAGGCCATGTATCTTGCCCGCGTAATGATACCGCCTCAGGCTCAACACAATCCGCGTAATGGTACTGCCTCAGGTTGGCCGTCCTCCGGTAATACCGAGCATCGTCTCGCATAGTCATATTGCCTTAGGACGGATCAATTCCCCACATAATGGTACCGCCTCAGGGATTTCCATAATCACACGTACCACACCATATACAATTTCTCACTCGTTCACTTGCTTGAAACCCACGTGCCAATATACTGGCTAATCACACTTGGCCCGTGCACGCACCAAATCACACGAATTTCTCATGCTTAATAAGCATCCAACACGGCCAATTTACAATCAAGTTCAATTCAGCCTAAGCATGCACATAACGGTCCACATTAAAAACAATTAACTCACCACTCAACATACATACAAGGCCACCAACGGTCCACAATCACAGCCACTATTGCAAATATAATCCCAGCATTTCCGAGACTATTTCTAGCCCTAACAAACCCCACAATCTAGCCACAACACGGCCCGTCACACTGACACAAACAGTCCCTATATCAAGCCAAATGCTCATCAATTCGAACTACAATTTTCAGCACACAACTACGCATCAAATCAATCCCAAACATCACTGATTCAACCTCAATTCAGCCAATATTAATCCCCAAATTAGTCTATTCAATTAACCCCTAAACAACCCCTAATTAACCCCTAAACCGTCACTAATTAACCTGATTTGACCCCTAATCGCATCTATTGATACCTGACATCCTATATAGGGTTTAGGAGTGACTTACACGAACTCTAGGCTGGCTCCACTAGAGTGGAAATGGGGGCGGCCACACGACGGCATGCGGCGGTGGTGAGCGGCGATGGCGATGACTGGTTGGATGGTGGCTGGATTGGCACGGATGAACAGGACAAAGTGAGGGTGAGGGTGATTCGGTGAGAGCAAGACAAAGGAGAGAGAGAGACGGTGGGGTGAGGCAAGCAGCCACGGCGGCAGCGAGCTGCTTCAGGCACAGCTGATCCAACTAGACGGGAGGACGGCGGCGGCTGCTGGCTAGGCCGGACGGCCACGGTCACGGTCACAGTGGGGAGGGGCTGGTTTAGTCGAGAGGGGGAGAGAGAGAGAGTGAGGCCGAGAGAGGTGAGAGAGTGAGGAGAGAGAAAGAAATTAGGCCTTAAATACTCTAAGGTCAATTATTGGTGTACCAATTAACCATCATGCCCCTCTTTCACAATCCAAATCAACGGCCTAGATTCGATCTTATCTTGAGATCAACGGTTCGGATCGAATCTTTTTCAAAATATCCAAGGGCAATTTGGGGATTTCATAAAAAATCCAAGGGAAAAATTTTCATTTTCTAAAGTTAGGGCGAAATGACCAAAATGCCCTTCCCTAATTACATTGGCCTTAACAAACTTCTAGGAGTAAAATGGTCATTTTCCATTTCTCGCCGAAATTCGATTTTTCTGAAGGTTTTGGACAAATTCAAGGCTACCCGAGCAAATGACAACATCGTCCAAATGATTTGTCGTGACTTTCCAAATTTCCAATGCCCACTCGGTCTCTAATTTAATGACTAAGTTCTAAATAATGTAACTTGTGCATATCTCACACTAACGGGTGGCTCTTGGGGAAATTCGCATATTTTGCCCGTGACCGATACTAAATCAAGCCACATTCAAGATTACTCGGGTCGTGACGACCTCGGTTGTCACAAAATCGCGAGGATCGATCACTAGTTCTAACGAGCACGATCGTTTGGTATAGGTTTTGGATCGTTCATCAGTTCATTTCATGGTCAAGCGGAATCACCTGCGATCCACTAATCTAATAGAGGCGAATTGATCCCTGACTATCCTTGGATCGGCCTACACTAGCTCAAAATATCACATCGACAATTTCTATGATCGAAAGTCGGTTCACGATCGAGTTTCTTTGGTCATGCGAATTTAAATCCCTAATTAGCCTTTCCCTAACGGTTAGTAATCCCGAAACGATCAATTCTGGGCGAGATCTAACTGCAAGCATATCCATAAACTATTCATTTCATAAATCTCAAGTGGGTCGGATTTCAGAATGTCACAATAGGTGTCAGATGTAGGAAAGCTCGATGACAGTTATCATCTCGAAAGACAGGTGTCAGACGGAGAAAAGCTCAATGATGGTTACCATTCTAGAGGACAGGTGTCAAACGAAGAAAAGCTTGATGACGGTTATTGTCCCGAGGGATAGGTGTCAAACGAAAAAAATTTCGATGACGGTTACCATCCTGAAAGACAGGTGTCAAACGGAGAAAAGTTCGATGACGATTACCATCTCTAAGGATAGGTGTTAAACGGAGAAAAGCTCGATAACGGTTACCATCTCAAAGGACGTATGACAAATAAAGAAAAGTTTGATGACGGTTGTCGCCTTAGAGAACAAGTGGGCTCGATGACGGTAGTTGTTCCAGAGAACAAATGGGCTTGATAATGGTTGTTGTTCCAGAGAACAAATAAGCTCGATGATGGTTATCATTTCAAAAGATAAAAGGGGTTCGGTAATAGTTATCATACTAAGGATAGATGTCAACACAGAGAAAGCTCAAGAGCGATTATTACTTCGTACAAAAGATAAGATCGATATCAGTTGATAAACAGGTGGCATTAAGTGAGCGGTGAAGATGAAATCAACAATGGATATCGAATACAATACCAAGAATGGTTACCAAGTCTGCGTTATAAATAACGTCTGATTATTGACAAAAAGGCTCCCCCCGCATACATGAACAAAACAAATGTTGTCTTTTATCCTTACTTTCTAATTTCACGCTTTCAGTTTTCATAGCTGTAGTCCTTACTTTCCAGTTTCACACTTTCAGTTTCCCTAGCTGTAGTTGCTAAGGTCCTTATGAACTTTGGACGCCACCAGTAATTGGATGGTTTCGTCTGAATATTATATAAAAATCAAGTTCTTTATTCACGCCTGGATTGCTCATGTCCGGAATTGGATCTAGAACTCAGTCTTTTTTCATTAAGAGTCGAAGAACAACTTTCGGTGAATTATATTTCGTTGCGAGAATGTTTCCGACGAAACATAATTTTTGCACGCTCGGCGGAACCCTTAGTTCAATTGGAGAAGTAATAATGGCACGAACGAGAAGTCAGAGCGAATTAGATCATAATAACAATATTCCAGGGAGCAGTGCACCCCCAAATCCTACTGTAGAACGAGTGACACGTGCAGAGTCATAAAACGGGCGAATAAATACAGAGCAAGGTCAGGTGGGGGAGATAGATGTTCCCAAACACCTTACTGAAGAGCAAAGAAGGCAATTGGAATCAAATCCAGTTACACTTGCTACTATAAGAAGAATCATGGAAGAACAACATAATGATTTGGCTAATCTAGTCACTAGATGTGTGGCTGATACTGTTAGGCCATTGTTTATCAATATGGTTCAGGAGATCACTGGAAGGCCGAATTCATCGATGAATTTTTCTCAGCCACAAACGGTCCCTGTTGTACCTCCAGGTGCAGTCGAAGGTCTTGGATAGTCCATAGTTACAAACTCTGGCAGTGCAACAGCAGGGCAGCTTATGCCTCTTGCACCAGTAAGAATTCTTCAGAGAGGGGAAAACATGTTGGCAAGTCAAACACATGGCCAGTTGTCGACAAATGAAGGTAATGTGGTTAATCTGGCTCATCGGAATAAGAGTACTAGTACGAATCAACTAGCAGCCAACGAAGTAAATTTATCTGGTCCAGTTCAAACAAGTGTGACTACTACAAATATGGTTCCTCAGCATACTACTCCGTACCAATTACACGACAGTGTGTTGTCTAGTAATTTTGCTGCTCAACCAAGCATTTCTCAAATGTTGTTTAGGCTAAATGTAAATATGGATAGTCCAGGGAGGAATGTAACACCACCATATCCAGTACCACATTATCAAGTGCCACAACCGCTACAGCCCTTACCACCATTGCAAAACCCGATTCCACAATATCCACAACCACCATTGCAAAACACAATTCCACAATAACCACAACCACCACTACAAAATCCAGCTCCACAGCATCCACAGCCAGCAGCATAGTATCCATTACTACATCCAATCCCATAAACACCAATACCTCAATATCAAATGCATCAGCTACTGCAACAAAACACACCACCAATTGTGATCCCAACAAAACAAAATCAATACACAGTTGATCCAATGTTACGGAAATATGGCATTGAACCATGAGTTTTTAGGCAAGTATACAGGAAGCCATACCCAGAATGAATGGATGCAGTTCCATACCCAAGGGGATTTAAAATACCAAAATTTAGCTTGTTTACCGGTGATGATGATCAGTCAACACAGGAGCATATCAATCGATTTATTGCTTTATGTACAGATGCTACGTATGGAGATCATTGGAAGTTGCGTTTGATCCCATTATCATTGTCCAAAATCGCTTTTACCCGGTACACATCTCTACCGCCTCATTCTGTAGTCTCTTGGGATTAAATGGAAATGATGTTTCATAGTCAATTTCAAAGGGTAGTACCATGCATGTCTGTGGCAGATTTATCAGCAATGGAATAGTATAATAATGAATCAATTGATCAGTTCATGTTCCGATTTAGAAAGGCAAGAAATAGATATCTTGTACCATTACCTGAGAGAACGTTTGTTGAATTTGCCTTTAACGGTCTAAAGTTTGCCATTAGAAAAAGAATGGTAGGACAAGCCTATTATGATTTGTTTTCATTGACTACCATTGCTGCGAAGCATGAAAACTTTTTGAAAGAGAAGGATCGAAAGCATACTAGACATGAAGAAAACTTTGTTGATGAAAATGAATCAGATTACGCTGAAGTGGCAGTTGCCAAGATGATACTAGAAAAGCCATACACTTGCCCTGCTTTGAAGCCAACTAAAACGAAAGAAAAGGAAACTGTCATGGTCAAATCAAAGGACGTCCAGTATTATTCCTTCGACATAAATAAGGTCGATGAAATATTTGATTTTCGTTTGGCCAATGGGCAAATCAAGCTTACTGAGAGCCAAATTATACCAAGCCCAAAGGATTTGAGAGGAAAGAAATATTGTAAGTGGCATCATTCATGGAGTCATAATACAGTTGATTGTATTGTGTTAAGAAAGAACATTCAAGAAACAATTCGACAAGGCAAAATCAAATTCGCGGATGACAAAGAAAAGGCTCCTATGGAGGTGGATGTTGATCCATTCCTTGTGATAATGGGAATGGTGTCATTAAAACCTAAAGATAAAATGATACAGCCACACCTATGCGCTCGGTGTAAAGAAGAAATCAAATATGATTTAAGAAGAGAACATCTTTCGGCACAGGATGCTTCACAAGAAAAGACTTTTTGGGATTAATTTGATTACCAAAAATATAACAAGAAAATTGAATACTGGAGTCAATCCTGAAATGTTCAAGATAGGAATAAACGTTGGGATCGGAAGCGAAATTCTCAAGATGTCGATAGTTTGAGACAATACCGAACAAAATGGAAGTCTTTCAAGCAACATTATAAAGAGGGCAACCCTAGAATTGAAACATTATGAGAGCCTAGCGGTAAATTCGAATACTATATTGAGTATGGTCCACCTCCTATATATTCGGAGGAAGTGGTTGCAACTGGATGGGGTGAGGAATTCGATAATCCACCTAAAAGAAAGACCAAGACGACTTTGACACCTCATCGAACTAGGCCTTTGAAAATACCAAACAATCAGACAGAAAATGAGTGATTTGAATCGGGAGAATTTCAAGGTCCAGGAGCAATATAACAAGGACTCAAAAAAGGAGGTTACAAATAAAGAAGAAGATGTATGAACTACAAAGACAGGTTAATCAGATTCATATTATTCAATCCCATCAATACTTTATAAACCTAAGAAATTTCGAGTTAGGAATTTAGTATGGAAAAGGAATTCTGGAGATTCTAGTCAAGATAAGCACAATAATGATAAGAAAAAGGCTAAGACTAATGACAAGATTGTACTTAGACCTGCCATATTATTGAGATCTGTTTCGCCTTTGAGTTCGTGCATGGTTCAAGCTAGACTTCCATTGCAATATAGAGTGACATCCGTAGACTCAACAACCAATGGAGGTTCAATTATTGATGAGGAAGACAAGGCATAATTTTAATTTGAAAATGAAGAGGAATTAATGGAGTTTGAAAAACCGTCTCACGAAGAATCCAAACATCTGAGGGCACTTAATATAAACGCTAGGATGGATGGCCGTCTAGTTTTCAAGGTTTTGGTCAACGGAGAATCTACTCTAAATCTAGTTCCATATAAATTCTTCAAAAAGATGGGAAAAAAAGATGAAGAAATTATCCTATCAATATACAATTATCGGATTTTACAGGAGAAGTAACAGAAGTCAAAAGAGTATTTGTGGCTGACTTGATTGTAGAATCGAAAACTTCTAGAACAGCTTTCTGTCTTGTCGAGGCAAATGATTCATATAACTTGTTGTTGGAGAGAGATTAGATATACGGAAATCAGTGTGTACCATTGACCTTGCATCAGATGTTAACTTTCTGGAACGGAAGCAAAGTTGAGTATGTTAAAGCTAACAGTAAGGCTCATGTGTCATGGGCACATACTTTAAGGACTGATCGAGAGTTAAGGAAGATGCCAAATGATAATTCATGCGTTATTGAATCACCTAGAATTGATTCAAGGGATATGGCATTCTGCCGATTTGACAAGGGAAATGTCCATTGCATTCCCAAAATTGACCTAGCGAGGTGTTTGGACAAGGTTATTCATGGAGAACCTTACATTATTAGGCGACCTCAATAGGATGTATACGGCCTATAAGGACAAAGTAAGTAGTCAAGATCTTGACGACTGCATTATGAAATTTGAAGAATTGCCCCTTAAAGAGGACAATAAACTCATTGAAGCTCAAGACCCGCTAATAGAAGTTGATATTAGAAATTCCCAACACCATCGACCAATTTTCATCAGTGAATTATTAGATAAGGTTGCAAAACCCCAGTTGATTGAGTTATTACGAAAGCATAGAGATTGCTTCGCATGGGATTATCATGAAATGCCAGGATTAGGACGAGACGTGGTTGAGCATAGATTGCCAATTAAGAAAGGATTTCGACCACACAAACAACCACCAAGAAGGTTTGCACCAGAAATTGTGCAGAAGATCAAAGAGGAAGTTAAACGCTTGTTGGCAGCAAGCTTTATTAGGACTGCAAGATATGTCGAGTGGTTATCAAATGTCGTGCTAGTTAAAAAGAAGAATGAGAAGATAAAGGTGTATATAGATTTTCATGATTTAAATGCAACAACCCCAAAAGATAAGTATCAAATGCCAATGGCAGATATGTTAATCGACTCAGCATTTGGCAACGAGATTACGTCATTAATGGATGGTCATTCGGGTTATAATTAGATATTTATATCGAAGGAAGATGTTCATAAAACAGCATTTCGATTTCCAGGAGCTATTGAGATGTTTGAATGGTTGGTGATGCCATTCGGATTAAAAAATGCCAGAGCAACTTATCAGAGGGCTATGAATTTTGTCTTCCACGATATGATTGGGGATGAATTTTATCTTCCACGATATGATTGGGGATTTCATGGAAGTTTACGTCGATGATATCATCATCAAATCAAAACAGGTAAGTCATCCGACTTATCTTGAGCATGCTTTTATAAGGACATAGAAATTTAAATTGAAAATGAATCATTTTAAATGTGCTTTCGAGATAAAAGCTAGCAACTTTCTAGGGTTTATGATTAATCAGAGAGGAATAGAAATATATAAGAATAAAACTAAAGCTATTCTAGAATTGCCACCAAACAATTGCAGATGATCATAGGTAAGATAAATTTCTTGCGTCAATTTATTGCTAATCTGTCAGGTAAGATAGAAATATTTTCTCAATTGCTTCAGCTTAAGAATCAAGATCAATTCATTTGGGGGAAAGAGCATCATCATGCTTTTGAGCAGATTAAAAAATATTTGATCAGTCCAACAGTTTTGATGCCGCCTAAGCCAAGTAGACCGTTGAAGCTTTATTTATCGGCAACTAACAATACCATTGGAAGTATGCTAGTACAGGAAAATGATAATGGAAAAGAGCAAGCAATATTATCTCAGCTGGATGTTGAATGATGCAGAAAAAAGATATACTCCAGTCGAGAAATTATGCTTGTCATTGTACTTTGCTTGTACAAAATTACGTCATTACTTGTTGCCGACAACAGTTCAGGTAATTTGTAAGACGGATATTATTAAATATATGTTAACTCGCCCGATTATCAAAGGAAGAATTGCCAAGTGGGCTTTCGCTTTGTCCAAAATATATTTGATATATGTGCTGCTTAAAGCAGTTAAAGGTCAGGCGGTTGCCGACTTTATTGCAGAATATCCATGTGTACATCTGGAAGAGGATAATGTCAAGGGATCGATACAGGTGGTACCATGAACATTGTATTTTGATGGATCAAGTACGACAACATCTGGTATTGGGGTCTTAATCGTATCCCCTCAGGGACATCGAACAAAACTTATATGTCAACTTGATTTTGATTGTTCCAATAACCAAGTAGAATATGAAGCGTTAATTGTGGGCCTTAATATATTGGCCGACATGAACGTTAAGTTTGTAAAAGTAAAAGGCGATTCCCAATTAGTGATCAATCAGTTATCGAAAAATTACCAATGCCTCAATGAGAATATTATTCGATACTTCGATATGGCGAAAGTTTTATTGAACGAGTTCTTTGATTATGAACTGGAGCATATAAAAAGAAATGATAATGCGGAAGCCAATGAGTTAGCTCAAATGGCATCTGGATATAAAATATCAAAAGAATTAGCGAAATTTATTGTTAAACAAAAATTTTGCCATTGATAGACAATCGAATTATGATGATACAGTCCAATAGGGAGCATATTGATGTCGATGAAGAAGATTAGAGAAAACCTTTCATTCAATATCTAGAGAACCCAGTTTCTGATAATAAATCATTTAAGAAGCAAGCGTTGAAATGCCCACTATTGGATGGAGAATTATATCAGAAGACAATAGATGATGTTTTGCTTAGATGTTTAAGTAAAAGAGAGTCATTTATAGCAATGGCAGAAGTACATGAAGAAATATGCAGTGCGCATCAAGCGGGTATAAAAATGAAATATGCGGTGCGCCATGGTTACTTTTGGCCAGTAATGACTCAAGATTGTATTGATTATGCTAAAGGATGTGAGACATGCCAAAAACATGGACCACTGCAATATGTCCCTGCGGCAATTATGCAACTTATTATTAAACCGTGGCCATTTCAAGGATGGGCAATGGACATAATTGGAAAAATATATCCTTCATCATCTAAAAAACATAGTTTCATATTGGTTACTATGGATTATTTCACGAAGTGGGTCGAAGCCGCCTCGTATAAGATCATAACTCAGAAAGTAGTAAAGGAGTTTATAAAGGAAAGAATTATTCATCGATATGAAATACCAGAGACAATAACTGTATATCAGGGTACTGTATTTACTGGTCAGGAAGTTTTGGGGTTTACTAGATCCGGAGGGATCAAGATGCTTTATTCAACTCCTTACTACACTCAGGCGAATGGGTAAGCGGAGGCATCTAATAAGGTTATTATTAACCTTATTAAAAGGCATTTGGAAGAAAATCCTAGAAAATGGGATTCACTCTTGTCGACGATATTATGGGCCTATAGATTCTTGAGAAGGCCGAGTACGAGAGTTTGTCCATACATGTTAATTTATGACCAGGAAGCTGTTCTGTCTGTAGAAATTACAGTACAATCATTAAGGGTAAAATTACAAGGGGGCATGTCCAAGGAAGAATATGACGAATTGATATATGGAAACATTGATTAATTGGGAGAAAACATAGTTATAGCTTTGGAGAAATTAATTGCCTAGAAGAATAGAGTTACTAAAGCATATAATAACATGTAAAGGAAAAACGTTTCGACGTTGGTGACTTAGTTTGGAAAACTATTTTGCCAGTGGGTTTGAATAATGAAAAGTTTGGAAAATGGTAACCAAATTGGAAAGATCCATATTTAGTTACACAAGTTTTAAGTGGAAATGCTTATCATTTGATGGATATTGACGGGCTTGGAGAAATGCCTAGATCAATCAATGGAAAATACTTAAAGAAATATTACCCTACTATGTGGGAGATGAAGGAAAATGAAGAAACTGATAGTCATTTGACAAAAGAGTTCATAAAACAAACCATCAAACTGAATGGTTAAAGAGGTCGAGCTAGCCAAACTAGAGGATCGGATTTACAGAAATAGTTTAGGCATCATTACATGATTAGTCTAAATCGATATGATGTCTAAACTTGTTTACAAAGCTGCATAGATGACTCTCCAGATGACGATTCTCCTCTTTAGCATGGAAGCAGGCAGAAGAGCTGGTGTTCCTGGCCGGAGAAGCTTGGCTACATTCTGCTTCTAGTGTTGTGAGAGTGGCGAAGCATGTGTTGGCCTACTCATCTAAGTAATCCACCAGCGACTTGCAGGAGTTGATGACCTCGTCAATTTGGGCTAGCAGTTCAATCAGCCCCTCATTTTCTATCTTTTCCGCTGCTCTTTCTTCATATGTCAACTTGCCTTGGAGAAGACGGGTGGTAATGTCCAACAGTTCAGCTTTCGCTTCTCTTGTTCAGGTCAAACTACTTAGTCTTACACGAGCGGGATCCAGAACTTTGAGCCAATCAAAGTATACTTTCTCAACCCGAGTGACAAGGTTAACCTTGTTGAAATATTTTCCCTCAACGATTGTATGCTGTTCGATTACCAGTTTGTTTTCAAAAAAGGCTTGAAAACCATAGGGAAAAATGCTACAAAACTCATTAAAGTCAAATCTGAGAGGATAGTCAGATGGAAGGAACTTAGGTTCAGCTTCTTTGAGGAAAGTGAAGAGTTCATCTATAGCCCCGGATTCGACAGATAGATAGGTATACGTGAGGGACATGCGGCATAATATGTCATTCCACAAGGAGATAAACTCCTCGGTGAAAAATGAAGCATGTGAAGATGAGGAAGAGGAAGATTTGGCCATGACAAAGCTAGTCTGGAATATGGGATGATTGGATGAAGATGTTCTGATAGTAAAATTGCAAGGATTGTTTAAATAGAGAGCCGAAGCGGATAGGCACAATAGGAAATGTAAAGAACTTAAACGACGTGAGTAATAAATGTAACTGACAGGTGCTTTGAACTAATTGGAGAGTAAGGACACGGTGCGATGAGTTATTAATGTTGGTAGAAATGGAATGACAAGATAGGTTCATATAGGGGATCGTGTCCGCCAGCAATCTTTACAAGAAAAGGTGGGAATAGCGAATCAAGACTCAGAGACATAAAAAGGGTCGTGCAGAAATCAAGCGAAATGGAAACTAGACATAACTGATAGGTTCTTTGAACATACGAAAATAAAGATATGTCAGGACATTATTGATATCGAAGAGAATAAAACGGCATAATGGAAGTACGAGAAATCGTGTGTAGCGAACCCGTCGGCAACTTTTACGAGGAAAGGATAGGCGCAGCTTATTAGAATTAATGGATATTTAAGATCCATACCTACCAGGTATAGGAATATGAAGGGTTGCAATTATATGCTTCATCCGCTAGGAAAATGGGTCATTATGACCACCTATAAATTTGAGCATGTTTGACGTAAGAAGTTGAACGTTTAAAATTGGTACAATGCCATTTGGATAAAGAATACCAGAAAAGAAATAAAGTCCATTGATCAAGCATATTTAGTGAAAGGGAAAGTGCATATATGTAAGGATTAAGGGTACACTTGGATATGAATAAAATAGAGATCCTAATATATACATTAAGTATTTACAAGGCGAACTGGACCTATAGTTACATGAAATGCTGCTCAATTCCTAGACAGAAGTTATGTAAGCATATTTGTAGATCACAATTGGCCTCGAAGAATTGATCTTTTTCAGGGGTGGTCTCTTGAAGTTCGTCCTCCATAGTCTTGCATTCGATCTCTAATTGTTCTACCTGTTTAAGTTGATCAGCTAGACGTTGTAGTGGAACATCATCAATTGCTTGATAACGTACAAGAACAACACGTGCTTGCTCCAGATCCTCTTGCCTATTCAGATATGACTTTTCCATCTGGTTGAAGGTATCGATACGATCTTGTCGAAATTTATAAGATGCTAAAACTGAGTTAAAAGATTGAGCCAACTCTTCAACAGTGTACTCCATAGCTAGACAGTCTAAAGGACAAGGTAAATTGGATAACTCGGTCAGGAGAGATTTAATTTCTGTCTCCATAGAGACATCATTAGAAATACGAGATAAACCAGATGACAGTAGATGGAGAAGTCGAATCCATTTGGGTCGAAACTTGTCATTTCCCCAAGAAAGGAACGGTTTACCAAAAGTTCGCCTCGATGAATGTGGGTTGTTATAAAAAACTGAGATATAAGTTGGAGAATAGACTTCGACAGGTGTGCCAATATAAGTCTCAACCTTCCTTTTATAAAATGTAACACTCATGTTTGCAGGACAAGAAACAATAGAAGATGAAGTTTAAAGTAAATAAGAAATGAACCTTACATGGGTTGGTAGCTAAAGGCTATACCTTCGTCGGATGAATATTCTGATTCTGAGGAAAGATCATCGTAGTTAGATGATAGATCACAAGGCCTCTCAAATGGGTGGTTTAGTCCAGGAAGATAATGAGTGACTTTGGACATCACTATATCGACATGCGAAGAAAAGACATATGCTCGATATTCAACTCACCATTTATTGAAGGCATCGGTGCTATGCGGGTTTCTAGCAAAATGTATATAGTTAAATTTTCCAAGAATGGTACGAGTAATTCCATTGCAGCAAGAAATACGTCCTTTATTGATAAAACAATGACTACTAGTACGAGAGAAAGGATATTTCATGGAGTAAACAATAGGATCTGGAACATCTTGGGTAAGACCAAATTGACGAAAACAGTAATGTGGATTGTATACCTCAAATCCTGGAAAAAATTGGCTTTTGATCAAGAAGTTCACAATTAGATCGCAAAGGGTGAGAATGCTTTTCCAGAAAATATAGGTATCAGGCTGATCATAGGAAGGACTAACCTCAAGAACATTGACGCAGACTCTATAGAAGACAAAATTCCTCGACGAAAGCAAATGTTGAAGGAAACCTTCAAAAAGGGAAATTCCTATTAAAGGATAATAAAGAGGACGACAAAGTCTCCAAAGACCAAATTCCTTTTCGATAGGAGGAAGATCAGTCTCAGATCAATGAAGAGGAGGTATTCCTACATCAAAGAAGAGATTAGGAAAGTATATACGTAACCATCCGTGCACCATCCATAAAGGACCAAAGAAAGAATTAGGATGCACATTGGAAAGAGAGGTTTGAGCATCTGTAAGAGATCGATAAAGAATAGCAAGAGCAATTCGACCGAGACCAACATCAAAATCATGAGAGAGCATGTGAGCAATGTCAAGGAACTCAGAAGAAATTGATAAGGTTGGTGTGCAAAAGATGTACCATGAAAGCCAACATAGAAGAAATGCAACATGCTCATCGGAATGAATTTCTCCTTCGGACTTAGCAAATTGGTCCATAAATTCATCATAGTAGAGGTTAAGAGAGGTCGAGTTTTGAAAAGGCAAACATTCAAGGACCTCTTGACCCCGGAACTCGACAAAAAGTGAAAGGCCCGTTAAGGCCCAAATATCCAAAACAGTTATGGTTACTGGACCACAGGGAAGAAAAAAACAATGCGAAGAAGGTGACCAAAAGGTACAGAGACTGCCAATAAGACCATACTCCATTGGATTGATAGACATGCAACAGAACATCAGAGCTGTATCAATTCGAGCTGATTGCCATTTGGACTTCATCACACTACGCAAGCGTTTACACCATTGAAAAAATCTCCTGTCAAAATTGGGATAAGAATTAAACCTATAATTAGAGGTCAGCCAAGCATGAGCATGAATGCAGCTATTGTTAATGGGAAGAATCTCTTGATAATGGCGAGGAAAACATTCAGTGAACATAGGAGGGGCTGGAATGGATTTAAGATAAAGATCCAGTATAGTGTGATCATTACTAGTGTTATAGTCCATAAAGGACAAAGAAATATGGCCTTTTGTCTCATAGGATTGAAGGTCATCAAGACGACTCAAGAACATAGAAGGTGAGGCATGAGAAAAGAAAGGAAAGTTGGATGCCATGTTTGGGGCGGATGAAGTAAAAGTGGAGGTAGAAGGATATAAATAGACCTAGGATGGTAACTAACTTTACCCACGATGAGGAACATGGATAAATTTAAATGAAACAGTTCCTACTGGAAATAATTTATTGAAAGGAAATGTTAAAATAAATTCAAAAGAAAATGGAGGTCACTTTTGTCACACCCCGAATCCCATCGAGCACGTGACACACTTCTCTGGTCAAATCATGCGACGTCCCAGGGTATCGCCGACCCAATACAACTCATCAGAGATTCATGCAATCAGCGAAAGCCACACATTCCCGGACAATGATTGACTAGGGGTAACAAGGGAGTATAAACATATTCATTACTTAACCAACTTTGTACAACTTCCACATATACCATCCATACTATAATTTACACGCACACTGAACTATCCAAAACTACACACCACTGATATCAAAAAGATCGATAGCCTGGGTACCCTATCTTCAAAAATGGTATACTTCAAAAAACCTACTCCCACTCCTACACTAGCTCCTACACTCTCTGTTTAGCGTCCACTCGGAGTCTGATTCCTCATCACCCGAATCTGAATCCCCCTAAGCTGTCTGCTCCTCTGAAGACTCCGGCTCGGTCTCGATCTCAATTGGGTTGTTTATATCACCCGACTCTGCTGGAACCACGATCTACTCCTCCTCAACTGGCTCCTCATTTGACTCATCCTCTGACACAAATTTGGGATCGTACATTGGCTCATACCCTGGCTTGTCATCGGGTGCGTCCTCTGGTCCCATCTCTGAGTCTTCTTCGGCTTCATCCTCAAGCTCTTCTTCCGGGGCTTCTTCTTTTTGGCTCCTCTTCTAGTATCACCTCGAGATCCACATCCATAGGATCATACCTCGCCTGTGACTCCTCTGGCTCCGGATCGGGTATAGCTACTGAAGGCTCAGGTGCTGCAGGTGCATGCTGATGCCTTGACTGCGCCATACTAGTCTCCAAGCTAGTCATCTCGCCATCGGGAGAGGGTATAGCTGACGGATCCCAATCCGCAATGCCATCAAAGGGTACGTCGAAACCTTGAATGGGACCAAACTCGTCTACCCTGTCTCTGAACATCCAAGTTGTATATGTGTGGGCTTGCCAGAAGGGTAGTCCTATGTCTACCCAAACTACAGAGTTATGCTTCAACCAGGTCATGTTTTCGTCTATAAGGTATTCTATAACGTCGTGGTTGGTGTGCATGGGAATTCCAAAATGCTGCGGCGGTAGTGGCGAAAGATTCATGGCTCATGTCGGGGTTCTGAAATTGTTGGTTGAAATAATCATGAGATCACATCTCAATAAGCACACATCCTAAACCCCACCTAGGCTATCACGTACCTCCGGACAAGTCAAACATAACATCATTCACACAATTACACTTACCTAGACTTTTCATGCATGCGACCTACACGTTAGCCACAATAATATAATCGCCAACCACATGCACATCCCCAATACATTTCACACACGAATTTCACTCAACCCGCCAATGACCCGCATAATGGTACCGCCTGAGGTTCACTGCGACTACTCATATGCATAACACTTCTGGGCCCACGCAATGGTACCGCCTCAGGTCATGTATCTTGCTCACGTAATGGTACCGCCTCAGGCTCAACATTCGTCTCCTAGTGCACAACCAGCGTAATGGTACCGCCTCAGGTTGGCCATATTCACAACACTTCTCGGCCCGCGTAATGGTACCGCCTCAAGCCATGTATCTTGCCCGCGTAATGGTACCGCCTTAGGCTCAACACCTATCACCTACAACACAACTCGCATAATGGTACCGCCTCAGATTGGCCGTCCTCCGGGAATACTGGTCATCGTCCCGCGTAGTCGTACCACCTCAAGACGGATCAATTCCCCGTGTAATGGTACTACCTTAGGGATTTCCGTAACCACACGTACCACACCACACGCAATTTCTCACTCGCTCACTTGCTCAACACCCATATGCCAATATACTGGCCCATCACACTTGGTTCGTACACACACCAAATCACACACATTTCTCATGCTTAATAAGCACCCAACACGGTCAATTGACAATCAAATTCAATTCAGCCCAAGCGTGCACACAACAACTCATATTTAAATCAAATATTTCACAAACTAACGAGCAATCATGGCTACCATCGGGCCTACAATCACAATCACAAATTCAACATTTCCACGCATATTTCAAGCCATAATAGGCACCACAACACAGCCACATCACCGTACATCAAACCAACACAAATCGTCTCCAAATCGGACCATATTGCTCATCATCGCGAGCCACAATTTTCAGCACCCAATTCAGCATTAATTCAGCCCCAAAACATCACAAATTCTATCACAATTCAACCGATTCAAGTCCCCCAAATTAGTCTACCAATATTATCCCTAAATGGCCCCAATTTAAACTGACACTAATTAGCCCGATTCGGCCCTAAATAGAGTTTAGGGCGCGATTTACATGGACTCTAGACTGGCTCTGCTAGAGTGGAAAGGAGGGGTGGCGGTCGGTGGTAAGCGGCGAGCGGTGAGGCGGCTTGGGCGGACGGCGAGCGGTGGCACGGCTTCCTTGGCCGCGGTCACTCACGGCCACGAGAGGAGAGAGAGAGAGAGAGAGAGAGAGAGAGAGAGAGAGAGAGAGAGAGACGGCGTGAGGGTGGTGGTGTGACTCGGTGGCTAGATGGCGGTGGCATGGCGGGTGGACGGCCGGACGGCGCCGGCGCGACCGAGAGGGAGGAGCGATCAGTGGTGAAGGGGAGAGAGAGAGAGTGGAAGCCGAGAGAGGTGAGAGAGTGAGGAGAGAGAGTGTGATTTTGGACTTAAATAGTCCAAAGTCAATAATTGAAATGCCAAAAGACCATCATGCCCGTCTTTCACAAATCCAATCAACAGTCGAGATTCGATCTTATCTTGAAATCAACGGTCCGGATCGAATCTTTTTCAAAATATCCAAAGGCAATTTGGGGATTTCATAAAAATCCAAAGGCAAAATTGTAATTTTCCAAAACTAGGAAAAAATGACCAAAATGCCGTTCCTCAAATACACTTGGCCTTAACCTCCATGGGTAAAATGGTCATTTTTCATCCTTCGCCAAATTTCAGTTTTTCTGAAGGATTCTGACAAATCCGAGGCTACCCGAGCAAATGACAACATTGTCCAAATGATCTATCGTGATTTTCAAATTTTCCAATGCCCAACTCAGTCTCTAATTTAATGACTAAGTCTAAATAACGCAACTCGAGCAAATCTCAAACTAACGGGTGGCTTTCGGGGAAATTCGCACTTTTGACCCGTGGCCGATACTAAATCAAGCCACGTTCAAGTTCACTCGAGCCATGACGACCTCGGTAGTCACTTAATCGCAAGGATCGATCGCTAGTTCCAACGGGCACGATTATTTAGTATAAGTTTAGGATCGTTCGTTAATTCATTTTGTGATCAAGCGGAATCACCCGCGATCCACTAATATGACAATAGCGAATTGATCCTTGACTATCCTTGGATCGGCCTACACTGGCTCAAAATTTCATCTCTACAATTTTCATGGTCGAAAGTCGGTTTCCAATCAAGTTCTTTGGTCGCGCGAATTTAAATCTCTAATTAGCCTTTCCCTAACGGTTAATATTCCCAAAGTGATCAATTCTGGGCGATATCTAACTACAAGCACATCCATAAACTATTCGTTTCATAAATCCCAAGTGGGTCAGATTTCAGAATGTCACAACTTTATTGATTAGAAGTTTTCTTGGGGAACAATAGTTTCTTTACATCATATTACAGTCAAATTAACCATTCTCAGTTATACACTTGTTTTTGGTACGTCGATTTTCAGCTTCGGCTGCCAGTCGACATTGATGCTCAGTCTGCTTGAGGTCTTTGAGAATGATAATATCTTTATCAAAGTCCATCTCCAGTTGAAGCCTCTGTGTGTGTTTGAGTTTCTGAGTATATCGAAGAAAGGCCAGCTTTTGTTCAATCTCTGCTTTTTGTTTTTTAAGATGAAGTTCTTCCGCATCAAGTCGAGATATTTCTTCGACTAAGGCATGAAGGTTAGTCTGCCTTTCCTTTACAGTATGACTGAGGTCATTTATGGCTTGATTATTCTCGGCATAAGGTTGATCAGAAAGAGTTAAAGACATATTTAGGTCATAATTACGTCGATAAGACTCTATCCTGCTGACAAAAGCTTTTGAGAAATCATCAAGTTTGGCCTTTAGCTAGGGAGGAGTATTTCACTAGGTTTAGAACTACACAACTCATCGAGCAGAAATTTTAGTCGATCAAAAACTGTCTGATTGCACAGAAGCATAGGAAAACCCCCACTAAAAAGGTCTAAAAGCCGCAATAGTTTATCTTTGACCTTTTCAATGGCCATCTGCCTTGGGGAAGCTACATCTGAAGTAAAACCCAGTATGTGAGAAGCCTCATCTAGCATGCGCTTAGTTTTCAAGAGAAACTGTGGAGAATTTCTTTCTTTGGCATAAGAAAGTGAATGGCTCGAAGAAGGTTGTGTCAAAGGAACATCAGCACTCTATACTGGGATAAGAGTAATAGCTAGGGACAAAGTTGAACTAGAAGGATTGACTTCAATAAAGTAGACAAGGGAACCAAGTGGAATGTGGCTATCGATGGGTTGAGTACTGGCAGTTGTCCCAAGTTCTGAAGTTCCTAAGATTGTTGGTACCAAATCATTTAAAGATCCTAAAAATAGAAAAAAATTAGTCGTTGAGACATATAGTGAATTATAACATACCATTATAACACAAAATACCTTGTTTTGGTGTTGTAAGAAGTAATATGGGTGGATCAACAGTAGCAACCTCAAGATCAGGGTCAATAGATAGTCCTGCTATATATATTGCCAATAATGAATTGCCGAAAACTTAATTACTTTGCATTGAATAGAAAGAACAAGTAAAGAATGGTACAATAAAAGTATACCGTTTGAATTGTCTTCAGGCTAGGTGAGATTAATATGAGAACCCGAAGCCTCTACAGAATTGGCAGTGGCCATAGAAGAGGAAGCTGATGTAGTTGAAGGGTTGAGACGTTTTCTTTTGATCAATGCAGCAATTGGTTCTTCATCTGTGTTCTCAATAGACTGACTAAACGATAGAGACCCTGTAAGAACAAATACCAGGGTTAAAAGGTAATATGGGAATTATATGAAATAGAAAAAACTGCAATAAATGGATATCTTGCACTGGATCAGATTTCCTCTTGAGAAGAGGTGTGTTATCATTGACTGGGGGTTGATCCATTGCAGTTGCATAATACAATCAGGTCCGAATAGGAACACTTATTGAGAGAACCACTTTCTGGGAAGAAATGTCGACTTGGCCTTATGAATTTTGATTTGTGTCCCCTGAGTTATCTGCAATGTCCCGATTCAGAATTTGGAGCATCTGGTCCTATGGAAATGGTTTTTTTATCCTTCCTACCTTTACTCCTTGGCTTAAATACACCTCCTGCTATTCGAGTCAGCATGGTTTGAGTAGCCTCCTCATAAGGGCTTTCAAGACAGAAGGAGAGCCACCAAGAAGTCCATGCAGGAGTGCATCCAAGCTTAGGTTTGAAGTCATCAACATTAGGGGCAAATTTGGCATACACAAGCCGAGTAATTTTAGCACAGCATATGAAGGGGGCATCCTTCTTAAAAGGATTTTTTTGTTTGGCCATGTTTAGAAATTCAAGGGAATAAGGAATTGGCATAGGAATAGCCTGAACTAAATCAAATTGCTTGGCGCAGTACTGAGGAGAATAAATTTCAAAACCATGATAAAATTTGCCTTTCTAGGACAGCCTTAAAGGAAGGTCCATAGGAGTAAGGATTCATAGCCAAAAGTCAGTCGAATTAGAACGAGCTATCGAATCAAACAAGTAATTGAATTCATTTGCGTCATAAGCAAAAAATTCAATTTCATTTGGATGAACTGTCAAGAGTTTATGGAGGTAAAAGGCAAAAGGAGAAAGATCCTCCAAGATACTTAATGAGGAATAACTAAGTAAACGACATCCAAAAGGAGGAGGTGTTGGTGGCTGGAATTCTGGAAAGGAATGATGACAAAAAGTGCGAAGGGTGTGAGTGGAAAGAAAAGGAAAATAATGCACCATCCAATATTGAAGTATCCAGAATGGCCCAAATAAAGTACCTTCATCTTTAGACATCATTGATAAAGATGCATGGGTTATTCCTCTATACAGAATAGCTAGCATTAATGGTGTCAAAGTGAGTGTTTTACCAGCAGCAAGACTGATTGCGAGTGGTAAGAAATCTTTGGAAACTTCCAGTGTGGGAGCAAAGAAAACGTATTTAGACAGCCAGAAGAAGAGGAAACAAGTACATTTGTCAGGGGTTGTTGGTTCGACACTAAGAGAATATGTTTCTAGAAATCTACCATAAGCAAGATATTCATTAGGGATAAAGGGTACTGATATCGAAGCCATGTCACTTATGGTGGTCTCAATCGGAGGAAAATTAGTAATAGCATACATGTCCAAAAGAGTAATAGACGTAAGGCCCTAGAGAAAAAAGAAACAATTGGTCGAAAGGGACCAGAAACTGATGACAGCACCCAAAAGCCCTAGATTTAAATCATATGATAGCATGCTAACCTCTAGAGCGATATCAATGCCAGCTCTTATCCAGGCAAGGCGAGTGGTTACGTCTCCCTTTAATCTCACAAACCAGCGGTGAAAACCTATTTCAAAAGAAGGAAACCCTCGAAATCATGAGGTTTCTAGAAACCAGATGTTTGCAACCGACGACTTCTGAATAGGAAGAAGTTCTCCTATTCTCTTTGGAAAATAGGGACAAAGAGAAGTAGGAATCTGGTGATGATTGTGAAAACAAGGAATCAAAATGAGTTCGTTGGAGGATTCATCGACCAAGTGTAATAGTCGAAAGTCATAGTTCGAGGACTTTTGATCATGACGTAGTTGATCGAATTTCTCAATGTATGATTTGGGAGAATATTTGCGGGCCATGAGTGCGGACTGAGTGAAAAATCTGAAAGGAAACAAAGGAATGGAAAACTGAGAAGAAAACCTAGAATTGAAGAAAAAGATGAAAAGTCAAAAGTTACAATTTTTTGCCAGGATATGACGTTTCAAGTGATTTGCTATCATGAAAATCTGCTAGGTCATAAATGATCGAAATGACCTATCAGAGTAAAGCGAAGCGTTTCAGGAAGGATGAGCAAAACAAGTTACGAGACATTAAGATTAAGATTATTCAAGTCAAATTTGTTTTAAAAGAATTAAACGAAAGAATTAATTCTTTTAAAAAGAAGGCATATGTTGACACCTGAAATTAATTAGGGTTGTCGACGCTTAGATGGCGTCGTCCATACTAAAATGATTCATGTAAGACAGCTGGTAAGTACTGGTAGTCATAAGCGGAAAATTTGAAATTCAGGTGAATGGGGACCAAAAGCGCCAAAGGTATTTTCATCGAGTATGTCGACAAGTAGAAGAAGTGAATGCCAGGCTAGGAAGGACTCAATAAAGACCTTTGTTCCAGCAGAGCAAGTTTTAAACCAGGGAAAACTGGACTAAAGGTGCTGAAGGTATTTTTATCGAGGACGTCGACAAGTAGAAGAAGTGAATGCCAAATTAGGAAGGACTCGATAAAGACCTTTGTTCCAGCAGAGTTGGTGTTAAACCAGAGAAAACTGAACTAAAGGTGCTGAAGGTATTTTCATCGAGGACGTCGACAAGGAGAAGAGTGAATGCTAAGCTAGGAAGGACTCGATGAAGACCTGTGCTCCAGAAGAGCAGGTGTCAAATTAGAAGAGCATGATGAAGGGCCCTATTTCGGAGGACAAATGTCAAATGGAGGAAAGCTCGATGATGGTTATCATCCCGAAAGACAGGTGTCAGATGTAGGAAAGCTCGATGACGGTTATCATCCCGACAGACAAGTGTCAGACGGAGAAAAGCTCGATGATAGTTACCATGCTAGAGGACATGTGTCAAACGAAGAAAAGCTCGATAATGGTTATCGTCCCGAAGGACAAGTGTCAAATGGAGAAAAGTTCGATGACTGTTACTGTCCTTAAGGACAAGTGTCAAACGGAGAAAAGTTTGATGACGGTTACCGTCCCGAAGGACAGGTGTCAAACGGAGAAAAGCTCAATGACGGTTACTATCTCAAAGGACGTATGACAAATAAAGAAAAATTTGATGTCGATTGTTGCCTTGGAGAACAAGTGGGCTCAATGACAGTTGTTGTTCCAAAGAACAATTGAGCTTGATGACGGTTGCTGTTCCAAAGAACAAATAGGCTCAATGATGGTTATCATTTCAAAAGATAAAAGGCGTTCGGTGACAGTTATCATACTAAGGACAGATGTCAACACAGAGAAAGCTCAAGAGCGGTTATTACTTCATACAAAAAATAAGATCGATAACAGTTGATAAATAGGTGATATTAAGTGAGCGGTGAAGGTGAAATCAACAATGGATATCGGATATAATACCAAGAACGGTTATCAAGTCTGCGTTATAAATAGTGTCTGATTATCGACAGAAAGGCTCCCCCCGCACACATGAACAAAATAAATGTTGTCTTTTATCCTTACTTCCAATTTCGCGTTTTCAGTTTTCATAACTATAGTCCTTACTTATCAGTTTCGCACTTGCAATTTTCCTAGCTGTAGTTGTTTAGGTCCGTATGAACTTTAGACGCCGCCAGTAATTGGATGGTTTCGTATGAATATTCTATAAAAATCAAGTTCTTTATTCATGCTTGGATTGCTTCTGTCCGGAATTAGATCTAGAACTCAGTCTCCTTTCATTAAGAGCCGAAGAACGACTTTCGGTGAATTATATTTCGTTGCGAGAATATATCCGACGAAACATAATTTTGGAACATTTCTGACGAAACAATATATGAACAGTTCCTAGTGAAATTCATAGCCAACCTCCCTCCCTTCTCTCTCACACACTACGTCAACCTCCAGCGTGCCCTCATCCCGGCAACCCAAGAATGTGGGGGCTGTAGCAAATGAGAACTATTCATCACGAGTCGTACCCCGTGCACCCGCTTTGTTTCCTCCCTCGCCGCCTTACAAGGATTGAGAGTTCACGTGCAGTGCATGTGGGGACAATGTGGTCGCATCGCATCGACCAATTGCTGCTCGATCTGCCAGAACGACCTTATCCAAATTTTACTAGGTGGAATCAATGTTTTGATATCAATGACTGTTTTTGTTAGTAATGTTCAAAATTTGACTAAGAGGCATTACTGCCGACTCAACGACACGCACTTTTTCTTCTTTTTTAAGGTTTTCGACCTCGACTTTTGACTAAGGCTTTCCTCCTTCACCTTAGCTTCTTGTTGCCCGCGTTCGTGTTTTTCTTCAGCTGACTTTTACAGCTGATTTCCACCGCCTTTAGGCATGCAACCGCCTTTAGAAGTACAGCTAGATTGATGTCCTCTCCACATTCTTGACTCGTTTTCCTTCATGATTTCGCCAACTTACTTGGTAAGGATTTTACTAGCTAGCTATTAACTAGTTGCAGCTGCATTTTCAAGTTTACATATGCGCGAATGATAACTATTTTGATTATCTACTTGTTTTATTTTTCTTTTATCGAGAATAGGTTTGGAATAGAAATCCGATTTGTTACGCAACTTTATTTTTCAATTTCCGGGACAAACTTTTAGCCCAGTAATATGTTTGGAATAGAAATGAGAAGTAGAAATTTTCTACTTTCCTATTTAAGAACAGAAATAGAAATAAAAACTCTTTTCATCGCTTGCCCTCACCGCCTATGGCCACCACCCTACATCCGCTAGCTACTGCCCACCAACCGGTCACCACTTGCTGCCTGTCGACCGCCACCAACCGCCACCCAGAAATTTTAAGGCCTATCAAACGAATCTCTATTCTAGGAATTAGAAGTTTTGTGTTATCAAACACGTTTTTTTTACTCGGAAACTCGTCCAAAGAATAGAAATATGTTTTTCTATTTCTGGCCAGAAATTGTTTTGGGGAACAAAATGGTTATCATTAATGACTAAGCTAGCCACATTCTTGACATAGTTGAGGAGAAATCCAGAAAATCTGGAAAATGGATCACAGTTTCCAATAGATCTCCACCCGGAATGCACCGACTTGCCGGGAGAGCATCGCTGTGGGTTGCTGGTGCTACTATTGCACAGGATGCGATTGCGGGCCGCACTTGGACTGTGTGGGGGCTGAAGCAGTGGAAGCACCAGAGAACAACCAAGTTTTAGCACCATATTAAAGTGCAGTCCATGCTTGCTAGTATGGTCTCCTCTTCCATCAACGGAGCTAGACTTCCCTAACATTGTGCACCCACGAGTTTTTTACTCCAAGCCGTGCTCTACGAAATTAAATTCCACCCCCTTGAATTTTCTCAAATTTGAATTTTCGGTGAAAGAAAGAGTGCCCTCCACGATTTTTTGTGCATTTATATCCCTTGCATCCCTACTTTTGAGTCACCCATTTGCACCGCGATTTTTCTTGTTCGGCTTCAAACCAGGCCTACTTCACTCTCAAAATGGCCCCATCACCTTAGAAGTTGGTAATAGTTAGGGCAATGTGAGCAGGGTATTTGGAGATTTCCTTGAATTTCGTGGTTTGTTATGGTTGTTATTTCCTCATGTCGAGTTATCATAACTTTTGGTGAATTGGTCATCGTGCTCCTAGGAAATCCTTGTACTTTGTAATTTCCTGATTAAGATCCTCGTACTATATCAATGTAGTCCTCTGGGTTCCCTATTTCAGCTCCCACTTTTTCTGTTTTGGGATTGCGAAATGATTTAGACATTATTAAGAATCTATTTGAGAAGATCGTTGACATTGAGGATCAAGTTGTGCATGTGACTAGCTCTGAGACTAAAGAAACAACTGTAAAGAAAGTCGCATACGATAAGAGAAAATTGACAAAATGCACTGCCAAGCTCTACTTGAAAATTTCCAATAGTTTGGCAAAAATTCATGCTAACCATATTGATGAAATTGCAAATTTGATCTCCAAATTTTTTGACGATCAAAGCGGGATAAGAAAATATTCATTTACAGAGCCATTGTTGAGAATGCACAATAACCTTAACCAAGTCACTACAGAGAAAAAGACTGCCAGCTGAAAAGGAGATTCAGATCCAGTTTTCACTTATGCTAAGAGTATACCACAGCTAGGAGTTACAAACCCAGAGTCAATCTCAGATTGGAGTAAGCACAACTAGCAACAGAATTAGAGGAAAATCATTATCAATCACCAGTGACCGGCTGAAAGTGCGCAGCAATGATCATTAATGCAGAAATGCAAGTCGATGCACGCACAGCTGCCCAAGCAAAAGAACCACGTGTTTATAAGCAAAATTTTCGATTCAGAGGGACAGCTGTCCTTACACCTTAAAGGGATGTTGGATCCTTAATCCAACGTTGGGTTATATGTGAAATAATAATGCAATGCATACTGTCATATAAAGTTAAGCCCTTTAAAAGTGATAAATTAAGTTGAGGTAATTTAGGGCTTTAATGTATCAAATAGGGTGTGGCCCTTTAATGTGTAGAGACTAACAGGGGAAATTACAATTTTATGATGGGCAAAATTGTAATTTCTAAAGGGTAACATTAGGGTTACCTTATAAGAGCGATTATGGTCCCCAGAACATACGTAAGTTTCTGATTCCTCTTCATCCCATTAAAAGAGAGAAAACAAAAGAGAGAATACAAAGGGAACTCTCAGAGAAAACGTATTGTTCTGGAAAGCTACCCGCACGACACCGAAGAACAGTCTACGCTATTGATTCAGGTACGCTTACGTGTTTATGCTTTCTCAATGAATTATACATGTATGATCTTGTTCCGTTGATGGTTTTCAATGGTTCATCAGTTTTCGGAATTCTAGCAAGTGGTATCAGAGCAGTATACATGTTGATTCATTGGTTTTAGGGTTCGGTTTTAGCAATTTGTGAAATTAGGGTTCGTGCGGATGTTTGCGCAATGAAGCAAAATCGATTTTGATACTGTACAGTATTTTTCGAATTTTTAAATTTGTTAAAAGTGAATTTGTTAAAGTGAATTTCAGAGGTCGCACGCGCCCACACGCGCTCCACGCGCCGTTGGGCACCGGCGCGCGTGGAGCGCACGCGCCTGAAGCACAGGCGCAACGCCCGCGCGTGGATCTCACGCGCGAGACGCAAGCCTCAGGCGCGTGCAACGCACGCGCCTACTGTTTTGACCTGGTTGACTGGGCCTCACCGGCTGCTGATCGTTGACCGACATAGACCATCGTTGACCGGCGTTGACTATTGTTGACCGTCGTTGACCAGAGTTGACCGAAATTTTTTTTTTTGATGAAATAGCAATTAAAATTCAAATTTTGGTGGAGGAATATATATCTTGAAATAAATTGATTGAAGCAACATGTCCACAAATGGACCTCTCTTGTATAAATTGATTTATTTTATGAAATAAAAGGTATGCACATGTGATGCATGTGGATTTTAACCAGCCCAAAGGAAGGTTAATATTTAACAAAATCACATTTGCAACTGCGGTGATTAACATGTGATGATTATTTGGATTTTGTATGTGAATAATAAATCCGCCCAAAGGAAGTTTTATTGTTTGACATACTATTATTATCAATGTTTGATTACTGCAACAAGATATCACTTACTAGTTAATATTGTTGTCCAAAGATAAGGTATTAATGTAGTGCTCGATGTCTTGAGATGGGAATTACCTTGATTTGAATTGATATATTGCTTTGAGACTTACATGAGCATGTTTTATTGGTTGTATTTGAATTCAGCTATTACTCCTGCGAATATTACTGCCAGCATTAATTCAATTCCTATGCTAAATGGCACCAACTTCAAGTCATGGCAAGAGAACCTTCTGATAGTTCTCGGAGTCATGGATCTCGACCTTGCGTTAAGGATCGATTCTCCTACACCACTTAATGATCAAAGCACCTCTGATCAAAAGAGGGATATGGAAAGGTGGGAGAGATCAAATCGCATGTGTATGATGATCATGAAGAAAGCCATTCCAGAAGCATTTCGGAGCACAATGTCTGAAAAGATAACCACAGCTAAAGAATTCCTTACTGACATTGAAAAGAGATTTGTCAAGAGCGAAAAGGCTGAAATTGGTACGATCTTGACAAATTTAATTTCAATGCGCTACAAAGGGAAGGGCAATGTTAGGGAGTACATCATGGAGATGTCTCATCTTGCTTCTAAGTTAAAAGCACTTAAGCTGGTACTTACGAAGGACTTGTTGGTGCATCTGGTTTTAATATCTCTTCCGGCACAGTTTAATCAGTTTAAGGTGAGCTACAACTGTCAGAAAGAGACTTGGTCTCTGAATGAGCTCATCTCACACTGTGTCCAAGAGGAGGAAAGAAGGCTGAAGCAAGATAAGACAGAAAGTGCTCATCTAGCCTCAACTTCCAAGGATAAGGGAATGAAAAGGAAGAAGGATAAAGAAGCTGCAACCTTGGCAAACAAAAGGAAACAACAACAGGAACCGGATGATCCGGAAAGCACAGATTGTTTCTTTTGTAAAGCCACAGGACATGTGAAGAAAAATTGCACCAATTATCACGCATGGCGTGCTAAGAAAGGTGTGCTTCTTAATTTGGTTTGTTCTGAGGTTAATTTAACTTCGGTACCTAGACACACTTGGTAGATAGATTCTGGTGCAACAACTCACATCAGTGTGTCTATGCAAGGTTGCCTGAGTTGCCGAAAGCCAAGTGATGTTGAAAGATACATCTATGTGGGCGATGGCAAGACGGTTCAAGTTGAAGCAATTGGAAAATTTAGATTATTATTAAAGACTGGATTATATTTGGATCTTGATGAGACATTTATTGTACCGTCCTTTAGACGGAACTTGATTTCCATTTCTGCTTTGGACAAATCTGGTTATTCTTGTTCATTTGGGAATGGAACATTCAGTTTGTTTCAAGATTCAAAATTAGTTGGTTCCGGTTCTTTATCAGTTTATGATAATCTTTATTCACTTGATGTGATTGCTTCTTTTAATGAATTCCTGCATTTGAGTACACGAGGTACAAAGAGAAAATTAACCGATGAGAATTCAGCTGCTCTATGGCACAAGAGATTAGGTCATATCTCCACGCAAAGGATAGAGAGACTTGTGTCGGATGAAATTCTCAATCCTTTAGATTTCACAAATTTTGAAATGTGTTAATTGTATAAAGGGCAAACAAACCAATAAAAGGAGATTTGTAGCCAACAGGACTTCAGACGTCTTAGAACTTATCCATACTGATATTTGTGGACCGTTTCCAACGGCTGCTTGGAATGGTCAGCAATATTTTATAACGTTCATAGACGATTTTTCAAGATATGGCTACATATATCTCATTAAAGAAAAGGCACAGTCACTGGATGTGTTCAAAACATATAAAATCGAAGTTGAGAATCAACTAAACAAGAAAATTAAAAGGGTCAGGTCTGATCGTGGTGGTGAATACTACGGCAGATATGACGGTTCAGGTGAGCAACATCCATGACCGTTTGCTAAATTCCTAGAGGAATGCGGTATCGTCCCACAGTACACTATGCCGGGTTCGCCCACAATGAATGGTGTTGCTGAAAGACGAAATAGAACGCTTAAGGATATGGTGAGGAGTATGATTTGTTCTTCTACCTTACCAGAATCACTCTGGGGAGAAGCACTTAAGACCGCAGCATATATCCTTAATAGGGTTCCAACTAAAGCAACTATCAAAACCCCTTATGAACTTTGGACGGGTAAAAAGCCTAGTCTAAAGCATTTACGTGTTTGGGGATGTCCAGCTGAGGCAAGGCCTTATAAGTCTAATGAAAGGAAACTGGATTCAAGAACAATAAGTTGCTATTTTATTGGATACCCTGAAAGATCAAGGGGGTACAAATTTTATGATCCTACAGCTAAGTCGATCTTTGAGTCGGGAATTGCCCGGTTCTTTGAGGATGTTGAGTTTGCGGGAGGAGATACAGTTAGGGACCTTGATTTTGAAGAGGAGTATGTTAATATTCCTACACCTGCCATTGACATTGATCCCACAAGTGCAATTGTCATTGATCGGGACACAACTGATCAGGGCGATGAAAGAGAACCTCACATTCAAGAAATTATTCCAGAAAATCAAACTCTACCACCTCAAGAACATATGCCATTAAGAAGATCCACTAGAGAGAGGAGAAGTGCAATGCCAGATGACTACATTGTATTTCTCCAAGAGCATGATTTTGATATTGGAATGATGGAAGATGATCCAATTAGCTTTCGTCAAGCCATGGAAAGTTCTAACTCTCAGAAGTGGAATGATGCCATGAAGGAGGAGATGAAGTCCATGAGAGACAATGACGTTTGGGATCTTGTCTCATTGCCAGAAGGTATGAAACCCATTGGTTGTAAGTGGATATTTAAAACCAAAAGGGATTCAAAAGGCAATGAGGAGAGATATAAAGCTCGTCTTGTCGCAAAGGGCTTTACACAGAAAGAAGGCATTGACTATAAAGAGACTTTCTCTCCAGTTTCTTCGAAAGACTCTTTTAGGATTATAATGGCATTGGTGGCGCATTTCAATCTTGAGTTGCATCAGATGGATGTAAAGACAACGTTTCTCAATGGTAACATTGATGAAACAATATATATGGTGCAGCCAGAAAACTTTGTATCTGGAGATCCAAAGAGTATGGTTTGCAAACTTAAGAAATCCATCTATGGGCTCAAGCAAGCATCTCGACAATGGTATTTTAAGTTTCATCAAGTGATTGTCTCATTTGGTTTTGAGATGAATTTGGTTGATGAATGTATATACCATAAGTTCTGTGGGAGCAAGTACATTTTTTCTAGTTTTGTATGTTGATGATATCTTGCTCGCCAGCAACGATATAGGCTTATTGCACGAAACCAAGAGATTTCTGTCTAATAACTTTGAGATGAAAGATCTTGGTGACGCCTCTTTTGTATTAGATATACAAATACACCGGGATCGCTCTCGGGGTATTTTTGGAATATCACAAAAGAGCTATATCGAAAAGGTTCTCAAAAGGTATGGCATGCAAGATTGTAAACCAGGTGATACCCCTGTATCTAAAGGAGACAAGTTTTGTATCAATCAGTGCCCTAAGAATGATTTTGAAAGAAAGGAAATGGAGAAGATTCCTTATGCATCTATAATAGGGAGTCCAATATATGCTCAGGTTTGTACGCGTCCGGATATTGCGTACATTACTAGAATGTTGGGCAGATATTTAAGCAATCCAGGAGTAGACCATTGGAAAGCAACCAAACGGGTCTTGCGGTACTTACAGAAAACAAAAGGATACATGCTCACATATCGGAGGTCGGATCAGCTTGAGATGATTGGTTATACTGACTCCGATTTTGCTGGATGCCAAAATAGTTTGAAGTCTACATCAGGCTATGTCTATCTGTTAGCCGGAGGTGCCATCTCATGGAAGAGTGCCAAACAGTCCATAACGGCTTCTTCAACTATGGCAGCAGAATTCATAGCGTGTTATGAAGCATCCAATCATGGAATATGGCTGCGAAATTTTGTCACGGGACTACGGAGAGTGGATAGCATTGAAAGACCACTCAAGTTATTATGTGACAATAAATCAGCAGTTTTATATTCTAACAACAACAGAGGTTCGTCGAAGTCAAAGCATATAGACATCAAGTTCTTTGTTGTTAAAGAAAAAATTCAGAGTGGACAGTTGTCTATAGAACATATTGGTACAAACTCCATGCTTGCGGATCCGCTTACTAAGGGATTGCCACCCAAGGTGTTCCATGAGCATACTGCTCGTATGGGTGTTATGTTTATAGAGGATATTCAATTTTAGTGGGAGTTTGTAATTTAAATGTTCTTAATATAGACATTTTCAGTTATTTCAGTATATGGATATTTGAGGTTATTTTCTGCAGAAATATCAGGATTTATTCACACTCTGATTTTGGTAAAATCTGATCTCACTAAGGTTTAAGGTGGACCAGTTGGAAATAGGCATGTTAATATCACATTTCATGAAATTTCCATACTACACATCCACATCATAATCCATGTCATTCAGTTGTATCAATTTTGTGATCATTGATGGGTTGAGTTACGATAGATGTGACAAAAGCCGCTTTGATCCTATATTGATATGATTGATGGACCAAATTGGTTAGAGATACATTTCGGTAATGACAGTAAAGTTAAGCTCAAACAGTTGTTATTGCAAAACATAATTATAAGGATACACATGTAATCCAAGTGGGAGATTGTTGGATCCTTAATCCAACGTTGGGTTATATGTGAAATAATAATGCAATGCATACTGTCATATAAAGTTAAGCCCTTTAAAAGTGATAAATTAAGTTGAGGTAATTTAGGACTTTAATGTATCAAATAGGGTGTGGCCCTTTAATGTGTAGAGACTAAAAGGGGAAATTTCAATTTTATGATGGGCAAAATTGTAATTTCTAAAGGGTAACATTAGGGTTACCTTATAAGAGCGGTTATGGTCCCCAGAACATACGTAAGTTTCTGATTCCTTTTCATCCCATTAAAAGAGAGAAAACAAAAGAGAGAATACAAAGGGAACTCTAAGAGAAAACGTATTATTCTGGAAGGCTACCCGCACGACACCGAAGAACAGTCTACGCTATGGATTCAGGTACGCTTCCATGTTTATGCTTTCTCAATGAATTATACATGTATGATCCTGTTCCGTTGATGGTTTTCAACGGTTCATCGGTTTTCGGAATTCTAACAAGGGAAACTTATCCAGGAAGCCTAACAAGATAGCAGCACCATGCACACACCAGAGACTAGAAATCTTCCACTGAAGATGGTGATACGAGACCGGAAATTGCTAGGAAGAAGATGATGCAAATCAAATTGCCATGCACACCAAAGCTTCCGAAAGATCACGTTTTACTGAGAAAGGAACTCCTTCATCAGTTCAATGTGAAAGGAGAGATGGAATTTTACTGAGTTAATTGCATAGAGGAATTTTGACCAGAAAAAAAAATTTCATATAGGAATAAGCTTCTTGAGGCCAAAAGGACTAAAACCCCGTCCTCTGACATGAGAGCACTAAGACCACGTATCAAAAACACCACAAACAGCAAGAATTCTGCCAAAAAGCTTAGCAGAGTTAATATAGTGCAAACTGTAGACAGAAAGCTCACATACTAAGAGTTTATAAGAAAACATAGATTTTGCCTGCTTAACTCCATTAAAAAAAGTTAGGCATTTGAAAAATCGTAAGCAAAACGGGCATTCATTTCCAAGGCAGCATCTCTTTGCAAAGAGAAAAGGCATTACTTCCGCAGGTGAATCTCTTGCTCTATCCTCAAAAGAGCCATCAAAAAGCTGTCCGCTCTCCGTAATCGCAAATGCCAATGAAAGTCAACCAAGATTGATCTCAGATCCATTTGCAATTGCTAAAGCATGTAACCAAAAGAGAATCCAGTACCCATCATAGCATTGAAAGAGTAAGGCCAAATTTGATTGTTGAAGTCAAGCAAGCAATGTCACCAGACCAAAACATCAAAATGAGAATTCACAGACATTATACAGTTCAATCTTTTAGCCATAGTTTGTGTTGGAAATATGGGATAAATTGATGGGTGAATAAATGAAAAATTGATGCTCAAAGAACACCCTTGAGTTGGAAGTGAGAAGTGAAAAGCACTAGTCCCACATTAGAAAAGAAAGAAGGCTATGAAGTGATTTTTATACAATTACACTTAATTGAAGTGGTAACTATCATAGCATAAACTCTCTACCTCACGCGCAGGCACAGGGGGGTGCACATCCGACGCCCGACAAGCTGAAACTTGGGCGCAAGCGCGCATCCTGCGTACACGGTTGCAAGACCGAAAAGTGGGCCTTGAGTGCCGCGATCTCTTCTTCGCTCTCAGCCGTTGTATCCTGGGAGACAGACGTTCACAAAACCTCAATCGCGTGTTGGAGGGAACGAATCTGTTTTAAGGAAACTGTGTCAAACACAGGCCTCGGTATTCTTTTGTATCGATTCCAACTTTGTTATTGCAATTTCGTTTCTTTGTAATTCCGTATTGTTTGTAATATTTAAGCTTATGCCTATTTGAATTTTGTTAACAGTTTGTACATGGAAAGCCTGATCAAGCCGATTTATCGCCCCAGACAACCATGTAGAAGAGATGAAACAGAGACTTTGACACCTCTGCAAGTAACAGCAGTACCTCCAATTGCTTTGCTACAACCACAAAATATTTTTCAATCAGCACAGAATCAATTGCTTTATTATGACTAGAAACAATTGTGTGCATACCTATCAGGAGTGTTCTTTCTACCCCGAACGGAAGTTTCCTGTACCGCAACGTTCACAGGGACCAGAACGGTCCCAATTATAGCGGTCATTTCTTGATCCTCGTCCAGTACCACTATCCCTATTGCACCCACCAGATCGATCACCATTTCGATCAGGATCATAGTGCCCATCGCTACCTCCTCCTCGGTACCTCTCATCCCTCCCCCCATACCTACCTCCTCTATTTCCTTCACTAGGACACTCCCTTGCAAAATGCCCAGGCTTGTCACACTTAAAGCACTCTCTACCTCCACCTCCATGTCCACCACCAAAGTCCCGATTAGGGCCACAATCATGACCACGATCACGACTGCAATCACCATCTTGGTCTCTACCTGAACCTTGAGGCTGAGCTTTTTCCACAATGATATTTCGCCCATCCATGTCCATCCCATTCATAGCCTCAATAACCTCATCCATTGCTTGTTTCTCATCAAAGGTTACAAAACCAAATCCACGAGAGTGTCCAGAGAACTTGTCAACCACCACCTGCAATAAAAATATTCTTCTCGGAGTTAGATTATATTATGTGAAGGGGAAAATTTCAGATATCATCCTCAACTTTGCTCCTCATATCAATTACCCCATTCACACATTTCAAAACCTACAATTATCATTCTCACTTTTTTTTTTGTGTATTTCAAGTTGCATCTCCCAACCACACATACTTCTCAAATTATCCCATCTCACCTTTGGATTTCACTTTTCTGGGTGCATATCTTAGGCGGTGCATGAGGAAGGTCAATTTAGGTTAGGGAGATCCATGATGTAGATTTTGAAATGTTAGGAGGGTATTTGATATGAAGAACAAAATTGAGGATGGTTTTTGCAATTAGTTTTTTATGATATCAATATGCTTACTTTATCTCCACATTATCATATCAAGGATGGTACTAATACCAAATGAAATTTCATGAAATTGCAGCAAAAAGGCATCTCATATTCCAAAAAAATGAGAAGCTTAGGTTTCTAGGGTTAACATCCTAAGCATACAAACTAACCATAATGCTAGAGTAGTTATTGCCCATACTCACTGAACTAGACCTTACCAATTAGATTACAAAATATTGGGGCCCACACTAGATCACAATGGAAACTACAACTTCCCACACATTTCCATCACTAGATTTGTTCTGCCAACTGATCTGTAAAAAGAGTCTACAATTTTCTAATAGACGACACAAAACCATATTGTAGATAAGAGCACCAATCCAAAACTTGGTGAGTTCAGCCAATGAATACAAAGTATCAACTCTGATCCATTCAAAAAGCAATTCTATTAGCCTCTAAAACTACCAAAAAGAGAGATTTTATTTGAATCCAACCAGCGACCTGCATCTAAGTACCAAGAATAAGTAACGATGATTCTTAGAGTCTAAAATTACCTATCAAATTAAATTGTTCAGTCAAATCACGGACCTTAATTCAGTCTCCATCAGAACTAATATGGTTCTTCCACAAGAAAAGCTAGCACAAGGAAAATGTTGTATCCTTCACAATTTGCCTCTTTTTTCCTAGCTAGGTCCTCAGGGTTTCAAATTGATAGTCAGAACCAAAAACTTTTATTCGCTCCTCCTCTCCTGTCATGCATTGTAACTGCCAAATATCAACACTAAAATAAGTACAGTATTTGCTGAATCACGTGATGATGGCCCTCTGAGGCTTGTTAAATCCCAAAATCTCAATGTTTACCCTTATTTTTTTCTGAAGACAAGGAATTGCACCTGAAGCAAGTAAACCCCAACTCGTGATATACACCAGTGACAAGCCAAACAGATATAAAAGCTTGTACTTCCAACTAGTAGATGGAGTCATCCACACCGAAAATCTGTGATAAAAGGTACGTTATATGTGGCAATGATCTTCACGATTGTCAGCCAAACCTCTTTCAACCGCAACAAGCAGATGGTGAATAAAACAGCTTACCTTAGGGCTTAGACTTAGGGTGTGCACAGCAACGTTTCTGTTCCCAGAAACAATTTTTGATCAGAAATAGTTTTTTCTATTTCTATTTCTTGGAACAGTTTCTGACAAAAAAATAGCGTTTAGTAACTATACAAAATTTCTATTCCTGGAATAGAAAAAGAATAGAAACGCGTTTAGAGTGCGAATGATCCATTTATATTCCATGGAGGCGGCGGCGGCGGCGACGACGGGCGGCAATGGCGGTGGCGAGCGGCGGCGGCGGCGAGCGGCGACAGCGAGCGGCGACGGCGAGCGGCGACGAGCGGCGGGCGGCGTCGGGCGGCGGCGACGGCGGCGGCGACGGCGGCGGCGGCGACGAGCGGCGGCGGCGGCGGCGGCGGCGGCGGCGGGCGGCGACGAGCGGGGGCGGCGGCGCGTGGCGGCGGCGGCGAGCGGGGGCGGCGGCGGCGGCGGCGGCGGCGGCGGGCGGCGGGGACGAGCGGCGGCGGCGGGGACGAGCGGCGGCGGCGGCAACGAGCGGCGGCGGCGACTAGCGGCGGCGGCGGCGACGGCGGCGGCGGCGACGAGCGGCGGCGGCGACGACGACGGCGGCGGCGGCGGCGGCGGCGAGCGGCGGCGGCAACGGCGGCGGCGTCGAGCGGCGGCGGCGGCGGCGACGGGCGGCGGCGGCGGCGGCGGCGGCGGCGGCGGCGACGAGCGGCGGCGGCGGTGAGCGGCGGCGGCGGCGGCGACGAGCGGCGGCGGTGGGCAGATTGCGGCCGATGGATTGTTTCTTATTTTTAGAGAATTTTAGAAAAAAAAATCGTTTCTTTTTTCTTGTTCCAGAAACAAGAAGTAGATTTTTTTTGCTTCTTGTTTCTGTTCCAAATCTATTTCTGGAACGCTTTTTTGGAACAGAAACAAAAAAATAGATTTTTTTTACTAAACGGATTTCTGTTCTTTTTCTGTTCCGGGGAACAAAAGAACAGAAAAACAAAGAAACAGAAACGTTACTAAACAGACCCTTAAAGCCACAGTTTGTCAAGTGTTTTGCAAGTGTTTAGCAAGTGTTTCTCCCAACTCTTGTTGCCAATTAGGCATAGCTTTGGCTTCAGATACAAGCCATACAATTGCTTTCTCGGTAGTAAGATCGACCCTGGCGGCAGAGACTCTTGGCTGTCCAATGTTAGAGCAGAAAAAAACAACACACGGTTCCAATCTTACCACCAAAAATGATGAAAGCGATTTCTCCTGCAATTCTTTCCACCCATATAACAGATAATTTATAGCCTGTTTTCTCTTTGGATTTATGAGAGAATAAAATGCGCAACCCAGTAGATGACTGTTCTGTCAGACTAAGTTTAATTCAAGTTGATAACGATCCATTTCATAAAGGAAAATGGACGATCCTAGTTACCTCAGAGACTACAATAGCAAACACTCTTCACGAATTACAACCACGACAAAAGCAATGGTAAACTCACTTGATTTTCCAAAATTCTCTTCACACTCGCTGCACATCCCCCACAAGTCATTCCCTGCAGAGACGAAACAGAGACACTCAAGTGGCAGCCTACGTTGCACCGACACGAAGTCAACTCTCCGGACACGCCTCCAACACGTGAGTCCGGCGTGTCCGAAAAGTAAATTTGTAAAAAAATGAAAACAGAGAACAATAAAAGGTGTCCACCTCCAAATTAGGGCTAAAACACGATTGCCTCTGTTCGACCGACGGACTCCCGTCCTCCGCACCGCTCGCCGCTCGTGCTCGCCGCTCGCGCTCGTCGCTCGCCGCTCCCTCTCCCGATTCCGCTCCCGCTAGCCGGTCGTGCTCGCCGCTCCCTCTCCCTCTCCCGCTCCCGCTCCCCATCGTGCTCGCCGTCGCGCTCGCCGCTCGCCGCTCGCCGCTCCCTCTCCCGCTCGCGCTCGCCGGTGGCTGCAGGTTTACCTCTCTGTTTCGAAAGAAATTGTGGTGGCTGAGAACTGGGAAGAAGAGAAGTCGGGGAAGGGGGCGTGTGTGGGTGTGTTGGGGGAAAAGGAAAAAGTGGTGGGCTAGGTCAGATGAATGGGCTGCGTTTTTTTTCTTGTAGGGAGGTCAGATGGGGAGGTCAGATGGGGAGGAAATGAATTGTGGTGGACTGCGTCTTTTTTCTTATTAAGAGCTGTGATAGGTCATTTTATAATTGTGATGGCCTGATTATTATTAGATATGTCCCATTATGGGACAAATATTTTTAGATAGTGTTATGTATTGGAATATGAGAACATGAATTTTGAGGAGAAGTTTGCATATCGCATATATTCTGTTTCCATAATTGAATTTGTAAATGTGCTTCTTTCGATGGATAAGTTTACGGAATCTAAACTAGTCAAGTTCATCTTTTTATTGAAACTTAATGGTTTTATGGGTTATAATAAATCAATTATTTTTTGTTATTATGGTATATTTAATTATTAAAAATATATATTTAATATACATGTCCCAACGTGTCGAAAAATGGTATTTTTGAGAATTAACGTGTCGTGTGTCGTGTCGTATCGTGTCGCATGTCGCGTGTTGTATATCGGTGCAACATAGGTGGCAGCACAAACAAAACATGATATGCACCACGTAATAACATTTCAGCAATATAATGCAAAGGAAAGTTGAACATGCATAGACGAAATCGAAGCTTTAGCACCACCCGCCTGGGTGGCGCTGCTGGAGCACGCACTCTTCCTCTCGCAAAAGGTTGAGTGTTCGAATCCCAGACGCCGCAGGGTGACTTAACCGGTGGCACGTGTGTGGTGGCTAGCACATGTCGCCCCTAGGGTTTACTCCCCGGCTGTCGGCCGTGCGGGGGTTCCCTAGGTTATCAAAAAAAAAATCGAAGCTTTAGCTCGTACATTCACATAAAGCGCGAGAGATACAGAGATAAAGGCTTACTTTGACGTCGAGGATTATGACATTTGAGGATACAGCCAAGGCCTCCTCAGCGCCATCAACGACGGATTTTGCCTTCCCATCCTCACCGTCAACTCTGCCGCCGCCGCCACATCCTCCCCCGCCGCCATTACCACCGCCAGAACCGCCATGTCCACCGAAGGCGCCGAAAGGAGCAACTAAGCTCAAAACACACTGCAAACGACACATCGCGGAAGCCGGAGAAGACGGAGACGGGATCGAAGCGAAGCTCGGGCTGCTAATACGGTCAGCGTAAATGCAGCAAAGTCTGCGAAGGTGGAAGACAAAGGGGTTGAGATATTAAAAAATTTAGTGAAAATACCACAAAAAATCTCAAATTTTAGCACTTGTGACAAATTTACTCTAAATTTCTTTTTGTGATATGAAAAATTCAAAACTATGTCACTTGTGATAAATTTATCCTGAACTTTTTTTTGTAACTTTAAAAATCCCAAACTATGCCCATTTTGATACATTTATCCCATTAAACTTTGTCCCTAGGGCATTTTCGTCTTAATTCTTTTTTTTCCTTGTTTCTTCTCCTCGAGGGCCCTCGCCGGACGACGACGAGGGCAACGCTTGCCGGACACTGGCGAGGGCTTCCCTCACCCCGCCCAGGCAAGGGCAATACTTGCCCGACGCCGACCAGGGCTTCCCTCGCCCCGCCCAGGCAAGGGAAGCCCTTGCCGGATCTAGCAAGGGCGACCCTCACCTAAGTCAAGTGAGACTCAGCGAGGGCTACCCTCACCTGAGTCAGGCGAGACTAGGCGAGGGCAACCCTCGCTCGACGCCGGTAAGGGCTTCCTTTGCCTCGCCCAGGCGAGGGCGACGCTCGCTCGACGCCGGCGAGGGCTTCCCTCGCCTGGCCCTCGCTAGTGTAGGGCAAGGGCGCCCTCGCCGAGTCTTGCCCGACTCAGGCAAAGGTCGCACTCTCCAGATCCGGCGAGGGCTTCCGTCGCCCCACCTAGGCGAGGGCGACGCTTGCCCGACACCGGCGAGCGTCGCCCTCGCCTGGGCGAGGCAAGGGAAGCCCTCGCCGGCATCCGACGAGCGTCGCCCCCGCTGGCGTGAGGCGAGGGCCCTCGCCTCACAAGAAAAAAAAAGGAAAAGAAAGCAGAAAAAGGAAAAAGACAAAAATGCGCTAGGGACAAAGTTTAATGGGATAAATGTGTCACAATAGACATAGTTTGGAGTTTTTTATGTCACAAAAAAAATTCATGGTAAATTTGTCACAAGTGACATAGTTTGGGATTTTTCGTGTCACAAAAAAATTTTAGGATAAATCTATCACAAGTGATAAAATTTGAGATTTTTGGTGGTATTTTCCCAAAAAATTATAAGAAGTTGTCCTGATTAATATACAAAACTCGTCTTTATTTGACATTCAATATTCACTTATTATTAAACATATCTGATTTTCATTTTCAACATTGGTAAAATTGAAAATTAAGTGCTGAAAAATTGAGGGCATTCATGTCATTGATCTCAACTCAATCATAAAAAATTCCAAACCCTAAGGGTCATGATGACCTTGAATGAGCTTTGCGTTCGTGAAAAATATTCCATATTCAAGAAAGAACAATTCCGTAAATTTTAGATATGTCTTCATCTATCAGAGGTATTGTCACGGTCCAAATCTTGAGCGTGCCAACATCCCACCAAGGTCATTATAAATATGACGTCCCAGGACACGTCACCGACCCAATCGAATTATTAACGACTAAACACACGCGGAAGCAAACTAAAAACTCTCAAGCTCAACAATAGGGATAGTCAGGAAAACACACCTCAATTTAAACAACATCATCAGCAATACATTGGATTAATATAATACAAGTCCACCATGCAGACCTTCCCGATTTCAATTGCAAAAGGTAAGGGTTAACCTAGCTTCTCTATCTACGAGGACAACCTCAAAAGATGTTTCCCCTCAAAACAGCAGGTTCCCAAGGAACGCAATGCGTATTCATTCCTGAGCACCTGAAAAGTGATTAACAACAACGAGTGAGATAAATCTCAGCAAGTACGACCTAAGCCTCGATTAGGAAGTCAACTCATATTGGATGCACCTAAAATATGTAACAACCTATCGATGGCAAATGAATAGTAAAGCAACCCCTACTTTGCCTTAACTATAAACACAAGCAGGCTATTCAGCCCAGCATAAACAAATGTGCTCTTAAACAATCGCAGACATTCTTACCTTATCTTAGCACACACATGCCCTGCACATTATAACTCAGCACATGCCACAACCATACAACCAGCATAAAGATAATCGGAACGCAGAGCAACTTTCACCAAACTCACGTGTCTCGATTATAAGGTAAAACCTACTTTGGCTCGTCCAATATCATGTCTCATAGTTTTTATCCCATAATCAAGTACAATGCAATCGTGCGCATTCCAATTATTACGACCTCACAGGATCACAACACAACCTACGTCAAACGCCTCAGATTGGCCCTCTACTAACCATTATAATTCTACAATCACTCCAATGAGCATTTAATAATGTCACATTAACGTGCGTAAACCAGAGTCATGTATTGCATAACCATGCTCCAACATCAATTTAATAATCCATATACATGTAATCGCCATCCCCAGGCACGTTGCACACGTCAATGCACATAACATTCGTAATTGTCCAGATTATTTAAATGACTATTCAAGGTCACAATCAAACCCCTGTTGGTGTCTTCCGGCATAACCCGGTATCGTCCCGCTCCTTCGGGCACGGCAACGTCTGGAACCCTGCCCAGATGGCATTCCATAAGAAGCATCGGTCCGGCCTCAACTGTAACACGGCATCGTCTAGAACCCCCGCCTAGACGGCATCCAAACCCCGTCGGGCATTGTCTAGAACCCTGCCTAGATGGACTTTCATGTGACCATACAAGCACAACAACCACACCAACTAATTCTTTATTTTTCAATTTAGCCAATGCAGACATGATCCGTGCTACTACATTAAGGTGTTGCAATTTCTACACGTAAAAATGCACTAAAATAATCACACATGATCATGTACATATTATTAAATCATTAAACTTAGAATGCTTCCATATTTAAATATCCACAACCCATTTAACTTATCAAACTCAACAAATAAGACACTTCAAGGTTTACTAATTAAATGCCCACAATCCTATACTTAACAATAATCAATCAATTCAATTAGCTATACAAGCCAATTATAAAGCAATTTCCAACTTAGGCATCACAATTCAATCCTAAAATAATCACAATTTATTATTGGAAATTCCACAAAATATTATTAAAATAATAATATTTTTAAATTCCGAAAAATATAAAATATTTAATATTTTAATTCCGAAAATTTATTTAATTAATAATTAAATATTGATTATAAAACTAATCCGATAGCTTATCGTCAAAGCCCCGATAGATTATCACATTTTTTGATAGCCTATCATCAAAAATCCCGATAGCTTATCGTAATATTATCGATAACTTATCGTATTTCTTGATGACCTATCAAGTCTACTTATCAGTCAACATGATAGCTTATCAACTAAACCCTAATTAATTAATACTAAACATACTTAACTTAAACGAATCCATCTTAATCAAGTTTAACATACTAATCAAGAGATTAGTGCAAAAACTCACTCGATTAAGATTCCGAAGACACCGGCACGTCGGCGGTAGCGAGGACTACACGTTGCATGGTCTGAAAACCACACGGAACGACGTTTGCAGCTAGGTCTCGGCTGGACAGCAGCTGGGGGTGGCTATTTTGGCTCGGCGGGGCTCGGTTTAACGGTGAAATTGGCTCGTACGAGCGGCGTACAGCTCCAGGCGGTCACAGAGCTCGACGGGTGGCTCGGTGGTGACTTCATGGCAGCAAGAACAGTAGCCAAGGGGCTGTTCTTGCTGGTTCAGCCGAAGGAAAAGAAGAGGGGGTAAAATGAGGGGGAAATTAGGGAAAATAAGAAAGAAAAAGGGAGAGAATAGAGAGGGGAAGAGAAGGTACGTGAGAGACAAGAGGGAGGGAGTGAGACAAAGAGATATTTCTCTTCCCCAAAAGTCTTCATCATCATGCCATTTGCCCTAAAGTCTTCATGCATTAAACCCCTTGGTCTTGTGATCATAAATGCTAGAAGGGAATTTTGGTAATTTCACAAAGTATAGTATAAAATACTATATGTGTATACGAACTATACTTTTGTACGGGCTTGTATAAATCAAGTTTGGGCTCAAACAGATAAAGAACGGGCTTGAAATTGCTATTGGGCTCAACTTGGGCTTAATTGGGCCACTTGGGCTTGCCTTAGGCCCATGTGGCTGAATCACATTGGGCTTGAGGCCCAATGTGCCTTCGTCCTGCCCACTTCCTCGTGGACTCAAATTCTCATCCCATTAAATCATTTTCCGAGAATTTTGAACAAACTAATAATGAGTAAATCAATGAGGCAATATCCAATAATTTAGTCTTGAAATCCTCGAAGCTTCGACACCCAAAATTATAATTCGTGGTAAAAATCAATGAATTGCGACTTTAGTATATCTCAAACTAACGGGTGGCTTTTAGAAGTTACGCATACTCGACCCATGGTTGATTCGATATCAAACCACGTTTAAGTTTTTTTCTTGGACCATGGATGATCTCGATTGTTATGTAATTGCGAGGGGTCAATCACTAGTTCTAAAATACGCGATCATTAGGAATTTGTTTAGGGATGTTTGCAACACATACAATGGTCATGCAGAATTATCCACGATCCGATTGCATATTATTGGCGAAACATTCTATAACCTTTCCTTGATCGATCTATAATAGCTCAAAATTGTCCCTCGTCAATCATTATGGTCAAATTATCAATCCCTGGTCGAGTTCTTAGATCGTGCGTACTTAATTCCTTAATAGCCTTTCTCTATTGGTTAGTATCTCACGAGTGATCAATTCAGGACCAGAATTAACTAATAATGCATCGATGAAATCATCATTTCATAACATTCTGAATAGGATTGAAATTGAGGATGTCACAGGTATTGATATAAATGGAGAGCCGCCCAATCATAATGAGGAAAGGAGTTTTTATCCTCATAACTTGAACGGACATGTTTAAGATATTCTATCCATAATTTGGAATTAAAAGGTGCATCCCATCTATTTCAAATTTCACTTGGAAAACTGTAATTGACCTCTTTGTCAAATTAAGTGGGTTTTGGAAAAAAATAATTTCATTTGTCATTTTCATTTATTGCTAAACAAATTTGCTTCAAATGATATACGCTCTATTTAAAATAAGTGAAATTTAAAATAAGCGCATTCTAAAGGAAGTGAACAAAAATAAATGACATGCGATTCAACTGATTTTCAATTTTTATTATTTGAATGTAATGCTAAATTTAGTGAATATTAAGTAGAATTTATTCAAGTGATAAAATAATCTATCATTCACATAATTTCAATGTATTTTTGTGTTCAATGGATAATTGATGCTTTTATTCGCGTAGTTGACAAGAACTATACTTCAACCTATGAGTGTTTTCATTTAATACGATATATTTCTCTTTTTGAATTATTTTCATATTAAGAGGACTTATATTTGAAGACACTTTATCTTTATTTGCTATTTTTAAAATATAAATCAATGATATAAATCGAAAGAAGACAAATATTCGGGAAGGATAATTGAAATGTAATTCAAGATTTTTTTTATGTCTTTTATTGGACGAATTCACTTAAGAATAATATACTTGCTTTCTATCCATTTTTAAGGTTAAATTTCAATATAATAAATGGTAGACGCATGAGGATGACAAATTACAAAACTAATGCTAATTGAACAAATACTTTCATGCTACCACAATTCAGAGCAGACGGAGAAACAAAATTTCGATGCTGATGATATCAGAAGGGGAATGGAGTAGGGATCCCCACATTCTTAAACAAGTAACAACAGATTTTTTCAAGGATCTGTACAGATCAGTAGGCCCTCGTGATTTTCAACCAGTTCTTGAGCAGTGTCCTAGTCTTGTTGGGGAAGAGATTAATGAAGCATTAATAGCAGACGTTACTTTACAAGAAGTCAAGGATGCTGTTTTCCAAATGGGAGCATTGAAAGCGCCGAGGCCTGATGGACTTAATGCATAGTTTTATCAACATCATTGGGGGGATATTCATGCTGATATCGTCAGAATGGTGAGAGATTTCATGAGTAGCGGAGTGTTGGACCCATCCATTAACAGAACTCTAATTTCTCTTATACCCAAAGTCCCTAAACCAGAGAATCTCAACCAATATAGACCTATTAGTCTCTGCAACTTTGTGTACAAGATTATATCAAAGGTTTTGGCAAATCACTTGAAACCTTGGCTTCCCCAATTGATCGAATAGAACATAGTGCTTTCATTGGTGGCCGGCAGACTCAGGATAAAATCCCGGTAGCCTAAGAGGTACTTCATCAGCTCCGAATTAGAAAGAGGAAGAAGAAATTCCAGGCAATTCTAAAAATGGACATGCAGAAAGCCTATGACAGAATAGAATGGGATTTTCTTGAAGCTTGTATGTTAAAGATGGGGTTCTGCAGGAAATGGGTATTGTGGATTATGCAATGTTTTACTATAGTATCCTTTAGCGTCAAATTCAATGGCGAATCTTTACCGTACTTTCGGCCATCGAGAGGAATTAGGCAAGATGACCCTCTCTCCCCATACTTGTTCACTATCATAGCAAACGTACTCTCTTTACTCATGAAACAAGCATCAGAGGCAAGAATTATAAGAGGCATCAGATTAAATAGATTTTGCCCAACACTCACTTATTGCTTTTTGCTGATGACTCTATCTTTTTTTTGGATGGAACAGTGAGCGAATGTCAAAATGTGGCTGTGGTTTTAAACCAATATTGTTATGCTACGGGCCAAACTATTAACCTGAATAAATCAGGTATTTTCTTTAGCTCCGGTTGCACTCTGAGATTAAGACAGAATATGGCCCAAGAATTGCGTGTTCCGGAAATAGAAAAAACAGGAAAATATTTGGGAATACCCTCGAATTGGGGAAATTCAAAGAAAGACATGTTTGCATGGATTATGGCTAGGGTGAATGTGAAACTGGAAGGGTGGAAAGAAAATTTGATTTCAAAGGCAAGGAAAGAAGTGCTTCTCAAGGCTGTGATTCAAGCAATACCACAATATGCGGTGTCCATTTTCAAAATTCCCTTATCTATTTGTCGTGCAATAAAGCGAAAAATTGCTGCCTTTTGGTGGAGGAATGGCGAATCAAAAGCTGGTATACATTGGAAAAAATGGAAGTTACTTAAAACAAGAAAGGACAAAGGAGGCTTGGGTTTCAGGGATTTGATCACCTTCAATAAGGCCATGTTGGGGAAGTAAGCCTGGAGGATCATTCAGTCTCCATCCGCATTATGGACCAAACTTTTAAAAGGAATTTATTTTCCTAATACCGATTTATGGCATGCGGGGAAAGGAACTAGACCATCGTGGGGCTGGCAGAGCTTGATCATGGGTAGGGATGCCATTACGAAGTCGACTATGTGGTCTGTAGGGAATGGTGAATCCATTAGCGTGAGGGAGGATAAGTGGTTACCATCAGGGGTTATTGGAGGCCCAGCGAATCGCAATGACCCAATGTTTGTTGATGATCTTATAGACAAGAACATGCCCGATTGGGATGAGCAGACAGTTAGGCGACTGTTTGATGACAGAGTAGTGAAGGAGATAACATCTATTCCTTTACCGAAGGAAAAGGAGGCGGATAGACTGGTCTGGACAGGGACTAAATCAGGGTTGTATTCAGTGAAAAATGGGTATAACCAACTCAGACAAGACGATCCGTTATCATGCATACAACAACCCTTCTCTTCCTACTGGCCCCCATCAGAACTTTAGAATAAATTATGGAAACTAGATATCCTGCCAAAACTTAAGATGTTTTTATGGAGTATTTGCCAAAACGCCTTGCCTACAAAGGATAACCTTCTCAAAAGAAACATAATCCCTGACCCAATTTGCCCTCTTTGCCAGCAGAATCGAGAAACTCTTGAGCACTTGTTCCTCCTCTGTTCATGGACTCAAGAAATCTGGTTAGATTCGCGGGTGCAAGTCAGGATTTCGAGTCATGGACTCAATCGAATTGATCAATGGTTACTAAATTACCGAAGAACCAAAAGAGATGAGCCAAACCTAGAGCTTGCTACAGCTATTCTTTGGCACATACGGAAATCTCGTAACAATTTCATATTCAGGGGCACCAAACCAGATCCGAGGAGTGTTGTCACGGATGCTTGTGCAATGAACAACAAAATTACTCATTGGAGCTCTAAACCCATAGGAAAAGGGAAAAGAAAGGAGAATTCACTGATTTCTTGGATTCCACCAAGCTCGGGATCTCTGAAAATAAATGTAGATGGAGCGTTACTGAAGAGAGAAGGGGCCGGTGAGGTATCGTGGGTGTGCCGAGACTCCTCCAGAATGCTGATTGACGGATTCGCGAGCTCTGTGCAGGTTCGATCTCCTCTCCATGCCGAAACCTTAGCTTTGTTGGAAGCATTGAAGTGGCTAAACTCACGTGGCTTCAAAGAGAAAGAATGTAAAGAGATAGAGTTAGAGTCAGACAACTCTTTTTAGTTAGAATGTTTTAAGGCACAGATCAGGTCTTTTGGGAAGTCCACGCGTTGATCAGAGAGAGTGAAGACTTGCTTATTAGAGTAAAAGGCCTTCGGTTGGCCCATTGTGCACGGACATAGAGCAAGGTTGCGGACTGGATCGTTAAAGCTCAAGTCCATAATATCCTCCCACTCAATTGGATTTTCAATCCACCACAAGCCCTTTGAGATTTGTTATGCTCAGAAGCTCTTTTGGTGTACTTATCAACTGTTTAACATGAATGAAATGGCTTCCTTTTCTGACAAAAAAAAAACAATTATGGGTCATGTGGCATGATTAGACCATATGGTTTGTACGTGGCAATCAAATAGGTAAAGTTTGCTATGTGGCGATTGCAAAAGGGCATACTCTCTCAGTTCCAGCTTTATTTATAGATATAAGCTGAACAAATATTGATATATGTAATCACATTTTTTTTTCATAATCTTGTACAAATTTAACTATTATTCAACTTTTAGAGGAAAATTCATGTAGTAATTTTTTTTGGGGGGTTTTAAAAGCCAAAACAAACGGGCCAAGTTTGTAAGAGAGCAAGAGAAACGTCCATGTTACCATATGTCTGGAGGTCCTTATATTAGAAGCTAAAGCAATACAAAGGACAATTATTTTTCATAGATCTTCCTAGGATTGCTAAGTCACCAGTGTCCATGACTTGTGGTCTTGCTATTGCCAGATTCAAATTGTCTTTGAATGGCAAAATTCCATATCCACTTCCAGACAAAGCAACGATCATGAAGACCACAAGACTCCATATGAAGTTCTTATTTTACATGAACTAGGCAACGACTATGAACTCAAGAAATTTCTTCCTGATTTTTTGGAGTTTAGATAATGCATCACCAATGTCCATTCGTTCCTTGGGAGACTCAGAAGCGCAAGCTACTCCTATTTCAATGACCGAAACCAAACACTCCTGAATAGTACACCAGCTTTTGTTCTTGCCCTCCGGAGTGACTGTCTGTATATTCTCCGACTCCTTGATTTCCTGAAGCAGAACGGGATTGATTACCTTTTCAACTCGATTTGCCAGAGTTGCCTTTGCGAAGTGATGAAGGTCCGGCCCAATTTCAAATATGTCATCGGTTGGCCTCTTGCCTGTGAACATCTCCAAAACAAGGACTCTGAAGCTATACACATCTCCTTGTGTGGATACCGCACTTCCCAAACCATACTCTGCACCAGTCAACAGAGTGTAGTGATGCATAGTGAATAATTGAGATTGAAATATAGTTTTGGCGATGTTTCATGCTTATGCCTTTTTGTCCAAGGATTGGTATTCAAGTTATGTGTTCAATATAAGAAAGTAAACTGAAAGATGTAACTGTTGCATCAGTACCTGGAGCTACATAGCCAAAAGATCCTTTTACCCCGATAGAGCTCAATTGATCGACCAGTAACTCATGCATTGCTTCTGAAAGGAACCTGACAAGCCCGAAATCGCCTACATGTCCAATCATTCCATCATCAAGAAGGACATTGCTGGGCTTTAGGTCACAATGAACTATTGGTGTTTCACAGTGATGATGGAGATATTCTAGTGCAGAAGCAACATCAATTGCAATATTCACTCTCTCAAGTAGACCGAACTTGCTTCCTACTGTAGACTGTGATGCAGTTGGGTGCAACCATTCATCCGAGCTCCCATTCGACATGAATTCATAGACTAGTGCCTTAAAATCATTTCCATTAAATTCAAACCCAGAACATGCTGTGAGTACCTTCACAAGATTACGGTGTCGAATTCTTCTCAAGGCCCCACACTCAGCTGTGAAGCTCTTGGAAGCTCCATGACGTGTAAGGTCAAGAATCTTGATGGCCACAGTCGACTAAGTTTGATCAAGAAGCCCTCTATACATGGATCCAAAATTGCCCACGCCGAGCAGATTGGTTGAGGAGAATCCACACGTCGCTTTCAGTAGACTATGATAAGAAACATGCAAAAACCCATCTTCCAAAGAGCTTGAAGTGCTTGAAGTTGATGCTTTCATATTGCATCTAAACCAAAAGAAGTATAAAAAGGAGAGTGTGTAGGCTACTCCTACAAGAGTAGAGACTGTGCATATCAGGATTTTTGCGGTTCCACTTATTCTAGTATGTTTGGACCCTTCATAGACGCATTTTGGTAGTTGAAAGTCTGGCAGACCCCCGCAAAGCTTCTTGTTTCCAACAATTGAAATTAAAATGGCACTTTTGGAAACACCTCCTGTAGCCAATGCACCCTCGAAATCATTGTAAGCTAGGCTCAAATTTGTCAGATTCAGCGAACGTAAAAATTATGGGATTTGGCCGGACAATCAGTTGTTGGAAACATTCAAAACCTGAAGGCCTCTCATGGATCTCATAGTCGATGGTAGGGGCCCTTCGAAGAAATTATCCTCTATATATAGGCGTTCCATGCTTATACAACCACTGATACTGGTTGGAATATGTTGAGATAATCTGTTCCCATCAAGACGTAATTCGCCGAGATTTTTCAAGTTTCCAACTTCTCTTGGAAGGAAGCCTGTAAGACTATTTTGAGACAAGTCGAGATAAATTGACAAAGATGAGAGGCCCACAATTTTCGGGGGTATGTTACCGCTGAGATTGTTGGTTGAAAGGTCCAAGAGAAGTAGATTTTGGTAGTTTCCTAGAGACGACGGTATCGAGCCCCCGAGATTATTGTCATACAAGGAAATTTTGGTTAACATTTTTAAATTCTCGATAGATTCTGGTATTTGCCCTGAGAATTTATTTTGGCCGAGATCTAGAAGATTCATTTTGTTCAGATTTCCGATCTCAGAAGGAATGTTTCCCGAGATGTTATTGCCCCCCATTCTCAGGTTCTCCAAATTAGGAGTGAGCATGGTCCGGGTTGGGCCCGTCCACCCCTTAACCCCAGGACCAACCTGCACAGTGTTGGTCCTCAATTTTGGGACCGAGGACTGCCTGTCGATTCCATGGACCCACCCGAGAACCGGACTGCCAGTCCAGTCCGGATCCTGAGCAGGTCCATGAAACCGATCCCACCAAGTTTTCCTGGACAAATAAAAAAAAATATGTGGGCCAACATCGGATCAATGAAACAAAAAGAAAAGAACATAACTTTTCATACAATTCCTATACTATGATCAGTTCTATTAACCACATCATTCATAAATCAAGTGGGTACCCATCAAATGAGTGTCCAAAGATAAGAGAGCAGAGAGTTATGAGTGTCTAGTTACATTTTTCTTTTATATTTACTTTTATTTTTTTGGTCAAATTTTTTAATTAAAATTTTAAAAAATAAATATATTATTATATTATCAGTCCATTCTGGGTGGGCGGGTGGGCGGTTCCACACTGGGAACCGGGAACAAGACCAAAACCCACCGATTCCAAAAAATTGGAGCAGGGAACCGAACCGGTCCCCTTAGGAACCACCGGTTCCTGTCCGGTCCCGGGCGATCCTAGGTTTGTTGCACACCCCTACTCCAAATTGATGAGATTTCCAATTCCGGAAGGTAAGGTTCCGGAAATATAATTGTCTTTGAACGAAAACTGCGAAAGGGTGATAGAGAGATTATGAATACAGTCGAGTATTGGTCCTCGAAAAGCATTGTACTCTATATTCAATACTTCCAAGTTTGTGGAATTGGTTAAAGAGCAGAGGAAGTCCATATCAGTAGATTGCCCACTTCCAAAGTTGTTTCCGGCAATATTAAACCAATAGAGTTCTCTCATCTTTGAGAAAGAAGGAATTTTCCCAGTAAAGTAGTTCGACAGGATTTCGAATTGACTGAGATTAGAGGTGTTGGATATTGACTCGGGAATGGGTCCGCTGAGGTGGTTGTAAGCTAAACCTATTCTCTCAAGATTCAGAAGAGTGAAGCCTAAGTTGTTGGGTAAGCTCCCCTCTAATTGGTTCATAGCTACATCAAAGGTTATCACAGTAGATATATTGAAGATTGAGATAGGAAGCATACCGACAAATTTATTCACGCTGAGAACGAGGAATTTTAGATTTCTCAGCTGGCCAAGTGTCAAATATCTAAATTCAATCCTATCAACGATGCAAGAAAGTAATGAAAATTCGCACAACACAAGAATTTACGAAGTTCAGCAGGGGAGATATTTCGCCTTCCTACGTCCACGGGAAGAAAAGATTTGTTTCACTAATAACGTAGAAAAGTATACAGCCGCTCTTTCTCACCTCCTACCTTTATTCTAGAGACCCATTTCGCCCTAAATATATAGCGAAACTCTACATTGTACAAATTACAAAATTGCCCATAGAGCCTAAAATATTTAGCTTTCCTATATAAATCCTTCTATGACTAAACATAAAACGCCTCTGGCGGCCTTTCGGAACCGCATCATAATCTCTTGGATAACAGAATACAAGACATCAACTTCAACAATCTCCTCCTTGGCTTGGATTCTGTAAAGCCACCTGTGAAAGAATATGAAATATAGATGTCTTCATCCCCGTACCTCCATAAGAGGTACACTCCTGCATTCATTGAGTGCGTCCATTACCTTCAACAACAAGTTATATTAATTGAGCCCAAACAAGACCCAAACTTCTCAATAGTGACTGGCTTAGTAAAACAATCCGCAGGCTTGCTATTCGTGTGAATCCTCCTCAAGTGAATGCTGCCATCTAACACAAGCTCCCTGATTTTGTGAAACCTCACATCTATATACTTTGTTCTTGCATGAAACACTTGATTCTTGGCGAGCTGTATGGCACTCTGACTGTCACAATGTAACACTACACCTCCTTGCTCTAAACCCAACTCATGAACCAACCCAATCAACCAGAGCCCTTCCTTAGCAGCTTCTATAACTGCCATGTACTTTGCCTCTGTAGTAGACAATGCAATTGTGGACTGGAGCATCGCCCTCCATGAGATAGGTCCACTAGCTAATGTGAAGATATATCCTATAGTAAACCTCCTCCTGTCTAGGTCACTAGCAAAGTCCGAATCAACATATCCCGCTAGCTCCTTCAAACCTTCGTTGTGACTGAACATAATACCCAAGTCTGTAGTCCCGCTCAGATATCTAAAGATCCACTTGACTGCATTCCAATGCTCCTTCCCTGGATTACTCATGTATTTGCTAACAACACTAATTGCATGAGATAAATCTGGCTTGCTACACACCATAGCATACATAAGACTCCCAACTGCGCTAGCATAGGGAACTCGAGACATCTCCTCAATCTCATCATGTTTTGTGGGGCATTGCTCTTCAGATAACTTGAAGTGGCTAGCTAATGGTGTCTTCACTGGTTTAGCCTTATTCATGTTGAAATGCTCAAGCACCTTTTCAACATACCTCTTTTGAGATACCCAGAGTTTACCTGCACTTCTATCTCTATGAATTTCCATACCAAGGATCCTCTTAGCAGCACCAAGATCCTTCATCTCAAACTCATTATTCAACAAGGACTTTAAAGAGATAATATCATGCATATCCTTTGCAGCAATGAGCATGTCATCAACATAAAGCATCAAAAGAATAATCGAATTATCATCTGACACTTTAAAATAAACACAGTAATCATACTCACTTCTCGAATAGCCAATTTTCACCATAAAAGAGTCAAAGCGCTTGTACCACCGTCTCGGAGATTGCTTAAAGCCATAAAGTGACTTCTTAAGCAGACAAATGTGATCTTCCTTTCTTGGCACTTTGAATCCGTCAGGTTGCTCCATGAAAATCTATTTCTCCAAGTCTCCATGAAGAAATGCCGTCTTCACATCAAATTGCTCCAGCTCAAAATCAAACATGGCTACCAAGGCAAGTAGAACCCGAATGAAAGTGTGCTTTACTACTAGAGAGAATATTTCATTATAATCCACTCCTTCCTTCTATGTATATCCTTTAGCTATAAGTCTAGCCTTGTACCTTACCTACTCATTCTCAGACACTACCTCTTTCTTGCGAAAGATCCATTTACACCCAATGATCTTTCGCCCTTTAGGTTTCTCCACAATCTTACAAGTCCTATTTTTCTGTAAGGATTCCATTTCTTCCATCATAGCTAACATCCATTTATCATTATCAGCATCAAATATCGCATCCTGATAGGAGGATGGATCGCCTGTACCTACTGTGAGGGCATAAGCAACCATATCCTCAAACCCGTATCTCACAGGTGCTTTGTGAGTACGTTTTCCTCTACCTTCTGCGATGGTGTAGGTATCTTCTACTGTCTTCTGTGATTTTGGTGAGTTACTGGATGATTCCCTTTCTCCCGCTATTTCTGATTCACCTGACTCCACCTGCACAATAGATCCTTCTTCACTTTTGCCAGTTGCATTTGAACTGTTGCTTGCCTTCACCATGTTAGATTCATTAAAGACAACGTCCCTGCTAACCACAGTCTTCCGTGCATTTGGATCTCATAGCTTGAATCCTTTCACACCTTTCTCATAGCCAAGAAAGATGTACTACTTGGACTTTGAGTCTAACTTGGAATGATATCCACTTTGTACATGAACATAAGCTGGACAACCAAATACTCTTAAACCAGAATAGTAGATCACATTACCTGTCCATACCTCCTCAGGAACTCTGCATTCAATGGCTGTAGATAGAGATCTATTAATGAGATAGCATGCCATATTAACTGCTTCTGCCCAGAAACTTTTACTCAGCCCTGCATTTAGCCTCATACTCCGAACCCTTTCCAAAAATGTCCTGTTCATCCTCTTAGCTACACCGTTTTGCTGTGGTGTATTTGATGTTGTGAAGTGACGTGTGATCCCTTCAGCTTTACATAGTTCTAGGAATGGTGTGTACCTGTATTCCCTTCCGTTGTCTGTTCTTAAGCACTTTAGCTTCTTTGCTGTCTGCCTTTTTACTTCAGCCTTCTACTCTTTGAATTTGGAGAAGACTTTATTTTTATGCTTCATGAAGTAGACCCAGACTTTCCTTGAGTAATCATCAATGAAGGTCACAAAATAATCGGCCCCACCTTTAGATTTGATCGGTGCAGGACCCCATACATCGCTGTGTACATAATCAAGTACATCCTTGCTTGGATGCTTTGCAGTTCTAAAACTAACCCTGTTCTGTTTCCCGAAAACGCAATATTTGCAAAAGTTCAATTTGCAGCTTTTGACACCTTTTAACAACTTCCTTTTATGAAGCTCCATCATATCCCTTTCACGCATATGCCCTAACCGCATATGCCACATATGAGTGTCATTTGTATTAGACTCTATAGCTGTAGTCACAGATGCTCCACATGTTACTGTACTCCCTATGAGCCTGTATAAACTTCTAGTCAACTCTCCTTTCATGACAACCATAGCTCCCTTGATGACTTTGAGGACTCCACCTGCTGCTGCATACTTGCAGCCATTCACATCAAGTGCACCCAAAGATATCAAATTTTTCTTTAGATCTGGACTGTGTCTTACATCCACCAAAGTTCTGAATATACCATCAAACATTCTGACTTTAATAGTCCCTATTCCAATGGTTTTGCAAACCGCATTATTCCCCATTAGAACAGATCTGCCACTGTATGAGCGGTATGAACCAAACCAATCTCTATTCGGACACATGTAATAAGAGCATCTAGAGTCTAAAATCCATGAATCAGCGAACTAATTCTTACATGATGATATAGAGAGAAGATCTCCATCATCACCGTCTGAGCTATCAATCACACTTGCTTGATTAGAAGTTTTCTCACGCTTCTTCAAGTCTTCCTTTCTCTTATAACAGTCTTTTTTCAGCTGGCCTTCCTTTTTGCAATAATAACAAGATAATTTCGTTTTACCCCCTCTTGATTTCGATTGACCCTTATTCTCGAATCCCCGCTGGATTGTTCTTCCCTGTTCTTGCTCCTTGACTTTTCCAATGAGACCCTCACCCTGTGCCGTAGCACTGTTAACCCTCTTTCTCGTATCATTAGATAATAGGGCAGCAATAACCTCATCTATCTCAAGTGTCTCTTTTCCGTATAAGAGTGTCGACACCATATGACCATAAGATGCTGGTAACAACGATAACAGTAACAAGGCTTTGTCTTCATCTTCCATTGAAACCTCCAAACTTGCAAGTTTACTCATAATCTGATTGAACGTATTGATGTATTCTAACAGATCTGAGCCTTCCTCCATCTGTAGAGAGTATAACTGTTTTTTCAAAAAAAGTTTGTTCGTTAGGGACTTGGTCATATAGATGCTCTCAAGTTTTTCCCACACCTGCGTAGCCGAATTGAGATCCACCACATACTGCAGAATCTCATCAGATAGGTTCAATTGAATGGCGCTTATCGCCCTTTCCTCCATCTCCCCCCAGTCTTCATCACTCGTTTCTGGTTTCTTCCCTTTCTCCAGCAGCACTTTCGACAGGCCCTGCTGAATCAGAAGATCCATCATTCTTCGTCGCCAGAGAGTGAAGTTGTTATTTCCATTAAACCTCTCGATGTTGTACTTGACACTTGAACCCTTTCCTGCCATCTTGATAGCTCGACGAACCAAACTTTGATACCAATTGTCAAATATCTAAATTTGATCTTATCAACGATGCAAGAAAGTAATAGAAATTCACACAACACAAGAATTTACGTGGTTCAGCAAGGGAGATATTCCGCCTACCTACATCCATGGGGAAAAGAGATCCGTTTCACTAATAACGTAGAAAAGTGTACAGCCGCTCTTTCTCACCTCCTGCCTCTATTCTAGAGATCCGTTTCGCCTTAAATATATAGCGAAACCCTACATTGCACAAATTACAAAATTGCCCATATAGTCTAAAATATTTAGCTTCCTATATAAATCCTTCTATGATTGAACATAAAACACATCTAGCGGCCTTTCGGAACCGCATCATAATCTCTTAGATAACATAATACAAGACATCAACTTCAACACTAAGAGCCTTCGAAATCGTACCAACGAGGTTATTTAACAATGTTGTGAAGACTTGAAGAAAGGATAAATTTCCAAACGACGGAGGAATGTTTCCCATCAAGCTATTGACTTGAAATACAAGTTCTTGGAGCTTGGACAAGGATCCGAGTTCTATAGGCAACTTTCCTTCGAGCTCGTTGACTCCTAAGTCAAGAACAAGCAAATTAGAACAATGGGAGAGATTTGAAGGGATTTGTCCACTGAACGAGTTGTTGTTAAGGAACAACTGCTGCAACCGAAACAAGCGGCCGAATTGCGGGGGAATTTCAAAGCGGAAACTGTTGTTCTCCATATGGACTTTTCTTAGAAAGCTCAGGTTACCAATATGGGGTGGCATGACCCTGGCTAGGTTCTTGGAGTGGAGGTCCAGTACGGTGACTCTTCGGTGTCTACGAACGCAAGTGACACCGTACCACTCACAAAAGTGGCTAGTATCATTCCATGAGCTCAAACCCCGTCAAAATCAGCTATCCGGGCCTTGAATTCCAGTAAAGCCAGCTAATCAGTCTCATGCCTCCCAGCTTCTATTAAAGCTAGGACACACCCTAACAGAAGAATGATGGTAGTTGAGCGTGAGAATGACCCGGATAAAACCGGACGTCTAATGGAAGGTCCATGAGGATTTGTAGCAAAGCGCTCTCAGCTCGAGTCTCTTTCGGCTTTCTTGTGACGTTGTTTGGAAACAATTCGTGAATATATAATAGTGGGCAACATGATCTTTCATACTAATACATGTTGGTGTCATTATTTGCAAGAATTGTCATGAGAGATTGGTCCTCTCAAGGTGAGAAAATTACAATCCCGTGACATGCAAGGTAACTATTGATGATCAAGCCAGTCAATGAAAGCTGAAAACACCACCGGGCCGTTTAGTAGGGGCGACAACTTCTGTCTTTTTAGTGCATATAAAATCTTGACTTTCTAGTACCCAGAAGTAAAACAGTATTAACCGTACATGTAAGTAGGTCTATTTCACAATTTATAATCAACTTTACTTTCATTTGTCAATTATAATTTATATCTTTTCTATAAATTAGACATTTTGGAATATTGTTGGTTCTTATTAGAATTGAAAATAGTGCTTATACATAGAAGAGAGCAAAATCTCTACTATGGTGAAGAAGAATTTATTTCAAAATACTACCTCTAAGATTAATGTTATACTGGTGCTTAACTTGTTATAATGATATGCAAATTGAATTTTGCTTCTTGAGTACTTATAGATGAACTATTACTTGATAGTAACAAGGCCCGCGCTATTATATTATCATCTTTAACATTTTAATATTGTCATATTGTTATTTAAAAAATTATTGGAATTATAAAAAAAAATTAGGTATGTATTTAATCCCGAAGATATATAGCCAGTCAAAGAAAGTAAACAAGTTGTAGTTGGCATATGATTTTTAATTGAAAAAGTGCGACAATTCAAGTCAAGTTCCGACAAAAAAAAAGTTAAGTCAAATAAACGATCCTTCTTCTTTTGACTGGGCGTAATCCAGTTCACATGGGAAAAGTCGTGGGAACGTCAATCTATTTCATCCCCCAACCTTTCGTTTGGCTCTTATTTCCCTGTAATCAAGGAAATATAAACACAGACTCAATTAGGTAAAGTCATAATACTGGATTTTAGCTATCTATTAGACACACACCACGTGTCCTTACTTGATTTGACTAGTTATGTGCCCGTGCCCGATGGGTGAAGATGATCCTAATCCGAGGGAGTGTGTTCATTATAATACTTTCCAAAAGCAAAAGTGTAAAAAAAGACTATAAAAAGAAGGTGGGAATTCGAATCTATTCACATGTAAGAAAGCGATTTAGGCGCATCGCATCGCATCAAAGTGCACGGCAAGCCAAGTTTACCTCCCACGCTGACCAAGTTTCCTCCACATAAAGGCCCAGTCTATCGTAATTGGATTTACTTCCTTTAATTTACTCCAATTCATCCTTTAATTAGTCGTGACGTCCACGCAAAAAAAAATGAAAAAAAAATAGTTTTAGGGTCATCAAATCTTTTTGGTGTGATACAACTAAAAAGAATTTATTTTTTTAGCAATCAACTAAGACCAATTAGAACTAGAAAAACAAAAAAAAATGAATATTAACCATCTTGGGAATGAGACTGCAATTAGGTTATAACTAAGATTCTTGTCGCACCACATGATCCATATCTGAGGGGAATCAAACAAGAATGGCATGAGAAGGCAACATGATTGGGTGACTTGGGACAAAGAGGTACACATGGAATCACTTTGTGTCCTCTGTACTAAGTTTGCATTCTTTAAGCAAAGTCTTCGTCAACAAATTTAAAATTTTATATTGGATTAAATTCTTGCTACTCGTTATATAGAGTTGTACACATCTCCCCTAAACCAAAAAATTTGTAAGAAGAGAAATACCAATTGAATTAGGGCACACTTTTGCACTCCTCTTTTAATTTAGACACTAATTTTTTTGTATTTTGACAATAGTAACCCTCGTGGGGCCCGCCACTTCTGGTTCAACTCTACAAAAGTGATCATTTTTTTTATTATTTGATCAACTTTTTTTATTTTGTTTCTTCTTTTATTTCTTGTGGGTCCCACTTTTCTTGTTCTTTCTTTCTTTCCACGCATTTGATGTCTCAGTTCTCCGCTCTTTCAAATCGTCTCTTTGTTATCTCTTATAGGCTATTATTCTCTTCTTTCTATGCCTCTTGCTCCTTCTTCTTCTTCTTCTTTGTCTTATTCTTCCATACACCCCGTTGTCCTCTATTTTCTATCTATGATGCCAACCCCGTCATCCTCTACAGCTTCGATTATAAAAGGAACACTGGTTTTCTCTATCAAAAAATGGAGAAAACAGCATTAGAGAAAAAAACAATAACCCAATAAAAACATGATTTTCAATTCTAATCAGAATTGGGTGATCAAATACAAAATTGATTAATTCTAATCAATCACTTTCGTAAAATTAGTTTTGTTGAAAAGAAAATTTTCTAAGAAAGCTAATTCTTTTCTACGTTGTCAAGTAAAATCTAGAAAGATTTTAATATAGACACTTCTTTAACAAGATCACTTATTTATAAACTTTCACTTTTGTTGTGTATATCACCATCACTTGTTTACTCGACATAATTTATTTCTACGGAAGTAAAATCCAAAAATGAAAAAGAAAACGCTATGCCTGTAATATATATACGGATTACCCACAACAAACAAAAAAAAACATGAATTTTCTGAGCCGACCGAGAGTCTCTAGGATCATACCACCGAGGTTATTTACTGTTGTTCCGAAGAGTTGAAGAGACGATAAGTTTCCAAACGACGGTGGAATGTTTCCTATCAAGTTGTTGGCCATAAGTCCAATTTTTTGGAGCTTGGAGAAGGAGCTGAGTTCCACAGGCAAATCTCCTTTGAACTTGTTGAAGTCTAAGTTAAGATAGAGCAAATCAGAGCAATGGGAGAGATTAGAAGGGATTTGTCCGCTGAACGAGTTGTTATTAAGGAATAACTTCTGCAACCGAAACAATCGACTGAATTGTAGGGGAATTTTGGAATGGAAACTATTGTTCCCCAAATAGAGTTTTCTCATAAAGCTCAAATTACCAATATGGGGCCGCACAATCCCGTACAGGTTTGCAAAGCTGAGATCCAATATGGTGACTCTTCGGTGTCTATGGCCGCATGTAACACCGTACCACTCCCAAAAGTGGTTAGTATCATTCCATGAGCTCAAAACCCCGCCAAGATCGGTCTTGTGGGCCTTGAATTCCAGCAAAGCGAGTCAATCGGTCTCATTCCCGCCAGCTTCTATTAAAGCTAGAACACTCCCTAATAGAAGAATGATCATAGTTAAGCATGAGAATGACCTGGATAAAACCCGATCTATATTGGGAAGGTCCATGAGGATTTGTAACGAAGCGCTCTCAGCTCGAGTCTCTTTCAATTTTCATGTGATGTTGTTTCGATACAAATTCGCGAATATATAATAGCATGCAACATATGATCTTCCAAACTATGACATGATGTCATCAACTGCAAGAATAGTCAGGACAGATCTTTCGTGGTCCTCTCAAGTTGAGAAATTTACAAGGCCGTGACAAGCAAGTTAATAATCGATGATCAAGTCAGTCAATGAAATGTGAAACACCACGGGGGCCTACTTTTGTTCATTGTCTATTGTGTCTTTCCAATCCCTAAATTTCTAGACCGTTTAGTAGGGGCATTGACATTAGTCTTTTCCACGTATAAAAATCTTGACTTTCCAACACTCAGAAGCGGAACAATATTAACCGTATGTCACGGGTTGATAGATTCTTGGCCACGGAATAGCCCGTGCAGTGCCTAATGAGCCAAAAACACCAGGCCAGCCTTCCTTCTATAGTTGTTCCTAAAATCAGTATGGTGAATAGCATCCTCATATTGGATTGTACCATGCCCAATTTAGCTCGGGCATCCAGTCCTTCAAGCAAGACACACAAATACTTCACCACAATAATTGGTTTCGGCCTGTCATAACCTTATCAGAAGAGCGGCATCAACTCCTATTAGTTTGTGCATGGGTAGCTAACCCCACCTTCAGAGCTCCTCAAAGTTATAACCATTCTATCGTAGAACTCCTAGCACAAATGCCCTGATGCCACTTCTACGAACCAGTTGTATCATCATTTCTATATCACTCACTCTTCACCCCGATACCACAAAACTCCACTCATAAGGGTACGAGAGTATGAGAGAATTCGGTTCGTGACATTCTCCCCCACTCAATTTTGCAACGCTCTCGTTGTGTTGCAGGCTACTCTGTCACTTCCTTGTATTCCTTAACCATCAATTCTACTCCTTCGGGACTTACATGAATGGTAAGACTCGCCTAAAAAAAAGGCCACCCAACTCCACTTGTAGCTTCCCTCACTTGTGCTCTCCGAACAAGTGTGGCATCCGAAGCCAACTGCACTTTCTTAGTAACACCTTCTTTTGCCTACTAGGCCTCTCCTGATCTTAGCAAACCAATAGAGGTTTCTCCCCTTGTTAGAAAAGTGGTAGTAGAACTCATCTTGAGATTCGTCAATTGATCCAGGAGCATTTTCCCTATTCAGTGAGCAATTTAGTGCCTTCCTGTGCCCTTATTACCATCCTAGAAGCTAGATGAGAGCCACACCTTGTCCAGGTCTTCTTAGCCTCAACAATCACTCTCTACTCTCATAACACTGGGTAGACCACAAGCTTTCCTCGAATCACCCACCTACCAAAGGAATCCTACTCTAATGCCATTTGTCACGGCCCAACAAACTCTTGGTCGCAGAATAGCCTGTGTGGCGCCTGGTGAGCTGAGAACACTAGGCCAGCCATCCTTCTATAGTTGTTCCTAATAAAAGTACAGCGAATAGCATTCTTGTATCAGATTATGCCGCTCATACAAATGAGTTGTATCATTACTTCTGTATCGCTCACTCCTCTGTTGGGTGGTATTGGGCTTTTCTCACCCCAAAAACTAGCTCAAAGGTGATGTTTTCCCTCACACTTATAAACCGACCATCAACCCCTTCCACAACCGATATGGGACAATCTCAACAATTTCCCCCTCACATATCGAGCCCTAGGTCGAAGCTGTGACAACCCGTATCTCTCCCGTATGACTGTTGGGTCCAGACTTATTGGCAACTGGGCTTTGATACCAGGGTTGGTGGTTGGTTTATAAGTGTGAGGGAAAACCTCACCCTTGGAGCTAACTTTTGGGATGAGAGAGGCCCATACCACCCAACATCTTCATCAATACCACAGAGCTCCACTCACAAGGATACAAGAGTATGGGAAAATTCGATCTGCAACTCGTACATGTAAGTAGGTCTCTATCGCAATTTATAATCAACTTTACTTTCATTTGTCAATTATAATATATATCTTTTCTATAAATTATACATTTTGGAGTATGATTTTGCCAATAACATGCATAAGCATGAACTCGAAGAAGAGAGAGACAGAGATCAGCATGTGCTTTATGTAGGCGAGGCTCTTTTAGCTGTCAAATTATGTATGATTTTCACGACCACATCATGCATGGTGGGAAGCTGTACTCGGTGACCTGTGTTAAATTAACTCCAGTTTCATGGGCGCGCGCGAGAGAGAGGGGTGGCCAACTTTTCTCTCTTCTTTGTGTATATTACATAGTAGGTAATGTCATAGGTTGCCACGTTTGATGCACTTCCCTTTATTGTGTCAGAAAAGGAATGTGATCAACACTGCTTGGGGAAGTTGTGGTACAGGGTTGATCTAATATATTATGCCAATCACATATCAAGATTCACATTGGATCCAAATGAAAAACACAAGTTTTACGTAATTTTTTAATATTATGGTTGACCCTGTCTAACACGTCATTCAGAGAATATTCGACATATTTTTTTATTGATTTCTGAACCTCCAGTATTCCCTACATATATGAGCATTTCCGTGTAAAGTTTATAAGCCAACCTCCCTCCCCCTTCTCTTACAGACAAGTACACACAGCCTTAAACATAGATGGAATCACACAAGCATTTCAGCCATCCACACAAGTTGAGAAAATTACAAGGCCATGACAAGCAAGGTAACTATTGATGATCAAGTTAGTCAATGGAAGCTGAAACACCATGGGACCTAGTTTTCTTCATTATCACTTGTGTCCTTTATACCATAATCTGTCTTTCAATCCCCGAATTGCCGGGCCGTTTAGTAGGGGCAACGACTATATTCTTTTCCGCGCATATAAAATCTTGACTTTCGGTTCTCAAAAGAAGAACCTATTAACCGTACATGTAATTAGGACTATTTCACAATTTATAATCACCTTTACTTCTATTTGTCAATTATAATATATATCTTCTCTATAAATTATACATTTGTAATGTCCCATTTTATGCGGTCGAAATATTGGCTGTTATTATTAAAATTGAAAATAATGCTTATAAATAAAAGAGAGCAAAATCTCTACATTGGTGAAGAAGAAGAATTTATTATAAACTAGTACCTTCTAGATCCATGTTGTACCGGCATTTAACTTGTTATATTGATATGCAAATTGAATTTTGCATCTTGAATACTAATAAATGAATTACTAATTAATATGACAGGGTCCGTGCTATTATATTATGATCCTTAACGTTATAGTATAGTCACATGGTTATTTAAAAAATTATTGGAATTTTACAAAACTAGGTATGTGTTTAATCCTAAAGGTATATAGCTAGTCAAAAAGTAAACAAGTGGCACTTGGAAGATGATATTGAATTGGAAAAGTGCGATAGTTAAAGTCAAGTCAAGTCAATGATCCTTCTTCTCCTTCCTTTTCCTTTTCTATTGACAGTTCACATGGGAAAAGTCGTAGCAACGTGTTTCATCCGTCCAACCTTTCGTTTGCTCCTTGACATGGGAGAATGGGAAAAGTCGTAGGAACGTGTTTCGTCGGTCCAACCTTTCTTTTGCTCCTTAACCCTGAATCAAGGAACTATAAAAAAAAAAAACTCAATTATGGAATGTCTTAATATCGGATTTTAGCTAATTATTAGACACACATCACTTGTCCTTACTTGATCTGATTGGTTATGTGCCCGTGCCTGATGGGTGAAGATGATCCGTTGGTCTTGAAAATCCGGGGGAGGGTGTTTAGTAGGGGTGTCAGAACCGAATCGAAAAACCGAACCGAGATACGAACCGAACCGAACCGAACCGAAAATTTCGTGCATTTCGGTTCGATTTCGGTTTCGATTCGGTTCATCAAAATTAACCATTTCTTTTTTCGGTTTGGTTTATTTCAGTTCAGTTCGGATCAGTTCGGATCGAACCGAACTGAAATAAACACTTTCGGTTTCTTCTGCATACGGTGCTTTCTCTCTCATATGGTCAGAACGACTAAATGGTTGAATCTGCGGATGTTGACTGGGGACTGGGGAGGGTGATTCAGCGAGGTGGAAATGGCTCGGGATTGAGACCTTGAACCCACCACTGCTCATCTTCGATCGACACCTCCCAAGAGAAGAGAAGGAAAAGAAAGAAAGAAGAAGAAGAAGGAAGAGAACCCACCTCCCCCCCCACAAAACAGGCAAACCCCCCCCTCTCTGCCCTGCTCGTTCCTTCGCCCGACGGCGCAAGGGCCACACCCGTGCGCGCAATGTTTCGGAGGTGTGAAAGGACGGGAATTTGGGGGGAGGGGAAATGGCGATTCGGGGATTGCGGGTATCGGAGAGATTGACGCGGTGGAGGCGACAGTCGATCGGGGGAGTGGCGCGTGCGGCGGGGCGGCGGTGGCGACCGATTTGGGGTTTGATGGGTGTTGGGGTTTTCGAATTGATCTAGGTGAAGTGGAGAGAGAGAGACAGAGGCGGAGACAGAGACACACAGAAGAGAGAGACGCACAGAAGAGAGAGAAAGGTGGAGGGTGGAAGGAAGGGAGGAAGGAAGGAAGGAGAAATTAGCCGTCGTGCTTATTTCTGTCGTAACGGAGAGATGTTTGATCTCCGAATCGTGGGTTTCTACATCCTCATGGATCTGAAGTTGATGAACAGGGTCACTGTCTTGCGTGTTCTTGATCTTCCTGTACCAAAAAAGCAAAAAACAAAAAACAAAAAAGAAGAAGAAACCGAAAACCAAAACCGAACCAAATCGGCTTATTGGTTCAGTTCTAATTCGGTTCGGTTCCTATTTGGTTCGGTTCAAAGAGAAACCCTTAATGGTTCGGTTCGGTTCGGTTTTTCAAGAAAACCGAACCGAACTGAACCGTTTACACCCCTAGTGTTTAGTATTTTACTTTACAAAAGCAAAAGTAGAGAAAAAGGCCATAAAAAAAAGGTGCTGTTCACACGTGAGAAGGCGGACATAGGCGCATCGCATCAAAGTACGCAGCAAACCAACTTTTCCTCCCACGCTAACCAAATTTCCTGCACGTATAGCCCCATTCAATTGTAATTCGATTTGGAAAAAATATCCAAAAAGCCCTAAACTTATTGTATGGTGGCCAGTTCAGTTCTAAACCTTTCAATTTTGTCAATTCAATCTTAAACATTTTAAAAAGTTGTCAATTCAGTCCTAAATCTTTTAATCGTGCCAATTTAGTCCTAAACATATTGACTATTTGCTAATTTAGTTCTAAACCTTTTAGCGAATTGCTAATTTAGTCCTCTCGGCTAATTTTGGTTGAAAATTGTTGACGTTGCAGTCTAGTCGGCGCTAGTCGTCCTACATGGCACTGACATGGATAATTTTCAATTTTTTAAAAAAAATTAATTAAATTGAATTGCTAATTTAATCATTCTGGTTATTTTTGACCGAAAATCGCTGACGTGGCGGTCCAGTCAATGCCGGCCATCCTATGTGGCGTAGATGTGGATAATTTTCTATTTTAAAAAAAATCAAAATTTTTATTGATTTTTATTAATTATTTTACTTTTATTCTTTTCTTTTCTTTTCCTTCTTTTTTTTTCCCGTTCTTCTTCTTCAGTGAGCTCTCTGGCTGAGGGCCGGCAAGGGCTCTTGATGTCCTTGCCGACACTAGCGAGGGCTTGCAAGCCTTCACTAAATCCGGCAAACACCGCGACACCTTCGCCAGATCTAGTGAGGGCTAGCGAGTCCTCGCTGCAGCTGGTGAGGGCGTCGTGAGTTGTCGCTCACCCTCGCTATGGCTTGCAATGGCTTGGGCGAGGGCCGCAACACCCTCACCTCGCCAGACCTGGCGAAGGCATCGTGGCCCTCGCCGGATTTGGTGAAGGCTCACAAGCTCTCGCTACGGTCAGCTCCATATAGGACGACCAGCATCGACTAGACCGCAACGTCAACGATTTCCAGCCCAAATTAACCGAAAGGACTAAATCAGCAATTCGCTAAAAAGTTTAGGACTAAAGTGCAAATAGTCAATAGGTTTAGGACTAAATTGTCACGATTGAAAGGTTTAGGACTAAATTAACCGTTGTACAATAGGTTTAGGACTTCTTAGACAATTTTCCCAATTCGATTTGCTTCCTTTATTTAACTCCTAACTTTAATACACGCACAAAAACATTACAGATATTTTTAGGGTTGTCAAATCTTTTTGGTGTGATGTAACTAAAAAGAATTTATTTTTTTAAGCAATCACCTAAGACCAATTAAAACTAGACAAACAAAAAATGAACATTAACCATCCTGGGATTAAGACTGTAATTAGAAAATCATTCTGATTCTTGTCGCGCGACATAATCCTTATCCAGGGGAAATCAAATAAGAATGGCACGAGAAGGCAATGTGATTGGGTGACATGGGACAAAGAGGGACATGAGGAATTACTTCGTGTTCTTTGTACTAAATATGCATTATTTAAGCAAAGTCTTCGTCAACAAATTTAAATTTTATATTGGATCAGATTCCTGCGACTCGTTATATAGAGTTGTCCACATCACCGCTAGACAGCAGAATTTGTTAGAGAAATACTAATTAAGTGTAATAGGCTAAAATTTTCTTGGTGTCTTCGTAGTAATCAAATAGTATGCTGAAAAAAATTGGGGATAGAAAGAATACGTAGGTGATGAAAATAGAATAGTGAAAAATGCAAAAGTTCACGAATAAGGTATGTCAGTTCCAATTAATTACATTCTGAGCAGAAGGGGTTTAATTAGAAAGAGCTACACAAATTCAATGACTTGATGAGACAAACTAAAAGTTGAGAGGATATGATTGGAAAAAAATGCTCAATTTTAGGGATCAAAAGTGGTTTTATCATTTTTTAAAAAGCATACAGGGGATATGAAACAAGTTGATTTTGAACAATAAACAAATTGTACGTAAATGTATATTTTTGAAGCGTGATTACAGGGACAAACCAAGTTAATCAAAGGAAGGATCACACTACTTTGCCAATAACATGCATGAGCACGAACTCGAAGGAGAGAGGATCGAGTTATGTACGCGACTAGCTCTGAGACTAAAGAAACAACTGTGAAGAGAGTCGCACACAGGATAACAGAACATTGACAGAATGTACTGTCAAGCTCTACCTGAAAATTTCCCAACAGTTTGGTAAAAGTCCTGCCGAGCACATTGATGAAATTGCAAATGTGATCTCCAAATTTTTTCGACAATCATAGCGGGATAAGAAAATATTCATTTACAGAGCCATTGTTGAGAATGCACAATAACCACATCAAGCAGCCAGAGTGACCACAGAGAAAAAGACTGCCCACTGAAACGGGGATGATCAGATCCAGCTTTTGCTTTATGCCAAGAGTATACCACATCTAGGAGCCAGAGTCAAATCTCAGATTGGAGCAAACACTACTTCTAACAGAATTAGAGGAAACTACAATATCAATAAAAAATGACTGGCTGAAAGTGTACGACAATTATCATTAATGCAGAAATGCAAGTTGATGCACGGACAGCTGCCCAAGCAAAAACAACAATTTGTTTATAAGCAATACCGCCCATTCAGAGGGAGAGCCGTCATTGCACCTGAAAGGGAAACTTGTCCAGGAAATCTGACGAGATAGCAGCACATTCACACAGAGAAGACAGAGACCAGTGATCTTCCACTGAAGATAAGAGACAGGAGATTGCCAGGAAGAGGACAATGCAAATCAAATTGCCATGCTCACCAAAGCTTCCAAAGGATCTCCACATTATACTGAGAAAGGAACTCCTCCATCAGTACAATGAGCGGAAGGTGAGATGGAATTTTACCGAGTTGATTGCACATACGATTAGCTTCTTGAGGCCAAAAGGTCTTTTCAGAATTTTTAAGACTAAAACCACGTCCTATGACATGAGAGTAATGGGACCATGTATCAAAAACACCACAAACAGCCATGAATCCTGCCAAAAGCTTAGCAGTTCGATATTTACCAATGCTTATTGAAACTTATTGGCCCAAAATGGATCCCGATTTTTGGGAACGGAACAATAGCATTGTGAAAGATCGATATAATTTTAATGAAAATTTTCTGGGAAATTTAGAATGCTTATTGAAGCATTGAGACAAAAAATCGAATTACATGAATGTATTTATGCATTGAGAAACATGAAGTTACGCGAAATTTGAATTCCTAATACACTGAGCCGTATCCATAGTAAAACACAAATATCTCTTTGAAGAGAGTTCACGGTCTCAGAAACATCTAACCATACATAACAAGTCCCCGATGTTGTCTAAGGTGTCAAAATTAACTTTCTTGCTTTACTTTGTATACATGTAACCATATATAGAGTGTTATGTATCTACATATATTTTCAATATAGTAACATCATCTGTGTTTCTTCATCATCCAATTGGCGATTATCTCCTTCCCAGTTTCAGGTCTACACAGTCTAATTAATACTCTTTATAACATACAGATCTTATAGACAAAAGTACATTAATCCTTATTGCCATACTAATTAATCCTGACTCATGTATTGATACACTAATTCTTGTTAGTCGACCGGTCTGCAGAAACAGAGATCCGGGCTTCACCGAGTCCTGCAGAAACTGAGCAATGGAATTGCTTGGGTCTGTAAGATCTGGCTATTCAAATCCAAGATTGGATTGAGCAGTCGAAGGAATTGACTCCACTGATATGAGCAAAGATATCAGATGAATCCGTCATGTCATCTTCTTTCACAACCACCTGAAACAAAAGCCAAGGATGTGTTATATATATTACGAATAGGATATGATCAGGTCAGGATATTTATCAGGTTTGTGATGATTATTTATTTGTTCTCGTCTTCCTCAAAGATATCACGATTCGCAAGGCATCGCTTGATCTCGGAAAGTTTCTATACAACCACAGATTGCCAGGAAAATTGTTCTCACTTCATCCTTTTCATCATCCTCAAGATGGCCACAAGCAAGCCTAGAGTTTTCCCCGAATTCCTCGTTCTTTGCGAATCTCCCTCTCATTCGTGGACGGCTGTCCGCCAAAGTTTTGCGGCATGCATACTGCAGATACTAGGAAAGTTTCTTCAGCTAAAGTTAATCTCCTACAAAAGGTAAACTAATGCATGAATAATGCGAGAGAGACGAGAATGAAGACCTTAATCTTCTTGCTGAAGTTCCTTTCGTTCCTCTTGTTCATGTACCGATAGATCTTCCCCTTCCTCTGCTCAACCGAGAGCTTTCTTACTTTGTAAGTTGAGTCTCCTAAGTTTGAAATATCTTTTGCGAAAGGTGCAGAACTCGAATTCCCATTCATCAGCTTTTGGCTCTCAGCACAAACTGCCTTGCACGGTATCAAATCAACACGAAGCCATGAGAATTTGTTCTAATCCACCACGAATGCTACAAGAGCACATAAGATCTAATGCCATGAGCGTACCAACTGCATTAAACTTTAAACTTCATATTCAAAATGAAGTATAACGTGCTGTAAAATCTTGTCAATACCTGCATGTCCTCAGGAATAAGCACCTGGGTCGGATCTGAGCAAAAGACACCACCGTTATTGTCAGCCTGGTAATCCAAATCTCGAGTTTGCAAATCTGCTTTTATCAGAACACTTCCTGAGAAGATCCTTAAGCTATCTGAAGATAATGTGCCAGTCATATTCCCAGGCATGTGCGTCATTGGGCCAATGAAAGAGCACGAAGGCGACGCAGGGTCCAAAGGAATATATGGAGGCACAGAGGACAAGCAATCATGTTTGAGCACTGAGGCAATCAATGGAGGGCCAATTAACGGTGACATAGTTTCGCAAGTACAATTTGGTAGCCTGTCAGTGCTATTGGTCAGTGGAAGTTGGTTTCCTGTCAGCTGCACTGAAGGGAAATCCATCATCAGGTGGTCTTGTTGAGGACAGACGAATGGGGAAACCAAAAAAGGAGGGGAGGGAGAGAAATCAATCGAAGCAGAAATGTCAATATTATGGACATCTTCTTGCAGACCAAAGATTGCTGTTTGATTTCCATTATAGTTAATAGTGGCGGCGGTCGTGGTGTTACTTGTAATCGTGGTTGGAGTCGTGGCCATCGTGTTAGTATTGATTCCATAGTCTTCCTGCAGGAGATCGCCAAAGTTTTGCGAATCTTCAGGTAAAGAAAATTTGGAGGAATCAGGGAAATCTTCATAGCAGCAGTTTGAACACGATGTGATCTCAGAGTTCTGTATACTTTCCAAAAATAATTCGGGGTCGCAAAGTTCTAACAGTTGAGCACTTAACGGGCTCGACATATCATCCTGCAGAACAACAGATGCAACTCCATGTCTGAACAACAAGAATTTGTCGAACGAAGACTGAAAAGAAACCAGAACTTATGTCAGAAAAGAGAACAGAACAACGGAAGAAAACCTCATGCCTTGCAATCAAAATCCTGCCTCTTTCTTTTGCAGAGAAAATTGCATGATTAATGAAACGCAATGCGCGCATGCATCGTATGTATGTACAGAAAAGAATAAGGAACAGAGACGGTTTCGGAGCGAAAGAGAATAATTTTACAGTTGGAAGCTGTTGAGGCGGATGCAGCACGTCCTCCAACATCCTGTCCTCGGATATCGGCAGATGATTAAAGAACCCAATGAAGAAACTTGGCAAGATTTCTATGAACAGACCCATTCTTCAAATGGCTCTGAAGGTAGAAGAAGAAGAAGAAGACACGATCACATGATCCTCATGATCACCACCTTTCGCGGGCTCCAGACGATGCTCACTGAACCCCATTAAAAAAGGAGAAAGCTCCATCGAAGACGATCTGAACGAAGTGTATGTGTCTCTGTACGTGTGTATGTGTGAGAGAGAGAGAGAAAGAGAGAGAGAGAGAGAGCGAGTTAATTTTAGCTAGCTGAGGAAGAGGAAGGCATGGGGTGTCAAAAGTCTTTTGGTTTTGCACATAAATATATACAGCGTTTAGGCGGGGGTGTTCGGTGTCCGTACGGAGCTGTCGGCTGGGCACTCGGGGTTGTGTCAGCCTGAAAGCGAAGGTGAGCCACACCTAGGGGTGACCATGGTCCGGGTTGGGCCGGTCCACCCCCTAACCCTAGGACCAACCCGTACAGTGTTGGTCCTCAATTTTTGGGACTAAGGACCGACCCTATTGAGCTTGGGACCAAGGACTGGACCGACCCAATGGGTTCGGTCCGGTTCCAGGGTCAACCCGAGACCAACCGGTAATTGTTTTTGTTTTATTTTTTGTACTCCTTGAAAAGGAAAATCTACTATTTCAAATTACATATCATTGACAATGCGGCGATGTGCAACCAAACTATAAATACCATTACATATTTAACAAATTTAAGATAAGACAACAATAGAAATTTCACACCTACTAAAAGTAAAAAACCATAAAAATGATTAAGACCACTCATAGAGATATAGAACAAGATGGGAAGTTCTTGTAATCATCTGTAAATAATACTAGTAATGCCATACACAAAAACGTTTTCCTACATTCGATCAAGGAGAGTCCAATCAACCAAAAAATGAGCTTCACACCACTTAACTAGCAAATCATTGTAGCAATTACAATACTACTCTTCAAAAACTTCTACCATTTCACACAAACTCAAAAGTAAAGTGCAACTGAAACTTACTCGGTTCTCTACATAAAAAATTTATAACTAATATATTAAATATATATTATGTATAATATATATAGTCCGGGTTGGTCCGAGTTGGACCGACCCTAAACTATCTAGACCGAGGACCAACCCGCACAGTACTGGTCCAGGGATATCGGGACCAAGGACCGACCCAGTCCTCCTGGGAACCGGACCAGGACCGGCAAGGTTGGGCCGGTCTAGGGTCGGTCCAGGGTTGACCCTGGACCGATGCTCACCCCTAGCCACACCTTGGTTCCCCGCTGACGTGGCGAGCGAGGTGGGGAGGGCTGTCGGACACGTGTCTCGCCTGTCGGTGACGTGGCCCGGCCCATCGCAGCGCTCAGCTCTGGGATAGAAACTGGGTTGACCGAGCCCTGCACCACCACCCCAATTCCTAGCCGACTTTCGGATTTGCCAAGCTTTCCCTCCAATTCCTAGCCGACTTTTTCCAACCCCCCAATCCTAGCAGACTTTTGGGTTTTTTTTTTTCCATTGCCAAGTTTCCGCCCATCTCTCTCTCTCAATAGCTACAAAAAAGACGGCACGGGCCAATTAATCATAATTATTAGATGATTGACTCGGATGCAACAAGTTCTGTGTTTTGGCTACATGGAAGTAACGAGACCAGCCGATGATAGACCTTAAAAAGTGCTTCGGATGTATACTATGTTCGTCGACCATGGAAAAAATGTGTTCAACATGTATTGTTTTTCTTTTAAATAATCGAAACCCCCTTGAAATTTGGCATATGTGTGCAATTGTCCTCGAACTATGAAAAGTCATTAATAACCCCTCGAACTTTGGCACAATTGTGCCATAGCCCCCAAACTTTTTTGATTTTTTTGTAGAATCACTAACTTTCCGTCTATATGGCCATTAAGTGTTATTTGAAAATGGACTTAACCGGTATCTCACCCAAATATCCATTGTAAATGGTTAATGAAGCTAAGATAATAGAGAGGATGCGTGATTGATAAAGTTAAGAAAATTTCGTTGAGGTTGGTTTGGTCAAAAAGATGAGTTGGTCCATTTTCAGGTAACATCACAAGCAGAAAAACTAGTAACTGACAACAAAATCAAAGTTCAAAAGAGTAACAGGTAACTTTTTGAAGTTTGAGGCTATTGCGCAACTGTGCGCAAGTTTAGGTGAATAACCAATAACTTTTCCAAATTCAGGGGCTATAATGCAACTGTACCAAAGTTTTGGGGGTTTTGAGCAAATATCCTTTTTTATGGAATGTTCTCTTAAGTGATTCATTATTGATCACCACCTTGTATGATTCCTCAAAGTACTTGTGGGAGTTAAGCCCATGTAGAACGGATGAGGATGTTGTATAACCTCATCAAAATTTGCCAATGTAAAACTATAGGTAAAATATAATAATCAACAATAAAGATACAAACTTAAATTGAGTATATTGTTTGTCCCCTGGAACCTTAAGCTATCTAAAAGAAGGGCAACAATATACAAATAATATATCTCAAGGGTAAGTTTGTTTAATGGAAAACGTAACGTTTCTGGAAAATGTTTTTTTCTTGGAAAATGTTTTCCCATAATTCATTTTCCAAGAAAATGGTTAATTTTCCTTTGTTTGGTGATTTTGATCGAAAAACTTTTATGGTGTTTGGATCTCATTTGGAAAATGATTTCAATCTCATAACTTTATCTTAGGCAAAAAAAAACATCAAATTTTTAACTAGTTTTTTAATTTTTCTTTTTTTCTTTTTATTTTTCGTTCTTCCTCCCTCCACTGGTCACCGGGCCTCAGCAACGGCCGGTGAGAGCTAACCTAGCCAACCTCGGGCGAGGCTGGCAAGCTCAAGCCTTGCCAAATTTTGTAGAGAGTCGAGCTCACTGAGGCTCGCCGGGATCTAGCGAGCGAGCTTGACCTCAAATCCCAGCGAGCCTTGGCCTCACCTGAAGCGGCCCTTGCCAACGGGTGACCGGCAGAGGGAGGAAGAAGGAAAAAGGAAAAAGAAAAAAAGAAAGAAAATTAAAAATTCTAAAATGAAAGAAAAGAAAAAAATAATATTAACAAATTCAAAATAAGAAATTTTGGAAAAAAATTTCACCTTTTTAAGTTAAAGAATTCATTTTCCGAAATATATATATGAATATTTTTCTTGATCGGAAAGTATTTTCGGTTGACTAATCATTTTCGGTGAACCAAACGGGTGAAAGTTCGGAAAACGAACTCCCAAAAAATACTTTCCCTCAAACAAACACACCCCAAAAATATTAAAATCTCATCAATTGTGTAGTGATTTCTATTATCAATAGTATTAAAAAGATGGGGAAAAATATTGTCTGACTATCCTCTCAGCATGGAAGTTTTGGCAGGCTAATATCTCGGGGGCAAGAATCAACGGATCTTAAGGCCATCTTAAACACTTTTTCTAGAAAGGAGCAATTTGGCCTCTTGCTCGAATCACCTGTGAGTCATTTGTAGTACATTAAAAGTGCGATTAGGAACACGATGCCTTCAAAAATTTACCGAGACCGATACGAATATATCACATCTAACTTGAAATTAATGGACTCAACACAATTGCTCCCCTTTTAAATAACAAATTTCTCACGATATCGACCAGAATGAAATTTATTCTAGTAAAGACACGGCACGACCACGAACTTATGACATGTTCATATATTTGATTTCCAGACTTATTCCAATCACATGAAGTTCTGTGCTTTGGATAAATGCTCCCGTGCTGCTGCTTCTTTCTTTTGTTGGGTGAAGGAAAAGTGAGGAGGGGGCAAATAGGAGGACAGCAAGTGGCAAAGTGTGTTCAATCGAAGCACAAATTATATGTCGCACCAAATTTCCATATATTCCCATCGCAGCACAAAAGAGAGACCAAGTGCATGAGTACCCTCGAGAGACGAAAACGGAAACCTACAAGCATTTTGGGGCTCTTTGAATCAATTTTGTTTTCCTTTTATCTCCCAAACTCTAGTTAGACATATGAACATGGTGTTGTTCCTCTTTTTGTCTTTGCCATATATACATGCTTGGAATCAATCTTTGTTCGACCGTGCCGTGCCCGTGTTCGGGTTGTTCGTTCCATTAAGAGGAGTTGAAACATTAGGAATCAAGTCGAACATTTCAAGAGAGTGAATTATAATATAAGTGGAATGAAGAGTGATATGCATAAGTTACGACAATTCGATGAAGGAAATTTGTGTGTTTAGATTACAAATTGTTCCTTTTAAATCATAAATAAGTTGAAGAGGGGAGTGGGGCCATTGAAAATCCACATGAAGAATTGCGATTAATTAGAAGGGGAGTGAAAAAAAAAGAAATATGAAATGAATTTCTTAACACTATCTTAAAGGAATAACCACAATCAATCCAATTTAAATTTCTAATTCCAAAAAAATAACACCAACTTTAACTGGAGTAACAATTCTAACTTGAACTTTTTTTTTTTGTTTCAATAAAAATCACTTACATTCACCCAAGTCCCAAATCTAGCCCAAACAATTTGAAAATTACACATCACGAAGTCCAAATTTAGGATTTAAGTGAAAATTTGTGATTTTTTTATCAAACAAAAAAAAGTTTAGGCCCAAATTGCCTCTCAAGATAAATTTGGTACTTTTTTTTTAATTAACCCAAATATTATTTGGTGAAAAAGGGCGTATGTATTTAGGGCCTTCTCACGCTTCACATTCAAGCTATGTAAGAGGAGAAGGTCTTTTCAGATCAAGTCCTAGAGATGCTACAAACCCAAAATTGGATTAAGTCATCCTGGCGTGCAAATTAAGTGTATATATGTTTTGATCTCTCGAGAAATAGTTATTCTTCTTTATTTGCTCAAGTGCTAGTACGAGCTACTAAAAGAAAAGTACCGGACAAAGCATATTAGTCCGCGTCGGCTACTCAATAAATGGACGAGTCTCCGCAATGACATGTCACGATATCATTCGGGTTCGGTGAGCTTGTCATGTTGGCCTGTCAGATATTGCCATCTCAACGGTACGCGACAAGCCCAACAACGCCCTGTGCTCGTGTCTTACTAAAGATGGGTCATATCTCTCCACCCACCTCTCCCCTTCCGACAAAATGATGCTGATGCTGTTCAGGCCAAAATCGTCCCACGATCGAATCTCGATTCCTCGTTCTGGTGTTGCGTTTTGCCTTTAAGGAGAAAGCTTCCTTTTTGCCAGATTGGGAAAGTTCCGCGGCACGAAGGGCGGTTTCCATGTTTGATGAAATTCCTAGGAGAGCGAAAGGGCACGATGCGCTTACCTGGAATCTGAAGATTTTTTTCGTGTCTTGACACTGTTGAGGTCTTTCCTATGAAAGAGGGAACATATTCATGGCAGCGAGGAAACGCAACTGTCTAAAGCGTGTACGGAGACCCACGATTCCCATGATCGCATTTGTGCCAAGAATATTTGGACTAAATCAATAAAGATCGGATGAACATGGAGAGATTGAAAGAGAGAGAGAGAGAGAGATTTGACAGGAATGATGGATGGGATGATCGAACAGAGAGAGATTTGACAGGGATGATGGACGCAGGGGCTTATGCACGGTTGGCCCGGGCCCCCTTTTTACCAAAATGAAATGAAAAAGAAAAGATTGAACTAATTCTATTTCCAAATATTAGATATAGTAACAACTTAATTGAGGAATACTAATGAAAGTACTCGTTCAATTGAACCAAATTTAAGTTCGAGTATATCTCCAGATAATTTTAAAAAAAAATTTACGAAGAGGTGCCCTAATAATAATGATGCACAAATTACACCCACGGACAATGTCTAATAAATATTTGATTTGTTTGGTTCCGTATCCTACATCGTGATTTGGATGATACAGTTTCGTGTTGTCCTCTTGATCATGGCACTTTCTTATGGAGTCAATTGTTGCAATAACCTATCATGCCTTCCAATTGCCAGTTTTGAACTTTTTGCAAACAAGTTATACCTATTGTCGTATGAGATCTATTGGCTAGTACTAAACATGGGCTCAGATGGTACCGTAGACATTGGTGGGGTCAGTATGTCACAAGCCACGATCGAAAGAATCAAAAGGCCGGTGGCTTTCCTCTTTCACCATTCAAGATGCTGACTTTGTCTTCGCCAACTTTATGAATGAATTTGGAATAATATGATCCTAAGTACTTCTCCAACTACTTGGCAGATGAAGGCAAGACCTAGTGAAAGGCTATGGGATGTTCTTCTTATGAAGATGAGACCATACAAGTGTTTGGGCATTGCTTGGTGATGGTGCCATTTCCATCCTTTGAATGGAGCTTGTCATATAGAAATGATTGGTGTATGCAACATTTATATTCTAGTGCCAACTCATTATGATTGCCAATATTTGTTTCAGTTAGATGTTATCACCCTTGATAACATGGAACAAGGAGAGTTTTGAGCCCTTCTAAATTGAATATCGGATTGGCGACATTAGATGAAAAAAAAAAAGCAGACAGAATGTCATTGGAATATATGAGGAATTTTGTCTTTATGGCCATTACTGCTTCATTGAAGAAGGGATCACCCTCCTTGTTCGCAATTCAACCAACATCATGACAAGAAACGGAGTGGCTTGTTGCTTGATAGATAATTGCCTGTGCTCAAAGCATCCTTCGTAGCACTGAAAATCTATAATAAGTTCTTAAAATCTTCACCAATCCTCCAATATTGTGGTGTCAACGACAAGAGATTGGAACATCCATGATGAGTGGTGGAGTAGAGCGTTAGTACCCATCTCCTCACATATCTTCTTGAACAACTTGCACTTTGAATTCCACCTCGTTCTCATGTCCTCGAGGAATTTTTTAAATTTGTGTACCCCGTGTCATGTAATGAACCTCCGACTCTCGATGCCTCAATGGAGCAGTTCTAATGTATTGAGCCCGCACGTATGTTAGCCGCAACATTATAAAACTATCGCAGACCATCCTAAAGAAAATACCATTGCAAACAGGATTTAACTATTAGACCAGACTCTTGATAAGGGAGGTGTTCACGTTAGCATTATATAGTGTGATGCTACAGACTTTGTTGGAGATGCAGAAGATTTTATCGGAGATGCCAAATTCGTTGACAACTCTCACTATTTTGACAGTCACATTTTTGGAATCATATGAGAATTAACCATACGACCTTGATGATATAATTCTCATTTCTCATTTCTCATTTACACCAGGGGTCGGTGACAACATATACAAGTAATTCATAGGGCTAGTCCACATATAAGAAGTCAAAGAGACTCAAAAGTTTCGCCGGCAACAGAAGATGCACCAACGCTGCCCTTTTCAAACCAATCGTGTGTGGCTTTGTTTGTTCAGAATGCTATTGTACACTGAAGACATCTGTTGCTCATGTCACTCTGATGCCTCCTCAATATGTCCAGACGTTCTTGAATTTAAAAGGGTTAATCTAAATCCAGAAAAGAGAAGTCTTCAAAAAAAAAAAAAACCTTATCATGTCAGTTAGTGGAAATCAAAGTTTTTTAGGCAACGTATGAACGATGATTTTTGGACCTAAGCATGTCCTAAAACTGTTTCGTCTGAACTTTAAAACGTTAAAATTCTGGAGTATTCCCAGGAGAGAGGGAAGAAAAAGCTCTCTCTCCAATTACGAGGGCTGGACATGCGGGCACCAGCATGCTAAAATAAAAAATGTTGTCCTTTTTTTTTTTGCTAGAAAGAACGTTGTCCTGTTGATTTGTAGAAATCGAAGTTTTCTTAGACAGCGTATGAAACAATGATTTTACTCATATTTACCTTAAAACAAATTACCAAATCAAAGGAAATGAGTAGGAGTTTATAATGGTGGTGGAGGCTTTTAGCTCCATCAAAATTTTGGCTGCTATTCCAAAATGACTGGGATCATTTAAAGTTCCGGAAATGTTAAATTTACCACTTTAAGTGATTGGCACATTAGTCAATTTTAAAATGAACGGCAATATGTGTCTTACCTACTTTCATTTCAATTTTTCATTCTCATTCCTTCCGTTTCTTTTCCTTTTCTTTTTCCCTAATTTCCCTTTGCTTTCTTCTCGTTCTACTGTGATCCAACCATTGGTAGCGCACATAACCCTTTGCAGCTAGCCACCCGCTCTGCCGCGTTGCCTCCATCTCCGTCGCGCCTTCACGACCCTTGCGGTGCTGCTGCCTACGCCAACCCGAGGTCATGGACCCTCCGCCACCTTTTTGCCACCACCGTGCTACTCACTGGTTCGTCTCCGTCTCTCTCCGGATCCATCTCGGGGGGGTTGGCGAGAGTGTAGGTCCACGGCCATGAATCCGAGGTCGAGGACCTCCACTTTGTCGGATTTCATTGGTTTAGAAGATGCAATAGCGGCGGTGAGCTCAAGTCAAGCCACGGCACGAGGAGGCCGGCAACAGGCAGCAACGGTGAAGAGCAATGACTGGCGACGAGTGGCGAGGTGCGGCTGAGAGGGCAACGTGCAATGGTGGCTGAAGGCGAGAGAGCTCGAGAGAAGAGGGAAGAGAGAGAGAGAGATTAGATGTGCTGTTTTGATTTTGTGTAATTCTACATGAAATATGAGGGTATTTTAGTTGACTAGGCAATTTCCCGAACAACGACTAGCTTCTCTTCGGGTCCAGACAGACAAGGTCAAGCACTTAATTGAAAATGTAAATCTAAAATCTAATATCAAAGGATCTCAATCCATCCCAAAAAAACTCCACGTGAGACAAAATTTCGGTTCGGATAATGGAAAAATAGCCAATCTTTTCTTCCGGTTTGGGTTATTCGGTACGGTTAACCAAACGGAATTGAAATTCTCAACAAAAACCGAATGCTGTTTTTCACATCTTTCGAAACATCCATGAGAAACCTTAATATTCGGTTTTCTCTTCCAAACCGATTCGATCCGAACTAAACCGATATTCAGTTCGGCTCGAGATTCGATTCGGTTCAAGCGTACGCCCCAAATCCGAACCGAACCGAACCGAACCGAATCATTGACACCCATATCTGTCAATAGGCCGTAGGGTTAAAAAACATTATTTGCTAGTTCTTATAGATCTTCGTATGGATATAGTTGATAGTGCAAGAAAAAGGCCCATCATAAAATCAAACTGGGATGGCCCATGTAGCTAGGGTAAGGTGAAAAGCCCAAAGGGCCCGCTCTTGTCACAACCGCCACATTCGAAGGACTAACTATCACTGTCTAAATTGTCTCGTCCACCACCCCGAGCAACCTCAATGACCTCGAAACTGCCCCCCGGCATGCCCAACAACCCCCTCGGGTCATCGCGCTCCGCGTGTCTACAAACGGCAGCCAGGACCATCACCTCACCACCATTCTTTCTTAAGCAGGCGATTGCAAAAAGAACAGGAGCTGAGAAGGCGCATCGAAAGGAAGCAGAGACGCTCCAGCTTTAGTAAAGATCCAGGGAGGCTCAAATGGGCCGGACTTAGATTTTGGGCCCGGCGTCACTTGGGCCCGCTCGTCGCGGGCCCTTTTCACGAGGCTCTTCCTCAGGTTTCTCCCTCGTTTCCTTTTCCCTCTCTCTCCTCTCTTGCCGCTGCTCTCGAAAATCTTCCACCAAGTCTCCCTCCTCCTCCTCCTCCGCCTCCGCCTCCTTCGCAGCAGCGGCGGCGGCGGCGGCGGCGGCGGCAGCCTTCGCTTCGCCTGTGCAGCAGGCTCTCTCACTCCCTCAAGCCGCGTGTAGCGGAACCGAAGCCCTAGCTGTCTCTCTCTCTCTAGCGAAATGAACTGCTCAAGTACGTCTCTCTTTCTCTCTCCGTGTCGAAGCGTCTGTACTTGCTTCGGTGGGGTGTTTCGGTGCATGCCCCCCGAGGTGTTTGATCTGGGCTCTTGATGGGTTTTTGCTCCTTTTGTTGGCTGCAGTATCCGGCGAGGTGCCGGAGGAGCCGATCGTCTCGACGAAGCCCGGCCACGTCTTCGAGAAGCGCCTCATCGAGCGGTACGTCTTGGTCTGGTCCCCGCTCTCTAGGGTTTTATGTTCCTTCGTTCCGTTTCGTTTGTTCCCCTCTCTTTTTCTTGCTGCGGAGAGACAGATGGATGTGAAGGGAGAGTGAGAGTGAGAGTGAGAGTGAGAGAGTGCGAGAGAGAGAGAGATGAGCATTTGGGTAGCTGTGACAGTGACATGACCCTACGATCTAGCAATCAGTAGCTTGCGTTTTTTCAGTTGCTAAATAAGTTCTTGGTGATATGGGGTTTCTGAATAAATGGTCGTGCTTCTTTGCGCGTCTTAATTGGCGAGAACGCAGTGGAGAGAAGGAAAAAATAAATTTTGGGTTCTGTGAAAATTTCAGCCCTTGTTCTTTTTCTTCTGCGCTTTCTCTTGAATTGAAAAGAAAAACGGATGTCGGCTGAATTGAGCTAGTGGAACTGTAGACGTAGTTTCTCTGATGGTTGTCTAGTTCCTTTGCATGTGCCATGGGGAACAGTGCACAGGTTAAGCTTTTGAGAGTAAGGTATGATAGTAGTTACAATCAAAGGAAGTTATTTTGTTTTTCTGAATAGCTAGTTGGATTTATAGAATACAAGATGCATGTCTGCGTACTTCTATTAATATGAAAAAGGATCGTTCCTTTTTGTTTGGTGGAATCATCGCGGTACTATCTTTCATGAAAATGATAAGGACTCAAGCATCTTTTGACTATTTAACATGTGTGAATGGTAAAGTTTAGGGATTTTTCCTTTGTTCTATATGATGTATATGGTCTTCATGCATAAAATTCTTACACGGATGTCTTCATGTTAGAATAATCAAATTTTCTTGATCATTTGGGTAGGATTTTGGAAAGTGCCTAGTTACCGGGGAACAACTTACCATGTTCCTACTCATATTTGTGAAAAATACAACAGAAACTAGTACCCTTATGAAAAAAATGAGAAACTTTTTGGTAGCTATTATGATTTTGTTGGTGTGAATTCAAGGAATTAACTAGTTCTTGCACTCGAGCTAATATAAGTTGAGTTGAGCTCAACTTTTCAACCTTTTTGATGACTTGCATTCAGATGTAAATGTTGATGTTCAATTAAGCTTGAGTTGAGTTTTGGTGCCGATTTTCTAGTTAAGTATCTTCCTGCATCATACTTGACTGGGCTCATGTACACGCCTTGGAATATTCTTAGTCTGTCAGTTTTGCAATTGTTCTTACTTGTATACAGCACCTTGAGCATGCACGTATACTCCACAATGTACAAACGGGCTTGTATTTTGGAACCACTGGTCCAAGGTAGCCCAACAAGTTCTAGACATTTTTCTAGGGCTCATAATTGGACAGTCCTAGGAGAAAGTGTAAGCTCGGGTCTGAGAGGACTACAAACCATTTACCAGACCCAGAAGAAGGCTAAGGCCTGGAACATCTCTGGCTGTGTTGTTTCATTTGTTCTTATCTTCTTCTTCTTGAGTGTGTACCATCTTGTTACCAACATTGATAGTTCAAATTGCCTGAAAATATGCTTTTAGAAGTTTCTTTCACAACTAATCAATCATCTGGTCCCTGAATTTGCTTATTCTTTGCTTAATGAGGGATGTTTTTGGACAGAATGGCAACCGACAATGAGAGATCAGATTCTGAGATGGAGAAGATGTTGCTGTTTTACAAAAGTTTTATGGCTAGGTATACCCTCGGTAATTGATTTTTGCTGTATATGTCGGAATTCAAATTTTCCTTTAAAGAGTCTCTCCACATCGTGTGCCTTTCTGCTTCATTTCATTGCTGTGCTTGTGTCTTGTGAAACTCCATATCACAACTACAAGTATAAGAATGAATATAATCATGTCTTTGTGAATTTTTGGCTTTTTCATCATTGACTATCCTACTTCAGTTGACTTTCTTTTGTCATAATATCCCATTAATCATACAAGGCTGATTTCCATATGCTTCTCGAGTAGCCAAATATCGAAAGGCAGGTCGTATTCTTTTTCTTGATCAAATACTGAAGTTTGTCAGCATTTCATTTTATAGGGTCACAAAATTTGATGAAGTGGTAGCTGCAGGAAGCAGGCTTCTCGTCAGCTTTCAACAAGGGCTAGGTTGAATATCTAGAGTTCATTATTTTCTCCCATTTCTCATATCAAAACATCAATCTCATTCTGGCATCCTCAACGGTTCTCTCTTAATCTTTTTGTAGAATTTGTTCGACGGCCTGCTTTAGATGGAAGTTCTAATTTACTCAAGAATATTATCAAAGAAAACGAAACAGAGAGGCTCACATCATACTTCAACGCTGGATGTATCCATGCCAATGATGGGTCCCAGAATTTGGCAAAGTGTAGGCACAAATCTTTCAATTTCCTGAAATGGTGTAGCTCAACTTTTTGTCTAACTACTGTATGCAGGACAATAGATAGACCCCCATCACTCAATACCCTGTGGTGACAGTATTTAGACATTCATCCTCATCTTTGTGGATGTTGTATTGAAGATTTATTTTTCCAGTGCATTTTCTACTTAGCTTGAAACTTCAGTGAACTTCTAATTGATTAGACATTTGGCATCTCCTCGGTATATATAAAATTATGCGTACACTCTGATTGGTGATATTCTTTTTTAAATGGAGCATCATTGTCAAAATAGCAACAGTACGTAGTCTACAGACTTGAGGATTTCTAAATATATCTTGGATAGGAATATCTTATTTCAGCCACTATTTCCTACTTATTTGGTGTCATTTTTGCGCCTGAATTGACTGGCGGTTTTCTGTTTTCCTTTAATGTGCATACAGAAGTACGTACATGTGTACTTGGTCTTCAAGGCCTTGTGAATACAGGTAATGTTTTGTTTACATAGAATCCAATTCTGAAACCTGTATGCAAGAAATAATGCATTGACACATAATTTTCAATGTGCTTCTCTCAATATGTACATTTGTTGATTATGGGATTTGTTAGCATCGATTGCCTCTAGACTCAAAAAATTTATCCTTCGGATGTTGTCTGATGTCTCATTGTAGGCAGTTTTCATAGAGTTTAGTGTAGGATCCTTTGGAACAAATGTTTGCCATAATTTGTTTAGATTGATCAAAATCTAGGATATTCTAATCTTCTGTATGTGTACTTTTCCCAATTGAGGGCGTAACTCAAATGCATGTTTCGGTCGAGATTTTGTCCTAATTACATTATAGCTGAAGTTTTAAATCTCTAACACATGCATCATAATCTGATCAAAACAGTAAACTTTTGTCATACTCTTTTGAGATTGACCAAAATCTAGGATATTGCAATCTCCTATAGATGAAATTTTTGCAATGGAGGGCATAATTGAAATGTGTTTTTTTTTGGTCTAATTATGTTATAACCAGTCTTTTAAATCTCTAGTACATCAAAATTTGATAAGCGACCTTGTTTAGTACCCTAAGCATTTCTATTGATTTCTCTTTCCAACTACAATTTTGATTTTAAGACATGTATATTGTGAAGTTTCCTAATTGACGATTTCCGCTACTGTTATGACCATTTTGTTAAGTAATGCTGAACCTTTGTCCAAAAGTTTTTTTTAATATAATGCATGCTGCTTAAAAGGTTTTTGATATATTGATCTGTCTGTATGTTGTTTGTTTTAGTCGGCAAATAAGTGGCACGAGTTGCTGGCAATTTTGCAACTTAATGTTTTCTCTCTTAAAACATATATAGCATTTATAAATCCCAAAAAAGAAACATATGGAGCATTTAAACCTTCTTGAATACTTGATACAAAGCCTGAGTGAAATGGCATAAAAGTTTCTTATATCCAACCCCACTTATGGAGTAAGGCTTAGCTTGTTGTAGTGGGGGTGGTCTTTGTCGTTTTCGTTGTCATTGTGCAGATGCAAGTTGTTAACAACTTTTGGGATTTTTGGTTTTCTGGAATTTTACTCTAGTTTTTAGTTAGGGGAGGACGGAGAGAGAGGGAGAAAAGGAAGAAAGAGATAGGTGATAGGGATTCCCACGGTTTCGCCATTTTGCATTTTCTTATTTTCCAGCACCACAAAATGCAGTTCCTTCTAGACTTGAAATTAAAAAAAATTATCACTTACGTGAACAGCTTTCTATATTTGTTGCTGCAGCCAAAACTATACTGACAGAGCTTGAGGGTCTTCTAGAGGATGTAATCAAGGTCTTAGAAGCTGCGAATGAGTATTTATTACCATCTCAGGATGAAGACATTGATGATAGGTTGATGGGGGAAGCGAACATTGCTGATGAGGTGGGCTTAGATTTTTCTTTAATGCTATTCTATCTCTGATGTGAAAAAGTCAAAATTTCATTGATCTTTAGACAGCATTCTTTTTCTTGACGAACTAATATCTTGTTGCATTCTTCTATGTGCATCTTGAAGCGATAATTGTATCACCTAATCCTTGAGAAGTATAAAGTCAGTATTCATTCATTCCAATGTGCATTTTCAAACAGAGAGGACCCTCTTATTCTGCCAAATTTAACTACAGATTATTTCATGTATTCAGACATAAGATTTGTATGCAATCTTTTGTTCTGGATGGTCGACGAGTTACATGTTGCACGATGTACCTGCTGCTGGATTAGTATTTGGGTTATTTTTTGACTAACTTTAATACAATATCAAACCAAAAAACACATGCATTAGTAGAACCAAGCTGAAAATTACAGCTATCAAGACAATCTAAATATTATAATTTGGTCACACGTTCTTTCAAGTTGAACCATTTGATCCAAAGCTAATGTTATTTAAGGTGCAGTTATTTGGGTTTTTCTAATGATATGCTCCAACTCGCAAGTTATTTCTTTTAAGGCGAACCATTTCATCTCAAGGCCTTGTGGAAACGAGAAACCTTTTTCATTTGGGTAGTAGCGTGGATTAGTTGTCATTGTCAAGTGAGACAGTTTTAACTGTCTTATGTTCAAGGGGATATTGAGTCCTTGAAATGGCATATCTTGTTTGCTAATTATCTTTGACATTAAGGTGCTAATCATCTGTGAATTTCCTTTTGACACCAATTTACTGATTCACATTTGCTATTAGCCCTGGTGGTTTCATTGTACTTTTGAAATGTCCAAAATAAGATTTTTAGTGTATGAAACAGTACAAGTGTTACATGATCCAATGGCATTGCTGCTCAAATCATACTTAAAAGTTGATAAAAACATGTGTGTAGAATTTGTTTTCCAGGATAGAACATTCGTGTGTACATAGCGTACCGTCATCTATGTAATTTATGCATACATGCAAATACAGTAATGACTGCCAATGAGATGCAACCTGGTTTTGCATTTATTCTACTGTCAGATTTTTCTTTTCATTGGCTGTTTATGTTATTCTGTTTTAAGTTCTGATTTCTTTATCCTTCATTCAGGAGGAAACTGCATCATCTGATTCTGGGAGACCTGAACTCACAGAGTATGCTACCATGATGGGTGTTACTTACAGTATGATTAAACAAGACTTTGTCATGCAGGTATGCAACATATCACTTTTTGCTGAATAAATTGATGATAATTTTATTTACTTTGTCATGCCTCTTTATATGTAGCGATACCTGATTTCTGGTGTTAAATACTCGATTCTCATCGCAGGAAAAGATTGTCTCTGCTCTGAATCTGAAGCTATCATCTGGAGAATTAGAAACCTATTGCACTATGTGGTCTCTGCGTCCTTTCATTGATGATGAAATCATGCATCAGGCTTGGTCATTCATTCCTTGACCATTTCTCTTATACAAATTGTTGCCATATGACATGTTTGTCAACCAAGGAAGGATATTGAGGACTATCTAGAGGTTTTAAACATGAGGGTCAACAGTATTTGGATTTTTTCAGGTTGGGGTCATTCCTAGTTCTGCCTCCTCAACTCCAGATTACGGGTTGGCTCTAGGTTTAAAGTCATATGGGGTTTACCTTTCATTGGATAAAGGCCAGTTTTTACTCAGTTGCAACTTTCTCAAGGTTTATGATAATCCTGATTTCGTTTTTTCGGAAGTGTCCAGTCAGATCAGACAATACTAGGATTGTAAAGCGTTACATAACTTTTCATGTCAAATCTAAGTTCTTTCTTCCATAAAGGGCATTCCCCAAGCTATTGTGCAGCAATGTAGCTTCGTGTTGTGTTCTATGAAAAGTTTAGATAATCATAGTTTGTCGTGTTACGTAGAAGATAAAACGAAGTATTGTTTGGCAAAAGAAAATTTGGGTTAGTCATTATTACATTCCTAAATTTTGTTGTCTATTCAAATACCATCCACTAATCTTTTAAGTAGACATTAGTTATAATTGACGTGTTTATAAGAAAAACTCTCTGGTTACATCGACGATAATTTTTACCAATAGTTTTGATTTCCCAAACATATTTATTAACGTGGCATAATGCTTCGTTCAACGATCCTATCATGTTCATTGATAGCTTTACAATACAGGAAAACCTTTGTTCACCCGATTGGTGTCGGGGACAGGTTTGGTTTTTTAAAATACAAATACAATTTCTCGCCAAAAAAAGAACTATAGAAAGAAACTATCGATAAGTTCTTATATGATTTCAAAAGGATCGAAATATCAAAATCTGTCTTTTCCTTTGCATCTTGGTCCGGCTACCTAAAGACCCGCGGAACAGCGTACAAATTTTATGAATCAGTTAAATTCAGGGCTTTAGTTATGTATGCGTCCTTAATGCATAACAATCCGCACGCAATTGATAAAATTTAAATGGGCGACGTTCAATTCCTGAGCTGAAAAGTCCTGATGCCTCGGCCAGCTGTACCAATTCGGGGTGTAAATCTCTATGTTACTAAACCTTTGAGACGTTTTGTGATATCCTGAAAATTAGTCTATTTGGGATTTATAAAATACTGAGTTTTATGAAATGTACTCGTAGTGAATTCTCGTCCGGAACTGATCATTCCTGGGATACTAACCATTAGGGAAATGCTAATTAGGGATTTAAATTCGTACGACTAAAAAAAAATTCGATCGTGGACTGACTTTCGACTATGAAATCGTCGAAGTGATATTTTGAATCACTGTTGGCCGATTCAAGGATAGCCAGGAGTCAGCTCGCCACTGTCATAATAGTGAATCGCGAGTGATTCTGCCGGACCACAAAATGAATTGACGAATGATTCTGAACCTATACTAAACGATCGTGCCCTTCGAATCTAGTAATTGATCCTCGCGATTTTATTGACAATTGAAGTCGTTACGGTCTGAATAAATTGCACGTGACTCGATTTAGTATCAGTCACAGGTCGAATATGCAAATTTTTCCAACAAGCCACCCGTTAATCTGAGAAACGCTTGAGTTGCGTTTAATAAAATTTGATTATTTAATTGAGCCCAATTTGGACATCGAAAAAATTTGGAAGTCACAACGGGATGTTAAGACGATGTTGCGGATGGAACGTGCAATTTTGGATTGCCCCGATTCCTTTAGAAAAATTCATTTTTGATGAGAAATGGAGAAAGTGACCATTTTACCCTTGGGAATTAATAAAGGGTTAGTTTTATGGGCAAATGGCATTTTTGTCATTTTACCCTCAAATTTGGAAAAGACAATTTTGCCCTTGGACTTTTTGAGAAATTACAAAATTGCCCTTGGATATTTTGGAATGAGATTCGATCTGGGCCGTCGGTTTCAAGATAAGATTGAATATGAACCGTCGAATGAAAAGATTAGAGAGGGGTATTTTGGTAAATTGCCAAAAGTGGACTTTTAAATGGATAAGCCCCCCCTCTCTCCCTCGCTCTCTCTCTCTCTCTCTCTCTCTCTCTCTCTCTCTCTCTCTCTCTCTCCTTCTGGCTCCCCCTCCACCGTGAGCCCCCTCCCCCGCCGAACGCCGCCCCTTGATCGCCCGTCGCCACGCCATTGCCTGGACTGTCGTCGTGCCGCACCGCGCCACTGCCCCGCCGCCTCACACCCCTCATGTCGCCCTTTTCTCTCCCCTCTCCCTCTCTGTCCCTCTCTCTTAGCCATAAGCCCCACCGGCCGCCGCGCAAACCGCCGTCGCCCGCCGTTCCTCTCGATTGCTGTCAATCGTCATCGCCGCCGCAAGCCGCCGTTAGATCTTGGTTTTGCCGCCGTTTTCGCTCTAGCCGCATGAGTCTAGAGTTGGGCAAGTCGCGCTCTAAATCCAATTTAGGACTTCGGGTATCGACGGATGATTCTTTGGTGAAATCAGGTTTAAATTAAGTGTGAAATTGCACGATTTACGAGCAAAATCGATGGGCGGGCCTTAGGATTGAATTTGGGTAATTTTGGCGGATGATTGGCGGTCGAAAGTGGGCTGTGGATGGCCGATTAGTGGGCTGTGATGCTCGGTTTGGTTCGTAAATTGGATTTTTAGAATCGGCAATTAATTATGAGAAAGTGCCGTGAAGGGCCGGAATTGAATTGAAGTCGTTTGGTCAGAGAAAAATGGCTAATTGTGCGATTATTGTGTGTTTGAACTGTGATTGAATTGTGATGATGAAATTGAGTGCGTGGTTATGTAATTACATGATTGAACATGTCTGTTGAGTGCACACTTGGACCAGACTAGTTTAATTATTAAAATTGGTCATGTCAAATGCTGAATGAGTATGTCTTGTGTGTGAATTGATGCGTGCATGGACCACGTACGATTGGCCAGTTGAATGTGATAAATGCTTATTGAGTATGTGCATGAGTAATAAAATGGATGTGGTATGAACTGTGTTCGTGAAAAATTTTGCTGTCCTAAGGCGTGTACGTTTACGCGGGACGATGCCCGGTATTACCTGAAGGCTGCCAACCTGAGGCGTGTACTTCAACACGAATTACGCAGTAGGTGGTAGATGTTGAGCTTGACGCGTGTACTTCAACGCGGGCAAGAAACATGGCCTAAGGCGTGTACGTTAATGCGGGCCCTGAAGTGTTGTGATAAGTGATCATAGTGAACCTGAGGCGTGTACTGTAACGTGGGTCATTGGCGAGGAATTGTGGAAAAGAGAATGAGAACGGAATGAGTGCATGACATGAGATTCATACATGCTTTGTGATTGTGTGTGTCGTGCCTGCTATGTGATGATTTGGCGTATGTGTAATTGTGTTTTGTGATTATCTGGAGGTACGTAATAGCCTAGGTGGGGTTTAGGGGTGTACTTACTGAGATGTAGTCTTATAGTTATTTCAACCAATACTTTTCAGAACCTCGATATGATTCATGAATCCTCCGCCACCGCCACCTGAGCATATTGGGGTACCAGTGCACACCGAGTTTGAGGTTGCAGAATTCCCTATGCTCGATAATGTGACTTGGATTAGGCATACTATGACTATTTTTGTAGAGGTAGGGCTACCTTTGTGGGAGACCCACGTTTATATTACCTGGTTCTTCTGGGATGCAGAAGTGGATGAGTTCGGGCCTGTCAAGGGTTTTGATGTTTCGTTTGACTTAGTTGGGGATTGGGACCCATCTGCCATACCCCCTATAGACGGTGAGTTGACTAGTGTGGACACTAGTCTAGTCCAGTCGGGAGTGCATTCGATGCCAGCAGCGCAAGTGCTGAGCATGAACCTGAACCCAAAGCATCACAAGCTGAGGACGACCCTATGGATATAGATTTAGAACCAATTCTTGAGGAGGAACCAAAAGGGGTAGAGCTTGAGGCAGAACCCGAGAACGAGCCTGACTAGTCTGAGAAGCCTGAGGAGCAGCCGGAGTATATACTCCCATATGAGCAGTATATGGATCCAAATTTTGTACCTGAGTTCAATTTCTTCGATGGGTTAGCTGAGGAGGAACAGGACGAAGTTCCAGCTGAGTCGGGTGATATCAATCACCCGATAGAGATTGAGGCAGAACCAGAGTCCTCAAAGGAGCAAACTACTCAAGGGAGTTCGGATTCGAATGGCGAGGAATCGGATTCAAAATGGACACCGAGCAAAGGTCGACGAGGCTAGTATAGGGGTCGAGAATAGGTTTTTGGAAGAGCACCATTTTTTAGGGTAGAATACCAGGTCATCGGTCCTTTTGATCTCGAGGGTTTTAGTACGGTGTGCACATGTATATTATGGTTTGTAAGATTGTGAATATTATGGCATAAGCATGAATGAGAAAAGAATATGTATATTCTCCCTATTTATTTTTCCCCAGTTCTAATTGTCCGGGTGTTTTGTGGTTTCCGCTGTTGAATTAAATCTCTGATGTTTATAAATGAGGTCGGTGATAACCTGGGATATCGCCTCATCAACCTAAGAGAGACGTCGTGAGATCGATTGGGTTCGGGGCGTGACACGCTTGGCGTTAAACAAAAGCCAAATATTGGTGGCTACAATGTTTTAAGCACAAAGATTAAATTATGAGCACATGCTAACAATTTCTTATGAGAACTCAAGAGCTTCTTTACATGTCACCTTAACATGGACACCAATGGTTATTCCTCACATTTCTTGCATCCCATCATTTTTTTCCTGTTCATACTATTTAATCTGTACTTTTTGTTTCTAACGCACGTTCAAATATGCACGAATGAATATGGAAACCTCGTAGGGGATAAGTTAGTCGAAATTTTAACACTAACTGGCACTTGGAACTGAAATGGCTTATAGATAAAACACTGCTCTGCAATGATAGTATGACTAACTTAACCATTTAGTAATTATCTTTTTAACCTGATAAATGGATAAATAGCCATTATACTTAACCTTAGAATCTGGTGTTTATGTTACTTGGGCATTATCATAGTTTTAGCAGAATAAACATTCCGGATTAGATATATGCTCAAACCGTATCCATGATATATGTCGAGATTATAGGAATCGATTTTATTTCTCCGAGGTCACTTGATTTCACTTCACACCTTGTTATCGATGTGATCAGGGATACTTCCATTTTTTTAACTTTGATTTGTCAAAAAAAACCTAACTCTTGAATGAATAAGAACTATGTAGCATTCACCATACTATAACAAGTATCACAGCTTGTGAGTGTTGACACCTAATTTTGCTCGCTGCGATTAATCAAGGCTTAATTTGTAAATGGGCCAAATTAGTGCAAAAGAGAGACAAAATTTTCTTTTATTTTTTTAAAAAATATATTAAAAATCATAAAAAAAAGAAGAGAGAGTGGAGCCGGGCCTGACTCATCCCGACCAGATTAGGCCCTTTCTTTTTCTTTTTATTGTTTTTTTTTTCAATTAGGCCCAAGTCCTCCTCTTCCTTTTTATTTTCGGCCCACCTTCCCTTCTTCCTTATTTTTGGCCCAGGCCTCCTCATTTCTGTTTGTCTTTCTCACGTTGGTGAAAAAAGACAAACGAGGGGGGGACCACAGGGAAGCGCAGGTACAAGAGCAAAGGAGCGATGCTCTGGCAGAAAAAACGGAACGTCGACGCGCAGTGCAGAAGCCGCGCGACGCCGGTGGAGCAGAGGTCAGAGGTGTAGCCGTGGTCCCCAAAGAAAGCAGGTGATCCTCGTCTCTCTCGGGATAAAAGGAAGAAGAAAGCAAAAGAAAAGGGAGAGGGAGGACATTCGGGAGTTTTTTTTGGGAGAGAAGAACAGAGAGAGTTTGAGAGGCGGTGGAGGTGAAAAAGAGAGATCTTGAGGTTGAGAAAGGAAGAGAGAGCCTCACCCGCTCGCCGGAGGGCTGCCCAAGTCGTTTTCGGTTCCCCCCAAGCTTCCAATCGTCGCGCTTCGTCTCGGTCGGTCACGAACCAGGTGGGTCTCCATAGTTTTCCCCTGTTTCGGCCGCTCCTCCCCTGCCTCTCGGGTGCCGGGCTCACCGAGCTCATTCGGTTCTCGCCCGGCACCACATGACGAGGAAAATGCTTCTTTTCACCTCTAGAATGTGTTTTTGAACGATTTTTATCAAGAAAAACCACTGAGTCCCACCAAAATCGACGTAGAAGCCCCTGTTTGTTGGTGCACTCCACTTGCTTGTTGAATGTTGCAATGAAGCTCTTTGAGCTTAGGACCCCGAATCTGATTTTGTGTTTGTGGGTTGTTTCTTTGTGAACTGAAACTATGTTATTGCAAAATGTGACCGTTTAAAGCTCCACGTATCACGTTTGAGCCGTTTATCACCCTGAATCTTAGACTGAAACTCGCACAAAGTCATGCCTGCCATATGTTCGAGGAAATGCCCAAATGGAGGCCGAGACTCTTGTTACCGAAAACTGTTCTGATTACTTTCATTTCGTGCGTTGTTCATGCTTAAATCGACAACTCATGACTCATTTCGTGTGTTTGTGTTGTTTTTATGTCATTGTTCATGCGTCGCCCGAGTCGGTCTCGCCTACGCATCCCCTCGTCGAAGATATTTTCCAGCGGCGACAAAGCCTGCGGTTCGAGGCCACCTTGCACAGCATGTTCCTCCTCATCTTTAATGTGAAAATGTTAGTTCTGGTTGTTAGTTTCGCTGAGTCGGTAGTTGAGTCGGTATGTCTCCTCTGTGATGATGGTGTCACTGGAAGGGCTTGGTGTTAGTCGTGTGGTGGTCGTCGGTGGTGGCGCGACGACCGGCGAGGGGTAGCTGTTGACGGCAAGGGTCGGCACTGATGGTCGTGGTCGATGGCCAAAGGTGAAACCTTGAGTGGGGGGAGGAAGCTCTCGGTGAAGATCCCAGTGAAGAAGCATGGGAGCCTGGGAGGGGTTCTGGAGAAGAGAAGGGGATGAAGAAAAAGAAACAAAAAAATAGAGAAAAGAAAAAGAAAAAAAAAAAGGGAAAAGAAAAGAAAAAGGAAAAAAAAAATCAAAAGTTCGGGCGGGTCAGAAACCCGGGTCGGGTAGTCGGATGGATCGGATCAGGAGACCCAGTCCAGAATCTTTATTTTATTAATAAATATTTTCAAAAATTTAAAATTCAAAAAAAGCATTAAAATATTAAAATATTAAAAAATATTAAAAAATTAAAAAATTTCCAAAAAAACTCGAAAATCTTTAAATATCCCAAAAAAAGATTAATTAATTAAAATTATTAAAAAAATTCAGAAAATTCAAAAAAATATTTAAAAATTCAGAAAATTCAAAAAATATTAAAAAATTCAAAAAATTCCGAAAAATCCAAAAAAATTCCAAAAAAATCGGAAAATTAGGATATGCTTAGAAATTAGTTTTGAGCTTAATTTCACTAGATTTTAGACTAAAAAAAAAGTTCAAAAAAATGAGAAAAATCCTCTAAAAAATCCTCGAAAAGTCGGATAAGCCATTAGGGTTTTACTTTAGGGCTTTTGATTGCATTTTCTTTTTAGAGACGATGCTAGGTCATTGGTTGTTTATTTTCTTCGTGATTATTTGGTTGCGCATCTTTAATTTATTGATTGTTATTTTCTATTCTTTAGAAGAGTTAAGTGAAAAATTAGTTTTTTTTCGATAGGCTGCCCAGTACGTTAGTTTGTAAACATTCAAGTTTAGGTACCGAAAGGGCACTAGTTAAATTGCTAGTGTAATCAAGTCCCCGAATTTTGGAATCTCTGATTTTCGCACGTATCGAGACGATACTCCCACGTCTCGATTATGGTTTCTAGCTGACCCTTAATCATGACTAGTGGCGACTCCATTCAATTGCGTAAATTAAAAAAATTCTCGTCGCGCGAAGTATGAGATTTGGGAGAGCCTCGGTCTTTGGATTAATGAACCATTTGGTTTGTCTTTCAAACAAATCAATCGTTGTTTGTATCCATCGACAAATACCTCTTGACCCTAAACCCGATCACCCAATTGGTTCGCGGGAAGGTCGCGATAGTGAGGATGATCAGGAGATATTTTTTTTTCATATTTTCTTTATTCTAAAGCTCTTAAATCGATATTGCGAGCTGATCTCAGGTTTGGTTGATTCGGTCATGCTCTATATATAGAATGAACATTTTCACTTTATTTCACAGCTTAATGTGATTAACAAGGTATACCTGGCATGTACACGAACCTGAACAAGCAGCAAGGAAACTATTAGCAGACGAATCAAACAATTTCCACAACGTTAACTCTGGACACTCCTCCACCTTGCGCTAGCATGCGGGATCCCATCAACTGAGCCCTGATGAGATATCTGCTTTAGCACGGCCTAGGCCCCGCCCCCGCTGGCATCTCTGAGCCCTCATCTTCCTCCCATCCCTTTTTGCCTTGATTTTTTCTTTCAAGTCTCTCTCGCCTCGCCTTTTGTACATCTTAAAAGTGATCTGTCTATCCTCAGCCATCTTTCTCACTTTCTCGGTTATCTCTGCTGCAATTTGTCGGTTATATAGCTTTCTAAGGCCCTGCATGAGCTTAGCAAATGTATCTGGCTGCGGCATTACATTTGCTTCCATCATGTCCAAGCAATATGAACACGCCTCTTTAACATGCCCATTTGAGAGGAGTGCATGAATCCAGATTGTGCAGGCATAAACATTGAGATCACATCCTTTCGTCAAGATGCAACTCCAAATGTCTTTAGCCATTTCGAGTTTTTCAGCTCTTAAAAGAGAATTCAGCAAGTCTTCAAATGTGCCATAATTAGGAGCTGATAGAAGACCTCTTCCCACCATCTCTTTAAAATAATCGGATGCTTCAACTAGATGACCATGTGCAATGAGTCCATGAATCATGATAACAAAACTGTCCAGACCTGGACTAAGCCCACTTGCTTCCATTTGATTCCAAAGCTCAACACCTTCCTTAATCTCAGCCAGCTTACATGCTAACCTGATCACCACATTGTAGATGCTAACGTCGGGAACACAACCAATCTTCTTCATTTCCTCAATGAGTTCCAAAGACTCTTCCAGCTCTTCCTTCTTCTCATGAGCCAACATGATATGCAAATATGTTGTTGCACATGGGATATGACCTTGCTGTATCATCCTATCCAGCAGCTCATAAGCATTATCAAGTTTACCGCATTTGCAAAATCCACTAATCAGTGTAGTGTACGTCACACCATCTGCCTCGCAGTTGCTCCTGTGCATCTCAAGCAACATGCGTATAGCCTCCTCCATTTTTTCTCTGGAACATAGGGCTTATATTAGAGTAGTATAAGAAGCTGCGTTAGGCTCACAACCCTTTTGCTTCATCTCTTTCAACAGATCATATGCATCCACCAGTTTCTGCGCTCGTGCATACCCGCTCAGGAGATTGCTGTAGACAACAATATCTGGTTCAAAACCAGCCTCTCTCATTTGCACCAACACATGTTTTGCCTCCATAAGCTTCCCTTCTCTACACCAGCCATAGAGCAGTGATGTGGATGCTTAATCTTGGTGTGAACTGATATTTCATTTCTCCGAATAAAGCAGCTGCTTCTTTTACACTACCATTTTTACACAAAGCATCCAACAAGCAACCAAATGCATATTCATCTGGCTCACAGCCATACTTGGGCATCTCATCCAGGACTTCTATTGCTTTCTTCACCATTATGGATGACGCAAACCTCCTCATCAAGATAATGAACAGCTCCGGTGATATCAACTGAGGGTTCTCCTTTCTCATCTCCTGAATTAATGCCCAGACAGTACCAAAATGTCTCATTTTCCCTAAAATCCTAATCATTGCTTTATAGACGTCGTAGCTATGCCTATAACCCGGCTGCTTTGAAGCCCACACAAAGAAGCTGTAACCCAAATTGCCTGCATCACCACAGCGGTTCAACACGCGCTCTGTCAATCCTGAACGCATGATAATTCCAGACTCTTGTAAGGCGATCTCCATTTTGGGAGCTCTAGAGTGAAAGTTCCTCAGAATCCTATATATCTTTTCCACATCTGCGGCAAACTCATCATGCCTTCCTTCATCTGCACAATCATCACGGATGTTTTCAAGGTAGACAAGGCCAGGTCCAGTTTTTGAATCTGCTTGATAAGTGTTGCAGTTCCCAGGTTTGGTTGGTCTGTAATTTGGATTGGGTTGTGATGGAATTTCAAAGGAAAGAAACTGTTGATGAGTAAAGGGTGTGGAAGAAATAAATTTGGGGATCTCAAAGAACCACAGGATATAAATGGAGGGAACATTCGACAAAGATGGTCAAATACAATTTTTGCACAAATGAGGATGTGCTCTCGAAAATAAATGCATTTTCACTTTTAACTTTTCTTATTGCCGTTAAAGAGTCTGAATCCCAGTATCATCTCATTGGCCTCTCATCCTTCCACTCTAGAATCTACCCTGCTCCGAACAAAAAGAAAATTTGCATGAGCAACAGACTGAGAACAGTGTCAGAAATCAAATTTTACCATATACTAACAAACAAAGTTCAGTCACAAAATGAAAAGCCCAGCCTTAACAACCAATAGCAGTGTTTAGGCGTTTCAACAGTACATGAAAGAGAGTATTTGTTCCATCAACATGGTTTCTGTAAAAAAAAAAAAACAATGTTTCCTGAGACATCTATCAAACAGGTGGTGTGCACGGCCACACTGCTACATCAAGCACCAAAGTATCTGCTCGGCGCCAAAAAAAATCAGCAGAATAATGCTTACCCAGAATGCAAAACCACCAAAAAGTTGAGAAAGCACTGAAATTTGCAACATATTGTGAAGCATTACATAAAACCGCAAGACAAGAAGACAGGAACATGAACATGGAATCATTCCGTTAAAATCGACAGGTGGGTACTTGCCATTGTCTCTTCTTGATCCGTACAGGTCAGATTGGAGAGACGAAAAGAGAGACCAAAGTAGGAGAAACGGAGGAAGTGAAGGAGCTGTTGCTGGTTTGAACCTGTGTTAAAGCCTTAAACCCTGACGGTTCCGCAAGTGTTGGGGGTTCAAGAAACGATGGATGAAGGGAAGTGGAGGTAATCATATTCAGATGAGTTTCGGTTTGGATTTATATTTTCATTGAAGATGGATAATATTTTCTAAAAAATAATTACTTATATCATTTAAAAAAATAAATAAATGATGGAAATTTTTTTATCACCCAGGAAAAAAGTTAGGCATAATTTGTTATCGATGATAAAAATATTTTTCCGTCGATTAATTTTTCTAAACGATATAAGAAATTATCTTAAATCTCTCATTTTTTACGAAACGAATGCACCTTACATCAAACTTTATTTTTTGGTTGGAAAGTTGAAATGATTTAAATCTATCTACCAATATAAGCGTCTACATGGCAACTTGCCAAACAGTAAAAAGTTTTGTTCTTTTGTTCCCATAATTAATTTTGGAACATAAATTCATTTGTTTAATTTTTGTTTCCGGGCACATTTTTGCAAAAAATTGTGTCTAGAATTAGTTTTCAAGAAGCTAAAAAAAGTAGCTTCTTGATTTTAGGAATAATTTTTCCAAAACTGATCCTTTTTTGTTTTCTTTCTTCTTTCTTTTTTTTCCTTCTTCGTTTACTATTCTTCTTCCTGCTATCTTCTTATTGGGCCAGCCACCGGCGACCGACAGCACAAGCAAGGGCTGGCGAGGGCGTCGTGGCCCTCGCCCGAGCCGACAAGGACCGCCCTCGAGGCTCACCATCGGCAAGGGTGGCAACGAGGGCTGCGATGCCCTCACCAACCCTGGCTTGTGGCCAGTCGCTGGCGTAGGTGACCAACCATGGCTAAGAAAGGGAAGGGGAAAAATGGAAAAAAAAAAAGAAAAAAAAGGAAAAAATATTATTAATAAAATTTTTTTGTATAGTTACCAAACACATTTCTATTCTAGGAATGGAAATTTTGAGTTATTATCAAATGTTTTCAAATGCTCAAAATCAGTTTCCGGGTACAGAATAAAAAAGAATCATTTCTGAGCAGAATCTATTTCCAGGCATAAAAATTTTGTCATGCGCACCCTAAGTCTATTTTATATACATGACTACTTAACTTTGCCTAATTATTGTGCTAAAATCTTTCATTTATCATAGGGAAAAAATGCACTTTGAGGTAGTACTTGTTTGCTCCCAAACTTTTGATTGGTACACGTTATCCTCTAAACTTTCATTATATTTTCCGTTTAACATGTGTAATGCAGATGACTTCCAACGAGCGAAAAAGGAATTTTCATCTCATTTTATTTTTCAAAGATGATCTCTCTTTACCCTTGAATTCTATAGAAAAAATGTAATAATTAAAGGAACCGGAGAAAAATAAATTAGCTTAAACATTCATTTCAGGAAAATTAATATCAATAATAATATTATATTTTCAGGATTTGATGAATATATTAATAGAACTAATATGACATTTAAACATTAAGCACTGGCTGAGAAACTACATGACTTCGATTTTGTTCTACATGGGAGACAATACCATTTTGATTATTTATTGAAGCCACGCCTTCTGACATGATCAGCGTCCATTTGCCACTTCAAACGCGGCGTATGAACATTTCGATAGAAATTCTAAGAGTGACCAAAATCGTATTGGTAAAAGTTATGACATTTTCACGTGATGCTTGAAAATTCAGATCAAAATTGTCTCTAATTGAAAGTTGGTGCTTTTTCACCGTACAAAAGTCACCAAATCCAAGACATGGTTACTTATCCTTTATATCTACTTCCGTTCTTAATAAGCTCATTCCCATTGATTTTCACTCATTCTCAGCGCCCGCGCCCTCCTGCTAATGAAATGCGGTAGTGCAGCGATTTTCATTCCCAATTTCTATTCCGTTTTCCAAATAGCCAAACGGTGCCAAAAAGAGAGGGTAGGGCTTCTTTCCCAATAACCAAACATTGCCTCAGTTATGAAGAAACTATGCTCATTTCGACTCCATATCCGGGTAATTCAGACAGCTTGGAGTCTGAAAGCTGAAACACCTTGTTTCAAAACAACAAATAACATAGCATCACCACAAAGGGTTAACGAGCCTGAGCCTATGTCTCACGCAATTGCGCCGAGTGAAACCATCATTAATATTACGGTATTAGATCAAGGCTTCTTTTATTTGCAGACCGAGTACACATTTACGCACGCATTCAGAAAAATATATCCAACATTCCCGGTGTTACTTACCTTGCTTCTTGTACATCACAAAAACTCATCGACAGAACTTTCCATGTAATTTCATTTCTTATCCTTATGAAAGAGTTTCATCATCTCGTCTTTTGACCAAAACCAAGAGGGAGGCAATGAGCTAGAAAATCAGAGTCCAAAATCTTATTTCCCAACCATTATTGATCTAGCCTTTTTTCTTTTCTTGATAGAACTGCAAATTCTGTATTACTCATTTAACACCATTATACAATGGCAGAACCGACATCATTACCCATAATCAGTCTAGCATGCGTTTATAATACGCATACGAGCAACCACACTGCCCATGGTTATCCTAAAATCGTCTCGATGCAGTCCGTGGACATATTTACATGGATGCAGCCTTTTGCCCATTTTACTTGGCTGGTATCGCTAAATAAAGGGAAGACTGAACATGTTTTACATGGATGTAGCCCTGTCACCTGTTTCAACATTAGATAGTAAAGTAGCTCCCTTCGCCTGATAGTAGTCGCTCAACCACTTCTTAATCAGCTTTATCTCGGTTGCTCTCTGTTCTACCAGCCAGTTGGGATCCTGCGCCGTTGCAGCACGCAAATCTATGTGATGAGCACCTGATAATAAAATGCAAGGAACGAATTAATCTCTGCCTCAACGTCATCTGTGGCTGCTTCATTAATAGGAGATGCCTGATTAAAGAACCTCCAACGGCCTTCCTATTTATTACTCTGGTAACATGAACGAGATGAATTATGATACATAAAACTGAAGGTGGGTCCTAGAAGGGACTAGGAAAGAATACATATTTAGCAGTAGGAAAGAAAGTCATACCATCATAAGACTAAACTAAAAAATTGTCGAATGGAAGGAGAGAACCACACAACCTTTCTGTCGTACCCCACATGAAAAAAACAAGTCGAGTGAAAAGTATCATTCGACGTAAAGTAGATAATAACTCTTTACTCACTGGATGACATTTCGAGAACAAATTAACAACACAATCAGAATACTAGATAAAAAAATTTAAACTGACACCTCTGACAGAACATATGAAAAGACCCACCCGTAACCACTCCAAGGATCAAGAAAGCCATTTGAGAAGATGATATTGCTTCCGAAGGTCTTCAAAGTGGTCATGATATCCTTCAAAATGGGTCCAAAATTCATGTTGTAGGTCGATGTGAATGATTTATTTACTACAAAAGCAATTGTGCGATAATAATATGTAAATATCATTGAAGTGCAACCTGAGAATTTGTTTCTGTTTTTAAAGGCCCTGAACCCTCGAATCACAATAGAACCCATGTCAAGTGATTAACTTGATCACGTCTATAATAAATGGAAATAATCCCAGAAAACCAAAGCTACTACAATTTTGCTATTAATTACAATAGGTTACTAATGATTGGTGTTTACTTGAAAACTCCACACCGTAGGCGATCAAGCAAAGCAGCATCTAGCCAAGGCGCGCACACAAATTCAAACCGCCCCACCCTACGTCCCCGGCGGCGGCCCCCCCACCCCACCCCACACCCCCCCCCCCCCATCAGATGTTTGGATCCTAATCAGGCTCACTGAACTACATGCCCCCACTGCTACCACTCAATGAATTTACCCAGGAGATCTATGCACTTGGATGGTGAGAACGATGATATTTATCATGTCTTTTTATGGCTTAGGCAGATAAATATCTTCAGCAGCCTCTTCCGTTGCTTCTTCTTCATTGTATGTGACTAAATTGGATCTCTCTTGCTATCATCACAAGACAGCTTCAGCTTCAGCCTCATAAACCAAACAAAGGAGCACTAAATAGAGAGAATGGGACAGGACAGACAATCATTGGGAATGCCATGCCGCATAACAAATGCTAAAGTGGACACAGAACTGGATAGAATATGGTCTGGACACACAATTAATGGGAATGCCATGCTGCACAAGAAATGCTAAAGAGGACACAGAACTGGATGGAATATGGCCCACGAAGCTACACATGCAAGTTCGTCAAGCTGCAAAACTTTAAAGTTAATATATATCACAGTGGTGTCTTACTTTCCCACCAAATTGAGTTGTTATCCACCTTGGTCGTGGTATGACTTTATAATCGGTCCAGCACTCCTCTTGGAAAGCAGAAAAATTAAAATCGTACATAGGAAACATGCTTGCATCTGGGCTACTATACATGGGCATAACCATCTCCGTGCATGCCTGTACACCACAATAGATCAAGCGAAATGCACTAACATCACTGGGTCATTGTTCTTTTCCAGAGGCAAAACCTTTCATATTTTAACTTTAAGGGAACATTTAATAAAGAATAGGAATGACAGTTTTAGACCTGCCAGTTCCAGCCATCCATGCCATGAGGATCATCATCCAATTCAAAGCAATCAACTTCTCCGGTGTAATTGTAGTAGACACCAACACCTTCAAATACACGTTCCAGAATGCGAGTCCCATCTGGACAACCATCAATCTTTCTGCAGACCTAGTAAGGAGAAGAGCATAACGTGAGCCCAAATATGCTCAGCAGATACGTTTAAAACATTGTTATGCATATGCTATATTACATGGACACTACGTGTTGAGATGTCCAGCTCACCCAACACTAAAGTTCCAGGGTAACAGGACTCAGCTGAAAAGAATCCAGAAAATGGTACGGGTAGGACATATTTATACCACAGAAAGAATTTTGGATGTGTGTGTATATATATATTTCTATAGCCAGATCTAGAAATATATCCGAAGTCCTTTATAAATTTTCTCAATATATTAAATACTTTGAATACTTAGAAAGACGATTCAAAATTTCTTACGTCTTTGTTGTTCTCTTCTTTCTATTACAAATCCCTAGATCCTAGGCCATTCATGGTATCAGAGCCAAGGGGTCGATAAAGATATTCTTTATAATTTCATTCGCAGTAAAGACGATTTCCTTCATGGAGGTCTTTCTTGTGATTTCTGGATGTATTCTAGGCAGTAAAGCCTAGTGGGGTAGTAAGTCCGTTGGTAAGCATCATTGAAATCTATTGAAAAGAAGAAAGTAGTCTTTTGCAATGAACTTATTAAGAAGATCTGAGTCTTCTTCTAGTTCTTTATCACAAATGTCCTCTAATTAAGGACCAGTAAATAGAGAAGAGATTAACATAGAAGATTTCAATAAATCAATTGAAAATTTGTTCATTCCAAAAGTCAAACTCGATAAAATTTATGGGCATTCAAAGTTTGAACTCTTTGGGCACAATGTCATTGTGACTGAAGAAAGAGATGTACCACTTTTTAATTCTTTTGCTTCAATAGAGCTTTTGAATAAAGATTCAATAAAGAAACATTCCCAGAAATGGAATTACATGCATATAGATTTGGTACAGGTTGGTGCAAAACCCCATAACAAAGAAGGATTAGATATTTCCTTGCTTCTTGTTTTGAGAGATGCGAGACTTTTAAAATCCGATGAATCCATTCTTGGAGCTGTAGAAACAAGTCTTTGCAATGGACCAATTCATTTTGATAGTCATCCCGGTCTTACCGTTTCTCTCAAAGACAAAAATATTTTAAAATCTCTAACTCTTCAAATAAAAACCCACAATTATTCTATAGCTGAAGGTTCCATCCTCATAGCTCTTATCTACAGAGTTTATTACAAGGTAATGAATTCTGCTTTCGGCAGTAAAGCTTTTAAATTGAACTTCAATAGAGAAACCCTTCTTTTACAAACATACATTTCTAAAGCAAATATTACCATTCTAAGGACCATTCCTTGGAATCAAATAACTCTTCATGATCAATGGGAATTAGAAAATCGAATTCCCCAACAAATCATTCAAAATTTTGATCATACCAATATTATTTAACACTATGAAGGAAGAGTAACTATTCAATTTTTCAGAAGATCCGTTGATATTCCTAGGAGGTCTTGTGACATTAGATCGATTCCTTCTTGGCATTCCACTTCTTCTTGAAGATTAGTAGATACTATTCCTAATATTCCTTTGAATAATCCCGAGGAAGCAACTGCAAGTGCTCTTCCTCTTCCAAACATCAATGGTATAGATAGTGTAAGGACCTCGGCCCCACCTGCGTCACTCTTTGTGTAATATTGTCCGCTTTGGACACAAATCCTCACGGTTTTAAAACGCGTTGTCTTGGGCAAAGGCGCTCTCTGGCCCTTCCTCTCCCAAGCCCAATATTGTCCTCTTTGGGGCGCAAGCCCACAGGCCAGATTCACCCCTCAAGGCTTTGTTCTCAGCACAGTGGAAGCTTGTGTGAAACGCGTTTTAAAACCATGAGGACTTAGTGTCTAAAACGGACAATATTACACAAAGAGTGGCGCAGCGGAAGCGTGGTGGGGTCGAGGTCCTTACAAATGGTATCAGAGCCGACTCTCGACCGCGTGTGGGGCCACAACGAGGACGCTGTGCTCGAAGGAGGGGAGAATGTAACGACCCGGTCCGACGAGGGTAGGGAGTGGTCGCCGAGGCCAGAGGGCCTGGACAAGAAGCGGCTCCTAGCAGGCTTCTAGGATGGCAGGGGGGCATGTCTCTTGTCCCACATCGCCTAGGGAGGGAGATCTTGGTGAGTTTATAATGTTTGGCCCCTAACCCTTGTGTAACGCGTTTTAAAACCGTGAGGACTTAGTGTCCAAAGTGGACAATATTACACAAAGAGTGGCGTAGCGGAAGCGTGGTGGGGCCGAGGTCCTTACAGATAGTAGGTTAGGAATTTCTAGGCCAGTTTATCAACACTCTCCTGATTTTGTTGATCCAACTTCTTCTGAGATGGAAGACCCTAAAATCAATGTTGTGGATTTAGTTTTTGAACCAGATAAAATACTTTTGAATAAGGAATTCAACTCTTTTGAAAATAAGCAAATTAGAGAATGGTTTTTTGAAAACTTTCAAAATCAAGCACTAGATATCAAAAAGGAATATTACGATTACATGTACCATCATGACATCCAAGTATTCTTCTTTGATTGGTTTGAAAATGAATTTTTAAAAGAAAAACAAAATTTTGTTTTGGAGCAATTTTATAAATGGAAATTAGACGATAGCCATGTCATCGAGTCTAATCATCCTTCCCTTAGAAAGATCAAAATTGAACATCAAGAAACTGAAATAATAGCTTCTCCTTTCAAAATTGCCTCTCAAATAGATGCCATAGGAATCAAAAAGATTGTTGAACAAAATAATTTTTCAAACCAATATCTTCATACTATAGGAAAACAATTAGACCAAATAGAAATTTCTGTCCAAAATAGTTTTCCATCTTCTTCAATATCCACTTCAAAAAAGGATTTAAAGCCACCACTCTTTAAAAATTTTGAAATTCCAAAAAGTCCCAGTCTTGAATTTGCTAAAGCTTTAGAAGATAGGAGAAAACTCCTCAAAGGAAAAACAATTTTAAAGCCCAAATATCCTTTAATACTAGATACTCCTTCGATACAAAACTTGAGTGTCAAAGACACTCCTGATCGCATTGAACCTTCCAATCAGATCAACTTTTTGGATAAATCTGATACTAAAACCATTTCTGAAATAAGTCGCATCACCTGGAAGGATCCCAAAAATTATATTATTCTCATGTCACTCCTCCTGACATTCTCACCGAAGAAACGGTTTAAAAAGTTCAAAATAAATATTCTTCTAATGCAATTTATGAATGGAATATAGATGGTGTTTATGAGCAAAACCTTATAAATATTTTAATCCAGATAGTTATGCTTGCTAATACCTATAAAACCATTCCAAACACTTTCGATCATTCTGTTGTTTATCTTTTGATAGCAGGATTTACGGGCCAGCTCAAAGGATAGTGGGATAACTACCTGAATGATGAGCAAAGGTCTCGAATCTTAAATGCTTACAAACTCGACCATTTTGGTCAAAATATTCTTGATGAAGATGACCAGCCTATCCAAGATGTTGTAAATACTTTGATATTCTCTATATCCCAATATTTTCTAGGAGATTCTTCTCATATTCTTGATAAAAACCAAAATCTTTTATCCAATATGAAATGCAGATCTTTAGGAGAATTCCGAGAATATAAATAAGTATTTCTACAAAGAGTTTTCCAAAGAATGGATTGTAACCAACCCTTTTGGAAAGAAAAATTTCTTGCTGGTTTACCAATGCTCATAGGAGAACAAGTTCGCAATAAGATAAGAGAAGAATATGAAAATCAAATTTCATATGACCATCTTTCTTATAGTGAATTAACCTCTTATGTTTATAAGATAGGAACATAATTATGCACCAATATTCGTCTCCAAAACTAGATTAAGAAAGAACAAAAGCTTTCTAAAAAAAAGGGTTAGGAGATTTTAGTGCTCAATATGATCCATCTTTTGAATCCTTTGATAAACCTAAGTGTTCAGGAAAATGCTCTTCTAAAAAGAAAGACCAAAAGAAATTCTATAAAAAACCCTATAGAAAGAAATTCGATAAAACGTTTTCTAAAAAGAATGAAAATGACGAATTTAAAACCACCGCCCGCAGCGGCTGCATTGGCTTGCGCTCTGATCCCCCCACGAAGGGACCAGAGTTCAAACCTCAGCGTAGTCGTTAGGGATTCTTAAGTGTGGCGCCGTGGTGGTGGGTCCTGCGCTAGCGTCACCCCAGGTTTACCTCTCTGGCTGTCGACCGTGCGGGGGGTTCCTGGGTTACCAAAAAAAAAAAGAAATTTTAAAAATATCACTTGCTATAACTGTGGTAAGAAAGGCCACACTTCTCGATTTTGTAAAATTAGTAAAAAGGTTAATGAGTTAGATTTGGATGAAGAAACTATCAATTAGCTCAATCAATTAATGGTTGAAGATGATAGTAGTTATTCTAACGAATCTTGTTTTGAAAAAAGTTTACAAATTTGTGATTTAGAAACCTCTTCATTATCGACTTTAGAAAGTGAAGATAAAGATGCCACCCATTTTGAAATAAATGTTTTGACAAAAGAAGAAGAAATTCTTTTGCAAACAATTGATCAGATCACTGATCCTAAAACAAAAATAAAATATTTGAATAATTTACAAAAACCCAAGTTAGTTTCCAAACTAGTCTTTCAATCTGATAATCCTTATAGTATTTCTATCATTCTTGGCAAAGCTAAGAAAGCAAGTTTCAAACTCATTTCTATAAGTGATCTTATTCATGAAATCGACAAGCAAAAACAAGAAATACAAGATCTCAAAGCTGCTCAGGCAATTATGCAAAAGGATATTTTAGATATTAAAATGAAAAATTTGAAGGGAAAAAGAAAAGAAGAAGATTTTGAAGAAACTGATATTCCTCAACTCCCTTCTTCTTCTGATACAAACTTTCTTTTAATGCTTTCTGAAATAACTACTCGAAAATGGATTATCAATATTTCTATAAGAGTCCGGAATGAATTTGTTTTAGAAACAGCAGCCATTTTTTATACCAGCGCAAATCTTAATTGTATAAAGGAAGGTCTTATACCAACCAAATATTTTGAAAAAACTTCCCAGTCACTCAATCAGCATCCGGTAATAGGTTGAATATAAATTACAAAATTCCTGAAGCTAAAGTTGTGAAAGACCAAATTTCTTATAGGACTCCTTTTCTCCTTGTCAAAAACATCAAACAAAATGTTATTTGGGGATCACTTTTTATCAATTTACTTTAGCCTTTTAAAGTTTCTGAAAAAGGTATCGAAACAGAAACTTTAGGCAAAAGAATATGTTTTAATTTCATTTCGAAACCCCAAACTAGAAATTTGAATACCCTTCAAGAACATTCTATTTTTGAAATAAATTATATCATTTAGGACAAAGAAACTCATCTTCAATTTCTTAAAGAAGATCTTGAATACAAGAAGATAAATAAGAATCTCTCTGAAGCAAGTCTTCATAAAAAGATTTCCTATCTTGAAAATCAAATCAAAGATTCCATATGTTCTAATATTCCCAATGCTTTCTGGTCTTGTAAGTGTCACATAGTTGATCTGCCTTATGAACCAGGATTTTCAGAAAAGGACATTCCTATTAAGGCTAGGCCTTCTCAAATGAATTATGAAGTTCTAAATTTCTGTCAAAAATGCTGAACTAGAAAGAGGAGTTCCAAGGTTGGTAATAAATTATAAACCCTTAAATACAGTTTTGAAATGGATAAGATATCCAATTCCTAATAAAAAAGATTTGTTGAATAGGCTTCATAATGCAAAAATCTTTTCAAAATTTGATATGAAATTAGGGTTTTGGCAAATCCAAATCAGTGAAAAGGATAGGTACAAAACAGCTTTTACCGTTCCTTTTGGTCAGTATGAATGGAATGTCATGCCCTTTGGATTAAAAAATGCCCCTTCTGAATTCCAAAGGATAATGAACGATATTTTTAATCATTGTTATGATTATATTATTGTTTATGTAGATGATATTTTGATATTTTCTACATTCATAGAAAAACATTTTAAATATATTAATCATTTTATCAAACATTGTGAGGAAAAATGGTTTAGTAGTTTCGCCTACTAAAATATCCCTTTTCAAAACAAGGATACGTTTTCTAGGACATTACATCCGTCAAGGAGCCATCATACCTATTGAAAGATCGATAATATTTTTTGAAAAATTTCTTGGAAGTTTGAATTACATCATTGAATTCTTTTCTCATATCAACATAATTTGTAAACCACTCCATCAGAGGCTCAAAAAAGATCCTCCACCATGGACTCAGGTTTATACTGATATTGTAAAGCAAATCAAACATATTGTCAAGGAAATCCCTTGTTTACATCTTGCTAATCCTTCTGCTTTTAAAATTGTTGAAATTGATGCTTCTGATATTGGCTATGGAGGAATTCTTAAGCAATCTAAGGACAATAAAGAACAGACTGTTCAATTTGTTTCTAAACATTGGAATGATTGCCAAAAGAATTACTCCACTATTAAAAAGGAAATTCTTGCTATTTTACTTTCTATTTCTAAGTTTCAAGGAGATTTTTTAAATAAAAATTTTTTACTGATAATTGATTGCAAATCTGCAAAAGATGTTTTGCAGAAAGATGTTCAAAACATTGCTTCCAAATAGATTTTTGCTAGATGGCAAGCAATATTATCAGTTTTTGATTTTGATATAGAATTCATAAATGGTTCTTCGAATTCTCTCCCAAATTTTCTCACAAGAGAATTCTTACAGGGAAAATGCCTCCCAAACCTCTCAACAAGCCTACCAGAAGAGATAAAGGCAAAGAAGTTGCCAAAGCCTCCTAAGAACAAAAGCCCTTTGGGAAACTCACCAATATTAGGAGTTGGCTTCAAGCAATTCAACCACCCTTGAATATTACCACCATTTCTAGCCAAGCCAAACAAGAGCCAGGTACACCTTTTGATATTTCAAAATTGTCTCGTGAAGAAGCATTACAACTTCTTAAACAGGCTTTCAATACTCAGCCTTCTATGAGGATAGTAAGTCCCGATCCTTCTCCCATAGCCACTCAAAAGGCAACCGGAAAAATAATTTCTAGTAAGGTGGTCATTCAGTTGACACAGACAACCCCTCCAACAAACAAATTTTTCCATAAAACAATCTTCCAAAATATTTGCAATGTTGAAAATGGTTTCTATAATGAAGATCCATACATTTTTGCCAAAAATATGTTTTCTGAAAAATTTTACTATACCCCTCATGATATTTATAAAACAATAGAATTTTATGAGAAAATTTTGGAAGAAACAAAATCTGTTACCTTCCGACATTTTTCGGATAAAGGCCACATAAAATACTCCACGGCCAAAATTCACAGAGTCATTCACCATGCTCAATGGAAAACTGATCCATTGTCCTTAAAGAAATTTGATATCAAAATGACTGAATCCCTTCCATACAGATCCTCTTTTTCATATTTTGATTATAAACAAGCTTGGTGGAATATCTTCTGGAGACAGAATGCCAATAATTCTCATACTTGGCTATTCTTCTTCGAAAACTTTGATATCAAGTAGGTTCCGTATTGGTTTATTCAGTGGTGGGAACATCTTGGACCCACTGATGAAATTCTCCATCCAAAAATCTAGCCCAGTTATGAAATATTTCTCAATAAATCCGTTCCCCTTCCTTTTGAGAAAAATTTCCCCAAACTTTTGCTATTCTTCTACCACTTTGGGATATCTTGGGTTCTCGATTGGCATTTTGACTATCGAAAATCTGCAGACACTGGCATTCCCATTTTAATAAGAAGATACAAAGTAAAATGGTGGAATGGATTTAAATTCTTTAATAGAGTTACTGAACAAGCCATTACACAATGGCTTGTTTCTAGAGGAATAGATCCCATAAAATCCTCTTAGGATACTACTCCAATCCTACATGATAAAGGGTTTGTATTGTCCAAACTAGCATATGTTAAATCTCATCAGCAGTTAGCTGGAATGCTAAAACAGACCCTTTCTCAAATTGAAGATTCTAGTTCTTCTCATTCCTATCACTGCGGCAATTCCAACGAAGACGATTGCTATGGCATCCCTGGAATAGCCCCCAATCCCGTTAATTGGGCAAGTGTGAAGGATGAAGAAGAAGAAGAAGAGCCTGAACCAGTGGAAGATCTCTCCAGATTATCCTAGGTGAAAGGAGCCGAAAGACTCATGCTTTTTTCATAACTCGTCATAATTTCTAAGTCAAAAGGAGTATGTCAGTCTTTTCCTTTTTCATAAGCTTTCATAATTGTGTCTGTTCACTATAATATTATGCACTTACTACTATTTGCCACAGTACTACCCATGAACTATTTTCTACAGAACCTAGCCTGCTTATATAATCAGACCTCACTATTCAAGGAAAGGCAGAACTTTTCTCTCAGAATTTCAAACCTCCCCAATTTCTCTAGATCTCTTCTAGTCTTCTTTGAAGAAATAAGAGATCATTGATCTCAGAACCTTTCCATATTCCTTCCATAACTAGTAAGTCTCATCATTTCCTGGTGATTCTATATCCCTGAATCACCTTATATTCTAGATATCATTCATGATATGAGAATACAAAGGCTTTTATATACTTTCGCAATTGTACTTCAATATCTACATTTCGGCTGTAATCTTTCAACACTGTTGGTGTAATTTTTCCATCTTGTTTGAATAACAGTTATCTCTTTCTACAAGTTTGTAAGGTTATCTAAGTACGCACCAAGGATGGTCAAAGACCATGTAGGTAGGACAAGGAGGTTCCGAGATGGATTGAGACCGGAACTCCGCAGCCAGTTAGTACTCTTGAGTCTTAAGGGATTACAATGAGCTGTATGAGAGGGCTCGATGGTTGAAATGGATATGAGTGAAAGGGGTGCCGCTTCTGGATCGCGGTATGCGCCGGTTAAGGACAATAGGAACTTGGGAAGAAGTCTATGATGGAGAATATGAGACTTGTCCCTCCGGTAAAAAAGAACTTTAGAAAGCCGAATTACTACTCCAACGCCGCATGTCGGTCTTGTGGAAAGAGGCATAGGAATGGCCATTGCCAAGATAGAAGTGGAGCATGTTGTGGATGTGGATAGCAAGGTCACCAAGTGAGAAATTGCTGAACCGACAAGTTAGACCATCGATGCAATCATAACGGCCACAGGTAGAACATTAAGTGAGACCTACCTCGCAGATTAATTAGAATCGGCTAAAGACGTAAGGAAAAGTGTATGTTGTGGTTGAGAAGAAAGCGGAGGATGTGCCTTGAAAGCCTAGATACGTTATGAGATGATATTGGGTGCAATAGGAGATGATTTTGAAGTTATCGCTTGAGTGGTCATGAAAGACTTATAATCAATTTTATGGTGAATAGGCATAATCGATTTAAGGATTTATGGATTACTAATGATATTCTTGGATAGGTTTGGAAGGATGACTGTTGCTTGGAAATTTTAGATTTTGTAAAGAACCGATGTGATTTGTTTTTGGGAGACTATTGGATTGAAATTGAATGGATTGAGCTTTGTCTTTGAGATAAAGAAATATAATTATTTTGTGGCTGACTAGTTGGTTGAGGAATCAAGGCTAAAGGACATAACCGAGGTGTGTAACCTTCTTGATGTCTTTCCCCAAGAATTGCCAGGATTGCCACTTGATAGAGAAGTGGAGTTCATGGTTGAGTTGGCCCCAGAAACGAAACTGATCTCGAGAGCACCTATAGGATGTCGTTGTCAGAATTAAAAAAATTAAAGGTTCAAATGCAGGAGTCGTTGGATAATGGCTTTATTCGCTCGATTGTGTCTTTATGGGGAGCACTAGTTTTATTCTTGAGGAAGAAGGACGGATCGTTAAAGTTGTGCATTGACTATAGACAATTGAATCATGTGACTATTAAGAATAAGTACCCATTGCCAAGAATTGATGGCCTATTTGATCGGTTACAAGGGGCGTCAGTGTTTTCCAAGATCGATTTGAGGACTTGTCATCACCAATTGAGGATCAAGAAGGAGGATGTGCCAAAGTTGGCATTTAGGATGAGGTATGGGCATTATGAGTTTACGGTGATGCCGTTTGGACTGATGAACGCTCTTGCAGCCTTTATGGATTTAATGAATCAGGTATTCAAGGAATTTCTGGATCAGTTTGTGATCATATTCATAGACAATATCTTAGTATACTCAAAGAGTTCTGCCGAGCATGAGCTACACTTGGAAAGAGTTTTACGGACTTTAAGGGAATATGCGCTTTACACTAAGTTTAGTAAGTGCGAATTCTATATCCATCGAGTGGCTTTCTTAGGACATGTGATATCCGGAGAACGAATTGCAGTGGGCCCAATAAAGATCGAGACCGTCACGAATTGGCCGAGGCCAACAACAGTGATTGAGGTTCGGAGCTTCTTAGGTCTAACGGGTTATTACAGACGCTTTACGGAAATATTTTCGGCATTAGCGACACCATTAACACGGTTATTAAAGAAAGAAACGAGGTTTGAATGGACGAATAAGTGCAAAAGGAGCTTCCAAGAATTAAAACAGAGGTTGACGATTGCACCAGTGTTGACAATCCCGTCAAATCCGGGAGGATATGAGATTTACAGTGATGCGTCGCTAAGATGATTGGGATGTGTGTTAATGCAACACAGAAGAGTAGTGGCATACGCATCGCAACAATTGAGACCGCATGAGCTGAATTATCTGATGCACAACTTGAAATTGATCGCGATTATTTTCTCTCTTAAGATTTGAAGACACTACTTATGTGGAGAGAAATTTCAGATTTATACGGACCATCAAAGTTTAAGGTATTTGTTCTCCCAAAAAGAATTGAACATGAGACAGTGCCATTGGATGGAACTCATTAAGGACTATAACTACAAGATTATGTATCATCCCGTAAAAGCTAACAAAGTAGCGGATGCACTGAGCTGAAAATCGAGCATTGCGTATATGATGGTCAAGGAATGGAATCTGTTGGAGGGAGTTCGGGATTCAGAATTTAAGTTTGAAGTGAGTTAAGTCTCAAGTCTGCTTGCAACATCAAGGATTGAGCCGGAGATCCAAACTAAGATTAAAGTCTTACAATCGACGAATCCGAAGATTCAGAAGATTCTGAGTATAGATGTCACAAAAAGGAAATCAGATTTTCAGGTATCCGAGAATGGGATTTTGAAGTTCCGTGGACGGTTATGTGTACCCGGTGATGCAGAATTGAAGGAAGAAATTTTGTCAGAAGCTCACTGAAGCAATTATAGTATTCACCCGGGTAGCATAAAGATGTACCAGAGCTTGCGATAATACTATTGGTGGAACGGCATGAAAGTGGATGTGGCCAAGTACGTGGTCAAGTGTTTGACATGTCAGCAAGTGAAGGAACAACATTGCAAGCCGGGTGGAATGTTGCAACCATTGGAAATTCTTGAGTGGAAGTGGGAACACATTAGATGGACTTTGTAATGGGATTACCAAGGAGTTAGAGGGGTCATGATTCAATTTGGGTGGTAGTCGACCGATTGACAAAGTCAGGACATTTTCTGCCAGTGCAAAATGACTTCGCCTTGAAAAGGTATGCCAAGATTTACATGCGATAAATAGTCCGTCTGCACGAAGTGCCAGTGATAATCACTTCAGACCGTGATCTTAAATTTACCGCCACTTTTGGAAAAATCTTCATACGGCATTAGGAACGAAGTTACAGTTTAGCACGGCCTATCATCCCCAAACGGATAGTCAGTTTGAAAGGATGATTCAGACTTTAGAGGATATGCTGTAGACATGTGTATTGGATTTTAAAGGTAGCTGGGAGGAACAATTGCACTTGATGGAATTTGCCTACAATAATAGCTACCAGCAGAGTATCAGAATGGCACTATTTGAGGTGCTGTATGATAGAGCTTGCAGAACACCAGTTTGTTGGGATGAAGTTGGTGAGAGGAGCATCACGGGCCCTGAGTTGGTTAAGCAGTCAATTGAAACAGTCAAGATGATTAAGGACAGGCTTAAGAGTGCGCAAAGCCGCCAAAAGAATTATGCGGACCGAAGACGTAGGCCTTTAGAATTTTAAGTGGAGGACCATGTTTTCCTTAAAGTATCACCTATGAGAGGATTGTCATGATTCGGCAAGAAAGGAAAGTTAAGCCCGAGATACGTAGGTCCATTTGAGGTCTTAGAGAGAATTGACACCTTGGCTTATTGTCTTGCGCTACCGCCAAATTTATCTCAAGTGCACAATGTGTTCCACGTGTCTATGCTAAGGAAGTATGAACCAAACCCGGCCCACGTGCTAAATTATGAAGAAATAGACGTGAACGACAGAGTGTCGTACGTGGGAAAGTCAGTAAGGATCGAGAACAGAATGGAAAGTGTGTTGCGGAACAAGACAATTCCGATGGTTAAGGTCATTTGGGAGCACCATGGAACAGAAGGTGCGACGTGGGAAAACGAAGAGTTCATGCGACACCAATACCCCCATTTGTTTGAATAGTTGAGTTGGAATGTAAATTTCGAGGACACAATTTTTGTAAGGGGAAAGAGTTGTGACATTCCGAATTTCGATCAATTTTTGGGATTTATAAAACGTGTAATTCATCATTGTGCTTATAGTAAAACCTTGCCCGGGAAATGATCACTCTCGGTTATTATTTTTTTTTAAATTGAGATTTCGCTAGAATCGCATTTGATCAAATTTGGCCATTATTTAGAGCTCAAACTTTGGTGTCGAATTTTTCAGAGTTCTAGGATAAATTTAATTGGACAGTGTCAATATTGTTATGGCCAGCCTCGATATTACCTGGGATATGTGAAAAGTAAATTTTTGACCAGGTGCGGATTTGGACTAGTAGACCTCCTTCATAGTGTGTTTTATTTGATCTCTTTTGGCCATTTTTCCTAATTATTGATTAGGATTTTCGTGGACTGTTAGATCTATTTTGGGTTTGAACCATGACTGTCAAATCGCACTCGAGTGCGATGTTTGACTCTCTCTCTCTCTCTCTCCCCCGGTCAACCCCCTGCGCATGTCTGCCATGCAGATGTTCAACCCCTCTCCTCTCTCTCTCTCTCTCTTTTCCTTCATGTCTCCTCCCCTTGCATGGCAGACCCCACCCCCATGCAAACCCTCCCTCTCTCTCTATCTTTCTCTCACTCTCTCTCTTCCTTTTTCCTTTCTTCTCTTCTCTTATGTTCCTTCTTCTTCTTCGTTAGTTTCTTTTTTTCTGCCCGACCACTCTGGCTTCCTGCTCCTGCTTGACCGCCCGAGCTCGTCCTCAATCGGCCAATCGCCGCGTCCGACCATCGCAGGCAATCCGCTTGGCACTGCCACCCCGCCAGCCACCGCACTGCTTGTCTAGTTGTTCCCCCTCCTCTGGCTTGGCTGTTCTTCTCCTCCTTGTCGCGCGTAGCAGCAAGTCACCGCCCCTCGGCCCCGTCATGGTCCGCCGCTGCCTAACCGCTCGTGGACCCATTCTTTGTCGCTCGGCCGCCTGCGACGCCGCCGTGCCACCTTCGGCCACTACGCAACCACCCTTTCCCCTATTTTTCTTCTCCCTCGGCGCTTTCCCCTGTTTCGGCTCCCAAACTTCGCCGCCACCATGCTCCGCCGTTCCGGCTGCCGCCGCTCTGCCTTCACCATCCAGCCGCTCCCCTCGGCCACCTCCGCCACCTAACTCCCCCCCTTGGCTGCCATCACCTCCCTTTCCTCTATTTTTCCTCTCCCCTGACGCCTCCCCTATTTTGAGTTTTTCCCCTCGGCTTCGCCTTGTCTAGCTGCCACACACCGCTGTTTCGGCTGCTGCTGCTACTCCGCCCGCCACCACCCAGGCCCCAGCAACCTTGCCTAGCCACTTGCAAGCGCTGTACTTGCTAGGACAGCCTAACCACCGTTGTTGTCGCCATTGCCTAGCCGTGGCCGGACTGCCCTTATCCGTGCGGAGCTCGCCCCGGGCCGTGGCCGGACAGCCCAGGCCACTGCCCTAGCCATGGCCGAGTGTCGGGTCGTGTGCCCAGCCGTGGCTGAGCGCCACGCCGAGTCGCCGCGCCGTGCGTTGAGCCGTGGCCGAGCCCCGCGCCTGTCGCGCCCTCGCCTGTGCCGAGCCCGTACTGTTCACCAGGGCCATTTTAAGCCCGTGTGAATTTTTCCCGGGCCAAACTTAGGTAAGTGACTTCCTAATCCTTACTTAGGGCTATGGGTATTTTTAGACTTGTTTAGGGACTAGATCGAGTAGATTATGGGCTGTTATGGTTGAATTGCTATACTGGACTGTGTGGGTTGAATATGGTTGAATTGTGGGGTGCATTGAGATAGTTGTGGGGGCTTAATTGTGGTTGAATTTGGTGGGTCCAATGGTTGGCTTGTCATAGTGTTTGTGGGTGATTTGATGATTGATTGTGGCCGACTTGAATGTCGGATTGGTGAGCTTGTGGTTTGGAATTAGGATTGTTTTGGGTGCATATTAGTGGCTAATGTTGGTGGGTCAATGATTGGCTTGTTGTGAGATTCGTGGGTGGATTTGATATTTGTATGTGGCCGACTTGAATGTCAGATTGGTGGGCTAGTGTGATGGGCTTGTGATGTGATTTGGATTCGTACGATTTGTTGAATGGCGAGTTGTGATGTGGTGAGCATGCCTTGAGTTTGAATGGTACGACTTATGAGAATGGCGAATTATGTTGTGGTGCATGTGCATGAGAAAAAACTCGGATCGATTGGAGGGCTATCAACCTGAGGTGTGGTTACGCGGGTGTGGCGATAAAGGCATGACCAGACTTGAGGCGTGGTTACGCGGGTCATTGGAAAGGGGAAAAATATCCTGAGGCGTGGTTACACGGGACTAAGCCCTGCTTGATCTGAGGGCTGACCTGAGGTGTGTTGACGCGGGTCGTGTGAAAGTGTGAAATGTCCGGTGAGAGACGGAGCCCGACTTGATCTGAGGGCTGGCCTAAGGCGTGTTTACGCGGGCAGTGTGAAAGGACCTGGGAGGTTGTGGAAAGTTGCTCGGCCACGCATGTGAATTGAGTGTGATTGAATTGATTGAATATGCGTTGTTATGGCGTTTGAGTGGTGATGATATGTTTCTTGATTATTATTGCATTATGGTGTTTAATTAATATGCAGAGTGGATTGTGGTTTGAGCGAGGTAAGTATGATTATGTGAATTCTGTATATTATTGGTTAAATTGCATGTTAGACTTGTCTGGGTATGCATTGACCTTCATGGGGTTTAGGATATTGCTTATTGAGACTCGTTCTTACGGTTATTATATAACCATTTTCAGATTCGCAATCGTGATTGATTAGAGATGCTGCAAGGATAATCTCAGGGATCGAGGACGGGTTGAGTATCCTGTATTTTGAGTGCCCCTTTTTGTAGAGTAGTTAAGTTTACGAACCACGGTCTCTTTTGATGAAAGTGGTTCTGTCGTTTGTGACCTAGCTGGCAGTTGTCTTTTGTGAACGTTGTATGTATCAGCTAAGTGTATGAATTGCAAGTATTGATTTGTGCTATTGCTACCCCTTTGTCATTATTAATTATTTGGGTTGTTTCATTTTGTTTCTGCACGTGCCTAATCTCTGATGTTTGGGTTGGGTAGGCGACTTGCCTAGGACGTCGCATTCAATGATCGACTATCGAGGGATGTCGCGAGCTCGTGAGAGTTCGGGGCGTGACATGAACAAAATTAAATGAAATTCAAATGATTTTCAATTTTTATTATTTGAATGTAATGCTCAAAATTTAGTGAATATTAAGTATAATTTATTCAAGTAATAAAATAATATATCATGCACATTCTTTCAATTTATTTTTGAGTTAAACGGATAACTGATGCTTTTATTCACATAGTTAACAAGAACTATACTTCAACTTATGAGTGTTATTCATTTAATATGATATATTTCTTTTTTTTGAATTATTTTCAGATTCAAAGGACTAATTTTATATTTGAAGACACTTTAACTTTATTTGCTTTTTTTCCAAATTTAAAATCAATGACATAAGTTAAAATGTAATTCAAGATTTTTATTATTTCTTTTATTGGATGGATTCACTTAAGAATAATATACTTGCTTTCTATCCATTCTTAGGTTTAAAGTTATATATAATACATGATCCACGCTTGAAGATGACAAATTACAAAACTAATGCTAATTAAACGAAGTGGCCCAATACTGCCATATGGTTTGTCACGTGGCAATCATATAGATAAAGTTTGCCATGTGGCGATCACAAAAGCGCATATTTTCTCACCTCCGACTTTATCTATAGACAAAAGATGAACAAATGTTGTTATATGTAATCGCATATTCCTTTTCATAAGCTTTTATAAGAGCTTTTAGAGGAAAGTCTTTTGGTAATATTTTCGGTTTTAAAAGCCAAAACAAACGAGCTAAGTTTGCGAGAGAGCAAGATAAACGTTCATATTACCAGATGTCTGGAGGTACTTAGATTAAAAGCTAAAGAAAAACAAAGTACATTTATTTTTCATAGGTTTTCCTGGGATTGCTAAGTCACTGTCTCCATTGCTTGTGATTTTGCTATTGCCAGATTCGTATTGTCTTTGAATGGCAAAATTCCATATCCACTTCCAAACAAAGCAATGATCATGAAGACCACGTGACTCCATATGAAGTTTGAGTTCTACATGAACTAAGCAATGACAATGAACTCAAGAAGTTTCTTCTTGATTCCTTGGAGTTTAGTCATTGCATCGCTGATGTCCATTCGTTCCCTCGGAGATTCAGAAGAGCAAGTGACTCCTATTTCGATGATCGAAACCAAAAACTCCTTAATACTACACCAACTTTTGTTCTTGCCCCCCGGAGCGATTGTTTGTCTATTCTCCAACTCCCCGATTTCCTGAAGTAGGATGGGATCGATTACCATTTCCACTTGGTCTGCCAGAGCTGCCTTTGCGAGGTGATGAAGATTTCGCCCATTTTCAAACATGTCATCGGTCGGCCTCTTGCCTATTAACATCTCTAAAATGAGGACTCCGAAGCTGTATACATCTCCTTTTGTGGATACCACACTTCCCAAGCCATACTCTGCAACAATCAATGGAGCGTAGTGATGCATAGTGAATTAATTGAGATTGAAATATATTCTTGGTGATGTTTCATGCCTATACCTATTTGTGTAAGGGTCGATCTCCATTTGCATGTTCTATATAAAGAGATAAACTGAAAGACCCAACTAGTTCATCATTACCTGGAGCTACGTAGCCAAAAGATCCTTTTACTCCGATAGAGCTTGATTGATCGGCTTGTAACTTATGCGTTGCTTCTGGGAGGAACCTAGCAAGCCCAAAATCGCCTACATGTCCATTCTTTTCATCATCAAGAAGGACATTGCTTGGCTTCAAATCACAATGGACTATCGGCGTTTCACAGTGATGATGGAGATAATCTAGTGCACAAGCAACATCGGTGGCAATATTCACTCTCTCAAGTAGATTCAACTTGCTTCTCGTTGTATATTGCGATGCAGTTGGGTGCAACCATTCATCCAAGCTCCCATTTGACATGAATTCATAAACCAGAGCCTTGAAATCATTACCATTAAAATCAAACCCAGAACATATCGTGAGGACCTTCACGAGATTACGGTGTCGGATTCTTCTCAAGGCCCCGCACTCGGCTATGAAACTCTTGGAAGCTCCGTGACGTGTAAGGTCGAGAATCTTGATGGCCACGACTGACAAAGTCTGATCAAGAAACCCTCTATACACGGACCCAAAATTGCCCACGCCGAGCAGATTGGTGGAGGAGAATCCATCGGTCGCTTTTAATAGACTATGATAAGAAACATGCAAAAGCCCATCTTCAGAAGAGCTTGAAGCTGATGTGTTCTTATTGTTTCTAAACCTGAAGAAGTATAACAAAGAAAGTATGCAGGCTATTCCCACAAGAGCAAAGACCATGCCTATCAGAATTTTTGTGGTTCCGCTTATTCTCATCCGTTTGGACTCTGTGTAGTCGCATTTCGGTAGTTGAAAATCTAGTAAACTCCCGCAAAGCTTCTTATTTCCAACAACTGAAGTTGAAATGGCACTTCTGAAAACTCCTTTTATAGGCAATGCACCCTCGAAATTGTTGTAAGATAGGCTCAAATTCGTTAGATTTAGAGACCCTAGAAATTCCGGGATATGTCCAGACAATCGGTTGTTGGAAACATTCAAAACCTGAAGGCCTCTCATGGAACTCATAGTCGACGGTAGGGGCCCTTCAAAAAAGTTATCCTGCACATATAGGCGTTCCATGGATATACAACTACCGATACTGCTTGGAATTTGTTGAGATAATCTGTTCCCGTCAAGACTTAATTCGCCGAGATTCTTCAATTTTCCAACTTCTTTTGGAAGGGGGCCGGTAAGACTATTTTGAGACAAATCGAGATAAATCGACAAAGATGAGAGACCCATAATTTCCGGGGGAATGTAACCACTAAGGTCATTGGTTGAAAGGTCCAAGAGAAGTAAATTCTGGCAATTTCCTAGAGACGATGGTATGGAGCCCCAGAGATTATTGACCTGAAAGAACAATTTGGTTAACATCCTTAAATTCCCAATAGATTCTGGTATCTGCCCCGAGAAATTGTTTTGGCCGAGATCCATAATCTTTAGTTGGTTCAGATTTCCTATCTCGGAAGGAATGTTTCCCGAGATGCTATTGCTCCACATTGTCAAGACCTCCAAATTAATGAGATTTCCGATTCCAGAAGGTAAGGTTCCAAAAATATGATTGTCACTTAACGTAAACACCGAAAGGGTGATAGAGAGGTTACTGATACAGTCAGGTATTGATCCTCCAAAAGCATTTATCTCTAAAATAAGCCATTTCAAGTTTGTGGAATTGGTTAAAGAGCAGAGGAAGTCAAGACTAGCATTTTGCCCTCTTCCAAAGATGTTTTTGGCAACATTAACCCAATAGAGTTCTCTCATCTTTGAGAAAGAAGGAACTTTCCCAGTAAAGTTGTTCGACCCGATTTGGATTACCCCGAGATTAGAGGCGTTGGATATTGACTGAGGAATGGGTCCGGTGAGGTGGTTGCCACTCAAATAGATTGCCTCGAGATTCATAAGAGTGAAGCCTGAGTCGCTAGGTAAGCTCCCTTCTAATTGGTTTTCAGCCATATCAAGAATTGTCACGGTGGATATATTGAAGATTGAGATAGGAATCGTACCAGCAAATTTGTTCCAACCGAGACTGAGGAAGTTTAGATTTCCCAGCTGGCCAAGAGTCTCTGGGATTGTACCACTGAGGTTACTCTCCGTTGATGCGAAGACTTGAAGAGAGGATAAGTTTCCAAATGATGGTGGAATGTTTCCCATCAAGCTATTGAATTGAAGGATAAGTTTTTGGAGCTTGGACAAGAAGCTGAGTTCTGCAGGCAAATTTCCTTCAAGCTTGTTGAAGCCTAAGTTAAGAATAAGCAAATTAGAGCAGTGGGAGAGATTCAAAGGGATCTTTCCACTGAACGAGTTATTATGAAGGATTAACTTCTGCAAGAGAAACAAGCGGCCAAATTGCGGGGGGATTTCGGAGTGGAAACTGTTGTTATGCAGATAGACTTTCCTCATAAAACTCAGGTTACCAATATGGGGCGACACGACCCCAGCCAGGTTCTTGGAGCGGAGGTCCAATGCGGTGACTCTTCGGTGTCTATGACTGCAGGTGACACCGTACCACTCGCAAAAGTGGCTAGAATCATTCCATGAGCTCAAAACTTTGCCGGGATCCGCTATTCGGGCCTTGAATTCCAGCAAAGCAAGCTGATCGGTCTTGTGCCCGCCAGCTTCTGCAAAAACCAGGACACTCCCTAATAGGAGAATGATGTTAGTTAAGCATGAGAATGACCTGAATAAAACCCAATCTCTATAGGGAAGGTCCATGAGGATTTGTAGCAAAGCACTCTCAGCTCAAGTCTCTTTCAGTTTTCTTGCGACATTGTTTCGAAACAATTCGCAATTATATAGTAGGGGGCAACGTGATCTTCCATTCATGTTGAGAAAATTATTAAACATTCTTTCATGGTCCTCTCAAGTTGAGAAAATTACAAGACCGTGACAAGCAAGTTAATAATTGGTGATCAAGTCAATCAATGAAAGGTGAAACACCATGGAGGCCTAATTTTGTTCGTTGTCAATTTTGTCTTTCCAATCCCTAAATTTCCGGGCCGTTTAGGAGGGGCGACGACTTCAGTCTTTCCACGCATATAAAACCCTAATTTTTCAATACTCAGAAGCGGAACAATATTAACTGTACATGTAAGTAGGTCTATTTCACTTTCTAGAATCAACTTTACTTTCATTTGTCAATTTTAATATATATCTTTTCTACAAATTATACATTTTGGGATAATGCTTTTTATTATCAAAATTGAAAATAGTGCCTACACATAAAAGAGAGTGAAATCTCTACTATGGTGAAGAAGAATTTATTTACCTCTTAGATTGATGTTGTACCGGCGTTTAACTTGTTATATTAATATGCAAATTGAATTTTGATTCTTGAGTACTTATAGATGAACTATTAATTGATAGTAACAAAGCCCATGCTATTATATTATGATCTTTAACATTTTAATATAGTCATATTGTTATTTAAAAAATTAGTAAAAAAATCGTGGGAATGCCAATAAGTTTCATTCGCCCAACCTTTCCTTTGCTTTTATTTTTTAGGAATCAAGCAATTTTATAAACAAAAACTCAGTTAGGGAAAGTCATAATACCTGATTTTAGCTAATTGTTAGACACACACGACTTGTCCTTCTGGATCTAACTGGTTACGTGCCTGTGTTTGATGGGTGAAGATGATCCTTTGGCATTGAAAATCCGGAGGAGGGTGTTCAGTGTTATGCTTTTCAAAAGCAAAAGTAGAGAAAAAGACCATAAAGAGAAGGTGGGAATCCAAAGCTGTTCACGCGTAAAAAAGCGACTTAGGCGCATTGCATCCAAGTGCACGGCGAGCCAACCTTGCCCCCCACGCTGACCAAATTTCCTCCGCGTATAGGCCCATTCGATCATAATTGGATTTAGTTCCTTTAATTAACTCCTAATTATCCTTTAATTAGTTGTGACGTCCACGCAAAAAAAAAAGAATTTTATGGTCGTCAAATCTTTTTGGTGCGATGTAGCAAAAAAGAATTTATTTTCTTAAGCAATCACCCAAGACCAATTAGAACTAGACAAACAAAAAATGAACATGAACCATCTTGCGATTAAGACTGTAATTAGGAAACAATTAAGAATCTTGTCGCGCGACATGATCGTTATCCAAGGGAAATCAAACAAGAGTGGCATGAGAAGGCAATGTGATTGGGTGACGTGGGACAAAGAGGGCCATGTGGAATTACTTCATGTCATTTGTACTAAATATGCATTCTTTAAGCAAAGTCTTAGTCAACAAATTTAAATTTTATATTGGATTAGATTCCTGCAACTCGTTATATAGAGTTGTGCACATCACCCCTAGACCATAAAATTTGTAAGAAGAGAAAAACTAATTAAGTTAAAAGGAACAACTTCTACAACCGGATTGTGGGGAAATTGCGGAGCAGAAATTGTTGTTTTGCAGCATGACTTCCCTCATAAAGTTCAGGTTACCAATATGAGATGGCATGGTCTCGGCCAAGTTCTCGGAGCCATGGTCCAATACGGTGACTCTGCGGTGTCTACAACCACATATGACATCGTACCATTCACAGATGTGGCTAGTATCATTTCATGAACTCAAAACCCCGCCAGGAATAGCTATTCAGGCCTTAAATTCTAGCGGAGCCAGCTGATCAATGTCATGCCCGCCAGCTTCTACCAAAGCTAGGACACTCCCTAAGTGAAGAATGACGGTATTTAAGCAAGAGATTGACCCGGATGAAACCCGACCTCTGTGGGGAAGGTCCATGAGGATTCGTACTAGAGCGTTCTTAGCTCGAGTCTCCGTGTTTTGAAACAATTTGGGAAATACACCAGCGGGCAACATTATCTTCAATATTAGGCCATGTCAATGACAGAAATTTCGTGGTTCTCTCAAGTTGTGAAAAGCAATGTGGCTGCGAGTTGCAAGGAAACCATTGACGATCAAGTCAGTCAATGAAAACTGAAACATCATGGGGCCTAGTTTTGTTCATGATCACTTGTGTCCTCATCTTATAATCTACTTTGCTCGGGCCTTTTGGTAGTGGGTTTTTTTTTTTCCTGTTTCGGGATAAAATTAATCACCGCCATTCAAAGGGCAACATGATCTTCGATACTAAGATATACTGGAAAAAGGACACTATAAGTGCCATAAGTTGTGTACAGAGATTATTTTGGTGCCATAACTTTTTTTCGGATCACTTTGATGTCAACTTTTTTGAAAAACGATAACTTTAGTGTCAATGCTGACATGACTTGTCGGAAATCTAAAGTGGCTCTTTTTTTATTAATATCCGATGCCAACATGGCTGGCCAGAGAGTCCAGTAAGCTCTTATAGTGAAAACGATGCTGTTCAACATTTTTCCCCCCAAAATAAGAACCCTAAATCGGCTAATTGGATATATTCCCCAATTGCAAACCCCAATCGGCCATTAACCGAAATTGGCATATTATTTCCCTATTTTCCCCGAAATTGACAGCTGAAGGTTGCAAATGGATGGCTGGAGCTTTACTAGAGGCTCAAATTCGTTTGAACGAAGCGAAGAAGAAGATCGGTTCTTCTACTATTGTAGGTTACCAAGTCCAAGAAGAACATCTTGGACTCGATTGAACCCTGGGAGAAGATTCTATGGATGTGCCAGGTATAGAGAAGGCTTGAGTGCAAATTCTTCAAGTGGTTTAATGCAAAATTTTTAGATCGAGCAACAGAGGTGATAGTGAAGCTACTTAAAGCTCGACATCAACCTTGGCCTACATTAATGGATGAGTTGGACAATATCGACTCATTGCAAGCTGAAATGAAGGTTTTAGCATCTCTGGCTAACCATTTGAAGAAGGAAGTTCGAAAGATGAAAATTGAAAAAAAAGTATTATCGATTGTTGATTGTGTTATTGATATATTGTATAGCCTATTTTATGGTCAAATGTAATTTCAGTGATGAGCAAAAGTTTCTTAGTCTACCATAATTTAAGATAGGCTTGTACTATGTACTTGTATTCGGCAATATGTAACTATGATTGTGTTATTAGTTTGCTCTAATTTATGTATGTAACAAGAGGTTTGCTGCAATCTATGATAAATGGAAGGTTGGAATTTATTGGCTCTCAATCTTGAGTTGCTTAATATTTTATTGTTGCATATTTTGATGCAGTTTTGCCTCACTGGTAGTATATTTTGCTGAATATTTTTGCTCATTTGTTGCACTTCGTCGTTTACTGCATATTTTTGCTCATTTGTTGCCATTTGCTGCACTTCCTCCTTTACTGCATATTTTTTGCTCATTTGCTGCATTTTTTCATCTTGTTAGATGATTGTATATTATGGAGTAAGGCTCACTATCGGAAAATGAGGTGTTGCTAGTGCTGCAACTCTACGTAGTAGCAAATTATGGAGTCGTCACAAGTTCAGTAGTTGACATTTTAGTACCAAATGTTTTTAATCGTGATCACTTAAGTGTCAATCGTTGTTCAAAAGTGATCACTTAAGTTCCAGTTATGGTCAAAAGTGATCACTTAAGTGCCAATTGTGGCCAAAAGTTGATCACTTAAGTGTCATGCCGTGTGTTTCTTTGAAAAAGGGAGATTTTGGTTCTAACAAACAAATCTTTAAACCAGATCATTCTAGGATCAAAGTAGTAACTGTACCAACACTACTCACTAGCACCAAACTGCCCCCAAACCATACTCATAAACTGGTTCAAATAGCCCCCAAACCATACTCATAAACTGGTTCAAATAGCCCCCAAACCATATTCAAAAACCGGTTCAAAATGCTTGTACCAGTATGTGCTGGTGCAAGCACCATACTGTACTCCTGAACATGACAAAATTAGCAGCTGCCATTTTGCACTTCAAAATAGTACAAAATCAACAGCTGGTGTAAACACCATACTGCACTCCCAAACAGCACAAAATCAGCAGCTGGTGCAAGTACCATACTACAACTAAAAATAGCACAAAAAACCAGAACTGGTAGCATCAATTCCCACCCTCCCCACCAATTGCATTTCAATGTCAAGCAATACATATTGAATTAGTTTCTTTAAATATTAACTTATCGATGCAACTTGCAAGCACCCCATTACATCAGTACTATACTAAAACAGAACAAATACGTTTGCAAAAATATGGAAATCACAACCACCTTAACCATGGTAAATATCAAATTTAGTCATTATGCACAACATCCTATTAGTCAATAACATTCTAGGACCATAAAAAATCAATCTTCCATTAGTCAATATGGTAAACCTCCTTAATTTCACAAAAATTAACAACCACCTCATTAACCTCCCATTAGTCAATAGTGATAACTTCACCATTTCCTTTTTCTTTCGACAACTTCTTGAATTGATTCATAATTCTTTGACTCTTTCGAACTGGAGAAGCAACAGGTTGTTCTACTGGCGTTCTCTTCTTAGGCGCAGCAACTGTCTTTCTCTTACTGGTATTGGTGACTGTTTTGGAGCTGTCAGCATGTGCTGGTTGATCAGGAACTGGTGTTGGATTCTTTGTTTGTGGCCATTTACGAACACTCTTCTTTGCAGTCACCCTTCTTCTCTTTGAACTAGCCACTTACGACGTTGGTTGGGTTCTTTTGGTGCAGCCCTTGACTCTTGGCTTTGGCCAACTTGAGATATGAGAACCTTTGAACTTCTCCCCGGCTACAACAACATAATCATGGATGAGAAGAAGCAATATTGTCATGAAAGTGAAAAACTCAAAAATAAAATACATGAGATGTACAAAACTTACATGTAAAATAGTCATTTCAATATTGAAGTTCGTATAAATTTCATAACCATATTACCTTAATCTTCTTCCGAGGACCCCTCTTGTTTGATATGGTGCCTCACTTTGAGGAACCTGAGCTACTTATTCAGTTGATCTTCTTCCCACTTGATAAGGACAAAATAATGTCAACTAAAGCCAAAGTCTGCTTACCAAAGATTAATATAAATACATATACTGAATAGCTTACTGGATATTTTCTCCTAGCTTGTGCAACAGTCGAGGGGGAGGTTGCCCTTGAACCTCAGCCTTCAGTTGGCTCTTCAACTGGTTCTTGAACTTGGCCTTCAGTAGGCCCTTCAGCTAGACAATCAGCATGTCTGTTAGCTGGCCCTCCAGTAGCTTCTTCAGCAGCCCCTTCAGTAGGCCTTCAGTTGGTTCTTATGCTAGCGTTGCACTTGATCTAATTTGAGTCCCTCCACTTGGCTGTTGAAGCAACTGATGTTGTTTCTTCAAATGACAACCACTTTGTTGTGACTTTTCTCACGACAATATGAGCATCTTATCTTTGCACCTAACCTGCTCATCATTTTACTTCTGAGCTCTCCTTCCTGCTTTCTCCGTCACCTTTTAGGCCTTTCTATTTGTTTCTTAAGTGGCAAAGGATGAGGGGCTTCATGATTTGTCGGCTTCCAAAATTTTGTACTTCTAATATGCTGTATCATGTACTGGTATGCACTAAGATATTTTCATTTGTGGTAGCAACCATGTAAGTATTCCTTGGGATTTTGGTATTTCGCTTGGACGGCACAAATGGCATGTGCCCAGGGAATTCCAAAAAGTTGCCAAGCTCAACATGAGCACTTTCTTTTGTCCAATTGGACAACATACTTGTCCATCTTTTCCATTACCTCATAGCCATCATCTCCATTCAAGATAGGATGACAAAACCTACTACTCGCCAAGTTATCGTTCAATCTTTTAGCAATCTTAGGACCACACTGTCTAGTCCACTTCGCAGCCTTATCTCTCTGTTTTTGCAACCTTGTCATGACTATCACTTGAATATCCTCAAGCATGCTGATGATTGGTTTGCTTCTCGCCTCTAAAATTCTGTCATTAAAGGCTTCACTGAGATTGTTATCGATGATATTGCTCTTGAATTCTTCACTGAAAAATGCCTTGCACCAATGCTTGGGTTCAGTTTGGAAAAGTGCTTCATAATCGTCTTTCGTCAAGTCAATCAGTTGCTATGTGTGAATTCTAAAATTAGCCATGTTGGTGCTCTTAGCTATCATCCAAAATTGCTTATGTAGTTTCTCCCGTTTGTAAATCTTTGCATAGTTTGCATATATGTGCGTCGTACACATCCTATGTTTAGCAAATGGTATCAATTCAGCTAGAGCAGGAAGAAGTCCTTACAAGAATTCATACATCAAGGCATTAATAAAGGCATGTGCAAAATAAAATATGTTATAAATATTGTTTGTGCACTTGCATCAGCATTACCTTTTGTTGGTCGCTCATGAATGTCCAATCTCATCCATTAGTGATCTCAAGGTCCGCCATCGAATTTTTCAGGAACCACGACCAAGTGTCCTTGTTCTCTATCTTCATAACAGCCCAAGTAATTAGAAACATCTGGTTATTGCCATCCCTCCCAATGGTAGCCAACAATTTTTCCTTGCACATGTCCTTCAAGAAACATACATCTAACCCTATGATTCATCTACAACCAGCAAGAAATCCCCACTTGCATGCATTAAAGCAAATATGAATTCGATCAAAGTTAGTCCTGTCACTCCCCGAACACCATCGAGTGTACGACACCCTCTACCGGTCGATTAAGGCGACATCCCAGGGTATCGCCAACCTCGCTTAATCATCAGAGATTTAAATCAACAGCGGATACCACAATCACATGTGGACAATTTGAAACTGGGGAGAGTCAGGGAGAATATACATATTTATTTCCATTACCAAACTTATAAAATATTCACAGTTAACAACTGCCATTTACATAAGCACACCTTACTACAAACCATCGACAATAAAAAGGGTTCGATGACCTGGTATTCTAACCTAAAAAATGGTGCTCTCCAAAAACCTACTCTCAACCTCTATACTAGCCCTTACACTCCTTGCTCGGCGTCCACTCTGAGTTTGACTTCTTGTCGTCCGAATCCGAACTCCCCTAAACAGTTTGCTCCTCTGAAGGATCTGGCTTTGTCTCAATCTCGATCGGGTGATTGATGTCACCCGACTCAGTTGGAACTTCGTCCTGATCCTCCTCAGCTAGTGCATCAAAGAAATTGTACTCAGGCACAAAATTGGGATTTATAAACTGCTCATATAGGAGTATATACTCCGGTTCCTCCTCAGGCTCCTCAGACTCGTCAGATTCATTCTTGGATTCTGCCTCGGGCTCTACTTCCTCTGGTTCCTCCTCGGGAATAGGCTCTAAATCTATGTCCATTATGTCGTCTTCAGCTTGCGATGCTTCGGGCTCAGGTTCATGCTCAGCCCCTAAAGATCCCTGTGCTGTGGGTGCTAGATGCATTCCAGGTGGCGCTAAGCTAGTTTCTGCACTAGTCAATTCTCTGTCTATAGGGGGTATAACAGATAGGTCCTAGTCCCCAACCAAATCAAAAGGAACATCAAAACCCCTAACAGGCCCGAATTCATCAACTCCATCCCGAAAGAACCAGGCAGTATATACATGGGTCTTCCATAAAGGTAGTCCTACTTCTACGAAAACCGTCGTAGTATGGTTAATCCAGGTCATGTTATCGCCCATAGGAAATTCTACAACCTCATACTCGGTGTACAATGGTACCCCAAAATGCTCAGGTGGCAGTGGTGGAGGATTCATGACTCAAGTCGGGGTTCTGAAAAATATTGGTTGAAACAACTATGAGACTACATCTTAGTAAGTACATCCCTAAACCCCATCTAGGCTATCACGTACGTCTAGACAATTACACAAAATATAATCACATACATATAATCACATGCAGGCAAAATTCTCATTTTACGCATTCATTTTGTTCTCATTATGTCTTTTCCACATCCCTTGCCAGTGACCCGCGTTGCAGTACACGCCTCAGGTTCACTACGACCAATCTATCACAATACTTCAAGGCCCGCGTTAACGTACACGCCTCAGGCCATATTTCTTGCCCGCGTTGAAGTACACGGCTCAGGCTCAACACCTACCACCTACTGCGCAACCCGCGTTAAAGTACATGCCTTAGGCTTGGCAGTCTTTTGGTAATACCGGGAATCGTTTCGTGTTGAAGTACGTGCCTCAGGACGGCACAGTTCCAACGATCACACATGCCATGTCACGCACAAATTCTCGTTTCATTCACATGCTCAACAGTCACTTGCCACTCAATTAGCCAGTCGCACGTGGCCTGTGCATGCAACAATTCGCACACATTTTTCGTGCTCACTAAGCATTCGATATGGCCAATTTAATAACTAATTCAATCTGGCCTAAGCGTGCACACAATATGCATAATTCAATCAATCAAGTACGCATTTCCGCACCCAATTCATCACTAGATATCAAGCCCAGTTCAAATGTGCATTAAAACACAGAAATTGCCATTTTTCTCCAATCAAACGGCGGCAAATTAATTCCGGCCCTTCACGACACTTTCCCACAATTAATTGCCGGTTCTAAATGTCCAATTTGTGTACCAAACCGAGCACCACAACACTTGAATCAGCCAATCATAGACAACTTCAGTCTCTAATTTTTCCACCAAAATTCCCAAATTCATTCCCAACGCCCGCCAAACATTTCTGTATCAAAATCGTACAATTCCATATCCAAATAAACCCTAATTTCACCCGTAAATAGTCCATTGATACTCGAAGTCCTAACTAAGGTTTAGAGCGTGACTTACCGAGTTCTAGATTAACGCGGCTAGAATGGAAAGCGGTGGCAAGTCGAAGATCTAATGGCAGCTCGCGGCGGCGGTGATGATCAGCGGCGATCGGCGAGCGGTAGTGGCTTGGGCGGTGGTCGATTGGCTTACGGCCGAGAGAGGGGAGAGAGAGAAACCGAGAGGGAGAGAGAGGAAAATGGGGTGAGGTGGCGTGAGGGTGGGGACGGCGGATCGGCGACGACGCGACGGTGGGCGGTGCGGCGGCGACGGCGGTCTGGATGGGAGAGAGAGAGAGTGATCAGAGGGGAGGTTCACGATGAGGAGGTGACCGAATGAGGAGAGAGAGAGAGAGGAGAGAGAAGGCTTGGTCAAGCCTATAAGCCCACACTTTGACCACTTTATGCCAAATGACCAAAATACCCCTTTCTAATCTTTTTGATCCAACGGTCGAGATTCGATCTAATCTTGAAGTCAACGGCCCAAATCGAACCTTGCTTTAAAGTATCCAAGGGTATTGTGTCTTTTACAACTTTGGGGGAAAAATGACCAAAACACCCTTGCCTCATAAACTAACCCTTTCAAAAGCCTTAGGGGCAAAACGGTCACTTCCTCATTTTCTTGTCGAATTCGAATTTTTCTAAAGGAATTGAGATAATCCAAAATTACACGTTCCATCCGCAATGTCGTCCTAACGTTCTGTTGTGACTTTCAAATTTTCCGGTGTTCAATTTGGGCTTAATTAAATAATCAAATTTTATTAAATGCAACTCGAGCGTTTTTCATTTGATCCAATGCCAAATGACTAGATAATTGCTCGGTTTTCATTTGCAGCATTGTGCCGCATTATCTGGATCACTCAGAATAATATTCTATTCAGGAACCAACCCCTCTTTGTGCCGGCCCTCCGGCAACATCTTGCGAAGCTCACCAGGGATAGAGGTTTGCCTTTCAAACCTGTTGAAGACAATCCTCGCAATCGTAGGATCCAAGTCAGCTGGGGCATATCGTCCTCCATATTTGACTAACCCCTCTGAGCTTTGTCTTGTTTCTACTTCTAGTTATGTGGTCGTTTAGTCGGCCCTCTTGTATATTGCTTTGTAGCTTTTAGCTCTTTGACCGTTACACCTTTGCACCTATTGGGACACTTTGTTTGTCGCTTCAGGTACGAGGTTTTTGTGTTTCGGTTCCATATTATGTACCTTTCGCTTTGAAAAGTCAATATACATCTTATCTTACCAAAAAAAAGAAAACTTGAGCGTTTCTCAAACTAAAGGGCAACTTGTTCGAGAAATTTGCATATTCGACTAGTAACTGATAATAAATTAGGTCACGTGCAAGTTCCTTTAGTTCGTGACGACTTCGGCTGTCATTAAAATCGCAAGGATCAATTACTAGGTCCGAGGAGCACGATCGTTGGTTTAGGTTTAGGATCATTCGTCAAGTCATTTCGCGGTCCGGCGGAATCACCCGCGATCCACTACTATGACAGTGGCGAACTGACCCCTAGCTATCCTTGGATCGGCCAACAGTGGCTCAAAATATCACTTCAACAATTTCATGATCGAAAGTCAATTCATGATCGAGTTTTCTTTTAGTCGTACGAATTTAAATCCCCAATTAGTCTTTCCCTAATGGTTAGTATCTTAGGAATGATCAGTTCCGTGTGAAAACCAACTACGAGTACATTCATAAAACTCAGTATTTTATAAATCCCAAATGGATCATTTTTCAGGATGTCATAAGTCCCATGGTTAGGCAGTGGCCGCTCCATAACCTCAATATAAACTTGACTACCCAGGTTTTGTAGCCTATATTATCCATCATATTCTCAAATTTGACCATATTCTTCCTTGTACCTTCCTAGAAGTTTTTTCATCACCTTGTGCTTGGCTCTTTTGCACTAATTGAGTAACACATTAATCCCTACCTGCTCCCTTACCAACTGCTTCAGCTGAGGACTCTTCACATTAGGCATTGCTTTGATGGTATTCAAGGAGTGCTTCGACAACCAAGTACTGGTTACCCTTTTGTTGTCAAACTTGATGGAACAAGTATGTTCCTCCTAGAATGACCTAATTTGGTATAACCCATCACTCTTTGAACGTGCGCCATATATCTTCCACGAACAACTAGGTTGATAGTACTTTGCTCTAACATAGTCCTTCACATTTCAAGTGAACTAAAGACACTTCTGTTCAACTATTGAATACTTGATAATCCTTTCTTTGAACTGTTTGGCATCAGAAAATTTCATACCTACAATCAACACAGAAGAAAAAGAGCCAGGATCATAGAACGGATACTTATGTTTCCTTCTGCGCACAACGGGATCATCATCTTTATGCTGATTTGTTCATCAAAGCCACTTTCTTCATAATCAATGTCATTACCTTTAGCTGAAACTCCATCAGTACTATGTCCTGGTTCAGCTTCACACAATCCTCCAAGTGCAGCTACTGATGTTTTTTCAAATTCCCTTTGTTCTTTCCTTGACTGTACAAGTTCCTCATCGTCATCGTCATCATCACTTGGTAAATTTACATTTGCCACACCCTCATCATTTGATTCGCTAGATGTAGAAACTTTCCACGACAATCCAATAAACTTAAATACAGTGAACTCTTCACTCGCTGCATGGCTTGCCTCCCTCTCCTCCCTCTCTTGCCTCTCATGTCCAACTTCATTTATAATAGAACTAGCACCAACCTGAGTACTAGGTAAAGCAGCACCATCCCCTACTTCTCCTCCCTCAGCCCCTTCATCAGATTCACCATCACTATAGGACTCAATGTACAGAACAGCTTCTTTTCCATGAAGATAATGACAGATGATATCCTTAACACCATTATCATCATGAAAATTTCTAATACCGTCCTTTAAGCTACTTCTAGGAACACAATAATACAGACTTCCTATTTTGCATCTTAATTGTTGAACTATATCCCTCACGAGATTAATATATGCTGGCTTGCTTTTATCGAAATAAACAGTACGTTCAAGTCCCCCAAAGTATTTCCACTCATCAGTACTAATAACAAATTCTCCTCCATAGTGAACAATGATGCCAAGAATTATGTCTTTATCCCCCATGTGGACCTTGCATTGAAAGAAAAAAAGCCAAAAAAAGTCAATATTTTAGCTTTCGGGACTACACCACATGGGAAAAAGAGCACATCTTCACATGGAGGTCCCCCACAAGGTCGACAAGATTGAAAAAACCACCATTAGACTACATGGGTAACAATGATAGAGGTCCCTACATGGACCGCAATCTATAGCACATACTCAGCCCGGCACTAACACAACCGAATCCACTTCAAGCTCTAATATCCAAACAACTAGCCATAATTTATGAAGTTCAAGTTTTAATTTTAGAAGTTCAAGACCTAATTTCAAGTTTGAGCCCCAACTTCCCAAGTTCGAGCCCTAATTTCCGACTTCAAATCCTAATTTCCTGAAGGCAGCCCTAATCTACCAATTAATTGAGTGAAACATAGGACAATGAGGCACAATGTGTCGATCAATTCAACAAAATAGAAATTAACAGCCCTTATTTGAAGACTGACCTTCGTAGTTTGCCACGAAGACGAGACCAACGCCGACAAGACTGTTGAGGAAAACTCCTATTGATTTTGAAGTTGACAAAACCTTCTATGTTATTGTAAATCTGATACTTATGCAGAACTCTTTATTTCAGGTATGTATATATATTCTGGAAGCTAAAAAGGAAGTTATTCAGACTTTACAAGTTGTCAAATACCTTATTGAAGAACCACATAATCTTAAGTTCTGAGATTCAGACACAGAATTTATTGAGATGCAGATGAAGAAATTATTCGAACGCAGATGCAGACACAAAATTTCTTCAAATGCAGACGCAAAATTTATTTAGACACAGACGCAGAATTCAGAACCAAACACAACAGCTAGTGATCCGATATAGATTTCACAGAAGGGAAGTTTTGATTGTTTCAATCTAAGGCAATAATTGATTGACAATCAAATACCTCGACAAGTATGTATTACAACGGATAAAACTCTACTTATGGAAACCAAGATTCTGATTGTATGGGCGACCAGAATCAGCGGGATTCAGAATCTGTCATCCAATGGCTACTCAATCCTTATTATACAAATCTGTCCAAAGTAAAGATTGAAAGATGATCCTCTAATAGCTGTCCAAACAGCTAGTTTAGAAGTAGAGGAGTATTTGAGGAGATCAATGAGCAACAGAAAGGAGAACAGAATCAAGAATCAACAAGTCCAAAGTCTGAGAACACTCCGATCATTTTTCTTTTCTTGCTAAGCCAAAAATTAAGATCTTGAGGGTTACTTTGTAAGAGTGATTGTGTGAGATAGAGAGTCCTATCATACACTAGAGTGCTATCACTCAGAATTTGTAAATACCTATTGATTATTTAGTGAAATCTAGCCGGTAGGCTATAAGCGTGGGAGAGTAGACGTAGGCTTGCTATAAGCCGAACCACTATAAACTTGTGTGCATATTTTCTATCCCTTTGTCTCTTACTTTACATTCTGCACATTAAGAGCACCGTCTATTCAATTCGTCTTGAATTTGAATTTTATTTAGACTCTTCTGTGATTTATTTTATTTTCGCATAAATATTTAAAAATTATTTAAGATCACTTATTCACCCCTATTTAGGTGATCCTTGCTAGCTACATCAAATACGAGTGATGCTCAATCAATGGGATGAGGGAGTGACGCCGATCGACCATGAAGGGAAAGCAAGAGACGGTGACGATGATGGCGATGGGATGAGGGCGCCACGAGCAACGAGCGACAGGTGATAGCGATTGGACGAGGGAGACAGAGCAGAAGAGCAGGTGTGACGAGCGACGCGATGACAGTGATGACACGATGCTAAGACCTTTGACCATACGACATCTTTCTCGTCCTAGATTGAACGACGTTGTCCTTCATGTCCACATGGACTGAGTGACGTCATTTTGCTCGTCCACGTGGACATCAAATTTTGAACCGAATATTCATGTCCTGCTCTTTTTTTAAATGAAAACGATAGGTCATCTTTTTGGCCGGAATTTTGGCCGGAGTCACTAAAGTAATCTCTTTTCCTCCGATTTGACATCAAAGTGATCCGAAAAAAAGTTATGGCACCAAAATAATCTCCATACACAACTTATAGCACTTATTGTGACATCCTGAAAATTAGTCTATTTGGAAATCATAAAATATTGAGTTTTATGTATGTACTCGTAGTTAATTCTCATCCGGAACTGATCATTCTTAGGATACTAACCATTAGGGAAAAGCTAATCGGGGAATTAAATTCGTACGACTAAATGAAAATTCGATCGCGAATTAACTTTCGACCATAAAATCATCGATGTGATATTTTGAGCCATTGTTGACCGATCCAAGAATAGTCAGGGGATCGATTTGCCACTATCACAGTAGTGGATCGCGAGTGATACCGTTGGACCACGAAATGAATTGACGAATGATCTTGAACCTATACCGAACGATTGTGTCCCACGGATCTAGTAATTGATCCTCGCGATTTTATTGACAACCGAAGTCGTTACGGTCTGAATAAATTGCACGTGACTCAATTTAGTATCAGTCGCGGGTCAAATATGCGAATTTTCCCAAAGAGCCACCCGTTAGTCTGAGAAACGCTCGAGTTACGCTTAATAAAATTTGATTATTTAATTAAGCCTAAATTGGATGTCGGAAAATTTGGAAGTCACAACGGGACGTTAGGACAACGTTGTAGATGGAACGTGCAAATTTAGGTGTGCCCGAATCCTTCAGAAAAATTCAAATTCGACGAGAAACGGAGAAAGTGACCATTTTACCCCTAAGGATTATTAAAGGGTTAGTTTTATGGGCAAAGGGCATTTTGGTAATTTTGCCCTAAAATTTGGAAAAGACGATTTTTCCCTTGAACTTTTTGAGAAATTACAAGATTACCTTTGGATATTTTTGGTAAGATTTGATCTCGGCCTTTGGTTTCAAGATTAGATCGAATTTGGACCGTTGGATCAAAAATGTGAGAGAGGGGTATTTTGGTCATTTTGCATTTTGGGTCAAAATTCACTATTTAGGTCCAAGGCTTATCCTCTCTCTCTCCTCTCCCCTCCCCCATTTGGTTTCCCCCTCTCCTCCGTGAAACCCCCCACCGTGAGCCCCCCCTTGTCGCCGTCGCCACGTCGCCGCCCCTTGGTCGCCGTCGCCGCGCCGCCGCTCGGACCCCCGTCCCACGCCGTCGTACACCACCACCATCACCCCCACGCCATCTCTCTCTCTCTCTCTCCCGGTCTTCTCTCTCTCTGGCCGTGAGCTCCGCCGACCCATCAAGAGCCGCCGCCGCCCACCCAAGCCAATCACCGCTCGCCGAAAGCCGTACGCCGGAAGCCGCTGCTTTCCGTTCTAGCAGCGTGAGTCTAGAACTCGGTAAGTAGCACTCTAAATCCAATTTAGGAATTTGGGTATCGACAAGTGATTTTTGGGTGAAATCGGGTTTAAATTATGTGCGAATCTTCATGATTTAGGAGTGGAATATTTTTAGTGGAATATTTGAGGACAACAGTGGGCTGTGAGTGGCTGTATAGTGGGCTGTGATGGGCCGATCGGGATGCAAATTGGATTTTTAGAACCGGTGATTTATGGTGAGAAAGTGTCGTGAAGGGCCGGAACTGATTTGACGCTGTTTAGTTGAAGAAAAATGGCAGTTTGTGTGTTTAATGTGTGTTGGAATTTCGACTGAGTTGTGGTGATAAAATTTAGTGCATGGTTGTGTAATTACATGATTGTACTATGCTTGTCGGGGGCATGCTTGGGCCAGACTGAATTAATTATTTAATTGGCCATGTCAAATGCTGAGTGAGCACAGATCGCATGTAATTGAATATGTGCACGGGCCACGTATGATTGGCCAGTTGAGTGTGGTAAATGCTTGTTGAGCACGTGTATGAGTAAGAAAGAAATGTGGTATGATATGTGTTTGTGGAAATTGTGCCGTCCTGAGGCGTGTACTTCAATGCGGGACGATGCCCGGTACTACTGGAAAACTACCAGCCTGAGGCGTGTACTTCAACGCGGGTTTCGCAGTAGGTGGTAGGTGTTGAGCCTGAGGCATGTACTTCAACGCGGGCAAGAAACATGGCCTTAGGCATGTACATTAATGCGGGCCCTGAAGTATTGTGAAAAGTGGTCGCAGTGTACTTGAGGCATGTACTTCAACGCGGGTCACTGGCGAAGAATGTGGAAAAGAGATGATGAGAATGAAATAATTGCATGAAATGAGAATTGTATCTGCATGTGATTACATGTATGTGATGGTGTTTATGTAATTATCTGGAGGTACGTGATAGCCTAGGTGGGGTTTGGGGGTGTACTTACTGAGATGTAGTCTTATAGTTGTTTCAACCAATATTTTTCAAAACCCTGACAGGACTCATGAATCCTCCGCCACCGCCACCAGTGTGTTTTAGGGTACCAGTGAACACTAAGAATGAGGTTGCAGAATTCCCTATGCTAGATAACGTGACCTGGATTAGGCATACTACTACCATTTTTGTAGACATAGGACTACCCTTATGAGAAACCCACGTATATACTGCCTGGTTCTTCTGAGATGCAGACGGGGATGAGTTTGGGCCCATTAGGGGTTTTGATGTCCCGTTTGATTTAGTAGGGGACTGGGATCCATCTGCCATACCCACGATAGACGGAGAGTTGACCAGCGCAGAGACTACTTTAGCTCAGTCTGGATTGGATCCAACAGCTGCTGCTCAGGGATCTTTGGAGGCTAAACACGAACCCGAACCTGAAGTATCACAGGCTGAGGACAACCCAATGGATAAAGACCAAGAACCAATTCCCGAGGAGGAACCAGAGAGGGTAGAGCCCAAAGCAGAACCCGAGAACGAGCATGACGAGTCTTAGAAGCCTAAGGATGAACTGGATTATATACTACCATATGAGCAGTATATGGACCCTAACTACGTGCCGGAATTCAATTTCTTTAATGGATTATGGGAGGAGGATCATAATGAAGTTCCAGCCAAATCAGGTGATATAAATCACCCGATTGAGGTTGAAGCAGACCCAGAATCTTCAGAGGAACAGACTGATCAGGAGGATTCGGATTCAGAAGACGAGGAGTCAGACTCGGAATGGACGCCTAGCAAAGGGCGTAGGGCCTAGTGTAAGGGTTCGGAATAGTAGGTTTTTGGAAAGTACCATTTTTTTGGTTTAGAATGCCAGGTCATCGATCTTTTTGTATATCGGTGGTTTGTAATACGGCGTGCAAGTGTATGCAATGGTTGTAAATTGTGGCGGTTTTAAAGTGTAAATATTTTATAAGTTTGTTAATGGAATCGTACATGTGTATATTCTCCCTAACTTTCCCCAATCTTTCATTGTCCGGGTTAATTGTGGTTTCCGCTGTGGATTTTAATCTTTGAGGATTTTAATTGAGGTCGGCGTTAAACCTGGGATATCGCATAAATCGGCCAGTGGAGGGTGTCTGTTGACACCTAAATTTTGCCCAAATCATTTAGGGTTTTATCGCATAAAATTAGAGTTTCATTTTTTTTATTTTTATTTTTATTTATTTATTTTTTAACCACTAAACCCAAAAATATTTTCATTAAAGCTACATGGCATATAGTTATTAGGTGCATTTGCATTAATAGAACATATTTTCCATTTTCACTTTTAAAAATTAAATTAAATTTTTTTTAAAAAAAAATTATTTAAAAAAAAAAGAACGGAAAAGATGAGGTCAGCGTTATTCAACGCTGACCCACTTTCCCTTCTCCCCAGACCAACGCGCCTGCAACCTCTTCTCCCCCCCCGATGCCTTCAACGTTGCTGAAAGAGGAAGAAGCAACAGGCTGATCGTGGAGGCCAGAACACAACAGGAACATGGAAGAGGAAGCGGCCGTTTGGAAGCGACAAAGCAGCAGCAGGCGGGCACATCGAGGACGGCGCAACGCTTCCGGCTTACATCAGGAGAGCCCTGCAACCGTTTGTTGAAAACGGGTTTGATGGGTCCCGAGAAGGAGGTCCGAACGCTGACCGTGGACGAAGCCGGGGGAGGCACACTGATCCATGGCTCCCTTGAGCTAGAAGTGGAAGGTGAGCGTCGCAGCGGGGAAGCCAAGGGGGAGAGAGCCTTCTCCTTCGCCGGGCATAAAAAAGAGGAGAAAAGGGGAAGAAAGGTCAAAAGGGATGAAGAGGAAGGGGTTAGACCACGTGAAAAGAAAATAAAAGAAAAACAGAAAAAAAAGAGGGGAAAGGGGAATACAAAAAAAAAAGAGAAAAGTGGAAGAGAAAAGATAAAAAAAAATGCGATCCTAGACGGGTAGGTTTTTGGCGAGTCGAGTTGGCGGTCGCGAATTGGGTCGGGCGAGCGAGTCGCAACCGGGTAGATTTTCCTTTTTGTTTAATGTTTGGGCTTGAACTTAGTTTTTAGTTTAGAATTAGAATGGTTTTCTGGGTCTTGGGCCTTTCGCGGTTGGGGCCGAAGTGGGCTGGTTTTTTTTTATTCTATTTTCTTGTCGGGCTTTGGGCCTTTATTTAAAAAAAAAAAATTTAGAGCTGGGCCTTTCTTTAAAACACTATTTTCAAAAATTTTAACCGGGCTCAACGAATGAGCCCGGTCAATTTGTGGACCCGGGCCGGTGTGCCCGGGTCGGTCCCAATCCGGATCGGATTTCTTTAATTTTAATATTCTATTATTATAATATAAAAAATATTTTTTTTAAAAAAATGTAAAAATTAAATTCCTTTTTAAAAATTTTTTAAAAAAAAAATAAAAAAGAGAAAAACCCGAGTTTCATTTTATTTTATTATTATTTTTTTTTTCTAAATTTTTTTTAAAAAAAATTGAAAAAAATTCCGAGAAAGGAATTTCAAAAAATATTTTAATTTATTATAATTTATTTTATTTTTAAAAAAATAATAAAAAATCAGAAGTTTTATTTGGATTTTGAAATTAGTTTTCCCGCCCTTTTCGCATGTTTAGTGCTATATCTAATCCCACGCTGCTCGGTCCACACACTTTGAGTTGCACATTTAATTTGACCTCGCATGCGGTTAATTAGGTGCGTCTAAGCTTAGATATTAATTGTCGCTGCCTTTAGTTTGGTTGGGAGAGGAATTTTGAGACTCCTGATCGCTAAGAACACGTTAGGTGATGAATTGAACAAGATTAGGTACCGAAAGGGCACTAATTAGTCGATTAGTATAATCAAGTCCCCGTACCTATTGAATCTCTGGTTCGTAGAAGTGAAGCTTTTCTCCCGTGCTTTACTTAGGTGTCTAATCAACCTACCAAAAATTGATTAGTGGCGACTCCTAGATGAAATTGATTTGCATGTCAATGATTTAAATTTAAGTCGCGAATTGGTATGGGCTTGGGAGAGTTCGAGCTAGGCTCAACCTAGTAATCCATTAGCAAACCCCGTAGGCCTCGGGGCCGTTTCGGGGGAGGTCGCGATAGCTTGGCGACTCCGCTGGGGAATTCTGTGGACTTAGGCCGTTTTTCTTGTTCAAATACATTCCTAACCGAATGTTTTTGCCATTGACCCCTTATTTTGCAGGTTTGGGATTTGGGGAATATACGTTTATTTTTTTCGAATGCTTAAGGCATCGTTTGCTTATAAACTGTTGTGTATGCTTTAAATGCTTTAACACTACACTGTTGCACACACAACCATGCTACTGGACCTGGGCTGCACTAGGAATGTTTAGGATGGTATTGAGTTGGATACAACTTCGACCGCGAGGCTGCATAGTAGAGGTTGCCCAACTCAATCCCGAAAGTTTCTTTCTTGGTGTTAAGAATGCTTACCTCTGCCCGTGAGGCCACGTCGCATCGGGGTATCATTCTTGACCAAACCGGAGTTGTGAGGACTTGGCTTAGTGCGCGAGGCCGCGACTAATCATCCCACCCTTGTAACTTCAATTTGTCAAGCCATCTAGAGTAGAAATCAAGCCTCACATTTCATGCGCATGTCTGTGTGGTTGACGTAATTGTTTGGCGAAGTAAGTTCATACCCTTTACTTTTGCAATTTACTTACTTTTATGCTTTGGCTGGTCCATGACATTTAGGTTGGTCGAGTCTTGGTCTATATGCAATGGGAAGATTCGACATTCGATTCATTCCTACTCCGAAGGCCGAACTCAAGCAATGGTGGGATCAATTGGATCGTGAGGGCCGAGCCTATGTGGAGAACATACTTGGTCGCCTTTTGCCTCTCCTCGATATTGACATCCAAAGTGGGGTTATGCAAGCAATAGCTCATTTTTAGTGTCCCCAAACATCCACGTTCATATTACATAAACATGAGTTAACTCCGACTTTGGAAGAATATAGTATTGCCATAGGAAAACCTTTGGATTTGGAACTAATTGATCCACCTCTTGGGATAGAGCCGGAATCGATTTTGTCTGACTTTCTTAGGATGAATAAGAATCAAATAGGAAGAGTACTAAAAGATAATGGTCATGCATGCCCACTCACTTTCTTAGGTCAATGTTTTGTGAATGCCGCGCCCCTTTTGAGAGGAAAGATTTTTCTTCTAGCTTTCTTTGGGTCCATAATATTTCCCTTTCGTAAGAATGCTATCAATCCTTCCATTGCGTGGGTGGTCAGACAAATATGTGGTGGGGTTAGTTTTGTCAACACTATTTTGGCTGAAACATTTTTGTCGCTCACCCGATTTAAAGAAAATGAAGAAAAGGTTTTTCGTGCTCCCGTCGAACTTTTACAAATATGGTTTTTTTCCCACATAAATAGGTTCGGTATTCACATGAACATTAGTGTCATTAGTGAGGCTAATCACCCTATTGAGGCATTTAGGAATCATCAAGATCGAACCCCAAACCTCTCTTTCTCAGAATGGGTGAATTTGTTGAAAAATCCAAAAGCTAAGGTTTTCCTATGGCAGGCTAAATGGTTTCGACTTCACGAGACATGTCTCTCTCATGGCGATAAAGAACCGATCTCGCTGTTGGGAATTACTGGCATCACTTCCTACTACCCACTCCGTGTGGCTCGCCAATATCGGGTTGTCTAAGATTTACCACCCCCTCTTTAGCCGGATTCGTTTCATGCCCGATTTGTTGGAAAGGGAGAAGATTACAAAGGAGAGCTTCACCGTGTCGAACAAGCTTGGCTTGCCTGCCGTGCTCGAAAGCTGAACTGGCCCGAAGACGAGCTCGGAGGGAAGGAAAAGACATACTATGCCACGACCCGATACATCTGTCGGCATAAGATCCCGATTGAGCTCCTCCCAAAGATCTCGGACGTGACAGAGAAGCCGAATCGCCAAGCGGAAATCAACCATCTCAAGAGGAGGGCGGAGAAAGCTGAAGGAAGTCTAAAGAGTGTTGCTAAGGAGAATAGGCAATTACGTCGAGTGTTGGCTTCCCATTCGTATATAGATCATGAAGAGTAAAATGGGTTGACTTTGTTGTTTTAAGATCTAGTCGCTCCTTTTCTAGGTTTATTTGTTTTAAGATTTTATTCTTTGTTTTTCTTTACTAGCTTGATGTTTAGGGTCTTTGGGTTTCTAGCTCGTCTTTTGAGTGTTAAGAACCATTTAATGATTCAATAAAAGCGGCTAGGCCATTGTCATGGATCGGTCTTCTATATGAATCATGCACTTATGTATGCTTGCTTATTCATGATTCAGGGGATCACAGATCATCTGTACTTGCCAAATTGAGCTCATTCAACACGCAAAGAGAGGAATCGAGAAACCAAGAGGCCGGAGAGTGACTCCTTCCGACAATCACTGTGGCCGCACCGAATCTAACAACCCGCCAACACTTCTTTCCGCCATTAAGTCAAAGCTACGGCTTCGAGGCAATCGCCAATTCGAACACGATCAAGGGCCGCACAAATGAACATTGAGGAGCAAAACGCTCGTTTCGCCTCTCTCGATGACAAGATCAATGATCTTGCGGCTCAGCTCACTCAATTCGCCAATGATATGAGGGCCGCGTTGGCAACACCAAATGCTGGTCAAGTCGCACCTCAACCTGTTCCCGAGCCTGTAGAAGGACCAACGAGAAGAAATGTCACTGAGGAGGCATTGGGTTCTGCACCCGTAGTGGTCGAATTAGACCCCATCTCAGAAGTCGTCACTGCCCGTGTGGAGGAGGAACACAACAAAAGGTTCGCCAAGATAGAGGAGAAGCTCCGTGCGCTACGAGGATATGAAGAGCACGTGATCAAGGACCTGTCTCGATATGTACAAATGAGCTTTCCCGAGAAGTTCAAGATTCCGGGTTTCATTAAATATGACGGGACTGGAGACCCAAAGATCCGCTTGAAGTACTATTTGAACAGGATGGCAAGATACGCCCAGAATGTCCCGTTGATGGTTCAAACCTTCCAAGAGAGTCTGACGGGGCCTGCATTGCAATGGTACGTGCTAATGGAGCCCGAGAAGTTCGAGAAATGGGAGGAGTTAGCTGAGGCGTTCGTCTTACAATACAAGTACAATACCGAGATAGCCCCCACGCGCGAAGTGCTAACTCGAACCGAAAAGAAAAAGAGTGAGTCTTTCAGGGCCTTTGCTCAAAGATGGCGTACTCTCGCCGCTCAAGTTCGACCTCCGCTCAGTGAAAAAGAGCTGCTCGATCTTTTCCTCAAGGCCCTACCTAGTGATTTCTATTTAAAGTTGGTGGGTTCGGGATGCTTGACCTTCTCCCAGCTGGTAGATGTCGGGGAGAACATAGATGGGGCCATGCATGATGGTAGGTTGAGCGAAGGGATTAGTCGAAAGGTCCCGAGCAGGAAGGAGAAGGACGTGGAGATCGCGTATGTGCAAGCGCCGGTCATGACAAGGCCCTCTGCCTCGTCCTCTCAAGGCTCGTCTGTATTTCGAGATAGAGCGTATCAGAGTCAGAAATTTAAAAGGAGAACACCAAAGCAGTTCACTCCCCTACCTAGGCCACTGTCCAAGTTGTTGCCCATGCTGTTGAAAAGGGGGATGGTAGCTAAAGAAGTGCCTCGGGACAATCCTCAAAGATTTCCCGGATTTGATTCGTCAAAGTCCTGCGAGTTCCACGGGGGCGAGAAGGGTCATGATGTGGATGACTGCTTCATTCTTAAACTCAAGGTTCAGAATCTACTTGACAAGGGCATTTTATCCTTTAAAGAACCAGTCCCTAATGTTCAACAAAACTCGTTGCCCAATCATGCTGAGGATGTCAATGTGGTTATCGAGGAGGGTAGCGAGAGTAAGCAGACCTTTAATGTGGACGCTCATAGACTTTACAAATTACTAGTGTCAGCCGGACACTTTGAAGACGGGGAGGATATTCCGTTGAGAGAAAAATTGAAATGCATCGCCCAGATGATGGACATGGGAGTAATCTACAGTACGAAGGAAGATAGTATGGCGACCATAACGGCCTTTCTTGATTCGTTTCACGAGGAAGAATCGGAAGAGACACTCACTGAGCCTATAGAAATTGACGAGCCGCCTAATGAGGATGCGTTAGAAGGAGAAAATTTATATGAAGATCTTGGGCCTCAAGCCAGCAATGTGGATTGGAATTATCAGTTCGTAAAGCTCGCTCGTGAAAATGGGGAAATAGTCGACACACTGGGTCAGCCCAGCGGCAAACTCGACTATCTTGTGAAGTATTCACCGCCGTCCAGTTTCTTCATCGATCCCAAGGATATTGTTCCTGATGGGTGGGGAGGTATGGACGACCTGCTTGAACCCGAAGAGGTGGTTGGCATGATTACCCCTGTAGTGATTGACTTATCTGTCGAAGAGGATGTATGGATGCCGGATGGGGGAAATGTTGAGCAGTTAGTCGTTGACCTGGCGGCCGAAGAGTTCGCTACCCTAGAGATCAATAATAGCGTCATGGAGCCAATGGTGATTGAACTCCCACCTGAGGATGAAGAAGATATAATAGTAGATCGAACCCCGAGTTACGACCCCAAGGCAGTTCCTTGGAGTTATAAAACAAATGAAATCGACACCATCACACGGTCAGGCCGCTGCTATGCACCTACAAGGGTCGTTGAAAAGAAAGCCATCTCAAAAGAGGAGGCGAAGCAATTTCTGGCGATCGTGAAGAAGAGCGAATTCAACATCGTGAATCAGTTGAGAAAGATGCCAGCCCAAATCTCCCTTTTGGATCTCTTCAAATCATCCGAAAAACATAAGAATGCACTGCTCAAGGTTTTGAATGAAGTGCACGTCCCTGAGACCATCGATGACACCCAGTTGGAGGAGTTTGTTGGGTCTATCTTGCTAAAAGATCAAATTTCTTTTGCCGATGAAGATTTCTCTCCAGAAGGTCGCAACCACACCAAGGCGCTACTTATTTCAGTTAAGTGTCGTGATAGAGTGGTAGCAAGAGCGCTGATTGACAACGGGTCTGCATTAAACATTTGCCCACTCGCCACCCTTCGTCGTCTGGGAGTGAGTGAAGAGAAAATTCTGTCATCTAAATCTACCGTTCGAGCTTTTGACGGTATGAAGAAGGAGGTCATTGGCGAGGTCGAGCTTGAACTACTGATTGGTCCGATTCTTTTTCTAGTCAACTTCCAGGTCCTGGACATTCCTAGTGCATTCAATTTTCTACTAGGACGACCTTGGATACACACTGCAGGAGCCAGGCCCTCGAGCTTGCATCAGAAGGTTAAATTCATCGTGGATGGAAAGTTGATAACTCTGCACGGAGAGACCGATTTCAAAGTTTTCCACGACACTGCAATTCCGTACATAGAGCCTGAAAACAAGGCTGAATCAAGCTACCAGACTTTTGAGCTAGTGTCGGTAATCCATGTGCCTGTGGGGACTATTATGCGCAACCCAGAAGTGGCTAAGCCTTCAATGATGTCGAGTAGGATATTGCTCGAGAATGGTCATATTCCTGGAACTGGACTAGAACTACATGGACAAGGTATCAAAGAGCCTATTCAGGCTTCCAAGTGGCGTAAAAAAGCAGGCCTAAGTTATCATGGTAGCAATTCCGGTGGCCGAGTTAATTATGAAGGACGAGGCGATTTCGAAGGTCGTGGTAACCATAAGGGCCCAGCTAATCATGGAGGTGACGGAGGTCGTGGAAATCTATTCGGATTAAAGGAGGGTCAGAAGGGCTTACTCCTTCCGAAGTTGGAAGAGATCTTTCCGGGTCCGCCCAAGCTGCTGTAGGAAGAGGAAGCCATCCTTGGCCTAGTCGAGTTGTTCGAAGAAGAGTTTACCTGCGCTATCATAGGAAATGAGGAGACCAAACCCTCCACTGCTACCACCAACCCTTCTGAGTAGGGATGTTGTTTTTCTTTCCCGTTCCGTTAGTTTGAGTCTATGTCTATCCCTTCCATGGGAAGTCTGTTTAGGTCTAGCTGTTGCTTTCCTTTGTAATCAAAATCTTGGGCTGTGAGCCGTCGGTCCAAGACCTCGAGTCATGTAAACGGCCATATCCTGTTAATTGAATCATGATCATGTTTTATTAAGGACGTGTGGAAGTACCCAAACCAGACTGATGATAATGCTTTGAAGCCTGGACTTCCACACGCTTCCTGGTCTTCAAAATCATTTGCAAATAGGGGCGTCCGAGGATATGAGGATGGATCCTTCATTTTCGAAAACTCTTTCAAAACAACTTCGAAGCACATGCATATCAGTAGTTGCAGTAATATTTGCCAATTTAATCACTAACCTTCTTTGTGGCGTCTCAGGCATAACATGTCATACGATCATGATAGGTGCATATGTGAGTCGGATTCGCTCGACGAAAATTCTTCTGGGACCGAGGATGATAAGGATGACTATGACCGAAAAAGCATCGAGCAGGATTGGATTTGGCATGAAGAGTCCAAGCCGTTGACCGCAGAGTCTACCATCACAATAAATCTGGGCGATGTGGAGAATGTTAAAGAAATCAAGATTGGAGCTGGCCTTTCTGAAATCAACATTACAAGGATGGTCGACCTTTTAAAAGAATACCAAGATGTGTTCACATGGTCATATGCGGATATGCCAGGGTTGGATAAGGAAATTGTAGAGCATGCTCTACCAACTGATCCGAGTATTCCGTCAAAGAAGCAAAGGCTCATAAGAACAAAGCCCGAATTGTCCAAGAAGATCGAAGAAGTCATGAAGTTGTTGAAGGTGGGATTTATAGAAGTGTCGCACTATTCTGATTGGATCACCAATGTAGTCCCTGTCATGAAGAAAGATGGTCGAGTCAGGGTTTGTATTGATTACCGCGATCTGAATCGCGCAAGTCCGAAAGATGACTTTCCACTGCCTCACATCGATGTATTGGTCGACAGCACTGCGGGGTTTGAGTTATTTTCTTTTATGGATGGATTTTCGGGCTACAATCAAATACGGATGAAAGAAGAAGATAAAAGTAAAACCTCCTTCATTACTCCTTGGGGGACCTTCTGTTACAAGGTAATGCCCTTCGGCTTGAAGAACGCCGGGGCAACATACCAAAGAGCAATGGTCACCCTGTTTCACGATATGATGCATAAAGAGGTGGAAGTCTACGTGGACGATATGATTGCTAAATCCAAACACGGAGAAGATCACATCGAGGTGCTGCGGAAGTTGTTTGACCGATTTCGAAAGTTCAAGTTAAGACTTAACCCCGCCAAATGTGTGTTTGGGGCAAAGTCTGGGAAATTACTGGGATTCATGGTCAGTAGTCGAGGCATTGAAATCGACCCATCGAAGGTTAAGGCCATTTGTGACTTAAAGCCCCCTTCTACCGTCAGAGAGGTTTGGAGTTTGCTGGAGAGACTGAACTATGTGGCAAGATTCATTTCTCAACTATCCGAGACAGCTAAACCTTTTTTCAAGCTCCTGAAGAAAAACGCCAAAGTTAAGTGGGGTACTGATTGTCAAGAGGCATTTGAGAAAATAAAAGAATATCTTTCTCATCCACCAGTCCTGGTGCCACCTGTTCCCAGAGTGCCACTAATACTCTACTTGACTATTCATGAGGAGTCATTGGGAGCCCTGCTAGCCCAGAAGAGACCAAGCGATGACAAGGAGCGCGCAATATACTACCTCAGTAAGAAATTTACTTCATCCGAAATAAATTACCCCGGGATTGAAAAGATGTGTGTGGCTTTGGTGTGGGTATTGCACCGCTTACGCCAGTACACACTTCATCATCGGATCTTACTTGTAACTAAGAACGATCCCATCAAATATTTACTAGAAAAACCTGCGTTAGCTGGAAAGTTGGCAAAGTGGCAAGTGCTGGTGTCCGAATTCGACGTCCACAACATGACGCAAAAATTTGTCAAGGGAAGAGCTATAGTTGACATGTTGGATGAAAACGTCGAAAGGTCAGAAGGCCATCATCAGCCAAATCCCATAGAGGAGCGTGTTTTAGAGATAGTGAGTGATAAGTGGATTATGTACTTCGACGGCGCCGTTAACCTGGCTGGTTCTGGGACTGGGGCAGTGCTTATTTCCCCGACCGGTCAACATTACCCTGTGGCTACCAAGTTGGTATTCCCGTGCACTAACAATATCTCAGAATACGAAGCTTGCATACTGGGATTGCAATTGGCCATCGACATGAAGGTTAGGAAGCTACAGGTTTACGGTAATTCCGCCCTCATCATTCTTCAGACAGAGGGACAATGGCAAACCCGCGACTCTAAGTTGATTCCTTACCACGAATTCCTTGAGGAGTTAATAAAGGAATTTGAAGAGATTTCTTTTGAGTATCTATCCCGATCGCAAAATCAGTTTGCCGATGCCCTGGCCACGTTATCATTGATGCTGCAGGTCATGGAGGGGCTGGACATCGAGCCATTGAAAATCGAAATACTGACATGTCCGGCTTACTGTTCGACGATCGCAGATGAACCTGATGAGAAGCCGTGGTATCATGACATTATGAATTATCTTCAGAGGGGTGAATATCCTCCTGGAAGCGAACTAATAGACCAGAAATACATAAGGAAACTAGCGTCAAAGTTCTTCATTAGTGGCAATACTCTTTACAAGAGGTCCTTTGACTCTGTTTTGTTGAAATGCGTCGATGCTAGAGAAGCTAATCAGTTGATGAGGGAAATTCACGAAGGAGAATGCGGCCCGAACATGAACGGTCATCTCTTGGCCAGAAAGATCATGAGACTAGGTTATTTCTGGATGGCTATGGAGACTGACTGCATCCGGCATGTTCGTTATTGCCATCGATGTCAAATCTATGCAGATAAAGTCAACGTGCCGCCAAATGAATTGCGGTAAATGTTCGATCCATGGCCTTTCTCAATGTGGGGGATCGATATGATTGGGCCAATTAATCCTAAGGCCTCTAACGGACATCGTTTCATCTTGGTAGCCATTGATTACTTTACCAAGTGGATCGAAGCAAGCTCATATGCCAAAGTCACCGCCAAGAATGTGGTCAAGTTTATTCGCCGTGACATCATCGCTCGCTATGGGGTCCCGGAGGCGATCATTACCAACAATGGCTCAAATTTGAACAACAAGATCGTAGATGGCTTACTTGGCGAGTTTGATATTCGTCACTTGAACTCTTCACCTTACCGTCCACAAATGAATGGGGCTGTGGAGGCAGCCAATAAGAACAAAAAGAAGATCTTGTCAAAAACTGCTGACAACCATCGAGACTGGCATGAACGGTTGCCTTACGCATTAATGGCATACCGAACTTCAATCCGCACTTCGACAGGGACGACTCCTTTCTCCCTCGTTTATGGTATGGAAGCGGTCTTACCCGTGGAAGTCGAAATCCCTTCATTGAGGATTCTTTCACAAACTGAGCTCTCTGAGGAGGAGTTGGCTCAACAGAGATGGGATCAGTTGAACATGATCGACGAGAAGAGGCTGAAGGCTTTATGCCACGGTCAATGTTACCAAAAGCGGGTTGCCAAGTCCTTCAATCGCAAGGTTCGGCCTCGACACTTTGAAGCCGGAGATCTCGTACTAAAGAAAGTGCTATCCATCACGCCCGAATTAGGTGGGAAGTTCGCCCCAAATTACGACGGTCTATATGTCGTTAGGAAGGTTCTACCTGGGGGAGCTCTAATTCTTGTAGAAATGGATGGCCGAGAGTTGCCAAAGCCTGTAAATGCCGATTCGGTGAAAAAGTATTTTCCTTGAATGAAATCCAAGGCCTGAGAGCCATTTTCGATGCAATCCGAGTCACTGTAGGGTACTCACATCATGCATATCATGCATACATGCATACATGTTTACTTTGTAGGCCCCGAGCAACCCACAAAGTGATCACCAAACGACTGAACCGTCTTGGCGAGCCTCCGGTGAACTAATTAAGGGGTTACCATGTCACCAAGCCACAGGTGAGTACCTTTTTTCTCAATAAAAAAAAAACAAACAAAAAAAACTTTTGATAGCTATCTTGATGCCTGGTGGGATGGTGGGACGTTCATTTCGAATCAAAATTTCCTGTGGAGATCAATCAACTCAGGTGATCTTGGCGAAACAAGAGAAAATATGTTAATCATGCCAAGCGAGGAGTACTTAGGATGAGGAAAGGCAAGACATTCCCAAACACGTCCTTTAAAAAACCTTGAGAGGAACGAAAGAGAGAAAATTAGTGTTGTTTAAGAGCAAGGGATTCATTCGCAAGTAGTACATGAATCGAAATGAAAGGAGGCATTTCCTTCTTCTATCCTATACGCTACAGGTGATCATAGTTAGCCCATTTGAGCCATTAAATGTGAAGAGTTTGCAAAATACCCCTGTCAAGAACCACCCTACAACGGGGCAAATTTGGAGGTTTTGATTGACATGCTTTGGAGGAAAAGATGAGAAAGACTTCTTTGCCCTTACTTGCATTAATCTTTTTGTGGCAACTTTAGGTGAGTCCTTGTGGAAGCTTGAAACATCCCAAAACGAAGAAGAGCATTCGTTTTTCTACCCAAACACACTCATACCTTTTGCTTAGCCAAGTTGAGCCTAAATATTCATTTCTAAAATCGAATGGTGATTATCTCCCTACGCTAGGGCAAAGCACGTGATTTATCAAGACAATTGGTACTCATGAGACAGTGTGAAAAACATCTCGAAAGTTTTGAAAGCTAAAAAAAAATGAACAGAGCAAAAGTCAAATGAAAACTAGGGGGCATGAAAAAGCAGTGTGCCTGGTAAAAGCAAGGCCAATGCCCAGCGCAAAAAAAAAAAAGAGTTGCATCAAGAGAAAAAATTCTCATGAAAAAAGGGGGAATGTCAAAAGCAAAATGCTTGCAAAAAAATCATTGCAAAAGCAAAAGTCATTAGAGGAATGAGCAAAGCTCTTACATTAAAACGATTAGTCAATGCACTTTCGAGACGAGTTGAATTTCAGAAGTCGAGTGCCTTCAAAAGATTGGATGATATGGTAATGATGCTATGATAATCACCAACTCCTAAACCCCTTTTGAAAATTTCTGAGCCTTTCGAGCCTTTACCCAAACTAATGTTACAACCTTCTCCAAAGTCTCTTCTGATTGGAATGGTTTAAGTAGAAATTTAGATGTCCAAAGAAGCTACCGCTTGAACAAGTTGGGGCAAAGTTGTCTTATCTTATCTGAAGGTTTCTTGACTTGTAAACCTGATGGAGATGCTAATTGAAAGTCATTTCATTCCTTAGCCGATGATGCTTATCCGTTGTTGAAACCATGACTAAACCCACATTACAGTCATTTAAAAGACCTCTTGGATCGGCCAATGCGTACTTATTGCGAATGATTCTCGAAGCTTTTGACACTGATAGTGTGAGGTATACAGAGAGAACATGCCTATCCCCCATATCAATGGATGGGAGCAAATAGTCTTCTTTGAGAGCTTGTGAGAAGCCTCTTTTGACTATGCAACTCTTGTTTGGCATATCTAACGAACCTCTTTGCATGAGCCAGGGTCTTGCTGACAAAGATTTATCTCCTAAGAGAATTTGAGGATCAATGGCATTTCCCAATCCCAACGGCAATTTTGGGATATTGAATTATGCTAAATGCTTTCTAAACAACTGAAACTGGTTTGGTTTGTCCATGCAATCAATGCTTTGTCGGTGATGCTATGCTTTTGATAGTGTCCTTCATGACGTCTGAATGTTATCAATCTCACCTGATATGCTTTCCCTACTAAGGCATTTGTTGTGACATGTTCCCTTAGATGTGCAGTGACCGTTCCGAAGCCTTCTTGATATGATAAACTTACAATCTTGGAATTGCATGGTAAGGTTTTACAGCCTAAAGCACCTTATCGACCTGGCGAGCTTTCGTAGCCCAGGGTCCTCCCTTCCCTTGCCCGGTGAGCTTTTGTAGCTCGGAGCGCTTCATTGACCTGGCAAGCTTTCGTAGCCCAGAGTCTTCTTTTTTCCTTGCCCGGTAGGTTTTTGCAGCCCGGAGCACTTTATCGACCTGGCGAGCTTTCGCAGCCTAGAGTCTTCCTCTTTCCTTGCCCGGTGGGCTTTCGTAGCCCGGAGCACCTTATCGACCTGGCTAGCTTTCGCAGCCTAGAGTCTTCCTCTTTCTTTGCCCGGCGAGCTTTCGTAGCCCGGAGCACTTCATTGACCTGGCGAGCTTTCGTGGCCTAAAGCTTATTTCTATAAAAAAAAAAAATCAAAATCATCTCTCATGCATCTCCCCGTGCCCTCTGGGAACAAAATTTAAGTGTCTCTTATCTTTGAATGAAACTTCTTCGAACTCCCCTTCAAAGAGGGGCAGCTGTTGACACATAAATTTTGCCCAAATCATTTAGGGTTTTATCGCATAAAATTAGAGTTTCATTTTTTTTTATTTTTTTATTTTTTATTTTTTTTAACCACTAAACCCAAAAACATTTTCATTAAAGCTGAATGGCATATAGTTATTAGGTGCATTTGCATTAATATGGCCTATTAGAACATATTTTCCATTTTCACTTTTAAAAATTAAATTAATTTTTTTTTAAAAAATTCTTTAAAAAAAAAGAACGGAAAAGATGAGGTCAGCGTTATTCAACGCTGACCCACTTTCCCTTCTCCCCAGACCAACGCGCCTGCAACCTCTTCTCCCCCCCCCCCCCCCCCGATGCCTTCAACGTTGCTAAAAGAGGAAGAAGTTACAGGCTGATCGTGGAGGCCAGAACGCAACAGGAACATGGAAGAGGAAGCGGCCGTTTGGAAGCGACAAAGCAGCAGCAGGCGGGCACATCGAGGACGGCGCAACGCTTCCGGCTTACATCAGGAGAGCCCTGCAACCGTTTGCTGAAAACGGGTCTGATGGGTCCCGAGAAGGAGGACCGAACGCTGACCGTGGACGAAGCCGGGGGAGGCACACTGATCCATGGCTCCCTTGAGCTAGAAGTGGAAGGTGAGCGTCGCCACGGGGAAGCCAAGGGGGAGAGAGCCTTCTCCTTCGCCGGGCATAAAAAAGAGGAGAAAAGGGGAAGAAAGGTCAAAAGGGATGAAGAGGAAGGGGTTAGACCACGTGAAAAGAAAAGAAAAAAAACAGAAAAAAAATAGAGGGGAAAGGGGAATACAAAAAAAAAAGAGAAAAGTGGAAGAGAAAAGATAAAAAAAATAAATAAAAAAAATACGATCCTAGACGGGTAGGTTTTTGGCGAGTCGAGTTGGCGGTCACGAATTGAGTCGGGCGAGCGAGTCGCAACCGGGTAGATTTTCCTTTTTGTTTAATGTTTGGGCTTGAACTTAGTTTTTAGTTTAGAATTAGAATGGTTTTCTGGGTCTTGGGCCTTTCGCGGTTGGGGCCGAAGTGGGCTGGTTTTTTTTTATTCTATTTTCTTGTCGGGCTTTGGGCCTTTATTTTAAAAAAAAAAAATTTTAGGGCTGGGCCTTTCTTTAAAACACTATTTTCAAAAATTTTAACCGGGCTCAACGAATGAGCCTGGTCAGTTTGTGGACCCGGGCCGGCGTGCCCGGGTCGGTCCCAATCCGGATCGGAATTCTTTTATTTTAATATAAAAAATATTTTTTTAAAAAAATTTAAAAATTAAATTCCTTTAAAAAAAATAAATAAAAAATAAAAAAGAGAAAAACCCGAATTTCATTATTATTATTATTATTATTATTTTCTAATTTTTTTAAAAAAAAATATCGAAAAAAATTCCGAGAAAGGAATTTCAAAAAATATTTTAATTTAATTTATTTTTAAAAAATAATAAAAAATCAGAAGTTTTATTTGGATTTTGAATTTAGTTTTCCCGCCCTTTTCGCATGTTTAGTGCTATATCTAATCCCACGCCGCTCGGTCCACACACTTTGAGTTGCACATTTAATTTGACCTCGCATACGGTTAATTAGGTGCGTCTAAGCTTAGATATTAATTGTCGCTACCTTTAGTTTGGTTGGGAGAGGAATTTTGAGACTCCTGATCGCTAAGAACACGTTAGGTGATGAATTGAATAAGATTAGGTACCGAAAGGGCACTAATTAGTCAATTAATGTAATCAAGTCCCCGTACCTATTGAATCTCTAGTTCGTAGAAATGAAGCTTTTCTCCTGTGCTTTACTTAGGTGTCTAATCAACCTACCAAAAATTGATTAGTGGCGACTCCTAGATGAAATTGATTTGCATGTCAATGATTTAAATTTAAGTCGCGAATTGGTATGGGCTTGAGAGAGTTCGAGCTAGGTTTAGCCTAGTAATCCATTAGCAAACCCCGTAGGCCTCGGGGCCGTTTCGGGGGAGGTCGCGACAGTGTTGTGCTCTCAATGGGTTTGGGGCGTGACACTTATAGTATCCTTTTACCTATGTTAATGTCATCAATGCAACAATGATCATGACAGATCTAATAATCTGCCTTCCAATTTCTGAATTGCGCGTGCCTTTTAGTAGTGGCGATGACTTTAGTTTTTCCCGCGCATATAGAATCTTGACTTCCTGGTAGTCCGCTATTAGCGCCAGTTTCCGTCAGTCCATGAGAGCTGAAACATATTGTGGCCTAGTTTGGTTCATTATCACTTGTGTCCTCATCTTATAGTCCAGTTTGCTGGATGCCTTTTAGTAGTGGATTTTTTCTGTTTAGGGATAAAATTATTCTTCACCTTCAATGCCATTCAATCCCATTTTTCCTCTTCCTTGTTGACACCTTAAATTTTGCACTAGCATACTCATCATTCAGTTTATGGAAATTAAGTGTGGAACTTGTTGATAACGACATAATATTACCCCTAAACAAAAAAATCCATGCTATGCGTTGTTGCCAGTTCGTTCTTTATATTAGTCTTCCGCATTTAGAAATTGTGAATGGGAACAAGAGGGAAGCAGATCAAAGTGATTCGGCCATTATCATCCGCTATCAACGCAATCACCCTTATTATATTATTTTCTGGGGCCTCTTCATCATCATCCACTATCAACACCCGCTTCACTTTCCTAGCTTCAATTATACTGATCATGATTCGTATTGGATTTTCTGGAGCACCAGTCTGTTTTGTTTTCAAGGTTGCATCTCTTGTGGAGATGATTTTCGAAAATATGTGCAAAACCTGTCATGCCTGTGAGCGCTTTCTTTGCTTCTAATGACTAATTTGGCAACACTGCTTACTTGCACATATTTATGTCCTCCATCCTTACATCACGTTTAATTAAGGTTTCATCTTGATTTCCACCCTTGCGTGTTACATCCTGTTTCGGCGTGTACTAACTCTGTTCTTGCAGGAAATTTAAAAGTAAACGTCCAAATGAATGTCGTTTATTCATTGGTGCTAATTTTTGTAAGATTTGGAATCGTATTAAAAGATTGGTGAGCGTTTAGATTATTCTTATGTTTTTGAATGCTTTTATCATTAAATAAATGAAAAGGATAAAAATCGATAAAAAGAAAAAAAGTTAAAAAAAAACCTTTTCATGTTTTGTTCTTTGAATGCCTCGAAAACTTTTCTGTCTGTCTCTTTCATTGATACAAAAAAATGGTGAGAGGGACCAAAGGAATTTAACTCCTCCTTCCCTTGTAGATTGTTCTAGCTAAAAGTGTCATTTGTAATGGGGCATATTATGCGGTTGAATATAGTTTTTCAATTTAAAATTTGAAATAGTGCCTATATTGAAAAGAGAGCAAAATCTCTACTATGGTGAAGAAGAATTTACTTCAAAAATTTTACTTTTTAGACCCATGTTGGACCGGCGTTTAACTTATTATGTCAATATGGGAAGTAAAATTTACATCTTGAATAGTTATAGATGAATCATTAATCAATAATAACGGAGTCCACACTATCATATCATAACTATGCGATTGTAAATAAACTGGGAATTGTATTGGACCCCGCGGACCCTGAGTTTGATTCTACGAAACAAACAGACCCTGAGTTTGATTCTACCGGTATGTGAATGAGACTTGCAAGTGAACAATGGGCAAGAAATAGTAACATTACTCTGACTATGAAACGTGTGAAACAACAACCATGTGTCCCATTTACATAGCCGTAGTTAAGAATGCACAATAACCTTAACCAAGTAACTACAGAGAAAAACTGAAAAGGAGATGATAGCGAAGAGTGTACCACATCTAGGAGTTGCAAACCCGATATCAATTTCAGATGGCGGAAGCACTACTTCCAAAAGAACTAGGGGAAGATACATGATCAATCACAAATAACCAGCTGAAAGTGTGTGGCAAAGATCATTAATGCAGAAATGCAAGTCAATGAACGCACAGATGCCCAAGCGAAAAGAACCATGTGTTTATCACAAAATTGATAGTTCATAGGAAGAGCCGTCATTACACCTGAAAGGTAAATTTATCCAGGAAACCTACGACAATAGCAGCACCATGCCCGCGGAGGAGACAGAGACCAGCAATCTTCCACTTAAGATGGCGATAAGAGACAGGAGATCGCCAGGTACACGAAGATGCAAATCAAATTGCCATGCTCACCAAAGATCCAAAAGATTACGTTTTACTGAGAAAGGAACTCATCCGTCAGTACAATGTGTGGAAGGTGAGACGGAATTTTACAGAGTTAATTGCATGAAGGTGTAGCTTCTTGAGGCCAAAAGGACTTCTCAGAATTTTTAAGACTACAATCATGTCCTGTGACATGAAAGCAACGGGACCGTGTATCAAAACACCACAAACAGACAAGAATCCTGCCAAAAGCTTAGCAGAGTTAATATAGTGCTAACTATAGACAAAAAGCTCACATACTAAATGTGTACAAGAAAACAAAGTTTACCCGCTTAACTCCTTTTCAAAAAGTTTAAGACATTTGAAAAATTGTAGCCAAAATGGGAATTCATTTCTAAGGCAGCTTCTCTTTTGCAAAGAGAAAAGGCATACTTCCACAAGTGAATCTCTCGCCCTATCCTTGCAAGAGCCATCGAAGACACCAAAAAGTTGTCTGCACTCCGCAGTCACAAATGTTAATGAAGAAGTCAACCAAGATTGATCTCGGATGCGTTTGCAATTGCTAAAGCATGTAAGCGAAAGAGAATCCAAATCCCATCATAGCATTGATAGAGTAAGGCCAAATTTGATTGTTGAAGTCAAGCAAGCAATTTCATCCTACCAAAACATCAAAACGAGCATTCATAGACTCAACAATTAAATCTTTCAGCCAAAGTTCACACATCAGAAGACTGATCAAGCAGATTTGTCCACCCAGAGAAACATGAAGAAGAGATGCAAAAGGAGACTTTGGCACGTCCAACAAGTAACTGCAGAACCTCCCATTGCTCTTCTACAGGCACAAAATATTTTTCAATCAGCACAGAATCAACTGCTTTACTATAACTGGAAACATTTGTGCATACCAGCAACTAACTGCAGAACCTCCAATTGCTCCGCTACAAGCACAAAATATTTTTCAATCAGCACATAATCAACTGCTTTACTATAACTGGAAACATTTGTGTGCATACCTATCAAAAGTATTCTTTCAACCCAAAATGAAAGTTTCCTGTACCATGATGTTCATAGGGACTAGAACAGCCACGATTATAGTAGTCATTTCCTGATCCTCCTCAAGTACCGCTATCCCTAGTGCATCCACCAGATTGCTTATCATTTTGATCAGAAAACCATAGTGCCTGTGACATCCTGGATTTCGACTCAATTTTAAGATTTAATAAATGTGTAATTCGTCCGTGTGCTTGTAGTAAAATCTCGCCCAGGAACTGATCACTCTCGGTTATTATTTTTAAATTTTGAGATTTTGCCAGAATCGCACTTGATCGAATTTGGCCGTTATTTAGACCCCGAACTTGGCAGTCGATTTTCGGGACGAAATAAATTGGACGGTGTCGATATTATTGTGACCAGCATTGAAATTATCAGGAATAGTGAGAAAGTGAATTTTTGACTAGGTGCGAATTTGGACTAGTAGACCTCTCTCGTAGTGTATCTTGGGTTATTTTATTTTGGCTATATGCCCTATATTATTTTTGGAATTTATCGTGAACTGTTAGGCCGTTTTTCGAATTTGAATCGAGATCGTTAGGTCGATTTTCAGTTTAAACCGTGTCCATTGGATCGCGCTCGAAAAGTTTAAATCAGTCCTTTTCTCTCTTTTCTCTCTCTCTTTCTCTCTCCTCTCTCCTCTATTGGCCCCACATCCCCGCGCACGTCTTTCTCTCTCTCTCTCTCTCTCTCTCTCTCTCTCTCTCTCTCTCTCCCTTTCCCCCTCTGCCGCACGCCACCCCCACCTTTTCCCCATGTGCACGTCCCCTCTCTGCAGGCGCCCATCCCCTCTTCTGACACCCCTCTCTCTCTCCTCTCTCCTCCTCTCTCCTTCTTCTTCTTCTTCTTCTTCTTCTTCTTCTTCTTCTCTTCTTCTTTTCTTCTCGACCCGACAGTCTCTCCCCATTCTAGTTCTGCTCATCGACGCCGCCTGAGCTCGTCGCCTCGCCGTGTCGCCTTGCCGCTGTCGCCAGCAAGCTCCGCCACCGTCACGCTGTTCGCCAGCCGCCCCGATCGCCCCTCGCCGGCTTGCCCGCGAGGCGTGCGTAGCAGCGCAGCGAATTCATCGCCGCTACCCGTCGCACCCGAAGCCAGCCCAGCTCATCGGAGCATCGTCCGACCGCCATCTCCACCCCGTCGACGCCACGAGACCAGGCCCCCACCCTGTCTCTCCCTTCCCTCTTACTCCCTTCCTTCTCCCCCGGTCAACTGCCCCGTCCAGCTGCGTCATCGCCGGTCCCAGCCAGCCCGCCGTCGCCGCCCGTCGGCCAGCTCGCCGGCCAGCTCGCCATCACTGGCTCGTTCAGCCGCCGCCGCCACCCCTCGGCCTCTCCCTCTCCCTTCCCCTCTCCCCCTCACCTTATCGCCCCGGCTAACCTCCCCCCTTGTTCAGCCGCTCGCCGCCAGTCGCCGTCGCCACTCGCCGCCAGTCGCCGTCGCCGCCGACCAGCCCAGCCAGCCTAGCCCGGCCGGCCAGCCAAGCCCGTGCCCGTGCCGTGCCCGTTGTCGCACCCGTGCCCGTACCCGTGGCCAACTGCCGCGCCCGCGCGTGTGCCTAGTCAGCACTGTTCACCCAGGCCATTTTAGGCCCGAGCTGATTTTTCCCGGGGCAAATTTAGGTAAGCGACTTCCTAGACCCTACTTAGTCTTTTGGGTATTTCATTGACTAGTCTCGGGTTAGAACGGCTAGGGCGTGCATTAATTTATTGATATTATGATTTAATTGTGCAATTTGAATTGGATTAAATAGTATGCTCGATTTGGGGAATTATGCGTGACCGACTTGAACGTCGGGTTGGTGGACGAGTTGGCGAATTGTGGAATTTAACTGAGTTGTGAGCTTGAATTGTTTGATATAAATTGACGTGAATTTTGATTGAATTAAGTGGCGAGTGCTTGCCTGTGAGAAATTAAGCCCGGATTGATCGAAGGGCTACGGACTTGGGACGTGTTGACGGCGGTCCGTGTGAAGGTAGGAACGGCCGATGGGCCAATTGGAATGCGGGTTTGAGACGTGTTGACGGTGGCTCATTAAAGGTGTGTTGGACCGGGACATGTTTACGTCGGTCATTGAAATTATTTGAACATCGTGGCGTGGGACGTGTTGACGGCGGCCACTCCAATTGAGTGAATAGTATGGCTTGGGACGTGTTTATGGCGGCCATTGGGATTGATCGAATTGCATGACTTGTGTGCTTGTGAGATCGGACTTGGGACGTGTTGACCGCGGTCCGTGTAAAGGTTTAAATGGCCGGTGTGCCAATTGAATGCAGGCTTGAGACGTGTTGACGGTTGCCCGTTAAAGGTGTATTAGACTAGGACGTGCTTACGTCGGTCATTGGAAATTGAGCCCGGATTGATCGGAGGGCTATGAACTTGGGACGTGTTGACGGCGGTCCATGTGAAAGTGTGAATGGCCGGTGTGCCAGATAGGCCAGAGGGGCAGTGGCGTGGGTATTGAGAATGGACCTGAGGCGTAGTGGCGCGGGTCGTGAGAAAGATGTTCGGTCACGCATGCGATTTGAGTGTGATTGGAATTGGCTGGTTGAGCGTGTGACTGAATTGACTGGTTGAGCGTGTGACTGAATTGGCTGGTTGAGCGTGTGACTGAATTGACTGGTTGAGCATGTGATTGAATTGGCTGATTGAGCGTGTGATTGAATTGACTGATTGAATTGGTTGAATTGATTGAGTGCGAGTGTGGATGGTACTCGAACAATTGTGTTATATTACCGGGATATTATTTCATTATTCTGATTAACTAACGTGCAGTGTGGGTAGGTGGTTGGATGGCGAGGTAAGTCCATTGATGTGAATTATATATATGTTATCGGTTTGATTGCATGTACGACTTGTCTGGGTATGCATTGGCCTACATGGGGTTTAGGGGGTTGCTTATTGAGACTCGTTCTCACGGTTATTATATAACCATTTCAGATCCACGACCATGAGTAATTAGAGACGCAGCAATGGTATCTCGGAAATCGAGGACTGGTCAAGTAGTCGGCATTTTGAGTTCCCCTTTTTGTAGAGGAGTTAAGTTTGCTACGATTGTCCCCCTTCGAGAACTGTGGTTCTGTTGTTGTGGTTTACCTTGGGGATTGTCTTTGTGGATGTCGTATGTGTTTGTCAAGTGTATGAATTACAGTTATTGTTTCATGCTATCGCTATCCCTTTGTCATTATTAATTGTCCGGGTGGTTTCTATTTGTTTTTGCGTGTGCTTAATCTCTTCTGTTTTGGGTTGGGTCGGCACGTATCTGGGACGTCGCATTCAATGTTCGACCATCGAGGGATGATCACGCGCTCGTAGGGTGCGGGGCATGACATCCCCATTGATTTGGTATCAGAGCAAGGTTAGCTCGAACCAAGATGGTCGAAGCTTGGAGTGATAAGGAGCGATGACTTTGGGGTAGCCAGTTAGGGAGACTTGTTGGCCATGTGTTACCCAGACTACTTTGTTGTGATTGTTGAGTGATATTATGCACTAACACGTAAAATGTAGGTGCGTCAGGACTTGAGGTTAGTGCACGATCCTTGTTCCTTGTGATTGAGTGGTGTTGTGACTGATTGCCTGTTTAATGAATTGTTGTGATTCACTACCTAGAGCTTAGACTGGTATAGTTGGTTTAGGTCTTTAATTCTCGAGGAAAATTATAGCAGGTAAGTGGGTGATGTGAACCCTGTGAGTATAAGTAGTCGAGGTTGAGGTCTGGTAGGTCCGCAAGTTGGAGTTGTGGGGGGATCCCAGATGGGATGAGATTTTGAGGACAATCGAGGAAGTTAGAATTTTAAGGGGAAGGAAAACTGAGGAGCGAAATACGACTGTTTCTATTGATGTTGAGGCCACTATTGTCATCGTCAATGGGAATAACGGGAATCATGGGCATAATGAAAATGTTAGGAATCAAGGTCAATGGCAGGTTAACGCAATCAGATAGATGCGTCGATTGGTTGGAAAATATTAGAAATTGAAACCTTTGAAGTTGATATTAAAGGTGACCTTAAGGCTACATTACCTTGGATAGAGGAGGGGCTTTTAAGGTATTCGAGTGCATTGATGAGGAAAAAGTGACCCTGGCTGTATATCAACTCCAAGAAAATTCAAGTGATTGGTAAGAGAACCCCCAAAGTAGGATATTTCGAAGGGCATAATTCCGAGCTAGGGTATCGTTGTCGAGGCCTTCGATGAGAAGTATGTTTAGAGAGTGTGCGAGGACAGAAAATGACATAGTTTATTGGGCTTCGCTAAAATCGAATGTCAATTGATCAGTACGATGTCAAGTAGTACAGTTACCTGAGTACACAATAAAGATGGTCAAGGACCATGTGGATGGGACAAGGAGGTTTCAGGGTGGATTGAAATCGGAATTTCGCTATTAGTTAGTACTTTTGGGTCTTAAGGAATTACAACGAGTTGTATGATAGAGTCCGATGGTTGACACGGTATGAGTGGAAGGACTGCCGCTTTGGGATCACAGTTCGCGCCGGCTAGGGACAATAGGAACCTTGGAAAGAAGTCTATGACAGAAAAACGAAAATTGTCCCTCTAGTAAGAAAGAACTTTGGAAAGCCGAACTGCTACTCCAACGCTGCATATCGGTCTTATGGAAAGAGGCATAGGAATGGCCATTGCCAAGGTAAAAGTGGAGCATGTTGTGGATGTGGACAGTAAGGTTACTAGATGAGAAATTGTTGAACCGACAGGTTAGGTCACTAATGCAATTGCAACGATCGCAGGTAGGACATTAAGTGAGAGCTGCCCTACAGATTAATTAAAATTGGTTAAGGACGTAAGAAAAAGTGTATGTGTGGCTGAGAAGGAAGTGAAAGATGTTCCTTGAAAGTCTAGATGTGTTATGAGATGGTGTTTGGTACAATAGGAGATGATTTTGAAGTTATTACGTGGATGATTATGTATGACGTATTATCACTTTGGTGGATAGGCGCAATCAATTTATAGATTTCTAATTTACGAATGACATTCTTGGACGAGTTTGGAAGGATGAGCTTGGAAGGACGAATTATGCTTGGAAATTTCAAATTTTATAAAGAACCGGAGTGAATTGTTTTGGAAGACTGTTGGATTGAAATTGGATGGATTGAGCTTGTCCTTGAGGTGTATAATGATAATTATTTTGTGGCTAATTTGTTGGTTGAGGAATCAAGGCTAAATGATATAATCGAAGTGTGTAATCTTCCCGATGTCCTTCCTTAGGAATTGCCGAGATTGCCACCTGATTGAGAAGTGGAAATTGTAATCGAGTTAGCCTTGGGATGGAACTAATCTAGAGAGCACCTTTTTTGGATGTCGTTGTCAAAGTTGAAATAATTGAAGGTTCAAATGTAAGGGTTGTTGGATGAAGGTTTTATCGTCTGAGTGGGCCTCCATGGGGAGCGCCAGTTTTATTGGCGAGGAAGAAGGACGAATCGTTAAGGTTATGTATTGACTACAAACAGTTGAATCGGGTGACTATTAAAGATAAACGCCCAGTGCCAAGAGTAAATGACCTATCCGACCAGTTACAAGGGACATCAATATTTTGTAAGATCGACTTGAGGACTGGTTATCACCAATTGAGGATCAAGAAGGAGGACGTGCCGAAGTTGGCATTTAGGACGAGGTATGGACACTATGAGTTTACGGTGATGCCATTTGGATTGACTAACATTCCTACTGCGTTTATGGATTTATTGAATCGGATATTTAAGGAATTTCTAGATCAGTTGTAATCGTGTTCGTAGACAATATCTTGATATACTCAAAAAAGTTCTGCCGAGTATGAGTTACTTTTGAAAAAAAGGTTCTATGGGCTTTAAATGGAATATGCATTCTAAGCCAAGTTCAGTAAGCGCGAATTCTGACTTTACCGAGTAGCGTTCTTAGGGCATGTGAAATCTGGTGAAAGGATTGTAGTGGATTCGGCAAAGAGTGAAACCGTCATAAATTGGCCAAGACCGACAACGGTAATCGAGATTTAGAGCTTCTTGGATCTGGCAAGTCATTACAGACGTCTCGTGGAAAGGGTTTTTAACGTTAGTAACATCGTGGACATGTTTGCAAAAGAAGAAAATGAAATTTGAATGGACGGATAACTACAAAAGGAGTTTTTAGGATTGAAACAGGGTTAGACGATCAAACCAGTGTTGACAGTCTCGTTAGGTCTGGGAGGATATGAAATCTACAGTGACGCGTCGCTAAGAGGACCCGAATGTGTGTTGACACAACGTGGAAGAGCAGTGCCATACGCATCGCGACAAATGAGATCGTATAAGTTGAATTATCTAACTCATGATTTGGAATTAGCCACAATTATTTTCGCTCTTAAGATTTGGATGCATAACCTGTATGGGGAGAAATTTCAAATTTATACAGATCATCAAAGTTTAAAGGTATCGGCTTTCCCAAAAAGAACTTAGCATGAGATAACGCCATTGGATGGAACTCCTCAAAGACTACGACTGCGATATTTTATAAAACCCCGGGATGACTAATAAGGTAACGGATGCACTGAGTTAGAAATCGAGCATTGCGCATATGATGGTCAAAGAATGGCCCCTGTTGGAGGGAATTCGGGATTCGGAATTTAAGTGTGAAACGAGTCATATTTAGAGTCTACTTACCGCATTGAGGATTAAACTGGAAATCTGGGCTAAGATTAAGGCTTTACAATCGATGGACCTAGAAATCCAGAAGATTCTAGAAATGGATGTCACAAAAAGGAAATTGGATATTTAAATATTCGAGGGTAGGATTCTGAAGTTCCGTGATCAGTTATGTGTACCCAATGATGCAGAATTAAAAGAAGAGATTTTATCGGAAGTACACTGTAGCAATTACAGTATTCACTTGGGTAGTACGAAAATGTATCAGAACTTACGACAGTATTATTGGTAGAACGATATGAAAGTGAATGTGGTTAAAAATGTGGCTAAGTGTTTCACATGCCAACAAGTAAAGGCGCAACATTGCAAGTCGGGTGGAATGTTGCAGCTATTGAAAATTCTCGAGTGGAAATGGGATTATCGAGGAGCCAGAGGGGCCATAATTCGATTTGGGTGATAGTGGATCGGTTGACAAAGTCAGCACATTTTCTACCAGTACGAAAGGATTTTTCTCTTGGGAAGGTATGCCGATTTGTATGTACGACATATAGTTCGTCTCCATGGAGTACCAGTGACGATCACTTTGGACCGTGATCCTTAATTTACTGCCGCCTTTTGGAAAAGTCTTCATACGGCATTAGGAACGAGGTTACAGTTTAGCACGGCTTATCATTTCGCAGACGGATGGCCAGTCTGAGAGAACGATTTAGACTTTGGAAGATATGCTGCGAGCGTGTATAGTGGATTTTAGGGGAAGTTGGAAAGAATAATTGCCCTTGGTTGAGTTTACCTATATCAATAGCTATCAACAGAGTTTAGAATGGAACCGTTTGGGGCATGGTATGGCAGGGTTTGCATAACACCGATTTATTGAGATGAAGTGGGTGAGAGGAGCATCATGGTCCCAAGTTGGTTCAGCAGACAATTGAAATAGTCAAGGTGCGATGTGGGAAAGTGAAGAGTTAATGCGACACCAGTACCCCCCACTTGTTTAAATAGTTGGGTTGGATTATAAATTTCGAGGACGAAATTTTTGTAAGGGAGGAAGAGTTGTGATATCTTGGATTTCGACTCAATTTTGGGATTTAATAAACGTGTAATTCGTCAGTGTGCTTGCAGTAAAAATCTCGTATGGGAACTGATCACTCCCGGTTATTGTTTTTAAATTTTGAGATTTCGCTAGAATCGCACTTGATCGAATTCGGTCGTTTTTTAGACCCCGAACTTGGCAGTCAATTTTTGAGAGTTTCGGGACGAAATAAATTGGACGGTGTCGATATTATTGTGGCTAGCGTCGAAATTATCAGGAATAGTGAGAAAGTGAATTTTTGATCAAATGCGAATTTGGACTAGTAGACCTCCCTCGTAGTGTGTCTTGGGTTATTTTATTTTGGCTATATGGCCTATATTATTTTTGGGATTTATCGTGAACTGTTAGGCCGTTTTCCGAATTTGAATCCGAACCGTTAGGTTGATTTTCAGTTTAAACCATGTCCATTGGATCACGCTCAAAAAGTTTAAATCAGTCCTTTCTCTCTTTTCTCTCTCTCTTTCTCTCTCCTCTCTCCTCTACCGGCCCCTCATCCCCGCGCACGTCTCTCTCTCTCTCTCCCTTTCCCCCTTTACCGCACACCACCCCCCCTTTTCCCCATGCGCACGTCCCCTCTCTGCAGGCACCCATCCCTTCTTCTGACACCCCTCTCTCTCTCCTCTCTCTTCCTCTCTCCTTCTTCTTCTTCTCTTTTTCTTTTCTTCTCGGCCCGACGGTCTTTGCCCATTCTGGTTTCTGCTCGTCGACGCCGCTTGAGCCCACTACCTCACTGTGTCGCCTCATTGCCGTCGCCAGCAAGCTCCGCCGCCGTCGCGCCGTCCGCCAGCCGCCCCGACCGCCCCTCGCTTGCCTGCCCGCGAGGCGCGTAGTAGCGCAGTGAGTTCACCACCGCTACCCGTCGCGCCCGGAGCTGGCCCAACTCACCGGAGCATCGTCCGGCCGCCGCCTCCGCCCCGTCTACGCTGCGAGACCAGACCCCCACCCTGTCTCTCCCTTCCCCCTTACTCCCTTCCTTTTTCCCCGGTCAGCCGCCCCGTCCAACAGCATCACCGCCGGTCCTAGCCAGCCCGCCGTCGCCGCCTGCCGGCCAGCTTGCCATCACCACCCGCCGGCCAGCTCGTCATCGCCAGCTTATCCAGCCGCCGCCCCCACCCCTCAGCCTCTCCCTCTCCCTTCCCCTCTCCCCCTCACCTTACCGCCCCCGCCAACCTCCCCTCTTGTTCAGCCGCTGTCACCGCTCGCCGCCGGTCGCCATCGCCACTAGCCAACCCAGCCGGCCAGCCTAGCCAGCCAAGCCCGGTCGGCCAGCCAAGCCCGTGCCTGTGCCGTGCCCATTGTTGCACCCATGCTCGCGCCCGTGCCCTTGCCCATGCTCATCGCCGCGCTCATGCCCGCGCCCGTGGCCGACCGCCGTGCCCGCGCGTGTGCCTAGTTGGCACTGTTCACCCGGGCCATTTTAGGCCCGAGCCGATTTTTCCCGGGGCAAATTTAGGTAAGCGACTTCCTAGACCCTACTTAGTCTTTTGGGTATTTCATTGACTAGTCTCGGGTTAGAACGACTAGGGCGTGCATTAATTTATTGATATTATGATTTAATTGTGCAATTTGAATTGGATTAAATAGTATGCTCGATTTGGGGAATTGTGCGTGACGGACTTGAACGTTGGGTTGGTGGATGAGTTGGTGAATTGTGGAATTTGACTGAGTTGTGAGCTTGAATTGTTTGATATAAATTGACGTGAATTTTGATTGAATTAAGTGGCGAGTGCTTGCCTGTGAGAAATTAAGCCCGCATTGATCGGAGGGCTACGGACTTGGGACGTGTTGACGGCGGTCCGTGTGAAGGTAGGAACGGCCGATGGGCCAATTGGAATGCGGGCTTGAGACGTGTTGACGGTGGCCCGTTAAAGGTGTGTTGGACCGGGACGTGTTTACTTCGGTCATTGGAATTGTTTGAACATCATGGCTTATGACTTGTTGACGGCGGCCACTGGAATTGAGTGAATAGTATGGCTTGGGACGTGTTGATGGCGGCCATTGGGATTGATCGAATTGCATGACTTGTGTGCTTGTGAGATCGGACTTGGGACGTGTTGACCGCGGTCCGTGTAAAGGTTTGAATGGCCGGTGTGCCAATTGGATGCGGGCTTGAGACGTGTTGACGGTGGCCCGTTAAAGGTGTGTTAGACTGGGTGCTTACGTTGGTCATTGGAAATTGAGCCTGGATTGATCGAAGGGCTACGGACTTGGGATGTGTTGACGACGGTCCGTGTGAAAGTGTGAATGGTCGTTGTGCTAGATAGGCCAGAGGCGCAGTGGCGCGGGCAGTGAGAATGGACTTAAGGCGGAGTAGCGCGGGTTGTGAGAAAGATGTTCGGTCACGCATGCGATTTGAGTGTGATTGGAATTGGCTGGTTGAGCGTGTGACTAAATTGACTGGTTGAGCGTGTGACTGAATTGGCTGGTTGAGCATGTGACTGAATTGACTGGTTAAGCATGTGACTGAATTGGCTGGTTGAGCGTGTGATTGAATTGACTGATTGAATTGGTTGAATTGATTGAGTGCGAGTGTGGATGGTACTCGAACGATTGTGTTATATTACCGGGATATTATTTCATTATTCTGATTAACTAACGTGCAGTGTGGGTAGGTGGTTGGATGGCGAGGTAAGTCCATTGATGTGAATTATATATATGTTATCGGTTTGACTGCATGTACGACTTGTCTGGGTACACATTGGCCTATGTGGGGTTTAGGGAGTTGTTTATTGAGACTCGTTCTCACGGTTATTATATAACCATTTCAAATCCACGACCATGAGTAATTGGAGACGCAGCAAGGGTATCTCGGAGATTGAGGACGGGTCAAGTAGTCGGCATTTTGAGTTCCCCTTTTTGTAGAGGAGTTAAGTTTGCAACGATTGTCCCCCTTCGAGAACTGTGGTTCTGCTGTTGTGGTTTACCTTGGGGATTGTCTTTGTGGATGTCGTATATGTTTGTCAAGTGTATGAATTGCAGTTATTGTTTCATGATATCGCTATCCCCTTGTCATTTGGGAAAATTTCAAATAAGGACCCAAAGTGGGGTCATTTTCTCAAAATCGGGTCCAAAGTGAACATAGTGTCAAATAAGGGCCTAAAGTTCCCAATCAGTCTCAAATTGGGGCCCGAAGTGCCAAATTAGTTTCAAGTTAGGGCCTGGCTTCACTGGCCGGTCAAATGCTCACCGACCGGCGAGAAAGTTACTGTTCCGGCGAGGACAGTTTTGTCCAAATAAAATCTGAATCAAAGGAAAAGGCAATTTTATAAAAACAAAACTTTGCGTTTTTCTTTTTCCAACCCCAACCCACTTCTGAGAAAAAGAAAAACCCCAGTCCACTCCGATGAACAAAAGGGATGACCTGAAAGACTGAGGCGGTGGGTGACCGGCGGTGCGTGACCGGTCGGCGGCATGCGATCGGCGGCGGGGGCGGCGACATGTGACCGGGCGATCGTGTCTTTCCTTCACCCATCTTCTACAGCTACAAGAACTGATCCTCCGTTCGTGCTCGCATTCGAAGGGTTGACAGGTGAAGTTCCCCGCCTCCTCGACATTCTCTGCGATTTTGCGCTTACCAAATTTGCTCTCGGTTCCTCTTTCGGCTCATGAATGTTTAGATTCGGACAAAATCCTTAAGCGTCGAACATGCGTACGAAGATCCCTAATCTCGTCTCCATCCCGGAGATGCTATTTTGCGGCGTGTTCCTAAGTTCGCTGGACATGTCGAAATGGTAAAGTGCGTGCATCTTCATTGTTAATCTCTGGTGTCCAAGAACAACGGTTCAGTTTGCAATGCGGACTGGCTTTTGTTTTGGAGCGATCTGCTGAATTGGTGTGTTAGGTCGGAGGTTATAGATGTGTTCTGTCGCTTTACTGATGTTGTGGGAACAGATGAAATTGGAGAATTGAAGCAAATTTACCTGTATCTGAATCAATGTCGTTGTTTTCTCTCTCTGAAGTTGGAAGAAGGCTCTCTAGCACAAACAATCTCTTGAACATGGATTACCTCTTTGGGGTGGCATGAAAATAGGGATTAGAGGATTCACCTTAGCGGAGAACCTCTCCTACTATTCACGCAAAGCGTTCGTGTCTTTCGTTGGGTGAATCCGTCGAGGTTAGTTTATCAAATTGGAGCTCTGATTTGAAACCCTAATTTTTCTAATCTTCAAATTTCTTTCGTTTCTTAGTTCCTAAATTGATTCAACTTTTCCTCCGTCCAAAAGAAGGCGATTGCAATATTTGAAGTAACATGTTGAGGCGTGGGCATGTCGTGGAATACTACAGTAACAGCAGCGACGACAGTGAGTTGATTATTTATAGTGCATTTTCTGATTGTAAAGGAATAAGCCGTGGTCCCTTCACGTCCTCTGTGGTCCATACGTTTCAATTTTTCTACTGTTTTCATGAACCCACTATCTCATGTTTTATCGTTTATTGCATGAATCCCATTCTTAAATTGTGGAAATAGACTGCAATTTTTCTATACTAGATTTCACGCAAAGCGCATTCTTAAATTTTGCGAGAAAAGGTGGGTCGTAATTGAAGGAATACTGTTTATCAATCGCTAAAGAAAATTTTGCAAGAGTTTGTTTTGTCCCTTCTTAAATTCGTTTCCATGGATGTCAGTTTCCTAAATTGGTCCATTTTTTTTTATTAAACCACGATTGCAATATTTGAAGCAACATATTGAGGCATGGGCATGTCGTGGAATACTACAGTAACGGCAGCAACGACAGTGAGTTGAAGGAATACTGTTTATCAATCGTTAAAGAAGATTGCAGATGCCAATCTGGGTCCTTTATATCGTGTGACAAGGTACTCAACATATTGTATGTGGTGGTTGTTTGTTAAGTAATTGTATTGCAAATACGCTGGTTGCGGGATTCATTCTCTGTGGCTAGGTTGTGTGCAATGGACTTTTGTAATTCTGTCAGTTTTTTAAGGAGTTGATGGTGTCATTTGGCTTCTAAGTGTTTCTTATGTGGGAGTGCAGCACATTCACACTTTGATATTTTTACTTCCCTTTTTGCCAGTAGTAATTCCACAATGGAAATCTTAAACAAGCAAACAGCTTCTAAGTAATTACTAGAAGGTACCAAATCCCTAGTAGCCGCTATGGTGGTGCAAGTGCAGTTGTCATATGTGCAACTGTTGCAACAATGCACGCAGCTCCAAGTTGCAAGCCTTTGCTTGTTGGGCTTCCTATCAAGGGCTGCTTTAGTGAAATTTTTCTGCATTATCAACCAGCTTAGAGTGTTATTTGCTTCATCTGCTCTTTTATGATTTTGCATGTATTTAAAGACTATTAGTATTAGTGTTGCTTTTCTCCTTAAAGCATACCCTCCTCAACCTTTTCATCCCCCAGTCGGATTTCTTAATTCGGAGACACCCTCTTTGCCTTCCACAATCAAACTGGGACAGATTGAATGAATATCAGACCTATGCCTTTGTAATGTCAGTGGTCTTTTCTGGGGTATTTGGGTCTTTGTCCTTTTTTACTTAAGTTTGTTTTATGCACCATCTAAATTGATGGTGTAATAATATACTTGTGGTGCCCATAAGGTAAATGTGAAGAAAGAAAACAAACTTTAAGAGTTATGGCGTCAAATGGCTTGCTTGGATGAACAAAGGTTGAATGTTATTCATGGACCGATACATCTGTAAATTATATTTAGCAATACCAAGTGATTTAAAATGTGTTGTTTTCCTGTTATAAAGACATTTAAACTGAGACATTGGCCCTCCACAAGCTTTTGTTATTACTTCCCCATATGGTACTTGTGTGACTACTTGATCAATGTTTCATATGTTCAGATTTTGTATTCACCTTAAGAAAATGTCTTCTTTCAAGTTCATTTTCAGCGAATAATTGCTCAACATATTGATGTCAACTTAGGGGACTGTTCGTTCCTTGATACTTGCTGGCACATGAAGGTCTTTTTCATCCCTATCTTTGATCCTTGGGCATCCTTGTTGCAGCTTTAACTAAATCTGATTGATTTTTCTTTTCAACAGACATGCAATTATGTTCATTACGAGCTTGACCCAACACCAGATGCGCCACCAATGATGATGGGGGCAGCAGCAGCACCTCCCAAGCCATTAAAGCCACAGCGTGCAGAATACTGTTTGGAAGTAGAACTTGGTGAAGCACAGTGGATCAATTGTGATATCGAGAACTTAAGAATTGATGTGATAGGGCATTTCGGAGTTATAATGGCAGATCCTCCATGGGCTATCCATATGGAATTGCCTTATGGGACAATGTCAGATGATGAGATGTAAAATCTCAATGTCCCTGCATTGCAGATTGATGGCTTGATTTTTCTATGGGTCACTGGACGTGCCATGGAGCTAGGACGAGAATGGTATGGTCTTGTCTGTTTAAATGGACCAATTTAATTCAAAATAATTTTAGTGCATGTGCCTTTGTTATTTGCCTGATAAAGTCTTTCTATGGGGAAAGAAACGTTAGATACAAGTAATAAACTCCACGGAGGTTGCATGAGTGCTTGTGTGGAAGTCACTATATGTGGTAGTGGCTGTCCAGTTGTTCAGATTTGTTGAATTCCTCTAAAACATTATGAGTAAGTGATGCTTTGTCATTTCCTAAGGGACCTGATGTTAGAGCTCATAATGCTTTTTACAAGTGAAATCTTGTTGTTTATCATTTATCAAGCTCTTGCATAATTAATTTGTCTGCATGTTTCGGTTTGGAACTTTGGGGGTACAAGCGTGTTGAGGAAATAATCTGGGTGAAGACCAATCAGCTTTAGCGGATCATCAGAACTGGCCGCACATGCCATTGGCTCAATCACAGTAAAGAGCATTGCCTTGTTGGAATTAAGGGGAATCCTGAAGTGAACAGGAACATTGATACTGACGTCATTGTTGCTGAGGTTTGAGAGACTAGCCGTAAGCCAGGTGAGGTTAGTGAATAACACACACTAATTCTTGTAACTGATCCATACTGTGTGAAATCTGTTTTTTTAGTGTCTTCTGGGTTGAAATCTGTTTTTTTAATGTCTTCTGGGTTTTCTGAGAGCACTTTTATGATCTTAAAATGGTGAATGTCTTTATATATACCTAAAGATGCTGGTGCAACCTAACTTGTGCACCGCAGAAGCCACATCTCTCGAGTTTTTCAAATATTATAGAACGTAGATTGTCTGTTGTAATTTATGCTAACGAAAGCACTGTTTTTGCAGATGTATCCAATGCTGGAGAGGATTAGTCCGAGGACAAGAAAATTAGAGTTGTTTGCTCGCATGCACAATACTCATGTAGGGTATTGTTATTCAATTTACTGTCCTTTATTTTTGAAAATAAGAATAAGTTGCTGAAGAAAAGTGAAACTTGCATATTCCTCTTATGGACAATGGATGGTAGAAGAGTCTAGGTATTTTGGACTACTGTATATATTTGATGAGCAAATAATTTCATAATGATTAATAAGTGGGTAATGCATGTGTTTTGCCCAGAACCTTAGGATTGTCACTTCCAGGGTGAAGGCCCTCTTGTCATGTATAATGATTAATTTTTAGCAAAAGAATCTCATTCGGGTATTATCGTTGCCTTGAGGTCTCTTTTGATGGTTTGTGTCATTTTCAGGTGGTTGTCACTTGGTAATAAGTTGAGCGGCGCACGATTAGTAGAAGAAGGGCTGCAAGCAAGATTTACGCCGGCGTACCCTGATGTTGAGGTGCAACCGGCGTCTCCTCCAAGGGCTTCGGTGATGGAAGTTGACTTGGATGCTACTCATATGAGGAGTCCGTTTGCAGCAGCGGACCCTAAGTTTGCTTTCGCGCAGTTTTCAGAACCTGCAGTTTCTGGAGCTATGGGGGTCAATATAGTGAGCTAGAATGGCGCCATCACTATGGGGGTCAAAGCAAGACAATAAGATCGATGGGGAATTCCCGCCAGATGTTGTCACTGATGCATCTTGATGTGTTGGTTTTTGGCTGACTGGTTTTCGTTGGTATATCTGTAGTTAAAGCCCTGATGTGCTGGTTTTAGAACTTTTGATTTTTTGATGTGGGTGCAAATTCAGTTTTGCTTGTCTTGTAGTCCATTTACTTGCAATCGCACATTTAGAAGATTTATATCACTAGATTCAAAAAATTGTACACTAAGGTCTATCATTTTAGCGGAGCAATGAGTTGGCAAAGAAAAGTCAACGTCTTGCACTAATCCTAAGTTCAACGTTGGAACTTGCTATCCACTAAGGAACACTCCCGAAAGAGGATCAAAGTAAAGGGACACGAAAGTTCTGTTTTTCACATTCATAACAAGCAAAAGAATCATGGAGAAGCGAGCAAGTTGCGGTGGATATCCAAAAAATGTGCCTTCATTCCACACAAAAATGTGCCTTCATGTAAGAGATTATAACCACTCCTTGTAGGATCATGCCAATATGACACATTACTAAATTATGAGGTATAAGTAACCAACTACTTTAATAAGGAGGCAAGACCCGGTTGCTTACAAGTAATGTGGAAATTTCCAAACTGGATCGACTGATTATACCTTAAAAATAAAACAGTTGGCCAATGACTCATGAAGAAAGAGAGCAAAAGAAAAAATGTTGAGCTTGAAATGTTGTTAAAAAATGACGCAAGCAGTTCAACTGTCTCACTTTGTGATGTTAGGGCTGAGGGAGTGCTTTCTACCACATCTTGTGAGCATGAGGCGGATGTAGAAGTTAGGGCTGATGATGTTGCTGCTATTGTCGTCGTTGATGCTACTGATTGATTCTTGTAATGATACCTGTTATGGCCTAACCCACCACATTTTCCACAAGTGATTGTGTTGTTCTGTCTCTTCAACTTTATTCCCACAGGCTCTCGCACAACTTTCTTCTTCCTTGTCTGTAAATTGCTATCAGCGACTTCATTCACCGACTTTGTTCTTTGTTTTTTCTTTCTACCAACTTGCTTAGGCACATCTGGTGGGAGTAAATGCTCTCTAGCAGGCCATGTGTCCTTGGAATCTACAGCATGCACAACATGGCTATAAGTTCCCTGAATTTTTCCATACTGAAACACGTGTGAACCCATTTTTCAGGTTGTTCCCTCAGGTATACAAGAGCTGCCACAGCATGACAACAAGGGATTCCACTAATGTCCCATCTTCTACAGCTACAAGTTCTGTGTCTAATGTTAACAACCCTCTTGTCTCCATATGGCCCACTCAATTCAAACTCATCCTCCCCATTCCATGCAGGAATCCATGATGCTGAATACTCTTTTTGAAGATCCAATATCTCTTGGATCTTAGGACAAATCACACCAGAGTACTTAGCCAATCCATCCCTTTGCTTATGAATCCTCTCGATGAGTTGCACTCTTATGGCTTCAAGCAATGTGATTATAGGCTTGTCTCTGGCGTCAATAATGCTCTTGTTGAAGCTTTCACACCAGTTATTCAAGGAAGCGTCGCATTTTGAGCTTGTCCTGAAGTGGGACTTGCTCCATTGCACCGGTGGCCTCTGGGACAACCAATCATAAGCTTTTCCATCAACTGCCTTAAGCTCTTCCATTGCCAAGTCAAAATCACATACCCTAGTGGCCATGGCAGCCTTCCAAACCAAAATTTTGAGTTTTAGTCCTTTGTGATGCAGCCTAAAGTTCTCGTAAAGATGCCTCAAGCAAAATCGATTTTCTGCTTCAGGTATTAGATTTGTTAGTGCTTGCACCAATCCCTTTTGCTTGTCACACATAAAGGTCTAGTACTTTGAATTTGTAGGGTCTGTAATTCCCAAATCTTCGGCAATCATACTAATAAACCAGTGCCATGTCTTGTATGTTTCTTGTCCAACGACTGCCCATGCAAATGGATACATCTGATCATTTCCATCTATGCCAACAGCCGCTAGAAGTATGCCCGTGTAGCTAGATGACAAGTGGCAACCATCAAACCCTACAAAGCGCCTATATCCTTCTAGAAAACCCTTCCTCAATGCATCCAAACATATGTAGACTCCTCTAAACTTGAATTGGTTCTGACATTGCTTACATTTGATTACACAGGTGGATCCTGGGTTGGAATTAAGAAGTGCTTGGCAATAACTTCTAAGCATCCGAAATTGCTCATCTTCATTCCCTATAGTCATACTCATTGCTATAGCCCTAGCTCTGTAGACCATTGTCTTGGACAGCTTTAAAACATTCTCTGACTCCATTGCTTTCTTCAGTGAAGCACCCGGCCATGTTGGATTATTCCTCAACCTATCACAATACTTGTTTGCCAACCATTTAGAGCTTACTTGAGGAACATGTAGTGTTCTATTACATGTATGCACAGGGTTAAAGGTTTTAACTTGTAAAGTATGCTCCCTCTGCACTTTGGAAGCATATATGAGCCAATCACAATCGTCGGAACACACTGCTCTTAACTTTTTAGGTGTATTCTTAGTGAACCTCACCCGTCTCCATTTTTTATGGCATGATTCCTAACCGCTTCTCTAAACTCTTTAGCATTGCTAAAGTACATCCCCAACTTGAAGACATGATTCTCCATATCAACTTCAGCATTGAACTCAGGATGTGTATACTCAACTTGACTACTCATATTCAGGAAATCTACATTATCAGATAATGTATCTACATGCAAACTAGTCTCTCCAACCTCCATACGCCTCCCCATTGAACCTTCACCCGCAAAACATCGTACATTTCTTCTGTATAATTCATCACGATCAATAATGTCAAATCCATCTTCTTCAATGCCATAAGCACACCTACTATCAGATATGGTATAGTTCGCTTCTTCACACCTCTCGCCTGGTGCAAAATGGAAGCAAAAACAATCAATACGTTTCCAAATCCGTATATAAATTAAAGAGAATCACACCAACTTAAATCTATACACAAAGGAAACACAATTTGCAATCACAACATATTCAAAAGAACATGTCCGTAACGTATAAGTAGGGACAAAAAAAAAACCTTACACAAAGCAGTGTAAGGAAGAAAATTGTTATCATTTGCCACATTTGGAAACAACTTTGATGGAAAACTTTAAATTTGATAATGAAACCGGTCTATAAATTGAAAATTTTATTTGAGACTGGTCCATAAATTATACCACAATTACAAATTGCTCCGAGTGGAATACTCGCAACTAGCATTCCATATAGAGCATGTCTACTCTGCATGAAGCAAACCCAATACATCTTTTCACATAATTTATGAGAAGCCACGCATATTATCAGGACAAATTAAATCGTGGTTTAATAAAAAAAAATGGACCAATTTAGGAAACTGACATCCATGGAAACGAATTTAAGAAGGGACAAAACAAACTCTTTGCAAAATTTTCTTTAGCGATTGATAAACAGTATTCCTTCAATTGCGACCCACCTTTTCTCGCAAAATTTAAGAATGCGCTTTGCGTGAAATCTAGTATAGAAAAATTGCAGTCTATTTCCACAATTTAAGAATGGGATTCACGCAATAAACAATAAAACATGAGATAGTGGGTTCATGAAAACAGTAGAAAAATTGAAACGTATGGACCACAGAGGACGTGAAGGGACCACGGCTTATTCCTTTACAATCAGAAAATGCACTATAAATAATCAACTCACTGTCGTCGCTGTTGTTACTGTAGTATTCCACGACATGCCCACGCCTCAACATGTTACTTCAAATATTGCAATCGCCTTCTTTTGGACGGAGGAAAAGTTGAATCAATTTAGGAACTAAGAAACGAAAGAAATTTGAAGATTAGAAAAATTAGGGTTTCAAATCAGAGCTCCAATTTGATAAACTAACCTCGACGGATTCACCCAACGAAAGACACGAACGCTTTGCGTGAATAGTAGGAGAGGTTCTCCGCTGAGGTGAATCCTCTAATCCCTATTTTCATGCCACCCCAAAGAGGTAATCCATGTTCAAGAGATTGTTTGTGCTAGAGAGCCTTCTTCCAACTTCAGAGAGAGAAAACAACGACATTGATTCAGATACAGGTAAATTTGCTTCAATTCTCCAATTTCATCTGTTCCCACAACATCAGTAAAGCGACAGAACACATCTATAACCTCCGACCTAACACACCAATTCAGCAGATCGCTCCAAAACAAAAGCCAGTCCGCATTGCAAACTGAATCGTTGTTCTTGGACACCAGAGATTAACAATGAAGATGCACGCACCTGACCATTTCGACATGTCCAGTGAACTTAGGAACACGCCGCGAAATGGCATCTCCGGGATGGAGACGAGATTAGGGATCTTCGTATGCATGTTCGACGCTTAAGGATTTTGTCCGAATCTAAACATTCATGAGCCGAAAGAGGAACCGAGAGCAAATTTGGTAAGCGCAAAATCCCAGAGAATGTCGCGGAGGCGGGGAACTTCACCTGTCAACCCTTCGAATGCGAGCACGAACGGAGGATCAGTTCTTGTAGCTGTAGAAGATGGGTGAAGGAAAGACACGATCGCTCGGTCACACGTCGCCGCCCCCGCCGCCGATCGCACGCCGCCGACCGGTCACGCACCGCCGGTCACCCACCGCCTCAGTCTTTCAGGTCATCCCTTTTGTTCATCGGAGTGGACTGGGGTTTTTCTTTTTATCAGAAGTGGGTTGGGGTTGGAAAAAGAAAAACGCAAAGTTTTGTTTTTATAAAATTGCCTTTTCCTTTGATTCAGATTTTATTTGGACAAAACTGTCCTCACCGGTTGGTGAGCATTTGACCGGCCGGCGAAGTCAGGCCCTAACTTGAAACTAATTTGGCACTTCGGACCCCAATTTGAGACTGATTGGGCACTTTAGGCCCTTATTTGGCACTATGTTCACTTTGGACCCTATTTTGAGAAAATGACCCCACTTTGGGTCCTTATTTGAAATTTTCCCCATTATTAATTGTCTGGGTGGTTTCTATTTGTTTCCGCGTGTGCTTAATCTATGATGTTTTGGGTTGGGTCGGCGACGTATCTGGGACGTCGCATTCAATGTTCGACCATCGAGGGATGATCGCGCACTCGTAGGTTGCGGGACGTGACAGTGCCCACCACCACCACCTCCTCCTCCATCCCTGTTATCCCTCCCCTCGTACCTACCTCCCCAGGACACTCCCTTGCAAAATACCCAGGCTTGCCACACTTAAAGAATTAATTTTCCAGCTCCACCACCGTAGTCCTGATTAGGGTCACAATAGCGACCATAAGAACGACTGCAATCACCATCTTGGTCTTTACCTGAACCTTGAGGCTGAGCTTTTTCCACAATGATATTTCTCTCATCCAAGTCCATCCCATTCATAGCCTCAATAGCCTCATCCTTCGCTTGCTTCTTATCAAAAGATACAAAAGTAAATCCACGAGAGCATCCAGAGAACTTGTCAACCATCACCTGCTTTCAAAATATTCTTTTTGGAGTTAGTTTGTATTATGTGACAGGGAAAATTGCAGATATCACCCTCAACTTTGCTTCTCCAATCAAACACCCCATTCTCACATTTCAAAGCCTACAATTATCATTCTCTCTCTTTTTTTTGGTGGATTTCAAGTTGCATCTCTCACCCACACATATTTCTCAAATTACCCCATCCTCACCGTTAGATTTCACTTTCTGGGTGTAGATCTTGGGCGTGCATAAGGGAAATTAGGTCAATGTAGGTTGAGGAGATACATGATGTAGATTTCGAAATGTGAGGAGGTTGATAAGAAGAGCAAAATTGAGGATGTTTTTGCCATTACGCTTATACGATATTAATATGCTTACATCATCACCACAATGCCATATCAAGGATAGTAATGATACCAACCGAAATTTCATGAAATTGCAGCAAAGAAGCATCTCATGTTCCAAAAAATGAGTAGCTTAGGTTTGTAGAGTTAATTGATCCTCAGCATACAATCTAACCATAATGCTAGAGCAGTAATTGTCCATACTCACTAAACTAGACCTTACCGATCAAATTACAAACTGTTGGGGACCCACACTAGCTCACCATGGGAAATACAACTTCCCACACATTTTCCATTACTACATTTTTTTCTGTCCACTGCTCAATAAAAAGAGTTAACAATTGTCAAATAGATGACACAAAACCAATTTGTAGATAAGAGCACCAATCCAAAACTTGGTGAGTTCAGCCAATGAATCATCAACTCTGATCCATTCAAAAAGCAATTCTACTAGCCTCTAAAACTACCATAAGAGATATCTCATTCAAATCCAACCAGCAACCTGCATTTAAGCATTCAGCAAGAATAAGTAACAAGGATTCTTAGAGTCTAAAACTACCTATCAAATTAAATTGTTCCGTCAAATTAGGGACCACAATTCAGTCTCCATCACAACGAAAATGGTTTTTTCACAAAAGCAAAAGAGGTTTCAAAGTGATAAATCAATACCATGCATAAGTTTAGTCAGAACTATGAACTATTATTCAGTCCTCCTCTCCTGTCATGCATTGTAACTGCCAAATATCAACACTAAAATAAGTACAGTATTTGCTTTATCACATGATGATGGCACTCTGTGGCTTGTTAAATGCCAAAATCTCAATGAGAAACAGTAATTCCACCTCCATGTTGAGCACAGTGAAAGTAAGAATTTCTGGACTAATCTCAATGAGCAACAGAGGTTCATAAAGCCAAGGCTGACCAATGGCGTGAAGCTTGAGTCCTGATGACATAGAAAAGGTATAGTTATTGCAAGCACCATGTTGAACTAATGTAGCAACTCAAGGGCTGGCATAATTTGGCAAGCAACATTTCTGTACTAGCGACAACACTAGTCTTGGTTTAATCGCGACTGAGATTCCAAGTACCTAAAGTAAAACTCCTAAAGTTGTCAGTTAATATTTCAAACGAAAACTTATTACGGTAGTCCCCAACGGCTTTCCTTGTTACTTTACCTTTCGCCTTCTTTTTTCCTGATGACAAGTAACCGGGGAGTAAACCCCAACTCGTGACATAAGCCAGTGACAAGCCAAACAGATATAAAAGGTTGTACTTCCAACTGGTAGATGAATTCATCAACACGGAAAATCTATGATAATAGGTATTTATATGGGCAATGCTATTCATGAATGTCAGCCAAACTTCATTCTACTGCAACGAGCAGATGGTGAATAAAACTGCTTACCTTGTGGGATAGACTTAAGGCCACAATTTGTCAAGTGTTTGGCAAGTGTTTCTCCCAACTCTTTGTGCCAGTTAGTTTCAGCCTTGGCTTCAGACACAAGCCATACAATTGCTATCTCAGTTGTAAGATTGACGCTGGTGGCAGATACTTGTGGCTGTCCAAAGTTACAGCAGAAGAAGAAACACGAGGTTCAAATCTTACCACGAAAAAATGACGAAAGCCATTTCTCCTGCAATTCTTTCCACCCACATAAGAGATCATTTGTAACCTTATTTCTCTTTACATTTACGAGAGGATGAATGACCGTTCTGTCACACTAAGTTTAAATCAAGTTGATGAAGATTTTTTCTTTTTCATATGGAAAATGGACGATCCTAGTTACCTTGGAGAGTATAATATATAGCAAACTCTCTTCAAGAATTACAAGAAAGAAACAGCAATGGTAAACTCACTTGATTTTCCAGAATTCTCTTCACACTCGCTGCACATCCCCCACAAGTCATTCCCTGCAGAGACGAAATAGAGACACTAAAGTGACGTACAAACAAAACATGATATGCACTACGGGGATAAAATCTTCAGCGATATATTGCAAGGAAAGTTGAACGTGCATAGACAAAAGCGAAGCTTTTTAGCCTGTACATTCACATGAAGTGCGAGAAATATAGAGAGGCTTACTCCGACGTCGAGAATTATGACATCAGGGGAGACAGCTGAGGTTTCCTCGGCTCCATCCACGATCGATTTCGCCTTCCCATCCTTACCGTCAACTCCGCCGCCTCCTCCTCCTCCTCCGCCATTACCACCGCCACCATGTCCGCCAAAGGTGGCGAAAGGAGCAGCAGAGCTCGAAACGCACTGCAAACGATACCTTGCGGAGCCAGAGTAGACAAAGGCAAGGCCGAATCAAAGCTTGGGCTGCGGCGGATGCGGTCAGCGTGCATGCAGCAGAGTCTGTGAGCGATGAGCCGAGACGGGAGGCATTGACGATGCAGAGACCTGGAGACGTAGCGATGAAGGCGGAAGCCGAAGGGAAGGGGTTGAGAGTTGAACGTGGACACAAACTGCTACCGTCAATAGATTGACCTGTTTAAAAACATTAATTATAGAAAAATTTACAAAATTTTATATGAAAAGTATCTGCGATTGGTAATGTCTAATATATGGTATTTATTTTGAGAAATATGTGAGAATTTATTTAGTGAGCAATGTTATAAAAGAACTCCCGACCCGACTTGCTTGTACATTTACGTGTGGATTAAAACATCCTGTCCAAAGGGTAACTACTGGTGCGATTTTATTTTTTACTGATAAAAAAAATTACTATCTCATATTTAAATTTCTTAAAGTCTACATACATTATCTAATATTTAAATTTCAATGTTAAGGTGATCGGTAACTCACCAATTTGCATTTCAATTTTATGTATAGTACCAAAATTTTCACCAATGGTACAATACATTAAAATGATGTTTACCAAGAGTAAATCCGAGGAGAGTAGTTTCCAAATTTACAGGTTATATGATAAATCGATGAAAACTAAAATATTTAGCACTAAGTAAAATTAAACACATTCAATAATTATAAGTAGACCAAGCTTAAAAGGTTTAATTAAGTCAGAAAATCACTTTGCCAGACAAGGAAAGGCCACTTAATTCATTTAATAGAAAAAAGATAATTATTGGCACTTAGAACCTTGCTAATTATCTTTGCAAAAACTTATTAAAAGTGCTCCTGATTAGTTAGTTAAACTAGTATGATTTGGTATTCAATATCCAGTTATTATTAAACATATTGTATTTTCATCTTCAACATTGATATAATTGAAAATTAAGTGCCGAAAAATTTAGGGCATTGATAGCGTAGCTCAAATCAATCATAAAAATTTTCAAATCCTTAGGGTCATCATGAATTCAACAGAGCTTTGCATTCGTGAAAAATATTCCGTTTCCAAGAGAGAACAATTCCATAAACTATCGTTATGTCTTCGTCGATCTGAGGTTTTGAAATAAATGGACCGCCCCACATTCAAAAAGAGTTAAGGATTGTTTATCGCCGGAGTTGAATCGACAAATTTAAGATTTTCCAATCATAATTTGAAATAAAAAAAATTTATTTTCAACCTGTATCAAATTTCACTTGGATAAATGTAATTGACTCCTTTTCAAATAATAAAATAATGAAAAAAAACTCATAAACGTATTTCTTTTCTGATTTCTTTTCCAAAAGATCTCAATTTCAAATTAAGTGGATTTTGGATAAGAATATTTTCATTTGTCATTTTTGTTTATTGCTAAACAAATTTCCTTCAAATGGTATACGCTCTATTTAAAGTAAGTGAAATTTAAAATAAATGCATTCTAAAAGAAGTAAGCAAAAATAAAAGAAATATAATTTAGATGATCTGCAATTTTTATTATTTATATGTAATGGTTAAATTTAGTGAATATTCGTAGAATTTATTCAAGTAATAAAATAAGTTATCATTCATGTTATTTCAATTTTTTTTATTTAAATGGATAATTGATGCTTTTGTTCATTTGGTTAACAAGAACTATAAATTATGAGTGTTTTTCTTTTAATATGATATAGTAACTTTTTGAATTATATTCATATTAAAAGGATTAATTATATACTTAAAGACACTTTATCTTCATTTGTTTTTTTCTCAAATATTAAATCAATGACATAAGTTGGAAGAAGATAGATATTTGGGAAGGATAATTGAAATGAATTTCAATATTTTTTTATTATTTCTTTTATTGGACGAATACACTTAAGAATAATATACTTGCTCTTTATCCATTCTTAAGCTAAAACTTAAATATAATAACTGATGGACGCTTGAGGATGATAATTATCAAAACTAGTGCCAGTTGGAGAAATATGGGCCAAGTGGCACGATCATGCCATATGGTTTCCCACGTGGCAATCGTTGAAGTAAAATTGCCACGTGGTGATCATGGAAACCCATATTCTATCTGCTCTGGCTTTGACATAATGTCACGCCCCAAGCTCCCGTTCGAGCCCGCGACATCCCGCCTCCGGTCGATAAGTTGCGACGTCTCAGGTTGTCGCCGACCTCATCTAAACATCAGAGATTTAATTGCGCACACGGAAACCATAAAACACCTAGACAAAAATTTTAACTGGAGAAACATTGGGAGAATATAAACATTTCCATTACTCGATCAAACTTGTACCACCATATTTACAAAATACAAGCCTTAGTTTATCAGTGCACACATTACTAACTCTTCAAGAGTAAAAACAAAAACCGATGACCTACCATCCAACCCGTAACAACCTTTAACATCCTTTGCTTGGCGTCCACTTAAAATCTAACTCCACCTCATCCCGTCTCCCATTTGAAACTCAGCTGTCTCATACTCTGTATGCACTAGAACTCCAGAATGTACTGGGGGTGGTGGCGGTGGAGGATTCATGGGTTTTGTCGGGGTTCTAAAATTGTTGGTTGAAATAACCGTGAGAACACTTCTCAGTAAGTTCACCCCTAAACCCAACCTAGGCTATCACGTACCTCCAGACAATCACATAGACACACGTGCATTCGTACACATCAAACTATTACATTTCAAGCACATCAAATAATATAGTCAAACCCAAACATATGCACACCAGTACTCAATCACAATCACATAGTATGCAAACACGTGCATGTATCATTCTCATCCCACTATTCCTTCCATTCTCATTTTCACTTTCACATCCACTCGCCAGTGACCCGCGTTGAAGTACACGCCTCAGGCACACTGCGATCATTCATTTTCCTCTTTCACTCGCCAGTGACCCGCGTTAAAGTACACGCCTCAGGCACACTGCGATCATCCACTTTCCACTTTCACTCACCAGTGACCTGCATTGAAGCACACACCTCAGGCACACTGTGATCATCCACTTTCCACTTTCACTTGCCAGTGATCCGCGTTAAAGTACACGCCTCTGGCACACTGCGATCATTCCTTTTCCATAACACTTTCAGGCCCGCGTAAACGTACGCGCCTCAGGCCATGTTTCTTACTCGCGTAAATATACACGCCTCGGGCTCAACATCTACCACCTACTGCGCAACCCGTGTTGAGGTACACGCCTCAGGCTGGCAGTCCTCCGGTAAAACTGGGTATCGTCCTGCGTTAACGTACACGCCTCAGGACGGCACAATTTTCCACAATTTCTCATACCATGCCACACACCATTCTTTCTTTCTCAAGTACACGCTCAATATGCATTTACCACAATCCACTGGCCCATTACACGTGGCCCGCACACGCACCATTTAACACACAATTCATGCTCATTCAGCATTAGACATAGCAATATCAATAATTAATTTTAATCTGACTCACATGTGCATCCAACAAGCATATACAATCACCCAATTGCACAACAGCATGCTCAATTTGATCACCACAATTTATTTATAATTAAATATGCATCCACCACGTAAATTCCCATTTTTCTCCAACTAAATGGCGTCGAATTAATTCCGATCCTTCACGGGACTTTCTCGCCATAATTTTTAGGTTTCAAAAATTCAACTTACGTCTCGATCAGACCATCATAGCCCAGTGAACAGTAATCCACAGCTTGTGAATAGTTATTCGCAGCATACGAACAGTAATTCGCAGCCCCATTTTTCTGAATTTCCAATAAATATTACCCGAATTAATTTCTAAGGCCCGCCATAAAATTTCCACTCCCTATTCTTACAATTCCGCACCTAATTCCATACTGATTTTGTCCGAAAATTACCCGTCGATACCCGAAATCCTAAATTAGGTTTAGGCGCGACTTACCCACGTTCTAGACTATTGTGGCTAGAACGGAAAGCGGCGGCCCCTAATCGGGAACGGCGGCAACGACGTATGGTTCCCGAGTGGCGGCAATCGGCTTGAGTGGCGACGACGCGGCTTGGGCGGCGATTGGGGGCTCACGGCCAAGAGAAAAAGAGGAAAAGAGAGGCTAGTGGTGGTGCTTTGGGGTTGGTACGGCGGCTAGGCGGCGGCTTGGTGTGCGGTCCGGCGCGGCGGTGCCGGCGGTGGAGAGAAATGGCCAAGGGAGCTCACGGTGGAGGAGGGGAAGCTCACAGCAAAAGAAAAAAAAAGGGGGAAGGGGCTAATCGTGAAAATGAAGGAGAGAAGGGGGAGGAAGACCACATTCTTGACTCAAATAGTGATTTTTGACCAATTACGGAAATGGCCAAAATGCCCTTTACTCATATTTTTAATCCGACGGTCCCGATTCGATCTTATCTTGATTCGACGACCGAGATCGATTCTTGCACAAAAATATCCAAGGGTATACTTGTAATTTCCAAAATATCCAAGGGCAAAATTGTCCAATCAAAATTTTAGGGTAAGATTACCAAAATGCCCTTTGCCCTTAAAACATGCCCTTTATTAAATCTTAGGGGTATTTTGGTCACTTTCTCCGTTTCTTGTCCAAATTGATTTTTTTCGAAGGATTTAAGCGCACCAAAAATTCACACGTGTCACGTGCAATGTCGTTCTAGCGTTCCGTCGTGACTTCCTAATTTTCCAGTGTCCAATTTGGGTAAAATTTCAATAATTAAATTCTATTAAATGCAACTCGAGCGTTTCTCGAGCTAACGAGCGGCTTACTACGGAAATTCATGAAATCGACTCATGACTGATACTAAATCGAGTCACGTGCAAGTCCGTTCGGTGCGTGACGACCTCGGTTGTCATTAAATTTGCGAAGATCAATCACTTGATCCGAGGGGTACGATCGTTCGGTATAATTTCAGAATCATTCGTCAAGTCGTTTTGTGGTCCAACGGAATCACCTGCGATCCACTACTAGGACAGTAGTGAATTGACCTCTAACTATTCTTGGATCAGCCAACAGTGGCTCAAAATATCACTTGCGCGATTCAAATGGTCGAAATCCATTCACAATCGAATTTTCTTTAGTTACACGAATTTAATTCCCCTATTAGCCTTTCCCTAATGGTTAGCATTCCCAGGAATGATCAGTTCCGGGCGAGAATTTACTGCGAGCACATCTCATAAAACTCATATTTCATAATTTCCAATTGGCGAAAACTTCATAATGTCACACATAAGGTGGACAAATATTGATATATGTAATGGTAAATACCACAAAAAAATCCAAATTATACTCATTGTGACATAAATACCCATAATTTTTTTGTGTCACTAAGGGTGTGCATGGCAACGATTCTATGCCCAAAAACTAATTCTGCTAAGAAATGATTCTTTTTTATTCCTTGCCAAGAGCAATTTCTAAGCATTTGAAGGCTTTTGATAACTGTCCAAAATTTCTACTCTTGGAATAAAAAAAAAACAGAAATGCATTTGGTAACTATACAAAATTTCTTTTTATTAATAATATCTTAAATTTTTAAATATTTCTTCCTTTTTTCCTTTTTTTTTCATTTTTTCTTTCTTTCCCTTCCCTACCTTGGCCATGGCCGGTCACCAGTGCCGGCAACCGGCCACAGGCCAGGGCTGGCAAGGGCGTCCCAACCCTCACCGCTGGACTCGTTGGTTGCGATGGCAAAGTCGACCTCGCCTTGGCTGGGCGAGGTTAAGCCTCGCTCGGATCTGCTGAGGCCGACCTCGTCGTCATGACCTAGGCGACGGCGAGGACAAGGTCGGCCTCGCCAAAGCTGAGAGAGGTCGAGCCTCGCCTAGCCAAGGCGAGGCCTACCTCGCCGTCGCGACCTATCTCCTTTGCTTGGATCTCAATGGTGAGGTCGACCTTGCCATGGCTGAGCAAGGCCTCGTCGTCATGGCCACGAGCCGCCCTCACCCAAGCGACAAGGGGGACCCTCACCATCCCTGGCCTATGGCCGGTCGCCGGTGGCCAGGAAAAAGAAGAAGAACAAACCAAGAAGGAAGAAGAAAACCAAGAAGAATCATAAATGGAAAAATTGTTCCCATAATCAAGAAGCTACTTTTTTTTGCAAATTTGTGCTTGAGAACAAAAAATTTAATAAACGAATATCTATCCCCAAACTGATTCTGGAAGCAAAAGAACAGAAATTTTTACTATTTGGCAACTTGCCAAATGGGCTCTAAAAATCCTAAAATTTCCCATTGTGACACAAATACTCCAAACCTTTTTTTTGTGTGATAAAAACCCTGAACTTGTATCAGTGTGACAAATATACCACGGATTGAACTAAAATAGAGAGTATATATGTCACAAATGTATATGTTTAGGTTTTTGTGCAACACAAAAAATGTTTAGGGTATTTGTATTATAGTTTTTGGGGTATTTGTATCACAATGGACTTAATTTAGTTTTTTTTTTGTGGTATTTGCCCTGTATGTAATCACCATACTCCTTTTCGTAAGTTTTCATAAATTTAAACATTATTTAAATTTTACGAGAAAGTAATTTATTCATTTCTTTTTTTGTTTTTTTTAAAAGCCAAAACAAACGGGCCAAGTTTGCAAGAGAGCATGACAAAAGTCCATATTACCAGATATTTCCAGGTACTTATATTAGGAGCTATGCTTCCGGGATTTTTCCTTATATTGCGTTTTCTTGGTGCAACTCTCAAGCAGGTTACAATTTCTATCGTTTGGGCTAAAGCCAAACAAAGTACATTTATTTTTCATACAGCCGAAGAACAATGCTCTTTTGCTTGAGATAAAATAACCAAATTTGATCTTCCTCGGATTGCTAAGTCACCAGTCTCCATTACTTGTGGTTTTACCATTGCCAGATTCAAGTTGTCCATGTACGGCAAAATTCCATATCCAATTTCAGACAAAGCAATGGCCATAAAGACCCCATGATGAGTTTGTAGTTCAGATTTGACATCAACTAAGCAATGACAATGAACTCAAGAAGTTTCTTCCTGATTCCCTAGAGTTTAGCCACCGCATCGCCGACATCCATCCGTTCCTTGGGAGACTCAGAACAGCATGCGGCTCCTAGTTCGATCATCGAAACCATACACTCCTTAATACTACACCAACTTTTGTTCTTGCCCTCTGGAGCAACTAACTATTCGTCTCTTCTCCGACTCCTCTATTTCCTGAAGTAGAATGGGATCGATTGCCTTCTCTACTCTATTCGCCAGAGCTGCCTTTACAAAGTGATGAAGGTCTAGCCCATTTTCAAGCATGTCATCAGTTGGCCTCTTGCCTGTGAACATCTCCAAAATGAGGACTCCGAAGCTATACACATCTCCTTGTGTGGACACCATACTTCCCACGCCGTACTCTACGGCAATCAACAGCTCATAGTGATGCAAGGTGAATAATTTATTCAAATATTGTGCCGGTGATGTTTCACGTGCCTTTTTCAAAGGATCCATCTATTGTCACGTGTTCTATATAAAGAGACAAACTAAAAGACCTAACTTGTGCATCCTTACCTAGAGCTACGTAGCCAAATGATCCTTATATTCCAACAGAGCTTGATGGATTGGCTAGTAACTTATGCATTGCTTCTGGGAGGAACTTGGCAAGTCCGAAATCAGCTACATGTCCAGTCATTTCATCATCAAGAAGGACATCGCTTGGCTTTAAATCACAATGAACAATTGGTGTTTTGCAGTGATGATGGAGATACTCTAGTGTACAAGCAACATCAGTGGCAATATTCGCTCTCTCAAGTAGACTCAACTTGCTTCTCTCCGTTTATTGCGATGCAATTGGTGCAACCATTCTTCCAAGCTCCCCTTTGGCATGAATTCATAGACCACTGCCTTGAAATCATTCCCACTAAAATCAAACCCAGAACATACCATGAGCACCTTCACTAGATTTCAGTGTCGGATTCTTCTCAGAGCCCCACACTCGGCTATGAAGCTCTTGGAAGCTCCGTGATGTGCAAGGTCAAGAATCTTGTGTAGTCGTGAGCTATTTTAGCCTATTTGTTAGGCATTTTTTATTATGTAGATTTCTTCCTAGTATAGAATCCTTCCTTTGGTATATCTCCTAATTAGGGTTGTCATATGTCCTATACATATATATATATATATATATATAACAGGATTAAGCATTGTAAAATGTACAGAAAAAATATTCATAGAATACAAAAAGGAGAGTCTTTTTCTACATGGTATCAAAGCCCTAGGGTTTGATCCTTGGGGTACTATATGTCAATCATCGACTATGGCGGTCTCGCTCGTCGATGAGCGACGTGCGTCTTACCCTATCTTCTTCATCGCTCGACATGCGTCTTACCCGATCTTCTTCATCACAATTCAGTTTGCGAAGCTGATCTCATGGTCGACAAACAGCCGAGTGTTACAACTGATCAAGTGGATGCTAGTGCCTCTGCTACTGCCATTCTGGTAGATCTAACCGTTGCGATGAAGCAGCTCTTAACCCAGCAGGCCGCACCGCCGCACATTGAACCTCCTGTTGCACCGATTGCTATCAAGCTTGATGGCAAAAATTATGGCATATGGTCCCAGGTTGTTGAGATGTATGTCTCGGGCAAAGACAAACTGGGCTATTTGAATAGTGATTCTCCTAAGCCACCTGCTACTGATTCGTTTTTTAGACAATGGAAGACCAATGATTCTACGGTGAAAGGTTGGCTTATCAATTCTATAGACCCAGCCTTGATACCAAACTTTATTCAGTTTCCTACTGCTAGAGCCGTATGGGATGCTGTGGCAACATCCTTTTTTGATGGATCTGATATCTCCCAAATCTATGATGTTAAAAGGCAAGTTTCTAGATTGAAGCAAGGCGGTGGACCCATCAAGAAATATTACAATGATCTTCAAGGGCTCTAGCGTGAGATTGATTTCCGCCGCCCTAATCCTATGCAATGCCCGGCCGATATTCTGAGGTACAATGCCATTCTCCGTGAAGATCGAGTTTATACTTTTTTGGATGGTCTCAATGACCGCCTGGATAATGTTTGTGCTGATGTTCTGAAGATGGATCCATTTCCCACTATTGAGCAAGCTTATGCCCGAGTCAGGCGAGAGGATACGCGCCAATCTATCATGCTCTCCACTCCTGTCGAGGTCACCTCTGGTTCCGCCATGGTGTCACAGCGGGGCAAGGGTAATCAGTTAGTGTTTTTTGCCCGAGGACCTCGCCCTAAACCTGGTATGCCAATTCAATCCGAGGGATGCTCTCATTGTGGGAATCCTAAACATATAGCAGCATCTTGTTTTAAACTACATGGTTATTTGGACTGGTGGGATGATTTTCAGACCAAGAAGAAGAAACTAGGCTCCCAAAAGGGGCGGAATGGAGGGCAAGCCTCCTTAGTGACTAGCGGCTTGTCATTAATTTCCATGGAGCCTGAATCTGCTAATGCCGAATCTCTTGAAGGTAATTGTGGGTTTGTCTTTGCTAATGGACATGGTGATGGTCATCATGGGTGGATAATTGATTCTGGCACTACAGATCATATGACTCTAGAATCTGGTGACCTTTTTACATCTACTACACCACGTCGAGATCATATTTACAATGCTAATGGACATAGCTTTCCTGTGACGGCTGCTGGGCATGTGTCTGTCACGCCTTCTCTCTCTCTATCTCATACCTTGATTGTTCCTTCATTGTTTAATCGCCTAATATCAGTTGGACAGCTTACTAGTGAGTTGAACTGTGTTGTGCTTATGTACCCTGATTTTTTCATGTTTTAGGACATTCTTACAAAGGAGATAATTGGGCGTGGTACTAAGAGGGAGGGGCTGTATTTCGTGGATGAAATTACTTCTGGATGGACCTATCATTCTCGTGGACAATTAGCTCAAGAGAAGGAACTTTGGTTATGGCACCGTCGGTTAGGTCACCCATCCTTTGGATATTTACGGCATTTGTTTCCCAAGTTATTTCATGGTCTATCAAACTCTAGTTTTCAGTGTGATACATGTATTTTGGCAAAGAGCCATCGAACTTGTTTTCCTCCTAGTTTGAATATAAGTTCTACTCCTTTTTCCTTAATTCATTTTGATATATAGGGTGCGTCTCCTATTACTACTGTATCTGGGTTTCGATGGTTTATCATCTTTGTTGATGATTGCACACATATGACTTGGCTATATTTGATGAAACATAAGAATGAGGCTGAAGCTATCTTTCGGACTTTCCACCGTATGATTCAAACTCAGTTTGGGGCCAAAGTTTAGGTTCTTAGGTCTAATAATGGTGACGAATACTTAAGTAAACCTCTTGCAGCTTATTTTCAAGAACATGGTTTGATACATGAAACTTCTTGCCCTCAGACTCCTCAGCAGAATGCTGTTGCTGAGCAAAAGAATCACCATCTTCTTGAAACCATTCAAGCACTCTTGGAGGGTAGCCATGTTCCCCATCTTTTTTGGGATTCTGCCATAGTCACAGCTGCTTATTTGTTGAATCTCATGCTTCCTGCATTCTGAGCTATCACACGCCAATGCAAGCACTTGCTGCCCATGTGTCTCTTCCTTCGGTTCTTACATTGCCTCCTAAGGTGTTTGGGCGTGTCACTTATGTCCATCTTCACAAAAATCAGCGGACCAAACTTGACCCTTGTGCAATCAAATGTGTGTTTCTTGGTTATGGCCCTTCTTAGAAAGGGTATCGGTGTTATGATCTTGCCGGGAAGTGCATGTATGTCACTATGGATGTAACATTTATCGTGACGGAGTCCTATTTTCCTTCCCCCCAGTGTCCTGCTTAGGGGGAGACTAGTTGTAGAACTAGACATTGGTGGGAGGTAGGAATTGTAGGAGCAACGGATGGGTGTGCATGGCCACATGATTCTGAGGTTGCTGAGGCTGAAGATTTTGAGCTACTGTTGCATGATCGGCCACGTGATTCTGAGGCTGCTGAGGCTAAAGATTTTGAGCTACTGTTGCATGATTCTGAGGCTGCACGACCAGACAACACTAAATTACTACATAGGTTCGAACAGGTGTCAACAGATGCACAACTACAACAACTGCAACAGCCCTCCTTGTCTTCGCCCTCTTCAGTACCATTCCAAACTCCTGAGAATGTACCTAAGGTAAGTATTTCTACTGTACTTGATTCTTTTGAAGATACTGATGTGCTTACTGGTTATAAGCTACCTGATAGGCATAATAGGGGTAAACCACCGAATCGATATTCTGCAGATGTAGAGGACCGCCGGTCTCGATACCCTATTGCATACTATATGTCTGCCAAGAGGCTGTCCACACCACTACAAGCCTTCGTGTTTACGATTTCCTCAGTTCAAGTTCCAAATAGGGTTGAAGAAGCCATGAAGGATCTGAAATGGCTTCAAGCAATGGAGGCAGAGATGGAGGCATTGGAGAAAAATCGAACTTGGAAATTTGTGGAACCACCAAAGGATAAAAAGCCGATTGGATGTAGGTGGGTGTTCACAGTCAAACATAAGGCAGACGGCACTATTGAGAGGTATAATGCGCGACTGGTAGCTAAAGGGTATACACAGACTTATGGGGTGGATTATCAGGAAACATTCTCTCCAGTTGCAAAGTTAGACACTATAAGAGTGTTGTTATCTCTAGCTGCAAACTTGGATTGGCCTTTGCATCAATTTGATGTGAAGAATGCATTTCTTCATGGAAATTTAGAGGAGGAGATCTATATGGAGCTTCCACCTGGATATAGATGCGCAGATAAGCCAAACATGGTTTGTAAGCTGGAAAGATCATTGTATGGGTTGAAGCAGTCCCCTCGTGCATGGTTTGGACGCTTTAGCTCAACTATGAAAGGGTATGGATACTTCCAAAGTAACCCAGATCATACTTTGTTCTTAAAAGGTGCTCAAGGAAGAATGACAGCTCTTATCATATATGTAGACGACATGATTATTATAGGCAATGATAGTGCAGAGATTATGAGACTGCAGGAATTATTATCTAGGGAGTTTGAGATGAAGAACTTGGGAGGTCTGAAATATTTCCTGGGAATCGAAGTTGCTAGGTCGAAGGAAGGGATTTACTTGTCTCAGCGGAAGTATGTTCTTGATCTTTTGACTGAAGTTGACATGCTAGATTGCAAGCTTGCAGACACTCCTGTGGTACAAAACTGTAAGCTTGGGGAGTACCCTGATCAAACGCCTACTAATAAAGAGAAATACCAAAGGTTAGTAGGTCGATTGATTTACTTATCACATACACGTCCTAATATTGCTCATGCAGTAAGTGTGGTGAGTCAGTTCATGCATGCACCTAGTGAGGATCATATGAGTGTTGTGTGGCGCATCATTCGATATTTGAAGTCAGCCCTAGGAAAGGGGTTGCTATTTGTAAAGAATGGCCACCTTGAAATAGAATGTTACACAGATGCAGATTGGGCTGGAAGTATAACAGACAGGAGGTCTACATCAGGGTATCTTACATTTGTGGGAGGCAACCTTGTTACATGAAGAAGTAAGAAACAAAAGGTTGTAGCTCAGTCTAGTGCAGAAGCTGAATTTAGAGGTGTAGCAAAGGGGTTGTGCGAACTTCTATGGCTTCGGAAGCTGCTAACTGAGCTCGGGTATCCACTAGGTTTGGAAATCAAATTGTTTTGCGATAATAAAGCATCCATAAACATTGCTCATAATCCAGTTCAGCATGATAGAGTCAAACATGTGGAGATTGACAGACATTTTATTAAAGAGAATTTGGAGGCAAAAGTGATCCAGTTACCATTTGTCAAGTCTGAAGACCAGTTAGCTGGTATATTGACAAAGACTCTGTCAAGTAGAGAATTTCATTGCTCACTTATCAAGTTGGGTATCAAAGACATCTTTGCACCTACTTGAGGGGGAGTTTAGTCGTGAGCTATTTTAGCCTATTTGTTAGGCATTTTTTATTATGTAGATTTCTTCCTAGTATAGAATCCTTCCTTTTGTATATCTCCTAATTAGGGTTGTCATATGTCCTATATATATATATATATATATATATATATATAACAGGATTGAGCATTGTAAAATGTATAGAAAAAATATTCATAAAATACAAAAAGGAGAGTCTTTTTCTACATCCTGATGGCCAAGATCGATTGAGTCTGATCAAGAAGCCCTCTGTACACAGATCCAAAATTGCCCACGCCGAGTAGATTGGTCGAGGAGAATCCACTCATCGCTTCAGTAGACTGTGATAGGAAACATGTTAAAGCCCTTCCTCAGAAGAGCTTGAAACTGATGCTTTCTTATTATGTCTATACCAAAAGAAGAATAACAAAGAAAGCATGCAAGACACTCCTACAATGGCAAAGAGTGTGGATATAAGAACTTTTGCAGTTTTTCTTATTATCCTCCGTTTTGACTCTTTGTAGTGACATTTTGGTAGTTGAAAATCTGGGACACCCCCGCAAAGCTTCTTGTTTCCAACAACTGAAGTTGAAATGGCACTTCTGAAAACTCCTCCCATAGGTAATGCACCCTCGAAATCGTTGTAAGATAAGCTCAAATTCATTAGATTTAGCGACTCTAGATATTTCGGGATTTGGCCTGATAAATGGTTATTAGAAACATTCAATACTTGAAGGTCTCTCATGGAACTCAAAGTCATTAGTAGGGACCTTCAAAGAAATCCTGCACATATAGTTGTTCCATGCTTATACAACTACCGATACTACTTGGAATCTGTTGAGATAATTTGTTTCTGTAAAGACTTAATATGCCAAGATTTTTCAAGTTTCCAACTTCTCCGGGAAGGAAGCCGGTAAGACTATTTTGAGACAAGTCAAGATAAATCGATAAAGATGAGAGGCCCATAATTCCCGGGGGTATGTTACCGCTTAGGTTGTTGCTAGAAAGGTCCAAGAGAAGTAGATTTTGGTAGTTTCCTAGAGATGACAGAATCAAGCCATGGAGATTATTGCTATACAACTTCAATTTCATTAACAGACTTAAATTCCCGATAGAGGATGATATTTTCCCCAAGAATTTATTTTGGATGAGATGCAAATACTTCAGTTTGTTCAGATTTCCAATCTCAGAAGGAATGTCTCCTGACATGTTATTACCCTACATTTCCAGGTTCTCCAAATTGATCAGACTTCCGATTCCAGATGGTAAGGCTCTAGAAATATCATTGTAACTTAACATAAACCACGAAAGGGTGATAGAGAGGTTACCTATACAGTCGGGGATTGGTCCTCCGAAAGCATTGCCCCCTACACCTATTATATCCAATTTTGTGGAATTGATTAAAGAGCAGAGGAAGTCAAGATCAGCAGATTGCCTACTTCCTAAGTTGTTTTCGCTAATTTCAAACCAATAGAGCCCTCTCATCTTTGAGAAAGAAAGAACTTTCCCAGTAAAGTTATACACCGTGATTGTGAAATGAATGAGATTAGAGGCATTAAATATTGACTCGGGAATGGGTCTAGTAAGGTGGTTGTCACTCAAATAGATTTCCTCGAGATTCGAAAGAGTGAAGCCTAAGTTGCTGGATAAGCCCCCATCTAATTGGTTTCCGGCCACATCAAGGATTGTCACAGTGGATACATTGAAGATTGAGATAGGAATCATACCAACAAATTTATTGTAGCTGAGCGAGAGGATGTTTAGATTTCTCAACTGGCCGAGAGTCTCCAGGATTGTACCACCAAGGTTATTTGAAGCTACTACAAAGACTTGAAAAGAGGATAAGTTTCCAAATGAAGGCGGAATGTTTCCCATTAAGCCGTTGATTTGCAACACAACTTTTTGGGGCTTGGACAAGGAGCCAAGTTCTGTAGGCAAATTTCCTTTGAGAGTGTTGAAGCCCAAGTTAAGAACAACTAAATTAAAGCAATGGGAGAGATTCAAAGGGATTTGTCCACTGAATGAGTTGTTATTAAGTAACAACTGCTGCAACTGAAACAAGCGGCCGAAATGCGGGGGAATTTCGGATTTGAAACTGTTGTTCTCCAAATTGACCAACCTCAAAAAGCTTAGGTTACCAATATGGGGCGACATGATCCCGGACAAGTTCTCGGAGCCGAGGTCTAATATGGTAACTCTATGGTGTCTACGACGACATGTGACACCATACCAATCACAAATGTGGCTAGTATCATTCCACGAGCTCAAAACCCCACCGGCATCAGTTATTTGGGCCTTAAATTTCAGCAAAGCCAGCCGATCAGTCTCGTACCCACCGGCTTCTACCAAAGCTAGGACACCCCCTAACAGAAGAATGATGGTAGTTAAGCATGAGAACAACCCAGATAATCCCCAATCTCTATTGGAAAGGTCCATGGGGATTTGTAGCAAAGCACTCTCAGCTCACGTGTCTTTTGGTTTTCTAGCGACGTTGTTTCGGAACAATTCGCGAATATATAATACCGGGAACATGTTCTCCCATACTAAGGCATGTTGATGTCATCAATGTAAGAACAATCATGACAGATCTTTTTATGGTTCTCTCGACTTGAGAAAACTACAAGGCCGTGACATGCGAGGTAACAATTGGTGATCAAGTCAGTCAACGAAAGCCTGGAAATGCCATTGAGGCCTATTTTTTTTTGTCAATCGTCTCTTTTCAATCCCCGAATTTCTTGGCCGTTTAGCAGGGGTGACTACTTTAGCCTTTTCCGCACATATAAAATATTGACTTTCTAGTACTCAGAAGGAATATTTTTTTTTTGTCGGAAAGATAAATATAACATTCACTAAAGAGGGCCCGATAAGTGGGCATCAGTACATAAGAGCTCCCAAAGTGCTAGGGGAGGGGAGAAGATCCAATTGAAAGGTAGGTAATTTTTTTTGTGGGCTTTAGCAACCCAATCTGCTACAAAATTGGCTTCTCTGTGACAGTGAAAGACCCGAACACTAGAGAAGGATCCTAGCAGGTCTTTGCATTTCAAGATAAGCATGTGGACTTCCCAACTAAGAGGATCTGGGCTCTCTAAGGCATTGACTAAGTCCAAGCTGTCAGACTCAATTATAAGGACTTCACGTCTTTTGGGAAAGAAGTGAGTTAGGGCTTCTAACAGAGCAAGGGACTCGGCCATCAGCGGGGAGGACGTTGCCACTGTACGAGCTGCTCCGTCCAGCAGCCTTCCGACGGAATCGCGGCAAACACAGGCGACCGAACCATCCGAAGCTCCAGGTACGTACGCTCCATCTATGTTGATTTTATACGTTCCGTACGGCGGTGGCTTCCAGATCTCTGAACGTTCCTCGGCTTTGTCCCCAGATCTGCTTGATTTGGGGTTCCATCTGTTAAAGCTCTGCAACCCAGCTAGGACAGCGTCGATGAGGCTGATTGCGTTGGGTTTTCTGTTCTTGAAGATGGCTTGGTTGCGCGCCTTCCATATGTTCCACAGTGTTGCAGCAACCAGCTCTAGATTGGGTGAGTTACTGGACTTTCCTTTCAAACTCCCGAACCAATCTTCAATTCTAGTGAGACCTTGATTTGAAATATGAACATTCAGCACAGGGTTCGACCAAATTTCCTTCGTCCAAGGACACAATAAGAACAAGTGCTCCACAGTTTCCACTCCTCGATTGCATAACGAACATGTGGGATCAGGTATAATTTTTCTTCGAAATAAATTGTCTTTAGTTGGGAGAGCATTCTGGCATAAGTTCCACATGAAAATTCTAACCTTGGGTGGAGAGTGTAATTTCCATATATCTGTCCAGAGGGTGGGAGGAGGTTGAAATGAAGTGGAGGCTTGATGTTCAGTCTGTTTGTTGGCTGTCTCTTGAACATAGTTGTATCCGCTTTTAACTGTATACTTGCCTGCTTGAGTTCCAGTCCATACGAGCTGGTCTTTCTCTGTTTGGGGTTTAATCGGGATAGCAAGGATTTCTCTCACTAATTGATCCTCAAAATGTTCAGTTAAAACTTGTTCATTCCATATGCCTTCCTCTTTGATAATGAGTTCAGAGACAAACCTTGGTTCATTTCTATTAGCAGGACCTCCTATGACTCCCCTCTTCAGCCATTTGTCCTCTCTGATTCTTATCTTTGACCCATCCCCTACTGCCCACAACACTTGGGGTGAGATGGAGTCTTTTCCTAGGATCGGACTTTGCCAACCCCAGGAGGGGCGTTGTCCCTTTTCCGCATGCCAGAAATCTCTATTTGGAAAATAAAGGCCTTTAAATAGAGTGCTCCAGAGAGAGTTTGGACTGTTACTCAAACGCCAAGCTTGCTTTCCTAACATTGCTTTATTGAAGGAGAGTAGATCTCTAAATCCCAGACCACCCTTATCCTTTCTTGTTTTCAGAACATCCCATCTCTTCCGGTGAATTCCGGCTTTGGTCTCATTGGTTTTCCACCAAAATGAAGCAATTTTCTGTTCAATAGCCTTACAAATAGAAATAGGGATCTTAAAGACAGACATGGCATATTGTGGTAATGCTTGAACCACCGCTTTAAGCAAAACTTCTTTACCAGCTTTTGATATTAGTTTTTCCTTCCACCCTTCTAGTTTAGAATTGACTCGTCCTAATATCCAAGCAAACATTTCTTTCTTCGATACTCCCCAATCCGAAGGAATTCCCAGATATTTGCCAGTTTTGTCAATAATAGGAACTCTCAATTCCCTTGCCATATTGTCTTTCAGAGTTTGGGGGCAATTACTACCAAAGAATATCCCCGATTTGTTTAAGTTTATCGCTTGTCCAGATGCTAGGCAATATTGATTCAGGACAGAAGCCAAATTCTGACATTCTAGAAGTGTACCATTCAAGAAAAATATTGAATCATCCGCAAAGAGTAAGTGAGAAAGGGTAGGACACCACCTGTTCAGTTGAATCCCTGTGATACTTCCATTGTCCACAACTGTCTTCATTAATGAGGACAGGACATTTGCCACCAAAATAAAAAGATAGGGAGATAGGGGATCCCCTTGCCTAATCCCTCGAGAAGGTTTAAAGTAATGGAGAGGTTCTCCATTAAACTTAACGCTGAATGAAACTGTAGTGACACATTTCATAATCCATCCCACCCATTTCTCATCAAAGCCAATCTTTATTAGGCATGCCTCCAAGAAATCCCATTCCAGTCGATCGTAGGCTTTCTTCATATCTAACTTGAGAACCGCTTGAAATTTCTTTCTTCTCTTTCGAATTCTAATTTGATGCAACACCTCCTGGACAATAAAGATGTTATCTTGAATTTGCCTCCCGCCGACGAAAGCACTTTGTTCTTTTGCAACAAGTTCTGGTAGAAGTGGTTTAAGTCTATTAGCCAGCACTTTTGAGATAATCTTGTAGCCAAAATTACATAAACTAATAGGGCGGTATTGATCTAGGCGCTCTGGGTTCGAGACTTTCGGGATAAGGGAGATGTGTGTTTTATTTAACTCTAGTGATAGGGAACCAGTGTTGAAGAAATTCCTCACCTCCTTTAGAATATCCCATTTAATCTCTTCCCAATTATGCTGATAAAACAAACCAGTAAGGCCATCTGGCCCCGGTGCTTTTGCTACGCCTAGCTGGAAAGTTGCATTTGTGACTTCTTCTAAGGTTGCCTCAACCAACAAGAGGTGATTCATCTCTTCTGTTACCACCCGAGATGCCTGATCTAGAATTGGGGAGAAATTTCGAGGGCCAATAGATTGATATAGATCTCGGAAAAAGAGTGTAGTATGTTCTTTCAACTGGCACTGCTCAAATAGCCATGTATTCTCTAAATTCTGAAGCATAGAGATCCTATTCCTCTGCCTCCTCTGAATGGTAGTTGCATGAAAAAACTTTGTATTTCTATCTCCCCATTTCAACCAATTAATTCTCGATCGCAGCCCCCAATACATCTCTTCCTGCCTCCATAAATAATCAATATCTTCTTGCAGGTTTTTTATTCTCATTTTGTCATATGACCCCATGGTATTGTTTGTCAGCCACTGCAATTCCTGTTTCAGCAAGTTTATTTCCTTATGTCCATTCGCGAATTTCTTCTTACTCCATTTTGAAAGAGCAAAAGTTACCGCCTGCAACTTCCCAACTAAATCTTTTTCAAAGTGAGTGGGAGAGCTTCAAGTTTCGTTCACGACCTTTCTACATTCATCACTCTCAAGCCAAAAGGCTTCAAACTTGAATTCCTTTTTTCGTTTAACATGGTTAGCCCAAAGAGATAGAAGTATAGGACTGTGATCAGATCCTATTGCTGGGAGAGCATAAGCTTCCGCTTCAGGAAACAGCAACCTCTATTCAATCGTGCATACTACCCGGTCAAGTCGTTCTTTAAGGTACTCGTCCCCTTCTCTATTATTGGCCCAAGTGAACGCACACCCTTTACTGTCAATGTCCATCAAAGAATAGGCCTCTAAACAGTCTCGAAAAGCATTCATTCTATAGTTTTCAGCCAAGTGCTTTCCAACTTTTTCCCAATAAAACCGCACCTCGTTAAAGTCACCTAAACACACCCAAGGCAGTACATTCGTGGAGCTTATATTTCGCAATTCCTCCCAAAGCTATAGTCTTTTTTGGTATAAATAAGAAGCATGAACAAATGTAACTCTCATTTCCTTTCCACTAACCACCTCTTTACACCTTAAATTCACAAATTCCTCAGACACTGAGTCTATATCCACTGAAATTCTATCATCCCACAGAACAGCCAAGCCTCCCGCCGTGCCGGCAGGATTAACTACATAACAAAATTGAAATTGGAGTCTTCTCTTTATTCTCCGAATAACTTCAACCTGATTTTTCGTTTCCATAAGAAAAACCACAGTGGGCCTAAAACGAGCCACTAAAGCTCTTAATTCTCGGACTGTCAAGGGTGTGCCCAATCCTTGACAGTTCCAGCATAGTATATTCATGGTTCACTTGGTGGCTTATTAGGGCTAGCCACCAAAGCCCATGCAGCGACTTCTTCGGTCGTACTAACAGGTGTTTCAAGAAGTTGAGTTTCATCCAGCCAAGTTGGGGTTTTAGGAAGTGAATTGTAAGGGCTGAACCTCTTTTGTTTTTTGGTTGAAGGAGTTTTTGGTTTCTTACAGCTCTTCATTCTGTTGCTTGCTGAACTTGTTTGGGCAGGCTGAGAAATGAAGCCTTTTTCATGAGCAGGGCCTGTGAGCAGAAGTGCTCTTTTACCAGAATTGTACAGTGTTATCTCCTGCGTATAATAGGGATCTGTCCTCATATGGTCTCCCTGTGGTATATTGGAGTTAACATTGGGAGAGATGGGCTGAACTTCTTCCATAACCGCATTTTGCTATTGGTGCTCAGGGGTTTCAGGGATATTCTCTTCAATTGCTTCTACCATAGATTCCTTCTTGTAGAAAACTTTCCAAAAGGGACTGTACCCTATAGTTTCAGCTTTCAGTCAGCTTCCAAAACAACTGCCCAACTCTATCTTAAATTTTCCTTCATCGTAAGGAATGTCTTTGCAGTAATTAGCATAGTGTCCAATCTTCCCACACGAGTAACAAAAGAAAGGCAGCCTTTCATATTTAAAATCAAGCCAGACCTTCCTGTTTTGATGTCTCATCAATTGTCCAACTCTCAGTTCAGTATCCATATCTATTTCGACTCTCGCTTTCCCAATTCTTTGAACTGCAGGGCCTCGAGCATCTATTTTCCCTTCTAGTACCTTACCCATCGAGCTAGCAATTTTCTTTACCATACCTTCAGAATTCCATTCAAGAGGGAGTCCAAAGATTCTGACCCAAAAGGCACAGGTTTTGAACTCATAACAATGGAGAGGAGTATCCGGTTCCCAGGGTTTCAAGAGCAGTAAATGATTAGAAAAAGACCAAGGACCTCCTTCCAGCACTCGATTCTTTTCTCCTTCATTGCGAAATGTAAAACTGAATTTGCCATTTTCGAGGGGTCTGACCTCTACATACTCATTCCTCCAAGCCTTCTTCATAGCTGTTTAGAATGCTTGGAAGTTCACGCTAGGGTTTTGGAAAAGTTGCCCGATGAGAGAGACCCGACATTCCATGATTCTTTCCTCTGAAAGTTCCTCATCTAAAATATTCATATCATTTTTCGTACATTAACTTCCCCAGTTTATTGTAGAGATGGGCCAAACGCTCAGCAGCACCTTCTTCGTCATCCATCATCAACGTTGTTCAGTAGCTCGAAGCCCTATTAAAAATGGGACACAAAGCCTGGATGCATGCACTGGTAGTAGACGTCAACAGGACCCGAAAGCCAAAAAATTTGCAAAAGGAGCCAAGAAATTTGTGTATGGCAATATGGGTGCGGGACAAAGCTGAGAGAGTGGGAATGGATTAGTGGGCAGGTGTCGAGGGTGGGGGACAAAGCGGAGAAACCAAGAGCCGAAGACACGCAGAAGCTTCAGTGGTCGTGGGAAAAGGGAGAAGATGAAGAAGAGCAGGTCCCGAAAGCCAAAGAAATCGCAGAAGGAGCCAAGAAATTTATGTAGGGCAACAAGGATGCGGGACAAAGCTGAGAGAGTGGGAGTGGATTAGTGGGCAGGTGACAAGGGTGGGGGACAAAGCGGAGAATCCAAGAAAGACACTCAGATACTTCAATGGTCGTGGGAAAGGGGAGAAGATGAAGAAGAGAACTACGAGTTAAAATGCAGATGCAAAGTGAAAACTGGGAAACTTAACAAATTGAGAAGAGAAAGCAGGAAATCAGGTTAAATCATGGTGGAAGGTTGGGGTTTTTGGGATGGTTGGGGTTAGGGTTTAAGGTATAGGAAGCCATAGCTACACAAAGCGGTAGAGAGGAGCTACACAGAGCGGTAGAGAAATGGTAGAACCTACTCAGAAGGAATATTAACCGTACGTGTTAGTAGGTCTATAGGTCTATTTCACAACTTATAATAACCTTTACTTTCATTTATGAATTATAATATACATCTTTTCTATAAATTATAGATTTTGGAAGATTGTTTGTTATTATTAAAATTGAAAATAGTGCTTATACAATAGTTGTTGTTTCTCTAGTTAGGCTCTTGCTTTTGCCCCGCTTGGGCTTGTTTCTTTTCTAGTCGTATCACCTTCAACCCTTTTGGACATCCTATGTCCCTTATGGGTCGAGGTTTAGTGTGCGACTTTTCTTGTACCTGTCTGCATTGAAAAGCTATACATCCTTACTTTACCAAAAAAAAAGAAAATAGTGCTTATACATAAAAGAGAGCAAAAACTCTACTCTGGTAAAGAAGAATTTATTTCAAATTTATTTCCTTTTAGATATATATATATATATATATATATATATATATATATATGGATGCAAATTGAATTTTGCATCTTGAATACTCATGGATGAATTACTAATCAATAATGACAAAGTCCGTGCTAATATATCATGATCTTTAACATTTTAATATAGTCTAAAAAATTATTGTAATTATAAAAAAACTAGTCATTATTTAATCCCAAAAGGTATTTAGCCAGTCACAAAAGTAAACAGGTTGTAGTTGGCATAGGATATTTAATTGAAAACGTGCGATAATTCAAGTCAAGTAAAGTAAACAATCCTTTTTCTCCTTCTTTTGACAAGGCACAAGCGAGACAGTTCACATGGGAAAAGTCCTGGGAACGTCTGTTTCATTCGTTCAACCTTTTCATTTGCTCTTATTTCCCTGGAATCAAAGAATTATAAACAAAGACCCAATTAGGGAAAATCATAATACCGGATTTTAGGCAATTATTAGACACACACCACGTGTACTTACTTGATTTGACTGGTTACGTGCAAGTGCCTGATGGGTGAAAGATAATCCTTTGTTATTGAAAATCCGGGAGAGAGGGTGTTCATTGTTATACTTTCCAAAAGCAAAATAGAGAAAAAGACCATAAAAAGAAGGTGGGAATTCAAAGTTGTCCCCACGTAAGGAAGCGACATAGGCGCATCGCATCAAAGTGCAAGGCAAGCCAACTTTGCCTTCCACACTGACCAAATTTCCCCCACGGATAGCCCCATCCGATCGTAATTGGAATCACCCAAGACTGTAATCAGGAAATAATTTATTTATTTTTAGCAATCATCTAGGGCCAATTAGAACTAGACAAACATAAAATGAATATTAACCATCTTGGGAATAAGACTGTAATTAGGTAATAATTAAGATTCTAATCGCACGACATGATCCTTATCCAAGGGGAATCAAGAATTGCATGAGAAGGCAATGTGATAGGGTGACGTGGTGGATTACTTTGTGTCCTTTGTCTAAATCTGCATTCTTTAAACAAAGTCTTCGTTAACAAAGGTAAATTTGATATTGGATTAGATTCGTGAGACTCGTTATATAGAGTTGAACAAATCATCCCTAGACCTTAGAATTTGTCAGAAGAAAAATACTAATTAAGTTATAAGTGTTGGAGTTGGCGAATACTTCGGGGACCCTTGTTTCTCACATCGGGTACGCCCACGTGAGTTTAGGGAAACTGAAGTGTTATCCGACAACATGTAACCCATGCATGCGGAATGCGGGGATTCGGGGGCAATGCCCCCAACACGGGTGCCCCGCTACTCAGTCAGCAGGTGGAGGTTCGGGGGCAACGCCCCTCGACGGGGGTTCCGCTGCCCAGTCAACGAACGGCTGCCCCGCTCGCCGGTGAGCAGGTGGGGGCTCTGCCCCCAAAACCTCAACGAGTTTGGGTTGGCCCGTATGGTGCAAGATTAAGAGATTTTATATAGGTTTAGGTTTTAGGTCCGTTTTGGGCATATATATATTTTGCTCATTTTTCTTATCATTGTAACGAGTCGAGTGTCTGTAAACTGAAAATATAGTGAAATCTCTTTGCAGGACATAATCCTATTCGAGAGTGAACCTGGGTAAATTCATGCATTATTTATTTATTTTTTCTGATTTCTGCGTGATCGTTCTGTTTCGGTTCTCGATACGTCCCTTCAATAAGGAACAACTTCTACAATCGGAACAAGCGGCTGAATTACGGGAGAATTTCGGAGCTGAAACCATCATTCTGCATATTGACTTCCCTTAAAAAGCTCAGGTTACCAATATGGGATAGCCTGACCCCGATCAGGTGATAGGAGATCGCTAGGAAGAAGACAATGCAAATCAAATTGCCATGCTCTCACCAAAGCTTCCAAAAGATCCCCACGCTTTACTGAGAAAGGAACTCCTCAATCAATATGATGCGTGGAAGGTGAGACGGAATTTACAGAGTTAATTGCATAAAGGAATAGCTTCTAGAGGCCAAAAGGACTTTCAGAATTTTCAAGACTAAAACCACGTTCCATGACGTGAAAGTAACGGGACCGCGTATCAAAACACCACAAACATCCAAGAATCCTGCCAAAAGCTTAGCAAAAGCTCTCATATTAAATGGGGATAAGAATAGCGAGAGTGTAATATTTTTGTACAGTGCTCACTTAAGTAACATAATTCTTTTTTTGACTCTTGTGTGTATGGCAATATTTATGTTCTTGAGAACAATTTTTGTTCAGAAATAGTTTCTTATATTTATATTCCATAGATGGGTTTCTGAGTAGAAGAATGTTTTTGGTAATTGCATAAAATTTCTATTCTCAGAATAGAAAAAGAAAAGAAAATTCTGGTATGACTCTAAAATTCTTTTGTGGCGTGGAATTTTTTTTAGTTTTTGAATAATTTAAACAAATTTTTCTCATTTTTTTTCAATTTCCATTTTTTCTTTTATGTTTTTCCTCCCTTCTTCCTCCTCCTTTAGCCAGTTGCCGGGCCTTGGTGATGGCCAGCGGCTGACTAGAGACAGAGGCCGATGAGGTTGACCTCGCCCAACCACTGCGAGGTTGGCTTCGCCCGCCATGGCGAGGCCGACATTGTGATGGTTGGGCGAGGCTCGACCTTACCAAATTTGGACGAGATTGGCGTTACCCCTCAACCTCACCTAGCCACTAGGAGGTCAACTTCACTTGGCCATGGCAAGGCTAACCTCATAGTGGTTGGGTGAGGTTGGCCCTCGTCGACCATCATTGAGGCTTGACAACTGGCTAGAGGAGGAAGAAAAAGAAAGGAAAAAAAGAAAAGCATAAAATGACCTTATTTAGAATTTGTTCCCACGAAGGAAAAAGTATATTTTTTTTACTTCTTATTTCTATTCCAAATCTATTCCCTGGCCATTAATCTATTCTGGGGAAAAGAAAAATTATTTAACTTACACAAATAGATTTTTGTTCTTTTTTTGTTCCAAGGAACAAATTAATCATTTAAGTCCCATCGGCGATTTGCCTCGCCAGAAAATTTGACGTGGACAATGGTCCTCCTATGTGGCACTCCTCGCATTGACGTGAACAATTTTATATTATTTTTTGAATTTTTTATTATTTTATTATAAATTTTCTTTTTCTTTTCCTTTTTCTTTGCTTTCTTTTTCTGTGCCGGTGAGGGTTGTCGACAACCCTCGCTGGCCGCAAAGGCCTCGCCTAAACTAGGTGAGAACTGTTGAGATTTTAGTATAAAAATCCATAGAATGTGAATGAGAAGTGTGGATGAAAGTAGTCCCACATTGGATAGAAGAAATAATGGGAGATGGTTTATTTAGTAGAGCCTCTCAAATGGGTTTTGGGCCCCAAGGGGCACCCCACTTTTGTGGAAGCGAGAGGACCTACGCCAAGCTACGTCAATCCCCCTGACTGGCTCGGCTCGGCTCGGCTCAAATCGGGCTGGGCCCGAGTCTGGGTCCATTCCTCTAGTTCCCATCAGTTTTATTTTTTCCCGAATAGACACGTTTTGTTTTGAAATTATTTATTTATTTATTTATTTGTTTTGGAAAAAACATGTATGTTCGTGATTGCTCTTCTATAACCGAATGAAATTATTCGGTTCTTGGTGACTCTTCAATTTCGCCCATCTATAACCGAAAGGGCTCTTTGTGACTATTCATTCAAACACATTCGCATTCTCGACATTCCATCTTTTCTAGTCCCGCAAGCCATTTTACTACATCATTGTTCTTCATCATTGTCGTTCATGCGATTATTCTACGAAGTTTTGTTCGAAGGTTTCCTTTGAAGAAGTATCGCATCATTGAAAAGACGATTTGTTTTATCTTGAGAGGCAATTGTTCAATAACTTTGGGTACCGGTAGAGGGGACGAACTATCATAAGAACACAGCGTAAATTCATTGGGCTCGGATTATTCGTCGACATTCGGATTACTCGTCTGCACTTGATTTCAGGTTTGTCAAACAACTTTATTTTTTGCACATACAAACACTCTTAGCAATCAACAAGAACTGCCTCACCCACGACCATGACTAACAACAGCCTCGCCCAAGGCTTTTGCGGCACATTGGCTGAGGACGAGGCGGCCCTCACCTAGTTTGGGCGAGGCCTTCACAGCTGACAAGGATCGCTGGCACAGAAAAAAGCAAAGAAAAAAAAGGAAAAGGGAAAGTACTAAAAATAATTGAAAAATCGAAAAAATAATTAAAAAAATCCACGTAGGACAATTTGCTGGAAATGACACTCAAGTGAGTCTCGTATAAAAGTTATGGCACTCCTAGTGTACTTTTCCTTACTAAATGTGTATAAGAAATCATAGAGTTTACCCCCTTCACTTCTTTTTAGGAAGTTAGACATTTGAAAAATCATAGCCAAAACGGGCATTCATTTCTAAGGCAGCTTCTTCTTTTTTTTTGGTGTAAATGTAAGTAGTATTTATAAGATGATGTACAAAAGCTTAGGGGCATTCCCCAGCATTACAAATAGAACTAAGATTGCAAAAAATGGAGTGGGGGAGTCTCCATATAGTAGCCAAATAGAACTAAGATTGCGAAAGCTTAGGGGCAGCTTCTCTTTTGCAAAGAGAATAGGCGTTTCTTCCAAAGGTGAATCTCTCGCCCCCTTTTCAAAAGAGCCATCTAGACACCGAAAAGATGTCCCCACTCCACAGATGCAAACGCCAATGAAGAAATTAACCGCGATCGATCTCAGATGCATTTGCAATTGCTAAAGCATGCAAGCGAAAGAGAATCCGGTACTCATCATAGCATTGATAGAGTAAGGCCAAATTTGATTGTTTAAGTCAAACAAGCAATGTCATCAGACCAAAATATCGAAACGAGCATTCACGGACATTAAACAGTTGAATCTTTTAGCCAAAGTTCGCCCTTAAAAAGACTGCAAGCAGATTTGTCCATCCAAAGAACAATAAAGAAGAGATGCAACAGAAGAAAGTTTGACACCTCCAGCAAGTAACGGCAGTACCTCCAATTGCTCTGCTACAAGCACAAAATATTTTTCAATCAGCATAGAATCAACTGCTTTGCTATGACTGGAAACAATTTGAATGTCTTCCCATGTGCCTTCTTCATTGAACTTGACATCTCTGCTTATATATACTTTCAAAGTGTCAGGATCAAATAATTGATAGGCTTTGGATGAGGAATCATGCTTGATAAAAATGAGCTTTTTGCTCATCTTCCAACTTTGATCTTTTCTAGTCCAGGACATGAGTATAGGCAATCCCAAAAATTCTTAAGTGCGGAACACTTGATGTTCTCCTACTCCAATCCTCTTGTGGAGTTACGCCTTCAAGTCTATATGTGGGACATATATTTTGAAGACAAACTGCACACATAATAGCTTCACCCCAAAGTTCCTTGGGCAAATTTTTGCTTTTCAACATGCTGCAAACCATATCAAGAGTGTATCTATTTTTTCATTCAATCACGCCATTTTGTTGAGGAGAATATGAAGCCATCAAGAAACACCGATACAATGATCCTCATAGAATTTGTTGAATATGGATGAAGTGAATTCTCCTCCTTGATCATTCCTTATGGCTTTGATAAAATAACCACTCTTCTTTTCAACCAAGTTCTTGAATTGTTTGAATCATCAAACACTTCTGACTTTTCCTTCAAGAAATGCACCCAAGTTCTTCGAGTAAAATCATTAATAAAAGTAACAAAATATCAATGATTACCATATGATTGAGGAGTGATTGGGCCGCACAAATCAAAATGAATCAACTCAAGTGGCTTATTTGCTAGATAAGTTACTTCCTTTGGACAACTGGCTCTAGAATGCTTGCTGATGACATACCCTTCACATAATTGATCGGGATAATCAATATGTGGTAAGCCATAAATCATCTTCTTCCGGGAAAGCAAATTGAGTCCACCAAAATTGAGATGGTTGAACCTCAAATGCCACAACCATGAAGGATCATACATGCATGCCTTCAAGCATTGAGACATTTTATTTTTTATATTGATAGCAAACATCTTGTTCTTCAACATCTTTACATGTGCGATCAATTTATTATTTTGGTCTCTTAGCACAAGGCTAAGATCTTTCATGTGGACAGTATAATCTTTCTCCAAAAGCTATCCCAAACTCAAGATATTGCTTGACATTTTTGGAACATAATAAACATTTGTAATAAACTAATGTGCACCATTCTTCAAACGAATAGAAATATACCTTTGCCTTCCACATCAATTTTGGAATTATCACCAAATGAGACTGTCCCATTGATTGTCTCATTTAACTCAGAAAACATCTCCATTTGCCCACACGTGATTGCTTGCACCGGTATCCAAGTACCATGTATCATTTTGTCCTCATTCATCTTCTTTAAATGCCAATAAAACAACTTGCTCAACATCATTCATCAAGTTCGCCTTTCCGTATGCTCCGTTACTCTCTTTGTTCCAATGGTCAGAAGCATAATGGCCAAGTTTATTGTAATGTTAATATCGAATTTTAGATTTATCATACCATTGCCCTCTCATGTTTAGTCCTCTTCCACAAGCGCCTCTTTGATTTTGGTATCAACTATTATTTCGAGCAATATCTCCTTTGCTTCGTCCATAAGCTCTTCCTTGAAAGCGACCTTGGCCTTGACCTTGATCACGATCTTGATGGGTCCCTCGAGTTTGCATAGAATTTCTACTTTGTTCCCTCTCGTCTCAAATGGTCAACCGAGTTTGGAGTACTTCCTCCAAAGGCTCGTGCTTGTTTCTTCTAAATCTTTCTTCATGGGCTTGTGATGAGCCTAAAAGCTCATTGATTGGCATAGCATCAAGGTCTTTGCACTCTTTGATTGCAATGCCAATGTGATCGTACTTCTTGTCTAAGGACCGAAGAATCTTTTCAACGACTCAAACCTTTGGAACTTCTTCACGATTTCATTTCATCTGGTTGACAATCGCCAAGCTTCTTGTAAAATAATCAGCAATCAATTCAGATTCTTTATACAAATTGCCTCGAATTCACTCTCAACGTTTGAAGGCGAATCTTCTTAACTTTTTGCACTCCTTGGTGTGTATTATGAAGAATCTCTCATGCTTCCTTAGAAGTAGTTGCATTCGACACCTTCTCGAACATCAAATCATCTAATGCTTGATAGATGATTGACAAGGCATATTTTTTCTCGAACTTTCTCCAAGGCATTCCTCAGGTTCTGATTCAAGGTGGCTTCGTCCTCTGGCTCATCATAGCCGGTGTTAACAATTTCCCGCACACTATAGGTGCCGAGTAGGGCTTTTATTCTAACAGCCCAATTGCCATAGTTTTCTTTGGTAAGACAAGGGTATTGAAGGGGAAGGTGATTGTTTGTTGAGGCCATTATAACAAACCATAAGCTCTGATGCCAATTTGATGAGATAAATTTGAAGGTGAAACACTCACAGTTCAAGAAGGAGAAGGAGATGGATAGGCTTCTTTGTTTACTCTATTTTTATTTTCACCTTATCGAAAACAATTACAAGACACGCCCATTTATAGACTAGCTACATGACTCTTATTCTTGCTTTTAAATGACTCATAAATAAACTTTACCATTCCAAGGAGATAGATTCCTAGGAATTTACAAAACATTAACTAGACATAGAAACTCTAACAAACTCTTTGAAAAACAACAATACATTAAAGACTCTTTTTGAACACACGCACTAGTCTTGGGAGTCGAACGGCCATCGATAACTTGTTTAATGAATTGACAACTTCCAATGAATTTGGTTTAATTACTAGCAAAACAAACTTAAGGATGGTTTTTGAATTACGCTTATATGATATTAATATATTTACTTCATCACAACATTATCATATCAAGGATAGTAACGATAACAAATGAAATTTCATGAAATTGTAGCAAAGAAGCATCTCATGTTCCAAAAAATGAGAAGGTTAGGTTTCTAGAGTCAACTGATCCTAAGCATACAAACTAACCATAATGCTGGAGCAGTTATTGGCCATACTCACTAAACTGGACCTTATCGATCAAATTACCAAATTCTGGAGACCCACATCAGCTCACAATGGGATATACAGCTTCCCACACATTTTCCATCACTAGATTTGTTCTGTCAACTGTTCTATAAAAAGAGCCTTGAATTTTGTAATAGATGACACAAATACAGTATGTAGATAAGGGCACCAATCCAAAACTTGGTGAGTTCAGCCAATGAACACTAAGTGTTAACTCTGATCCATTTAAAAAGCAATACTACTAGCCTCTAAAACTACCATAAGTAACGAGGATATTTAGAGTCTCAAACTACCTATCAAAAGAAATTGTTCAGTCAATTCAGGGACCGCAATTCATTCTCCATCGCAACGAATACGGTTTTTCCACAAGAAAAGCAAGCACTAGGAATGTATTGTATCCTTCACAATTTACCCCTTTTACCATAGCTAGGCTAGGAGGGTCAAATTGATAAATCAATACCATGCATAAGTTTAGTCAGAACTATGAACTTTCATTCGGTCCTCGTTTCCTGCCATGCAATGTAACTGCCAAACACCAACACTAAAATAAGTACAGTATTTGCCGTATCACATGTTGATGACATTCCGTATCTTGTTAAATCCCAATTCTCAAGGAGCAACAGAGATTCCACCTCCATGTTGAGCATAGTTGAAGTAAGAATTTCCGGACTAATCTTAATGAGCAACAAACGTTCATAAAGCCAAGGCTGACCAATAGCGTGAAACTTGAGTCAAGATGACACAGAAAAGGTATAGTGATTTCAAGCACCAAGTTGGACAAATGTAGCAACTCAAGGGCTGGCATAATTTGGCAAGCAACATTTCTGTACTAGCGACAACGCGTCTTGGTTTAATCGTGACCGAGACTCTCCATAATAAAGAAAAGCACCTAAGGTCGCCAGTTCATATTTCAAAAGAGAACTCTTTACAGTAGTCCCCAAGAGCTTTCCTTGTTACTTTACCTTTCACCCTTTTATTTTTCCCGGTGGCAAGGAACCGCACCTTAAGCAAGTAAACCACAACTCGTGATATACACCAGTGACAAGCTAAAGAGATATACAAGCTTGTACTTCCAACTAGTAGATGGAGTCATCGACACAGGAAATCTGTGATAAAAGGTATGTTATACGCGGCAATGATATTTACGAATGTCAGCCAAACCTCATTCTACTGCTACAAGCAAATAGTGAATAAAACTGCTTACCTCGAGGGTTAGACTTAAAGCCACAATCTGTCAAATGTTTTGCAAGTGTTTCTCCCAACTCTTTTTTCGAGTTAGGTATAGCCTTGGCTTAAGATACAAGCCATACAAGACAAAAGTCCACAGTACCAGATGTCTGAAGGTACATATATTAGGAGCCATGTTTTCGTGATTTTTCGTTTCATTAAATTTTCTTGGTGCAACTCTCAAACAGGTTACAATTTCTATCTTATGGGCTAAAGCAAAACGAAGAAAATTTATTTTTCACGCAGCTGAAGGACAGCGATCTTTTGCTTAAGACAACGTAAACTATTTTGATCTTCCTTGGATTAGTAAGTCACTAGTCTCCATCACCTGTGGTTTCGCTGTCGCTAGAATCAAATTGTTAGTGAATGGCCAAATTCCACATCCTATACCAGACAAAGCAATGACCATGAAGATCACATGAAGTTCAAGATTTTACATTAACTAGGCAATGACAATGAACTCAAGAAGTTTCTTCCTCATTCCTAGGAGTTTAGTCACTGCATCACTGATGTCCATTCATTCTCTTGGAGACTCAGAAGAGCAAGCAACTCCTATTTCGATGATCAAACACCAAACACTCCTGAGTACTAAACTAGCTTTTTCTTTCCATCCAGAGCGACGGTTTGTCTCTTCTCCGATTCCTAGTGTTCCTAAAGCAGAATGGGATCAATTACCTTTTCCACTTGGTTTGCCAGAGCTTCCTTTGTGAAGCGATGAAGGTTAAGCCCATTTTAAAACATGTCATCGGTCGGCCTCTTACCTGTGAACATCTCCAAAACGAGGACTCCGAAGCTGTGCACATCTCCTTCTATGGATACCGCACTTCCCGAGCCATACTCTACAATGGTCAACGGAGCCTAGTGATGCTTAGTAAATGATTGAGATTGAAATATAGTCTTGGTGATGTTTCATGTTTATGCCTTTTTGTCCAAGGATCGGTCTCCAATTGCATGTTCGATATAAGTAAATAAACTAAAAAAAAATTATTGCTACATCATTACCTGGAGCTATGTAGCCAAAAAACCCGTTTACCTCAACACAGCTCAATTGATCAGCTGGTAACTTATGCATTACTTCTGGAAGGAACCTGGCAAGCCCGAAATCATCTACATGTCTAGTCATTTCATTGTCAAGACGGACATTGCTTAGCATTAGATCACAATGAACTATTGATGCTTGACAGTGATGATGGAGATAATCTAGTGCACAAGGAACATCAATTGCAATATTCACTCTCTCAAGTAGACTCAACTTGCTTCTTGTTGCATATTGCGATGCAGTTGGGTGCAACCATTCATCGAAGCTCCCATTTGACATGAATTCATAAACCAGTGCTGTGAAATAATTTCCATTAAAATCAAACCTAGAACATGCAGTGAGTACGTTCACGAGGTGTCGGATTCTTCTCAAGGCCCCGCACTTGGTTATGAAGCTCTTGGAATCTCCGTGACGTGTAAGGTCGAGAATCTTGACGGCCATGATTGACTGAGTATGATCAAGAAGCCCTCTGTATAAGGATCCGAATCTGCCCACACCAAGCAGATTGGTGGAGGAGAATCCACCCGTCGCATTTAGTAGATTGTGATAAGAAATATACAAAAGCGCTTCTTCAAAAGAGCTTGAAGTTGATGCTTTCTTATTGTGTCTATAATGGAAGAAGCATAACAAAGTGAGCATGTAGGCCACTCCTACAAGAGCAAACACCGTGGATATCAGAAGTTTTGCATTTCTGCTTATTCTCATCTGTTTTGACTCTTTGTAGTTGCATTTCGGTAGTTGAAATCTTGCATACCCCTGCAAAGCTTCTTGTTTCCAACAATTAAAGTTGAAATGGCACTTCCGACAATGCCTCCTATAGGCAATGCCCCCTTGAAATCGTTGTAAGATAGGCTCAAATTCGTCAGATTTAGTGACTCTAGATATCGTGGGATTTGGCCAAACAATCGGTTGTTGGAAACATTCAAAACCTAAAGGCCTCTCATGGAACTCATAATCGATGGTAGGGGTCCAAAAAAAAGTTATCCTGTACATATAGGTGTTTCATAGATATGCAACTGTCAATCCCCGTAAACACCGCACACACATATACATAAAAAAGAGAATTGAGACAATAAAAAAAGAATTAATAATTAGTAATAACAGAGTCCATACTATTGTATTATGGTTATTAACATTTCAATATAGCCGCATTTTTATTTCAAAAGATTATTGTTGTATGCATTTAGCCCCACGGGCTTAGAGCTAGTTAGACAAGCGGATAAGTGGCGGTCGGCGAATTATATTTAATTGAAGAAAGTGAGAGAGTTCAAGTCAAGTCAAGTCAACGATCCTTCTTCTTCTTCCGACAGTGGCATAACCGAGAGACAACTCGCATCCAAAAAGTTGTAGGAGCGTCGATCTGCTTTGTCTGTCCAACCTTTCGTTTGCTCTTCATTCCCTGAAATCAAGGAGTCGAAGACAATCTCCAATCAGGAACAGTGATAATCTCGCATTTCCCCTGTCATAAATCAATTGGAGGGAGCAACAGCGCGACCTTTGCGCAAAAATCAGGTGTCCATTGATCTTATGGGGCGATTTCACAGGCCCTATGTCCAACCAAATAACATTATGTTGGCGACAACTCATCCGTCGTGGTAACCTTGTCTATAAGTACTGCCCATCGGACTCGGGTAAAGCTTTCGCTCTTTAGCTCATTTTCTACCTTTAAGCTTAATATCATGCGTGCTATTGCCTCACGAACTTAAGTATCGGAGGGTAAATCCGAATAAAAAAAATCCGAACGCTCTCACCCCTGTTCGTGTGCGCAGACTCATTTCTTGGCTGGAATTTCGGCACATTCCTCACAACCGAATTATACCCTAACAGAAAGTAACACACTCCCCTAATACACGGCTATAATTATCTACATAGATCCAACTTATGAGCAAATATAAATGTAAAATTCATATTTGGATTAGATTCCTGCCATAGTTGTACAAATCAGTGCTAGCTCGTGGAAGGGATAATGACCCAAATGGTTTCTGAACTTTAGCCCAATATATAATGCGATTCATGAACTTTTAATTTGTTCAATGCAGTTCATGAACTCTATCATAATGTGCAATGTGGTCCCTAAATTTTTAATTTGTCCAATGTAGTCCCAGGACTTTTGGTATATGTTCAACTTAATTCCTGAACTATATGAAAATGTTCAATGATGTCTCTGAACTTGAACAACATTAAACATTTTCGTATAGTCCATAGACAAGCAATGTAACTACTAATGACCAAGTTAGTCAATGAAAGCTGAAACACGACGGGGCCCTAGTTTTCTACATTGTTAATGGTGTCCTTTATCCTACAATCTATCTTTCAATCCCTAAATTGCTGGGCCGTTTGGTAGGGGCAACGACTTTAGCGTTTTCCATGCATATAAAATCTTGACTTTCGGGTATGAAGAAGCAAAACTCTATAAAATTGATTCTCAAAATTTATAAACACCTTTACTTCCATTTGTCAATTATAATATATATCTTTTATATAAATTATACATCTATACTGTCTCATTTTATGCAGTCAAAAAATCAATTGCTATTATTAAAATTGAAAATAATCTTATAAATAAAAAGAGTGCAAGATCTCTACGTTCGTGAAGAAGAATTTATTTCAAAATACTACCATTTAGATCCATGTTGTACCGGCATTTAACTTGTTATATTGATATGTAAATTGCATTTTGCATCTTGAATACTAATAGATGAAGTACTAATTAATAATGACAAAGTCCACGCTATTATATTATGATCTTTATCACTTTAATATAGTCACATTGTTATTTAAAAAATTATTGGAATAAAAAAAACTAGGTATATATTTAATCCTAAAGGTAAATAGCTTGTCAAAAAGTAAACAAGTCTTTTTTTTTTGGTAAGGAAAAAATAGCAAACAAGTTGTAGTTGGCAGATGATATCAAATTGAAAAAGTGCCATAGTTCAAGTCAAGTAAACGATGCTTCTTCTCCTTCTTCTTTTGACAAGGCGTAATCGACAGTTCATATGGGAAAAGTCCGGGGAACGTCAATCTGTTTCCTGGAATCAAGGAATTATAAACAAAGACCCAATTAGTTAAAGTCGTAACACTGGATTTTATCTAATTATCAGATACACTTGCACTTGTTTAAATTGTGAAATGGACCAACTTATTTCTTCGCCTTATTATCAATTGACTATGATTGTTGTCTCTGCACCCAAAGAGAAATAAGGAATGATTACTTCAAAATAATATGAAAATTAGCTTATCATAAAAAAAGTTATTGCATCTAAGTGTTTATATCTTGTGAATTAGCCAGTTGTCCAACTTCGACCAAAACAATATAATAAGGCCAAGAAATATGTGAAGATAATATTCTAAAGCAGCAGTTAGTTCACGACTGAACTTACGTACAAATCATTATTCCAAACAAAAACAAACAAAAATAGCATTAGTAGTTTATTCAGACGAAATTGTAGCATCACTTCAGAGGCTTAATTTTCAATATTTGTAGTAGGTGAAATGCGATGCCTGAAAACTCTATAATACACTCCTAGTCAAGAGTATACTCATATTCCCACTTATAGAATTTGGATACTGCTTCGCGCAAACACCTAGAGAAACTCGAGCTGAGAACACTTTGTTACAAATTGTAATGGACATTCCCTATAGGTACCGGGATTTATCCGGGTCATTCTCATGCTTAACTACCATCATTCTTCTATTATGGGGTGTCCTAGCTTCAGCAAAAACTAGCTGGGACAAGACTGATCGGCTCGCTTTGCTGGAATTTAGTGCTCGAACAGCCGATCCTGGCGGTGTTTTGAGTTCGTGGAATGATACTAGCCACTTCTGTGAGTGGTATGGTGTCACAAGCAGTCGTAGACACCGAAGAGTCACCATACTAGATCTCCACTCGAAGCACCTCTCTGGGGTTGTGGCACCCCACATTGGTAACCTGAGATTTTTGAGGGAAGTCAATCTGCACAGTAACAGCTTTCGCTTCAAAATTCGCTTGCAATTTGGTCGCTTGTTTCGATTACAGAAGTTGTTCCTTAATAACAACTCGTTCAGCGGACAAATTCCTTCGAATCTCTCCTATTGCTCTAATTTGCTTGTTCTTAACTTAGGCTGCAACATGCTCAAAGGAAATTTGCCTACGGAACTCGGCTCCTTGTCCAAGTTCCAAGTACTTTTAATCAAAGCCAACAACTTGGTGGGAAACATGTCACGCCCCGTACCTAACAAAGCATGAACATCCGCGTATAGGTCGTAACGAGGTGCGACGCTCCTAGGATTGCGTCACAGAGACCCGAATACCCAAATCAAAGAAAACGCCCCACATGCGGAAACGACATATATATAATAGATATATATATACACCCGGACAATTAGAAAGCAACCATGAATAGTAAGAGATAACAAATTACGATCGAGTAAACCTTTATATACATTATCCATTTATAAACAAAAAGTACATTAAAAGGGCCACGAATAAAAAGGGAACGGTGACCTAGGGGTATCAAACTAACTACCGGAGAGCTACAGTCAAAAAGTGTCGGCCCTCACTCCTATACTGATATCTAACCTACGGTACCCAGTCGGGATCAGAACCCGACGACTCCGAAGAACTCTCGACTTACTCTTGGTCCTCCTCAGAACTCATGGCCTCCGACTCTGTCTTTGGCTCAGGGTCCTGCTCCTCGTACTCGTCTATGTCCATAGGCTCAGGGGCTTCAGCGTCCACCTGCTCTGGAGCTGGATCAACTACCTCCGGCTCAAAGGCTAATCCACCAAGCTCCTCATGCTTTTCCTCCTCTTCCACAATCTCGTACCAACCTCAGAGTTAGGATTGCCATCCATATCAACATCTACTATATCACCGTCTGGACACTGAATATCTAGCTGACCCTCTCCCACAAACGGGACATCGGCGGACCTGATGGGACCGAATTCGTCTCCAAAATGATCCCGGAAACACCAGGCTAGGTACTCGTGAGTCTCAAGGTGAGGTAAACCTACATCTACCCATACTAAAATATAGTGTCTATAGTACTTCTCCCCGTTCCCCACGGGATGCACGGTCAGCGTATGCTCTATATGGTGGGGAATCCCAAAGCGTTACGGTGCATCATCGAAGTTCATGGCCGGGGATCTGAAATGTCGATTTTACCACAACCGTGCGAAAACTCAGTAAGTAACAACCCCTAATCCTAAACTAAGCTAATGTGCGCCTCTAGAGGGTAAATAAAACACATAAATCAATAAACCAGTAGAACAATCAATATAAGTTCACCCAGGCTCACAGCCTAATTCACTACTCCACCCTACAGGCTAGACTTTTAATATCATTATAAAACATATGCAATTAAATCGACCCGAAGGCCACAACCCTAAGGCCAACAATAGTTAAACCGACCCGAAGGCCACGACTCGAAGGTCACAGTTTGTCCCGACTCAAAGGCCCAACCCGAAGGTCCCAGTTTATCTCCACCCAAAGGCCACAATTTATCCTGACTCGAAGGCCCGACCCGAAGGCCATAGTTTATCCCAACTTGAAGGCCACAGTTTATCCCGACCCGAAGGCCCAACCCGAAGGCCACAATTTAAAACGACCCGTAGGCCCACAAATATTCACATACCCAAGAATCTAAAGTCAATTATCAATATCAACATGCCAAGCATAATCTATCACAATTTAGGCAAAAATTCAATACGTTACTGGCATGTTCAGTTTAATCTCATTCAAGCCTAATTAGTCTAGCTCTTGTACCACGCACTCACATCGATCCAATTCATTGTGCCTAAGGTCCGCCATGACCAATCAAACTTGACCAATCAGTCCTCGAACATAGGGACACCCCTTAAGATATATACAAACTCCAAATAGTCTCTAAATTGCCTAATTTCAAGCCATTACTCAATAGTCCATTTAATGTTCAAATTAGGCAATTTAGCGCAATTTCGGATCCTTGTGAACAGTGCATTACAGCATACATTTTCCAGCCCTAAATCACACTTAAATAATCTTATTAAGCCTCAATTAAGTACCCTAATCAGCCCACACACATATACACCTAATTAGGCCAAAATTTAACTTAATTAACCCTAAATTTACCCCTAAATCGCAAAATTAGACTAGCTCGGGGTTTAGGGATTTTTACTTGCCTAATAATGACTCGAGGCTACGGGAACAGGCGGTCGATTACCGACACGCGGTGAGAATCAACAGCGGCGCTCCGGGGGCAAGCCGGCGGTCACGATGGCGCCGGTGTGGCTCACGGTCACACTCAGCCAAAACAAGGGAGGCTGCTGGGCGTGCGGGCTGAGGATGGTGGAGAGAGAGATGGTGAGGGTGAGGTGGTCAACAAGGGCAGCGTATGGGCTAAGAACGACGGCGCGGCGCCGGCGGGGTGATGACCAGCGGTTGTCTTCACGGTTCCGCCTGGAATAGCAGTAGGCGTGGACGGCGATTAAGGGGGTAAGGGAGGTCGATGGAGGCTGGGGTGACTTCTAGCGGTGGCGTGTGGTGACTGGTGGCCAGTAGCTCCAGCGGCATAGCTGTTTCCGACGTGAACAGTGCCGGTTGTGCAGCACGGCAGAGGAACGGCAAGGAGGGGAGGACAACCGTGAAGGTTGGTCGGGGAGAGAGAGTGAATTGAGAGAGAGAGGCTGAGGAGAGAGAGAAATCAGGTCAAATGTGGTCAAAATTGGGTGAGTGGAACCCATGTGTCAACAATCCAAGGGTCTGGACATTTTTCCCCTAAATCCAAAGGCCTTGGTTCATTCTCCTCTAATAATGCAATGGTGTGATGGTCAAATGCCCCTAACCAAGGCTGACCAGGTCTAGTTTGGTCTACTTAACTTTAGTTAGTCTCCAAAATTTATTCAAAATTCGGAATAAATTAAAAATGGCCTAAGGGCATTTTTATAATTTTTCGATCTCGGACCGAAATTTCAATTTTTGTCCATATCGGCCCTATATGTTCATGGAAGACATAATATGGTGTCGGATTCGCGAAATTCACTTTCTAAGCCCTCAAAAATCGCCTGCGAAGTCCCGGGAATAAAATAATCTCGTCGAAATTTCAGATTTTGATCGTTTGTACTCCGGACGTGCGTGGTTGCCCCAAAATGACCTTGGCCACGAAAAATAACCTCAAACGGCCTCCGAATCCAGCCCCGGTGATCATAGGGGCAAAATCGTAATTTTCTCAATTTCTAACGAATTTTCAGTTTTCAGTCGTACTAGTCCCAAACATAAATTGCCACTCTAAAATGATGTCTGTCTTGCAAAACAGTCGTAACTACCCTTAAAATTTTGATATCGAAGTTCGGGTCCAATATTGCGATCTAATTTGCTCATTTTGTAATTTTAGGGTCTCTTACTAACGGGCGGCTATTTAGGTGTTGCGCGTATCGACCTAAGACTATCCGAGTCTCGATAGTCTCAAATCTCGAGAGAATGTGAGAGATTATCACTAGTACCGGGGGCCGCGATCGTTCGGATAAAATTTGGGATTTGTTTGTCAGGCGTACTTTCGATCGTGCGGAATCACCTGCGATCCAATCGTACATTTCTAACTATATCAAATCCGTTATCTTCCTAAGATCGGCCTATATTGGCTAAAAATATTCTCTCGACGTTTCTCGAAATCAGTGTCCAATCGCGATCGGGTTTTCGGTCCAGGTACCTGTCCCTATTTAGCCTTTCCTATTTGGTTAGTATCCCGTGATTGATCAACTCCGGGCGAGACTCACTAAAATCACACGAGAATTAATATACGCTTTATTGGTCCCGATAACGGGTCAAAATTCAAGATGTTACAACTCTTCCCCCTTATAAAAATTTCGTCTTCGAAATTTGTACTTCAAACTTGTTCCTCGAACAACTGGGGGTGTTGACGTCGCATGACCTCCTCGCTTTCCCAAGTAGCGCCTTATGTCCCATGGTGCTCCCAGACTACTTTGACCATCGGGATTGTCTTATTCCACAGTACTTGATCTTTCCGATCTTTAATTCTGACTGGTCTCTCCACGTACAACACCCTATCGTCCATGTCTATTTCTTTATATTTTAGAACGTGTGTCGGGTCTAGTTCATGCTTCCTCAACATCGACACGTGGAAGATATTGTGTACCTGGGACAAATTAGGTGGCAGGGCAAGCCTATACGCCATATCGCCAATCTTTTCTAAAATCTCGAACGGTCCGACAAACCTCAGACTCAGCTTCCCTTTCTTGCCAAATTGGGATAATCCTTTCATAGGTGACACCTTGAGGAATACATGGTCTCCAACTTGGAATTCCAAAGCTCGTCATCTCCGATCGGCATAGCTCTTCTATCGACTTTGTGCTGTCTTTAGCCTCTCTCGGATAATCTCGACAGCTTCCACTGTCCGCTGTATCAACTCTGGGCCCGTAATGCTTCGTTCACCTACTTCATCCCAGCACACTGGAGTCCTACACACTTTACCATATAAAGCTTCAAATGGGGCCATCTGGATACTCTATTGATAACTGTTATTATACGCAAACTCAACCAAATGCAGCTGTTCTTCCCATTTACCTTGGAAATCCAGTACGCAAGCTCTCAACATATCCTCGAGGGTCTGAATCGTCCTTTCTGATTGTCCATCGATCTGTGGATGATAGGCTGTACTGAACTGCACCTTTATTCCCAAGGCCGTTTGCAGACTCTTCCAAAAATTTGCCGTAAACCTCAAGTCACGATCTGATGTAATTGTTACCGGCACTCAATGTAGTCTAACAATTTGTCTCACGTACAGTTCTGCGTACCTTTCTAGTTCAAAATCCTTTTGTACTGCTAAGAAATGTGCCGACTTTGTAAGTCAATCCACGATCACCCAAATGGAGTCATGCCCTCTCTGACTTCTTGGTAATCCAGTTACGAAGTCCATGGTGATGTGTTCCCATTTCCACTCAAGAATTTCCAATGGTTGCAGCAGTCCTCCAAGTTTACAGTGTTGTACCTTTAACTGCTAACATGTCAAATACTTAGCCATGTATCTGGCCACATCTGTCTTCATTCCGTTCCACCAGTAATGTTGTCGTAGATTCCGATACATTTTCGTGCTGCCAGGGTGGATACTGTAATTGCTGCGATGAGCTTCTCTTAGTATTTCTTCCTTAAGCTCAGTATCATGAGGTATACACCGTCGTCCTCTAAATTTCAGGATTCCATCCTCTGATACTTGGAAATCTAGCTTCCTTGTAGTGGTATCCATTTCCACGATTTTTTGAATTTCTTGATCCGTGGACTGCAGCGCCTTAATCTTGGTCTGAATCTCTGGCTCGATTCTCAAAGTAGCTAGCAAATTCGACACATGGCTTAATTCAAATTTAAATTCTGAGTCTCGAAGTCTTTCCAGTAATGTCCACTCCTTGATTATCATGTGCGCCATACTCGATTTGCGACTTAGCGCATCCATTACTCGGTTCGCCTTTCCAGGGTGGTACATGATATCACAATCATAATCTTTCAGAAGTTTCATCCATCTACGCTGCCTCATATTCAGCTCTTTTTGCGAGAACAGGTATTTGAGACTCTGGTGATCCGTATAAATCTGGAACTTTTTCCCACATAAATAATGTCTCTAGATTTTGAGTGCAAAAACAATGACAGCCAATTCTAGGTCATGCGTCGGATAGTTCAACTCGTGTGACCTCAACTGACGTGATGCATATGCAACTACTTTCCCGTGTTGCATTAGTACACAACCGAGTCCTCTAAGTGAAGCATCACTGTAGACCTCAAATCCACTAGGTCCGGATGGAATAGTTAAGACTGGAGCTGTTGTTAGTCTATGCTTAAGTTCCTGAAAGCTTCGTTCGCACTTGTCATCCCATTCAAACTTAGTTCCCTTTTTCAACAATCGCGTTAGTGGCATGACTGTCGACGAGAATCCTTCTACAAAACGTCGATAGTAACCGGCCAGTCCCAAGAAACTCCTGATTTCCATCACTGATGTCGGTCTGGGCCACTTGGGCACTGCCTCAATCTTAGTCGGATCCACAGATATTCCTTCTCCCGATACAATATGTCTAAGGAATGCTACCTTGCTAAGTCAGAACTCGCACTTACTGAATTTCGCATATGCGTGCTCCCTCAACATCCGTGGTACCTCAGTCAAATCCATTTCGTGCTCTACCGGACTCCTTGAGTATACTATGATATCGTCGATGAACACAATGACGAACTGATCCAGGAATTCTTTAAAAACTTTGTTCATCAAATCCATGAAGGCTACAAGGGCATTTGTCAAACCGAATAGCATGACTGTAAATTCGTAATACCCGTACCTCGTCCTAAATGCAGTCTTCGGTATATCCTCCTGCCGAATTCTTAACTGATAATACCCGGTCCGTAGATCATTCTTGGAGAACACTGACGCTCCTTGTAATTGATCGAACAAGTCGTCGATCCTTGGCAGTGGATACTTATTCTTTATAGTCACTTGATTCAACGTCTCGTCATTTTTCCGAAGGCCCGACCCGAAGGCCCCAGTTTATCCCAACCCGAAGGCCCGACCCGAAGGCCACAATTTAAAACGACCCGTAGGCCCACAAATATTCACATACCCAAGAATCTAAAGTCAATTATCAATATCAACATGCCAAGCACAATCTATCACAATTTAGGCAAAAATTCAATACGTTACTGGCATGTTCAGTTTAATCCCATTCAAGCCTAATTAGTCCGGCTCTTGTACCACGCACTCACATCGATCCAATTCATTGCGCCTAAGGTCCGCCATGACCAATCAAACTTGACCAATTAGTCCTCGAACATAGAGACACCCCTTAAGATATATACAAACTCCAAATAGTCTCTAAATTGCCTAATTTCAAGCCATTACTCAATAGTCCATTTAATGTTCAAATTAGGCAATTTAGCGCAAATTCGGATCCTTGTGAACAGTGCATTACAGCATACATTTTCCAGTCCTAAATCACACTTAAATAATCTTATTAAGCCTCAATTAAGTGCCCTAATCAGCCCACACACATATACACCTAATTAGGCAAAAATTTAACTTAATTAACCCTAAATTTACCCCTAAATTGCAAAATTAGACTAATTCGAGGTTTAGGGATTTTTACTCGCCTAATAATGACTCGAGGCGACGGGAACGGGCGGTCGATTACCGACACGCGGTGAGAATCGATGGTGGCGCTCCGGGGGCAAGCCGGCGGTCACGACGACGCCAGTGTGGCTCACGATCACACTCGGCCAAAATAGGGGAGGTTGCTGGGCGTGCGGGCTGAGGACGGTGGAGAGAGAGACGGTGAGGGTGAGGTGGTCGACAAGGGCGGCGTACGGGCAAAGAACGGCGGCACAGCGCCGGCGGGGTGATGACCAGCGGTGGCCCTCACGGTTCCGCCTGGAATAGAAGCATGTGTGGACGGCGATTAAGGGGGTGAGGGAGGTCGATGGAGGCTGGGGTGACTTCTAGTGGCGGCGTGTGGTGACTGGCGGCCAGCAGCTCTGGCGGCGTGGCTGTTTTCGGCGTGAACAGTGCCGGTTGTGTAGAACGGCAGAGGAACATCGAGGAGGGGAGGACAACTGTGAAGGCTGGTCGGGGAGAGAGAGTGAATTGAGAGAGAGAGAGGCTGAGGAGAAAGAGAAAACAGGTTAAATGTGATCAAAATTGGGTGAGTGGAATCCATGTGTCAATATTCCAAGGGTTTGGACATTTTGTCCCTAAATCCAAAGGCCTTGGTTCATTCTCCTCCAATAATGCAAGGGTGTGATGGTCAAATACCCCTAACCAAGGCTGACCAGGTCTGGTTTGGTCTACTTAACCATAGTTAGTCCCCAAAATTTATCCAAAATTCGGAATAAATTAAAAATGGCCTAATGGTATTTTTGTAATTTTCCGATCCCGGACCAAAATTTCAATTTTTGTCCATACCGGCCCTATATATTCATGGAAGACATAATATGGTGTCGGATTCGCGAAATTCACTTTCTAAGCCCTCGAAAATCGCTTGCAAAGTCCCGAGAATAAAATAATATTATTTTTTTTAAATTTTTTTTTCGAAATTCCAGTTTTTGATCATTTTCACTCCGAACGTGCGTGGTTGCCCCAAAATGACCTTAACCACGAAAAATAACCTCAAACGGCCTCCGAATCCAGCCCTGGTGCCCATAGGGGTAAAATCGTAATTTTCTCAATTTCTAACGAATTTTCAGTTTTCAACCGTACTAGTCCCAGACATGAATGGCCACTCTAAAATGACGTCTGTCTTGCAAAATAGTTGTAACTACCCTTGAAATTTTGATATTGAAGTTCGGGTCCAATATTGCGATCTAATTTGCTTATTTTGCAGTTTTAGGGTCTCTTACTAATGGGCGGCTGTTTAGGTGTTACGCGTATTGGCCTAAGACTATCCGAGTCTCGATAGTCTCAAATCTCGAGAGAAGGTGAGAGATTATCACTAGTACCGGGGGTCGCGATCGTTCGGATAGAATTTGGGATTTGTTTGTCAGGCGTACTTTTGGTCGTGCGGAATCACCCGCGATCCATTCGTACATTTCTAACTATATCAAATCCGTTATCTTCCTAAGATCGGCCCATATTGACTCAAAATATTCCCTCGACGTCTCTCGAAATCAATGTCCAATCGCGATCAAGTTCTCGGTCCAGGTACCTGTCCCTATTTAGCCTTTCCCATTTGATTAGTATCCCGTGATTAATCAAGTCTGGGTGAGACTCACTAAGATCACACGAGAATTAATATACGCTTTATTGGTCCCGATAACGGGTCAAATTTTAGGATGTTACAAAACATTCCACCGTCGTTTCGAAACTTATCCTCTCTTCAAAGTTTCTCAATATTATCAAATAACCTCAGTGGTACAATCCCGCAGACTCTTGGCCAGCTGAGAAATCTAAACCGTCTCATTCTCAGCCTGAATAAATTTGCTGGTAAGATTCCTATCTCAATCCTCAATATATCTACCCTGACAATCCTTGATGTGGCTATGAACCATTAGAAGGGAGCTTACCTAGCGACTTAGGCTTCACTCTTCCGAATCTCAAGAGCATCGGTTTGAGTTACAACCACCTCACCGGATCCATTCCTGAGTCAATATCGAATGCCTCTAATCTCGGTCTATTCCAAATCGTAGTCAACAACTTTACCGGGAAAGTTCCTTCTTTCTCAAAGATGAGAGGACTCTATAAGTTTCTTATTGACCAAAACAACTTTGGAAGTGGGCAATCTGCCGATTTGGATTTCCTATGCTCTTTAACCAATTCCACAAACATGAAAATGTTGGGTATAGACAACAATGCTTTTGGAGGATCAATACCCAACTGTATCGGTAACCTCTCTATCACCCTTTGCAATTTGGGTTATGTTACAATTTTATTTCTGGAACCTTACCTTATGGGATCGGAAATCTCATCAACTTGGAGCACCTCCAAATGGGGGGCAATAACATCTCAGGAAACATTCCTTCAGAGATAGGAAATTTGAAAAAACTGAACTTTATGTCTCTCAGACTAAATAAATTCTCGGGGCAGATACCAGAACCTATCGGAAATTTAAGGATGATAACCAAATTATCCTTGCGTAGCAAGAACCTCCAGGGTTCGATACCATCGTCTCTAGGAAGCTGCCATAATCTACTTCTCTTGGACCTTTCGACCAACAACCTCAGCGGCAACATTCCCCCAGAAATTATAGGTCTCTCATCTTTGTCGATTTTTTTTTGACTTGTCTCGAAATAATCTTAGCGGCCCCCTTCCTGGAGAAGTTGGAAAATTGAAGAATCTCGGCGAATTAGGTCTTGACAAGAACAGATTATCTCAATAGATTCCAAGCAGTATCATTGTATATCCATGGAAGGCCTATATGTGCAGGATAACTTTTTTGAAAGGCCCCTACCGTCAACTATGAGTTTCATGAGAGGCCTTCAGGTTTTGAATGTTTCCAACAACCAATTGTTCGGCCAAATCCCAGAACACCTAGAGTTGCTGAATCTATCAAATTTGAGCCTATCTTACAACGATTTTGAGGGCGCATTGCCTCCAGGAGGAGTTTTCAGAAGTGCCACATCAACTTCAGTTGTTGGAAACAAGAAGCTTTGCGGGGGTCTGCCAGATTTTCAACTACCAAAATGCGACCACAAGGAGTCAAAACGAACGAGAATAAGCCAAATTGCAAAAACTCTGATATCCACTGTCTTTGCTTTTGTAGGAGAAGCTTGCATATTGTCTTTGTTATACTTCTTCTGGTGTAGACACAATAAGATTGCATCAGCTTCAAGCTCTTTAGAAGATGGTCTTTTGCATGTTTCTTATCACAATCTATTGAAAGCAATGGGTGGATTCTCCTTCGCAAATTTGCTCGGCGTGGGTAGTTTTGGGTCTTTGCACAAAGGGCTTCTTGATCAAAGTCAGTCATTTGTGGCCATCAAGATTCTCAACCTTACACATCATGGAGCTTCCAAGAGCTTCATTGCCGAGTGTGGGGCGCTAAAAAGAATCCGACACCGTAATCTTGTCAAGGTACTCACAGCATGTTCTGGGTTTGATTTTAATGGAAATGATTTCAAGGCACTAGTCTTTGAATTCATGTCGAATGGGAGCTTGGATGAATGGTTACACTGTCATGCCCCGTACCCCATGAAGCGCAACATCCCGCCAACGGTCGATTTTGATGCAACGGTCCCAGTATGCGTCGCCGACCCAAACCCAATCAGAGAGTAAAGCACAAGCGGAAATCACGTATATAAATACATATATATACACCCATACAAATAATCATATGAGACCACAGAATAAACAACCTTTCATGAGAACATACATTTTACATAAACATAAAAAAAAAAGCCTTTGATTACAAGATTCGTTTATACAACAAAAAGGAAATAGTATCAGCAGTCAATGGCCATTAAATCAAAAAAGTAAGTGGTTAAGGGAAGATTAGGCTACTATTGGGAAGTTGCTAACAAAAAGAAACGAGCTTCCCTATCAGGACCAGGGCTATCCTAAGGCTCCCAGTCAAGGTCTGATGATTCCAAAGAACCATCCGATGACTCTCCTTCACTATTCCCAGATGACTCCGACTCCTCTAAGTCCATGTTTTGAGCTCCAGCCCATTCATCTTCAGAGTCCGGTTCCAGTTCCGAGTCCAAGTACAGTCGTAACTCTTCATCGGGTCCTACTTCTTGATCTGAGCCTAACTCTGCGACTTTTCCATGATCTTCATCAGAGTCCAAATCCATATCTTCAATTTCATCTTCTTCGTCGTCAACTTGGTCCGGGTCTTCCGCTATTACTTGTGGCTCCTGCGGCTCCCCATCCATGGGCTCGTCAACGCCATCCACCTCATATACGTCCTGCGAGTTTATTATCTCACCATCCGCATGTATGGGCTCCATCAAGCCATTCGCATCTAGTGGGGCATCGAAGGTTTTCAGGGGTTAACCCATATTTCCATTCGCATCCCGAAGACACCACGCTACATACTTTTGAGTTTGATAGAAAGAATCCCTAACATCGATGAAAACCATAGATCGATACCGAACATACGCCTCCCCATTGCCAGAAGGAAAAGCACTAGCTGACTGCTGAATCTGCGTCGAGATCCCAAAAAGTGTGTGTATCTTTGGCATGGTCAGGGTCGGGGGTCTGAAAAGTTTCGGTTTACATAACCGTGAGATGAATCTCAGTGAGTTCAACCCTTAAACCTAGGCTAAGCTAGCATGCAATCTCCTGACCGGAAACAAATATTTAAAACCATAATGTAACAACAATCAAACAATTCTCTGACCCTGCAGGTTAGACATTTCAATATATAATAGTCACGACACATAAGTGACACACATCATCACACGTACGCCAATCACATGCTCATACACTGAGTCTCACACACTTGTATGCTAGTCCATGCATGTTTATGCATGCAAATGTCGTCGACATGTCACGTGCATATTCCGACCCACTGGCCCACACTGGCACACTGACAATCGCCCAATTTATTATTTATTATGACTCGAGTTAATAACATTCATGGCCCGGTGCGTCTAGCCTGCTTCAAAGTGCATGAGGCGCAGCAACTGATCTGACCCAGTATCTCTAGCCTACTTCAAAGTACATGAGGCGCAACACTGATCTCCTTACGAATCAGAGCCTGCTTCAAAGTACATGAGGATGGTCGTCTTCCGGACTTACCGGGCATTGTCCTGCTTCAAAGTGCATGAGGCCGGTATCGACCCGAAGGTCACGACCCAAAGGTCCTTAGGTGATCACGCAACTCATTATTATCTGAACCCAGCGTATGACGCTTCAGGGTATTTTAGGTGATCACATGCTCATGGTAGGCACACATTCTCGCACAATTTCATCACATGCCTCACTCTTGGCATATACAATGTGTGTCCATGTTATACAATGCACCGCGAGCACCAATATAATTCAAACACTCAATGTCACAACACGTGCCTAATTGGCCCAATTGATACCGTGTGGCCTAACGTGTGATTCACAAATCAACAATTAATTTCAAACCAATCATAGGCCAATCGCACTCCACATAATTCAGCCATACGACATACGACATGGCAGTACGAAATCAATCACAATTAAGCACAAATTACGTACAACTAGTCAACCCGGACATACCCGGTAATTTTCCAATGAGTTCCTAAATTGGTCATTTAATCCAATTAATCTCCCCAAATAATTCTCATTAATTCACTAAATTTTTCCGATAATAATTTCTACCAATCAATCCTCAACCCAGTCTGAAATATACACTGATACTACATAAGTTAGTCCAAAATACATCGATAATACCTAAACCAGTCCAGAAAAACGCACTATCAGTTCTAATCTAGGTTTAGAAATTTTACTCACTTAATCCAAGGTCACAACGACGGGAAACGGTAGCCGATCACTGGTGAACAGTGAAATCGGAAGCGAAATTCCCGGCGTACGGACGGCGTACGGACACTGTACGGTCGACTACGTACGGCGACGTATGGATGGGCTGGAGGTCACAGTGGCAGTGGCTCGGCCATATGAGCTCCGGCGCGGCAGCGGTGATTATCGGGAGAGGAAAAGAGAGAGAAAGAGAGAGAAAGGGGTCGGACAGGGGCAAGGCCGAGGCTGGGGACCGAGGTGGTCCACGGCGGGGCGCGGCGGCTAGCGACGACGCTCCGATGGCCGGCGGTGCGCTCCGACGAAGCTCGGCCGAGAGAGAGAGAGAGAGAGATCGGGAGGAGAGGGAGCTGTTCTGGCCAAATGGGAGGTGAGGAGAGAGAGAGTATTAATTTCTGGTCAAAATAATAGGGGCTAGGGCGCCAAGTGTCGCCAATCCGCACAAAATGACCAAAATGCCCCTAATCCTAAGGTCTTGATTTAATCTTATCCAAAAAAGAAGGGTAAAAAGGTCATTGAGTCCAATAATTGAGCTGATAACCCTTAATAATTATTCTAAAATTTTCTCAAAATTTCGGAACCTAAAAATAGCCCAAGGGAAAATTGTCATTTTTCCGGTCCCGGGTTGAAATTTTAATTTTTGGATATACTAACCCCAAATGTGTGTGGCTAACATAATGTGGCGTCGGAATCGCGAAAATAACTTCTGAACCCTCGAAAATCAACTGCGAAGTCATGGGAATAAAAATATATTATTTTTCGCTTCCGAACCAAAATTCCAATTTTTGTCCAAAATAGCTCCAAATATACGTGGCCACCCTAAAATGGCATCGGCCTCGAAAAATAACCTCATTTGACCTCGAAAAGCAACGCTGGCGTCTCAAGGGGCAAAATCGTAATTTTTCACCCTCGGACCGAAATTTCAATTTTTACTTGTACTGACTCCAAATGTGTGTGGCCAGCGTAAGATGATGTCAGATTTCCAAAAATAGTCTCTTAAGCCTTCGAAAATTGACATTGAAATCCGGGCCCAATTTCATGACCAAAACTCGCTAGTTTTCAAATTTCAGGATCTCTTACTATCGGGCGGCTGTTTAGGACATACGCGTATCGACCTAGGGTTATCCAAGTCATGATGGTCCTGTTCATTGAGAGAATAAGAAATTATCACTAGTCCTAGAGGCCACAATCGTTCAATTTAAGTTTCAAGACTGGTTGGCCACGTGCACTTTTCGGTCATGTAGAATCACCTGCGATCCGAGTGTACAATGTTGGCCTTGGCCAAACCAAATCCGTTACCTTTCCTAAGATCGGCCCATATCAGTTCAAAATATTCTCTCATCATTTCTCGTGATCGGTGTCCGCTCTACGATCGGGTCCCTGGTTCACGTACCATTTCCTAATTAGCTATACCCTATTGGTTAGTATCTCGAGAGTGATCAACTCTGGGCGAGACTTACTAAAATGAAATACAAGATAATGTCAATTTTATTGATCCTGGAATTACATTGAAATTCAGGCTGTTACATACACCCAATGGCATTGCAATATACAATGAGAAGAAAGTTGAGTCTACTTGGAAGAGTGAATTGCCATTGATGTCGCTTGTGCACTAGATTATCTCCATCATTACTATGAAATGCCAATAGTTCATTGTGATCTAAAGCTGAGCAATGTCCCTCTTGACGATGAAATGGCCGGACATGTAGGCGATTTCGGGCTTGCCAGGTTCCTCCCAGAAGCAATGCATAAGTTATTGGCCGATCAATCAAGCTCTGTCAGAGTAAAAGGATCTTTTGGCTACATAGCTCTAGGTAATGATGTAGAAGTTGGGCCGTTCAGTTATTTTCTTATATTGAGCAGGCAATTAGAGACCGATCCTTTGACAAAAAGGCGTAGGCATGAAACATCGCTGGACTATATTTCAATTTCGATTATTGACTATGCATCACTATGCTTTACTGACTATTCTAGAGTACGGCTTGGGAAGTGCGATATCCACAAAAGGAGATGTGTACAGCTTCGGAGTCCTCGTTTTGGAGATATTCACAGGCAAGAGGCCGACCGATGACATGTTTGAAAATGAGCTGAACCTTCATTACTTTGCAAAGGCAGCTCTGGCAGACCGAGTGGAAAAGGTAATTGATCCCGTTCTGCTTCAGGAAAACCAGCAATCGGAGAGGAGATGAACCGTCGCTCCGGTTGGCAAGAACAAAAGCTGGTTTAGTACTTTGGAGTTTCTGGTTTCGATCATCGAAATAGGAGTCGCTTGCTCTTCCGAGTCTATGAGGGAACGAATGGACATCGGCAACGCATTGACTAACCTTGAAAGAATCAAGAAGAAACTTCTTGAGGTCATTGTCATTGCCTAGTTGATGTAAAATCTGAACTACATATGGAGTCATGTGGTCTTCATGGTCATTGCTTCGTCTGGAATAGGAAGTGGAATTTAGCCATTCACAGACAATTTGAATCTGGCGACAGCAAAACCACAAGTGATGGAGACTAGTGACTTAGCATTCCAAGGAAGATCAAAATAGTTTATGTTGTCTTAAGCAAAAGATCACTGCCGTTCAGATGCGTGAAAAATAAATGTAGGTTGTTTCGCTTTAGCCCAAAAGACAGAAATTGTAACCTGTTTGAGAGTTGCACCAAGAAAAAGTAATAAAACGAAAAATCACAAAAGCATGGCTCCTAATATAAGTACCTCCAGACATCTGGTAATATGGACATTTGTCTTGCTCTCTTGCAAACTTGCCCTGTTTATTTAGTCTTTTAAAACAAAAGAAAAAAATTACTAAATGATTTCCTCTAAAAGTTAAATAATGTTTAGATTTATAAAGGCAAAAGTACACCGCAAGTGCCATAACTTGTGTACGGCGATCATTTTGGTGCCATAACTTTTTTTCGGATCACTTTGGTGCCAAAATCAGAGAAAAAAGATCACTTTAGTGCCATTTTGGCCGGAAATCCGACGTGGCATTTTTTATTAATTTTTTACACCGACGTGGCTCGCCGGAGGGCTGAGTCAGCATGTACAGTCAGCATTTTTTATTTTAAATAATTTTTTTCAATGTGTACAGTCAGCATTTTTAATTTTAAATATTTTTTTCTTTTTTTTCCTTTTTCTTTTCTTTTCTTTTCTTTTTTTTTCTCCCCTCGCCGGCCGGTTGCCGGTGGCCGGCCGGCCACCGGCGAAGCCCTACAAGGGCTGGGCGAGGGCGGCCTTGCCCATGGCCGGCGAGGGGCGGCCGACCCTCGCCGGCGACGGGCGAGGCCAGCCCTTGCCGGCGTCGGGCGAGGCTCGCCCTCGCCGGCGTCGGGCGAGGGCGACCCTCGCCGGCGTCGGGCGAGGCCGGCCCTCGCCGGCGTCGGGCGAGGGTCGCCCACGCCCGACTCAGGCGAGGGCGACCCTCGCCGGCCCAGGCGAGGGTCGCCCACGCCCGACTCAGGCGAGGGTCGCCCTCGCCTGAGTCGGGCGAGGGCAGCCCTCGCCTGGGCCGGCGAGGGTCGCCCTCGCCAAAGTCGGGCGTGGGCGACCCTCGCCCGACGCCGGCGAGGGTCGCCTGAGTCGGGCGTGGGCCGCCCTTGCCCAGCCCTTCCCGGGCTTGGCCGGTGGCCGGCCGGCCACCGGCAACCGGCCGGCGAGGGGAGAAAAAAAAAGGAAAAGAAAAGAAAAAGGAAAGAAGAAAAAAAGAAGAAAAAATAGTTAAAATTAAAAATATTTACTATGCACGTTGAAAAAAAATTATTTAAAATAAAAAATGCTGACTGTACTTGTTGACTCAGCCTCCGGCGAGCCACGTCGGCGTAAAAAATTAATAAAAAATGCCACGTCGGATTTCCGGACAAAATAGCACTAAAGTGATCTTTTTTTTCCGATTTTAGCACCAAAGTGATCCGAAAAAAAGTTATGGCACCAAAGTGATCGCCGTATACAAGTTATGGCACTTGCGGTGTACTTTTGCCGATTTATAAAAGCTTATGAAAAAGGACTATGTGATTACATATATCGACATATATTCACGTTATATCTATAAATAAAGCCGGAGTTGAGAGAATGTGTGTGATTGACACATGGCAAACTTTACCTCTATGATTGCCACGTGGCAAGCCATATGGCTTATGTAGGTGAACAGTCAACTACAGCGTGTGACAAAACAATCATCTACTGGGTTACATAGTTTGTCCTCTCATAAATGTAAAGTGATGTAAGGTTTCAAATTATCTCTTGTGGGTGGAAAGAATTGCAGGAGAAATGGCTTTCATCATTATTTGTGGTAAGATTTGAACCACGTGTGTTTTTCTTCCTTCTTCTCTAACTTTGGACAGCCACAAGTATCTGCCGCCAGCGTCAATCTTACAACTGAGACAGCAATCGTATGGCTTGTATCTGAAGTCAAGACTGTACCTAACAGGCAAAAAGAGTCGGGAGAAACACTTGAAAAACACTAGACAAATTGTGGCTTTAAGTGTAACCCTCGAGGTAAGCAGTTTTATTCACCATCGGCTTGTTGCTGTAAAATGAGGTTTGGCTAACAGTCATGAATATCAATACCGCATATAACATACCTTTCATCAAAGATTTTGTGTCGATGACTATATCTACTATTTGGAAGTACAAGCTTTTATATCTCTTTAGCTTGTCACCGGTGTATATCACGAGTTGGGGTTAACTCGCTTAAGGTGCACTTTCTTATCGTCAGAAAAAAAAAAGGCGAAAGGTAAAGTAACAAGGAAAACTGTTGGGGACTACTGTAAAAAGTTTTCTTTTGAAATATGAATTGGCAACTTTAGCAGCTTTTCTTTATTGTGGAGAATCTCAGTCACCATTAGACCAAGACTCGAGTTGTCACTAGTACAAAAATGTTGCTTGCCAAATTATGCCAGCCCTTGAGTTGCTATAGTAGTCCAACATGGTGCTTGCAATAACTATACCTTTTCTGTGTCATCCTGACTCAAGTTTCATGTCATTGGTCAGCCTTGGCTTTGTGAATATCTGCTGGCCATTGAGATTAGTCCAGAAATTCTTACTTCCACTGTGCTCAACATGGAGGTGGAATCTCTGTTGCTCACTGAGATTTTGGGATTTAACGAGCCACTCGCTGAATGCCATCATCGTGAGATACAGCAAATACTGTACTTATTTAAGTGTTGATATTTGGCAGTTAACTATGCATGACAGGAGTAGAGGATCGAATAAAAGTTCAATGTTCTGACTAAACTTATGCATAGTATTGATTTATCAATTTGAAACCCTGAGAACCTAGATAGGGAAAAAGGGGCAAATTGTGAAGGATAAAATATGTTCCCTTTGCTAGCTTTTCTTGTAGAAAAACAATATTCATTGTAATGGAGACTGAATTGAGGTCCCTGATTTGACTGAACAATTTATTTGACAGGTAGTTTTAGACTCCAAGAACCCTTGTCACTTATTCTTGCTGAACACTTAGATGCAGGTCGCTGGTTGGATTTGAATAAAGTATCTCTTATGGTAGTTTTAGAGGCTTGTACTATTGCTTTTTAAATGGATCAGAGTTGATAACCTGTGTTCATTGACTGAACACACCAAATTTTGGATTGGTACTCTCATCTACAAATTGGTTTTTTGTCATCTATTAAAAATATTTGGACTCTTTTTATAGAACAATCGACAGAACAAATCTAGTGATGGAAAATGTGAGCAGTTGTATTTTCCATTGTGATCTAGTGTGGGTCCCCATCTTTTTGTCATTTGATTGACAAGGTCTAGTTCAGTGAGTATGGGCAACAACTGCTCTAGCATTATGGTCAGTTTGTATGCTAAATCAATTAGCTCTAGAAACTTAAAGCTTCTCATTTTTTGAAACATGAGATGCTTCATTGCTGCAATTTCATGATATTTCATTTGGTATCATTACTATCCTTGATATGATAATGTGGTGATAAGGTAAGCATATAAATATCATCTAAGCGTAATTGCAAAAACCATCCTCAATTTTGCTCTTCATATAAAACACCCTCCTCAAATTTCTAAACTCCATCATGCTTCTCCCCAACCTAAATTGACCTATTTGCCCATATGCACGCCCGAGATCTAGACCCAGAATGTGAAATTCAACGATGAGGATGGAGTAATTCGAGATATATGTGTGGGTGGGTGGGAGATGCAACGTGAAATCCACTAAAAAAAGTGAGAATGATAATTGTAAGTTTTGAAACGTGGGAATGGGATGTTCGATATGAGGAGCAAAGTTGAGCGTGATATCTGTAATATGCCCTGTCATACAATACAAAATAACTCTGAAAAGAATATTTTTAATGCAAGAGGTGGTTGACAAGTTCTTTGGACACTCTCGTGGATTTGGTTTTGTAACTTTAGATGAGAATCAAGCAATGGATGAAGCAAATGAGGCTATGAATGGGATGGACTTGGATGGGAGAAATATCACTGCGGAAAAAGCTTAGCCTCAAGCTTCAGGTACAGACCAAGATGGTGATTGCAGTTGTGATTGTGGTCATGATTGTGGCCCTGATCGGGACTAGGGTGGTGGAGATTGAGAGTGCTTTAAGTGTGGCAAGCCTGGGCGTTTTGCAAGTGACTGTCCTAGTGAAGGGGACAGAGGAGGTAGGTATGGGTGGAGGGATGACAAGTATGGAGGTGGAGGAGGTGGTGATGGTGGGCGCTATATGGTCCTGAGAGAAATAGTGATTGATCTGCAGGCACAATAGGGATAGTGGTACTCGAGGAGTATCAGGAAATGACCGCTATAATCGGGACCATTCTGGTCCCTATGAACGCCGTGGTACTGGAAACTTGTGTTTGGGGTAGAAAGAATACTCCTGATAGGTATGCACACAATTGTTTCCAGTTACAGTAAAGCAGTTGATTTTGTGCCGATTGAAAAATATTTTGGATCTCAGATGCATTTGCAATTGTTAAAGCATGTAAGCGAAGGAGAATCCAGAACCGATCATAGCATTGATAGAGTAGGGCCAAATTTGATTGTTTAAGTCAAGCAAGCAATGTCATCAGACCAAAGAATAAAAATGAGCATTCACGGACATTAAACCGTTGAATCTCTTAGCCAAAGTTCGCACATCAAAAGACTGATCAAGCAGATTAGTCCACCCAGAGAACCATGAAGAAGAGATGCAACAGAAGAGACTTTGACACGTCCAGCAAGTAACAGCAGTACCTCCAGTTGCTCTGCTTCGATCTTGGTTGACTTCTTCATTGGCATTTGCGACTGTGGAGTGTGGACAGCTTTTGGTATCTAGATGGCTCTTTTGAGGATAGGGCGAGAGATTCAACTGTGGTAAGTAATGCCTTTTCTCTTTGCAAAAGAGAAGCTGCATTAGAAATGAATGTCCTTTTTGGCTACGATTTTTCAATTGTCAAACTTTTTGAAAAGGAGTTAAGCGGGTAAACTCAGTTTTCTTATACACATTTAGTATGTGAGCTTTCTGTCTATAGTTTGCACTGTATTAACTCTGCTAAGCTTTTGGCAGGATCCTTGGCTGTTTGTGGTGTTTTGATACACGGTCCCATTACTTTCATGTCGTAGGACGTGGTTTTAGTCTTAAAAATTCTGAGAAGTCCTTTTGGCCTCAAGAAGCTATTCCTATATGCAATTAACTCGGTAAAATTCCGTCTCACCATCCACATACTGTACTGATGGAGGAGTTCCTTTCTCAGTAAAACGCGGAGATCTTTTGGAAGCTTTGGTGAGCATGGCAATTTGATTTGCATTGTCTTCTTCCTAGCAATCTCCTATCTTGTATCACCATCAGTTGGGAAAACCTCCTAATATATTTTGAAGTTGACAAAATTGTCAATAAGTGTTTTGTAAGTCTGATAAATGCTTTGAAGTATTTTAATCCATGAAGTTATAGTCTGGAAATGGCAAATCAATTACTTCGAGAGGATCAAACTTTAATTATATCACCCAGAATGAAGAAGTTCAGACTTTACGAGGATCAAAAGCAAAACGTCAAACTTTACATGAACCAGAAGAAGAGGTTCGGACTTTATACTGCAAACAAAGAGGTTCAAACTTTATACTCTAAGAGGTTCAAACTTTACACCATGGATGATGAACTTCGGACACAAGTCCAGAACATATGTTCAGAACGTAAGTCCAAAGTTCAAAATGTAAAGTCCAGAACATATGTCCAGAATGTAAAGTCTAGAACGTGACATATATTCAGAACGTACATAACGGTTAGTAATCTAGCTTGAATTTCACACTTAAAATAATTTTTTTTGGGTAAAGTGGATTTCACACTTAAAATAAATTGATTTACTCAATCTTGAAGATTGTTTTGCAACAATTTAATATGCAAAATATCTTGATTGATTGGCAATTAATCTCGAGACAAGCTATATTCCAAACGAAGAAACTCTACTTATTGACACCAAGACTTTGGTTGTATGGGCAACCAGATTTAGCGGAGATTTAGATTTTGTCCATTAACGACTACGCAATCTTCTTGATACAGTTCTGTCCTACGGGTAGATTGGAAAGCGATCCTCTGGAGACTATCTAATAGCTAGTTTGGAAGTAGAGAAGTATAAAAGGAGAACAACGTGCTGAGGAGTAGAAGCAAGAGACGAGATCCAGAATCTAGAATTTCAAAGTCTGAGCAATCTTCAATCTCTATACTTGTCTTTCATAAGCTTAAATGTGTAATCATTTGAGAGGTATAGACAATGTCACAAGTGTATGCTTTTGTGTGAGCTAGTGTGACCTATCAGCTTGGTATAAGCAATTCCAACTTCGGGGAGAAGTGCTTGGGTTTAAGCGGCGCAAATTGCCGTAACTTCTCATTGATTTGATTAGTGAAATCTAGCTAGTAGGCTGTTAGTGTGGGAGAATGGACGTAAGCTTGATCTAAGTCGAACCACTATAATTTCTTGTATGTAGTTTTTCTATCCCTAAACTCTTATTCTATCTTTTATACTACACACTAGCACATTTGTTTCAAAGTCTGCTCAAAATCTGAATGTCTTTTAGACTTTAACCTTGATCATTTGTTCCCGCTTCAAAAATTTGACCAAAGGTTTTAGATCACCTATTCACCCTCCCTCTAGATGATCCTTGCTAGCTATGTCACCATCTTGAGTGGAAGATTTCCAATCTCTGTCTCGTCCATGTGCATGTTGCTGCTATCTTGTTAGGTTTCCTGGATAAGTTTCCCCTTTAGGTGTAATGACGACTCTCCCTTTGAATCGGCAATTTTGCCTGATACACATGGTTCTTTTCGCTCGGGCATCTGTGCGTGCATCGAGTTGCATTTCTGCATTAATGATCATTGCCGCGCACTTTCAGCCGGCAATTTGTGATTGCTCATGTATTTTGCCCTAATTCTATTGAAGTTGTGCTTGCTCCAATCTGAGATTGGCTCTGGGTTTGCGACTCCTAGGGTTTACTCTTAGCATAAGCATAAACTGGACATGGTCATCTCCTTTTCAGTGAGCAGTCATTTTCTCTGCAATGACTTGGCTAAGTTTATTGTGCATTCTCAACAATGGCTCTGTAAATGAATATTTTCCCGCTATGTTTGTCAGAAAATTTGGAGATCAAATTTGCAATTTCATCATTGTGCTCAGCAGGAATTTCACCAAACTATTGGGAAATTTTCAGGTAGAGCGTGACAGTACATTCTGTCAATTTTCTGTTTTCCTATGTGACTTTCCTTACGGTTGGTTCTTTAGTCTCAAAGCTAGTCACATACATAACTTGATCCTCAGATGTCAAGGATCTTCTTAAAAAGATTTTTTTTTTCGTTTGGTCGACCTTAAATAGATTCTTCATGATGTCAAAATCAATTCATAATTTTGTAAAAGAAAAAACAGGGAGGTAAATAGGAAACCCAAAGGACCACAATGAAATAGTACAAGGATCTGAATCATCAGACTACGAAGTACACGAATGTCATTGGAACAGGGTGACCAAATCACCGAGAGTTATGATAACTACACATGAATTATTAACATCTATAACAAACCACGAAATTCAAATTTAAGAAAATTCAAGAAGTGGAATAAAATTACGTAGGGCACAGCTTGGTGTGAAAAGCCTGCGCGCACATATGGAAGAGGAGACCATACTAGCAAGCATGTACCGCATCTTCATGTGGTGGTGAAACTATATCTTCATAAGCCCTATTATCTTCTGTCTCATCTCCTCCATTATCCTCCGATGCTTCCACTGCTTCAGCCTCAACACAGCCCTAGTGCGTGCGGTAATTGTAGCCTGTGCGATAGTAGCGCCATCAAATCCTCGGCGATGTTCCCCTGGCACATGTCGATGATCAGGCTTTGCTTTTGCATTAGGAATAATACAATGTGAAAAGATGCTTGGGGTCCTCGCGCTTCGCCTTTGCTGCCCAGTCAGGACACTCCAGGTGGTGGTCATACTGGCAGATCGAGCAGTGGTAGGATGACGTGTCCCCGTCGTCCCCGAGAAAATATTGGGTACCACTAGGGATTCCACCGTGGAGAAATACCAAGCCTGGCGCAGCGACACGTGTCCGAGGGGCCCCACATGTTCAGAAGGCTCCACGGTGAAATAACCCGCACGGCTCGGAGCTGAGTTGAGCTGAGCTGAGCTCTCTCAGCCCTCTCTTGCTTTCGCACTCCCCCTCTCTCTCTCTCTGCTTTTTAAAAAACAGCCCTCTCTCTCCACCCGAGTCTCTCTTTCACGCTCTCCATCGAATTCCAGACCTGAAATTCGCTTTGCGCTCCGTCACGCCGCGCCGATGCCGACTCCGACGAGCGAGGTCTCACCATTCACAAAAAAACAAATCAAACACTGGCAATGCAGGATAGATGGCTCTTTAGCATGAAAAGGTGTACTGCCCAATAATTGGAAATATACTGTTGGTATATGTATGTACTATCAAAATTCAGTTCTGCTGATGTCTGTCTTTGTGCATCTAAAGAAGGGGAGAATCCGAGCCTAGGTATTGTATGCTTAACAAATGCAGTATTTATATAGTTTCTTTTCCTTCCCATGAAAGCATAATGAAGCAAAGATAAGTCCTTACATCCTGATAGAACCTGCTCCAATGCAGCATGCCACGTTACTGGGGTCCCTGCCAAAGTGCTAATAGTTCTGTGTCCAACATCTTGCGATACATTTTCCTCCTCGATACACTTCAAGTTGCTATGCTGGAGTTTCCTCAATGTGGGACTGCAATCCACCATGTGTACGTGCAGTGCCTCTATGAACTGTTTGAACTTTGATGTATCCTACAACCAAAGCTACACTACTTAATCAGTTGACTGTCATATAATACGGACAACGGACGATGCAGCAAATATGAACAAAAACTTCCCTATCAGAACTAATGAAACAAAACATAAATTTCCTGCAACTTCTCTCAGGCAAAACAATCGTTCGCGATAGAGCATCACTGTGGACATACACGAAGAAGGTTGCCCATGAGAGTTCCTCGTCCTGGACCCAACTCAACAAGGTTGGCTCTACTTGGTCATCCCATTTGCTCCCACATGCACATGGTCCCAACGCCAATCATCTAAAGTTACACGATATATCTTAGCAGTGCAAAAATAGTCGACAATATACTGGAAAAACCCATCAGAGATAGATTACTAAAGAACCCAGTAAGTTTAATTTTCAGCACCCACAAACTTCAATTTGACTCAGATATAGGTAATGATATAGGGGGATAGCTACCGATCTTACCTCACCGAACATCTGACTTACTTCAGGAGAGGTTATAAAGTCACCTTTCGCACCAAAAACATCACGATTGATGTAGAATCCGGCTTTTGGGTTAGTCAGAACTTCCTCCATGTACTCGGCAACTGAAATTGGCCCACCACGAAACTGCGAAAGAAACCGATTGTTAACATCAAATTGCAAGTGTCGGCATTGCTCAATAAAGCACGTCAAATGATAGAGGATGCTTGTAAATGACTGTCGAAATCGATGGGTCTCATTGTTCAGACGGTAGGCAAGGACGGGAGGCTTCCATCAGTTCAAAATGAGTGTCGTACACATAGAAAGCTATTGCCTTTCTAATAGCACTGTTAGATTTAGAAGCAGATTAACAAACACTCTAAGTTTACATTTCATCAACTTAATCATGGAGTGCTACGTGAGTTCTTCCTTGAAAAGATAAATACAACTTATTTTTCAGCATTATCATTTCCAACCAAAAGGCCTTCCACCGGTGAAAGCATTCCATACTACACGCTATCAGCTCATACTGAAAAGGAACAACATAACACCCGATCCCTGAAGCCCGCCCCATCTGCCGCACCTTACCTTGGCACTTACCGAAGGTCACATTCATAGGCACAATCGGGCACATTTTCACAAACATAACGCACTCGCCATAAAGCACACCAAGATATCAAGCGAAACCAAGAATCGGGAAAATCTTCCCGTACCTTGACTATGCCCTTGAGGTGCTTAACCAGCTCGGAGTCCGCAGTGGGTTCATGGGAATGCTCTACAAACAAACAAAAAACAAACTTTACGAGAACATACATCGTCACTCAATAACATCTCTCTCCCTTAGATTACACTCGCCACCTCAAGCGACGAGGCCTTCCAAGGCAATTGTTGGAAACGGATGCGGAAAAACAAGAGACAGAACACGAGGATTTACGTGGTTCGATCACGAAGTGATCTACGTCCACGGGCGAGGCAAGACAGATTCCACTATAATCAAAAGAGAGTACAAATTTCAGAAGTCGAAAAAACGACAAAACCTCATGGCTCACCAAAACTCTCTAAAACAAATTCTCTCTGTACCATAATGAGAAAACCTAGCCGCAGTACAAATAGGGCTCCCGAATATGTCGGGTCGGGTCATAAACCGGACCGAATACATAAATTGAAGACATATTTAACAAATCTCTACCTTGGCTTGAATTTCCCAAAACAAAGTAGTTAAGAAGCCGAACACATTCTCTTGGCATCCCTAAGCCTACGTGAGCTAACTCGGTATAGGAAACAAGGGATGCAACAAAAGAACATATCCACTTCAAAACACACAAATGTAGAACTGTCATTTACCTCTCCACCAAAGCCCCAGAAGGGGCAAACTCAACCAAGCATGCCAATCAAGTTCAAGCAATGCTTAAACTTGTTGGCGGGAACTGGCTTGGTCAACATATCAGCGGGATTGTCAGCTGTACCAATTTTCTTTACCGTTATGTTTCTCTCTGCAACTGCCGCGCGAATAAAGTGATACCTGACATCGATGTGCTTAGTCCTCTCATGATATGCTTGATTTCTAATCAAGTATATAGCACTCTGATTGTCACAAAAGACAACCGAATTGTCTTCCTGCTGTAGCCCAAGTTCCTGAACAAGATTCCTCAACCAAATACCTTCTTTCACTGCTTCTGCTGCTGCCATATACTCTGCCTCTGTAGTAGATAAAGCAATTGTTGACTGTAAGGTTGATCTCCAGCTAATAGCTGAACCAGATAATGTGAAAAGATAGCCAGTCAATGATCTCCTCTTATCGAGGTCACCTGCAAAATCGGAATCCACAAATCCCACAACTGAGATACCGTTGGAACTATTTCTATCAAATACTAGACCCAACTCTGCGGAGCCTCTAAGATACCTAAGTATCCATTTCACTGCCTGCCAATGAACCTTTCCAGGATGCGCCATATATCTACTAACCACACTAACTGCCTGCGCAATATCTGGACGAGTATATACCATAGCATACATAATGCTACCAACTGCACTGGAGTATGGGACACGAGACATCGCAGCCTTCTCAACCTCTGATTGAGGTGAATGTTGAGCTGAAAGTCTAAAATGAGATGCCAACGGTGTACTCACGGGCTTAGCGTTTTGCATGCCAAACCTCTCAAGTACCTTCTCAATATAACTCCTCTGCGAGAGATATAATTTTCCTACTTTCCTGTCCCTCTGAATCTCCATTCCTAAGATCTTCTTGGCAGGACCCAGATCTTTCATCTCGAACTCCTCATTGAGCCGTTTCTTCAAGATCAACACATCCGACATGTTCTTTGCAGCAATGAGCATGTCATCCACGTATAAGAGAAGATAGACAAAGGATCCATCTGAACCCTTCTTGAAGTAGACACAACTATCATAGTTGCTCCTCTGATAACCGCTCCCTATCATAAAGCTGTCGAATCTCTTATACCACTGTCTTGGTGACTGCTTCAGACCATACAAGGATTTCTTCAATTTACAAACATGATCTTCCTTGCCTTCTACATAATAGCCCTCAGGCTGGGCCATATAAATAGTTTCCTCAAGCTCGCCATGCAGAAAAGCAGTCTTCACATCAAGTTGCTCAAGCTCTAAGTCAAATTGAGCAACTATAGCCAGCAACACATGAATGGAAGTATGTTTTACCACAGGAGAGAAAATTTCAGCATAATCAATTCCCTCTTTCTGGTTGTAGCCTTTAGCTACAAGCCGAGCCTTGAATCTAGCATTTTCAACACCTGGAATTCCTTCCTTTTTCTTGAAGACCCATTTGCACCCAATGGCTCTTTTTCCCTTAGGCAACTGCACCAAGTCCCAAGTCTGGTTCTTGTGAAGTGATTCAAGTTCCTCAACCATAGCAACAGCCCATTTCTCTGATTCTGTGCAAGTAATGGCTTCTGTATAGGTAGAAGGTTCCTGAATACCCATATCTTCCGCTGTCGTGAGAGCATAAGCCACAAGATCAGAAAACCCATATTTCTGAGGAGGTCGGGTCTGTCTCCTTTCTCTGCCAGTAGCAATGGAGTATGGCTGCTCCACCTCATCTACGACTTCCTCATCTGAACTTGAATCAACAGGAATATTTTGCTTGTTCAAAACATTCTGAGAGGTCTTTTCTGGAAGCTCCACCTGAACCTCCACCTCATTCATATCACTCTCATGTTTACCTGCAGACTCATCAGCAACTTTCCTTTGATCAAGCATATGTATTTCATTAAAAGTAACATCTCTACTAATAATGAACTTAGGTGAGTTAGGTTCCTGGCACCATAAACGATAACCTTTCACCCCATCAGCATATCCAACAAAAATGCATTTCTTTGCTCTAGGTTCTAGCTTACCATCCTTAACATGATAATAAGCAGGACATCCAAAAACCTTTAGATTAGAGTAATCGCAAGGCTTACCTGACCACATCTCAAAAGGGGTCTTGCATTCAATTGCTGTTGAAGGAGAGCGATTAACCAGATAACAAGCCGTGTTAACAGCTTCAGCCCAGAAATCCTTTTCCATGCCAACATTAGAGAGCATGCATCTTGCTCTCTCCAATAGAGTTCTGTTCATGCGTTCTGCCACTCCATTCTGCTGTGGAGTGTGCCTAACTGTACGGTGTCGAACAATACCTGCATCTGCACAGAATTCATTAAAATCGCCACCACAGAACTCAAGACCATTATCGGTCCTAAGATGCTTGATCTTCTTCCCTGTCTGATTCTCTACAAGAGCTTTCCACTTCTTGAAGGTTTCAAACACATCACTTTTTCTTTTCAGAAAATAAACCCAAACCTTCCTGGAATAATCGTCAATGAACGTCACAAAATAAAAAGCGCCACCCTTAGATGGAACCTGTGCTAGTCCCCATAAATCGAAATGGATATAGTCGAGTGTGCTCTTTGTCGAATGAGTCCCTGTACTGAATTTGACTCTGCATTGCTTGCCAAGAACACAGTGCTCACAGAAATCAAGCGAGGTCGTCTGCTCCCCACAAAGTAAACCACGTTTACTCAAAATTGACATGCCACGCTCACTCATGTGGCCCAAACGCATGTGCCACAGCTTTGTTCTTTCATTGTCAGAAACGGAATTATTTGTGCCAATTGAAGGGCCCATAACTGTGCTACCCTGCAGATGATACAAGTGATTCACCTTGCTTCCTTTCATCACAACCAGATTGCCTTTAGTAACTTTGAGAACTCCACCTCCACCTGAGTACACACACCCAATGGAATCTAAACTACTCAACAAGATAAGGTTTCTCTTTAAGTCTGGTATATGTCTAACTTCAGTCAAAGTTCTTACTGCTTTGTCGTGGCACTTAATCCGAACAGTACCAATACCCACGACTTTGCATACAGCATCATTCCCCATCAAGACTGATCCACCATTCAATGGTTCGTATGTGGTGAACCATTCCCTATTTGGGCACATGTGATATGATGCTCCCGAATCCATAATCCAAACATCATTGGACAAATTAACAGCAGAACATGCCGTAAGAACACTGTCTGACGCATTACCCTCATTGTCGTTTGCAACATTCGCCGAATCTTGTTTTTGAATATGCTGCTTATCCTTTTTCTTGAGCGCAGGACAATCTGACTTGTAATGTCCCTTCCTATGGCAGTAGTAGCACTCAACATTCATCTTATCTCCTGGTAGCTTAGATTTTGAGCGACCAGCAGATTTCCCTCGGAAAGCTTTATCCCTGCTCTTGGTCCTGCCTCTCACAAACAAACCATCTGCTTTGTTTTCGCTGGTATTCCCATTCAATTTTGTTCTCAGTTCTGCAGAATTCAGAGATGCTTTGACATCCTCCAAAGTTATGGATTCACGTCCATAAAGCATCGAGTTCACAAAATTCTCGTATGAGGCAGGCAGTGAACACAACACGATCAAAGCTTGATCTTCATCCTCGAGTTTAATATCTAAATTTTTCATATCCAGAACAATTTTATTAAACTCATCCAAATGTTCCTGAACAGGCGTACCTTCGCGCATCTTTAGGGTATAAAGACGCTGCTTCAGATAAAGTCTCGACGTTAGGGATTTCTTCATGTAGAGATTTTCCAGTTTCTTCCAGAGACCGGCCGCTGTTTCTTCATCCGTGACTTCTCGCAAAACCTTGTCATCTAGAGACAACTGGATCGCGCTATGCGCCTTCTCGTCCATCTCTTCAATTTCAGCCGAGGTCATATCTTCTGGATAATTTCCGTCCAGAGCCTTAACCGTACCCTCTCGCCTCAATAAAGCCTTCATCTTTATTCTCCATAATCCGAAGTTGTTCTGTCCGTCAAAAGATGAGATCTGAAACTTCAAAGACGCCATCTCAAAGAACCCTAGAATTGAACTAGGCTCTGATACCACTTGTTGGAAACGGATGCGGAAAAACAAGAGACAGAACACGAGGATTTACGTGGTTCGATCACGAAGTGATCTACGTCCACGGGCGAGGCAAGACAGATTCCACTATAATCAAAAGAGAGTACAAATTTCAGAAGTCGAAAAAACAACAAAACCTCACGGCTCATCAAAACTTTCTAAAACAAATTCTCTCTGTACCATAATGAGAAAACCTAGCCGCAATACAAATAGGGCCCTATCGGCCCAACCCTTCGCGTCACAAACCAAATCTCAATTTCCTTTCCACTTTCGGGTCGCACAAAAAATATGTCGGGTCGGGTCATAAACCGGACCGAATACATAAATTCAAGACATATTTAACAGCAGTAGTACCAGGAGGATTGTAGAGAGCCGAGCGGTCGATGGAGATCGCGGCACAAGGTTGGGAAGCGGAACCGTTCGTGGGGTCGTTGTCCTCCACGTGTTCGACAAAAGTACCGCCCGGGTCTTGAGCCGAAGTCGACGAACAGAAGAGCGAGGACCTGCGAGGCAACAGAGGGAGAGACGGAGAAGCAGCACAGGCGCTGGAGAGAGCTCGCCGAGCTGCAGACGTCTGAAGCAGCAGCAGCTTTCTCAGCATATTTGCTTCTCTCTCTCTCTCTCTCTCTCTCTCTCTCTCTCTCTCTCTCTCTCTCTCAAGAAGATTTATGGAGCGACACTTATGCCATTACAGAAGGGGACGAAAGATGAGAAAATATTGGGTGCTGCGAAGTCGCGGACGGCCGCGACTTCGTGGGGGACTTGTCGGGGCAGTCTTTCATCCAGTGGCCTTGCTTCTTACAGGCGAAGAAGGCGTCGCTCCTCGTACCCTGAGACGAAGCTTCATTTTTCCGATCAAGACAAGGAGGGCCCACGGCGGCGGCGGCGGAGGAGGAGGAGGACGGCTAGGATCCAGCGGGGGACTTGCCGGGGCAGTACTTCATCCAGTGGCCCTGTCTCTTGCAGGCGACGGGTCGCTCGTGGGCAGCGGTGGATCTCGTGGGAGGCGACCAACGTCGCTCTCCGGCAGCAGCGAACCTCGCTCGTCAGCATCGGCATCGGCGCGGCGTGACGAAGCGCAGAGCGAATTCTAGGTCTGGAATTCGATGGAGAGCGCGAAAGAGAGACCCGGGTGGAGAGAGAGGGCTGTTTTTTAAAAAGCAGAGAGAGAGAGGGGGAGCGTGAAAGAGAGAGAGGGCTGAGAGAGCTCAGCTCAGCTCAGCTCCGAGCCGTGCGAGTTATTTCACCGTGGAGCCTTCTGAACATGTGGGCCCCCTCAGACACATGTCGCCGCGCCAGACTTGTTATTTCTCCACGGTGAAATCCCTAGTGGTACCCAATATTTTCTCCGTCATCCCCGCATGCATGTGTCCTTTTATTAAAACGTCATACTGGCAAAAGTAGTGCGATGTTCCGTCTGATTAACTTGATTTGTCCTCGTACTCATGCTTTATATATATCGTTCATTTATTTTTTGTACGATGTGTCCTTTTTTAAAGGGCAAGTCAACTTGTTTTATGTTCTTCGTATGCTTTATTAAAATGATAAAACTACTTTTGGTCACTGAATATGAGCATTTTTTTTCCAATCAATTGAGCTTGCATAACTTTTCTAATCAAGTCCCTTCAGCTCCAAATCTAATCAATCGGAACTGGCAAATCTTATTCACGAACTTTCACATTTTTCTCTGTTCTATTTTGATCACCTACATGTTCTTTCTTTCCTCAATTTTTTCTCCTAAACATGGTATTAAGGTCAATCGTCTCACTTTTAATAGACACGCACATAAGATTTTCAACAGGCAAAGGAATCTATTCAATGTTACTCAATTGAAGGGACTATCCATTTAATAGTCTAACACGTGATTAATCTTTTAACTCTTCGTTATATAACAATAAGATGTTTGGGGCAAAGCATTTGACTAATCCTCGTTGAGTATGGTCGTCCCTCAAGAGAAATGTACAAGGTGTGGTAATTTGAACTCAAGTCATGATTAAGCAACCTCTAACAGAATGTGATGGATCTGAGAATCTTTCTGGTAGAAGGCTGTTTATTATCAATTACAATCAGTCTATTAAATAAGACATGACAAAATCCAAAATGCTTATGATAACATGTGAGACATATATGCGCACACCAACAAAATTATAGCAAATTTTGAATTAGTATTGCTCTCATTACTAATTCTACAATTACGGGTGATTTGTACAAACTTATGTAATGAGTCATAGGAATCTAATCCAATATAAATTATATATTTACTTATAGCCTCATGTTAGGGAAGCGTGCTACTTTTTATTAGTGTATAATTCGGTCTCGAGGAATCTATCGAAACTCTGGCCAAGAAATGAGCCGGTACATATGGTCACGGGTTAAAGCATTTGCATATTTTATCTGAGTTATAGTGTGCTACTCTTTGTTAGTGTACAATTCGCACTCGAGGAATTTGTCGAAACTTCAGCCAAGAAATGAGCCGGTGCATATGAACACAGGTTAAAGCGTATGCATCTTTTATCTGGATACTATAATATATAAGTAGGTGAAGAAAGAATATGTGTAGGTACTGAATTTAAAGAGGAGAAAATGAGGGAAAGACAGAAACTTTACTTAGAGTCCCTTGTGCAGGTTTATAGAAAAGCTTCTCCCGATTGACTAGTGATCACTAATATAATGTGATTTGGTCGAGACAAATGTGGCATGGTCGGACATGTGGGAACTTTGATGTGACAGGGGATGCTTTGAGTGGAATGCGTTCTCTTTCGAAAAATTATCTAAAAAGTCTTAAAACTATTATACAATCGTCAATTCACTCTTTAACTTTTCAATTTGGCCAATGTAATCTCATATATTTTAATGATTTTTCAATATAGTCCATTCAGTTAATTTAAGCTAGAAATGATTGACGCAATGGTCCAATCAACGCTAGCCATCCTACGCGACCAACAACTCATCCTACGCGACCAACAACTCAAGTAAACGATTTTAAATGATATGACATCATTTTACAATATTTTGAAATTTTTCTTTTTTTTTCCCCTATTCTTTCCTTGTATAGTTCATCTTTTTCCCTCCGCCGATTACTGGGACCTTGGTGATGGCCCACGAAGATCGCCAACCACAAGCAAGGGTCGCGATGTCCTCATCCAGATCAAGTGAGGGTGGCGATTCCCTTGCTTAGATTTGGGTAAGGGTCTCAGGTTGCCCTTACCTAAATCAGACAAGGGTATCGCGGCTCTCCCCACTCCCTCGCTTATCATCGCTGAGGCCGCAGGGATCGATGGGGGGAAGAAGATGAACAAAAGAAGAAAGAATAGGAAAAAAAAGGAAAAAATTCAAAATCTTTTCGAAAAAATTACAAAACGACATTATTTCATTTAAGATCGTCCACGATAGCACATATGGATGGTCGATGCTAACTGGACCTCCACATCCGCAATTTTCCAAATGGTCGGATGGACTGCATTGGAAAATCACTAAATAGTTTAGGACTATATTTGCTAAATTAAAAAGTTTAGAACTTAATTGATGATTGTATAATAAATTTAAGATTTTTTGAATAATTTTCTCCTCGTATTTTAGTAGCGGTCACGCTGTTGCTCCCTCAAATAGAAAAATTATGCAAGGTAGAGGTTTTGTTGAGAAACGGCCCTTCCAGACGGTCAACACGTCCCATTGTCTTATCGGCAATGTTGCTTGATACAGATGGTTCTTTTTGCTTGGGCAGCTGTGCGTGCATTGACTTGCATTTCTGCATTAATGATCATTGCCGCGCTCTTTCAGCCGGCCATTTGTGATTGCTCGTGTATTTTGCCATAATTCTTTTAGAAGTTGTGCTTGCTCCAATCTGAGATTGGCTCTGGTTTGTGACTCCTAGGGTTTACTCTTGGCATAAGCAAAAACTGTACATGATTATCTCCTTTTCAGTGGGTAGTCTTTTTCTCTGCAGTGACTTGTCAAAGTTTATAATGCATTCTCAACAATGGCTCTGTAAATGAATATTTTCCCACTATGTTTGTCGGAAAATTTGGAGATCAAATTTGCAATTTCATCATTGTGCTGAGCAGGAATTTCACCAAACTATTGGGAATTTTCAAGTACAGCTTGACAATACGTTCTTTCAATTTTCTGTTTTTCTATGTGACTTTCTTTTCAGTTGGTTCTTTAGTCTCAGAGCTGGTCACATACATAACTTGATCCTCAGATGTCAAGGATCTTCTTTAATAGATTCTTTTTTCTTAGCTTGGTCGACCTTAAATAGATTCTTCATGATGTTAAAATCATTTCATAATTTTGTAAAAGAAAAAACAGGGAGGTTAATAGGAAACCCAAAGGACCACAATGGGATAGCACGAGGATCTGAATCATCAGACTACAAAGTACAAGAATGTCATTGGAACACGTGGATCAAATCACCAAGAGTTAGGATAACTACATATGAAATAATAACAACCATAACAAACCACTGAAATTCATATTTAAGACAATTCAAGAAGTGGGATTAAATTACTTAGGGCACAGCTTGGAGTGAATAACCTGGGCGCACAATGTTAGGTTGATGGAAGAGGTGACCATACTAGCAAGCATGGACTGCATTTTCATGCGGTGGTGAAACTCCATCTTCATATGCCCTATTATCTTTAGTCTCATCTCCTCCATTATCCTCCGATGCTTCCACTTCTTCAGCCTCCACACAGCCCAAATGCGTGCGGTCGTAGCCTGTGCAGTAGTAGCGCCAGCAACACTCGGCTATGTTCCCCCAGCACATGTCGTTGATCAGGCTCTGCTCTTGCGTTAGGAATAATGCAATGTGAAAGGGTGCTCGTAATCCTCGTGCGTTTCTGTTGCTGCCCAGTCGAGACACTCCAGGTGATACTAGCAGATCGAGCAGTGTTATGACTACGTGTCCCCGTTGTTCCCGCATGCATTGCGCGTGAACTCTCCCCCATCGTAAGGCTGTGAGGGGAGGGGACGAAGCGGATGTATAATTCGGTCTCGAAGAATTTGTCGAAACTCTGGCCAAGAAATGAGCCGGTACAAATGAACACTGGTTAAAGCATTTGCATCTTTTATCCGGATAAAAGCGTGATACTTTTTGTTAGTGTATAATTCAATCTCGAGGAATCAGTCGAAACTTCGGCCAAGAAATGAGCCGGTGCATCTGAACCCGGGTTAAAGCGAATGCATCTTTTATCGGGATTGATCCTATAATATTTAAGTTAGTGAAGAAAGAATATGTGTAGGTACTGAATTTAAAAAGGAGAAAATGAGGGAAAGGCCATAAACTATACTTGAGTCCCTTGTGCAGCGTTCATAGACAAGCTAATGTCTTTTGGTTGAGACAAATGTGGTATGGTCGGACATGTGGGAACTTTGACATGACAGGTGATGCTTTGGGTGGAGCGCACCTTTTTCGAAAAATTATTTAAAAAGTGATAAATTTATTTACTCATCATTTTTCTAATTTGATTAATATAATTCTAAAAATTTTGATAATTTTTCAATATAGTTTATTCGACCTATTTAAGCTAGAAATGATTGACGTGACGATTCAGTCAACGCTAACCGTCTTACGTAACACGACCGTTAACATATGTCAACAATTTAAAATGAAATGATGTTGTTTTATTATTTTTTTTCCTACTCTTTCCTTGTACGGTTCATCTGTCACGTCCCGAAACCCTATCGGGCACGCGACACCCTTACCTGGTTGATTTGTGCGACGTCCCAGGAATGTCGCCGACCTCAAATAGCCATTAGAGATTTAAAGCCACAGCGGAATTCATAATTTATCCCTGACAAATAAAACTTGGGAGAATAGGGAGAATACACATATTTCTTTACATTACCAACTTATAAAATATTCACAATTTACAACCGCCAGACTTTACCACCATCGCCTATACTTGCACCCCGGGTTACAAACCATCGATATACCAAAGATCGATGACCTGACTTTCTATCCCAAAAATATTACTTTCCAAAAACCTATTAAGAACCCCTGAACTAACCCCTAACGCCCCTTGCTAGGCGTCCATTCCAAGTCTAACTCCTCATCTTCCGATTCCGAACTCTCCTGACCAGACTGCTCCTCTGAGGGCTCTGACTCTGCTTCGATCACAATCGGGTGATTGATGTTGCCCGACTCAGCTGGAGCTGTGTTCTGATACTCCTCAGCCAAGAAATCGAAGAAATTATACTCAGGCACGTAATTGGGATTCATGTATTCCTCAAAAGGAAGTATATACTCTGGGTCTCCTGCCGGCTCATCTGACTCCTTAGACTCATCATCAGGCTCTACCTCGGGCTCCACCTCTTCTAGTTCCTCATCCTTTGGTTCTTCTTCCTCTGGTTCATCCTCGGGTATTGGTTCTAAATCTATGTCCATCGGGTCATCTTCAGCTTGTGATGCTTCGGGCTCGGGCTCATACTCAGCCTCCGAAGATCCCTGAGCAGCGGGTGCTGGATGCATCCTAGACTGGGCTACGCTAACCTCCGTACTTGTTAACTCTCCATCTATAGGAGGTATGGCGGCCGGGTCCCAATCTCTAACTAAATCAAAAGGAATGTCAAAACCTCTAACGGGCCCGAACTCAGCCTCGTCTCCATCCCGAAAGAACCAAGCAATGTATTTCTGTTCTTCAAAAAGATGTAAACATACGTCTACGAAAACAGTAGAAGAGTGCTTAATCCAAGTAAAATTATCGTCCATCGGGAACTCTGCAACCTTAAGCTCTGTATGCATAGGTACTCCAAAACGTTCTGGTGGCTGTGGCGGATTATTCATGGCTCGGGTCGGGATTCTGTAATGTTTAGTTGAAAATAACTGTGAGACACTTTTCAGTAAGTACACCCCTAAATCCAACCTAGGCTATCACGTACCTCCAGACAATTACAAAGCACATTCACACACGTCAAATCTTCAAACAACAGGCATATTACATGCAATCACACGCATATACAATTTCCCGCATCATGCGTTCCTTTCGTTCTCATCATAACTTTCCACATTCCTCGCCAATGACCCGCGTAAACGTACACGCCTCAGGTACACTGTGACCACTAATCACTTTCCACATCACTCGCCAGTGACCCGCATTGAAGTATATGCCTCAAGCACACTGCTATCATTCACCACATCTGGCCCACGTACCCGTTCACGCCTCAGGCCTCAATCGCAACCTGAGCATCACAAGCCCCAGGCCCAATCCCAACTCAGCCCGCGCCAAATGTGACAGGCTTACATGATTGGAACCCAAGCTTATGATACCTCGATCCAATCTCGGTCTCACCCAAGCTGATCGTGCCTCGGACCGATTCTCATTCTTGCTTTTTCAAGCCTCAACCTGTGCCAAATGCAACAAACCTACATGATCGCTGCCCAAGCTTATGATACTCGGCCCGATCCCATTCTCGCACTTACACACCTTCACATAACTTCCACAATCACATGTCACACCACTTTTCTTTCTTACTCATGCACATACTCATCAAGCATTTACCATACTCAACTGACCCATCACACGTGGCCTGTGCACGCATCAATTAACACATAAAACATGCTCACTCAGCATTCGACATGGCCAATTTCAATAATTAATTCAATCTGGCCCACGCGTGCACATAATCAAGCACATTTCAATCTATCAAATCATGGTTCAATAAACACACAAGGCCGCTCATGGGCCCACAAACATAGCCACGTTTATAGGCAAAATTTCGACATTTCCAAACCTATTAATCACCACAATCCAGCCATACTACCACACACTAAACTAACACCACTTGTCCTTAAATCAAGCCCTAAGCTCGCCAATTCCATCCCACAACATCCGACACTCTATTCAGTCTCACTCCAGCCTCAAAACATTCTCATTTCATCCTCAAGTTACCTCATATAACACACAAATAAACACTCAATTAAATCAACCCCATCCAGAATAATTTAAACATGCCCAAAACACGTAAATTGCCAATTTTCTCCAATCAAATAGCGTCGGATTAATTCTGATCCTTCACGACACTTTCTCACCATTAAATAATGGTTCTAAAAATCCAACTTGCGTCCTGAACAAATCATCACAGCCCCGTGAACAGTAAATCACAGCTTGTGAACAGTAATTCGCAGCTTATAAACATACATATAACCATCACAATTGCGAGTAATTTCAATCACAAGGACCCTCACAATTCAGCCACGACATCACAGAACAATCCAACACATATACACCACAAATCAAGCCATAAACACATTATTTCGAACCACAAATTCCAGCATGTATACTTCTCGTAGGTAGCCCTTATTTACTCTCTAAATAACCCACAAACCATCATAATTCCAGCCATAATTTCACCCAAGGTGAACTCGATAATTCGTCCATGAAACAAACCCCAAAATTTGCCGAACACTAGTCCGTTAATACCGAAATCATTATTTTTCTTCCACCAAACAACGTCAAATCGATTTCGGTCCTTTACAGGACTTTTTCACCATAATTTATTGGTTCTAAAAATCCAAATTGTGTCCCGATCGGCCCATCACAGCCCCATGAACAGTAGATCACAACCACTGTTATTTTCTAATTTCCAATAATAAAGGCCCAAATTAAATCCTAAGGCTCACCATAAAATTTCCACTACCAATTCATACAATTCCGCACCTAACTTTATAAAGATTTCGCCCAAAATTGCCCATCGATACCCGAAGTCCTAAATTGGGTTTAGAGCACGACTTACCCGCGTTCTAGACTATCACGGCTAGAACAGAAGGCGGCGACACTTAATTGGGAACGGTGGCGACGGCGTACGGCTCCCGGGTGGCGGCAATCGGCTTGGACGGCGACGATGCGGCTTGGGCGGCGATTGGGGGCTCACGGCCAAGAGAGAAAGACCGAGAGGGAGAGAGAGAAAACGGCGGCTTGGGGGGCAACGTGGTGCGGTTCGGCAAGCGGACGGCGGCGGCTTGCGGGCATGACTGGCGATCAGCACTCTGGCGCGGCGACGACGGCAAAGGGAGAGAGAGAGAGAAATCGGTGGAGAGGAAGGAGTTCACGGTCAAGAAGGGGGAGGGGAAATTCACGGGGAGAGAGGAAGATGGAGGAGAGAGAATGGTCAATTTTAGACCTAAATAGGAAATTTGACCCCTTTTTGGCATTTTACCAAAATGCCCCTCTCTCAAAATTTTGATCCGACGGTCCAGATTCGATCTAATCTTGAAATCAATAGCCCAGATCGAATCTTGCCAAAAATATCCTAGGGCATACTTGTAATTTCCAAAATATCCAAGGGTAAAATTGTGCAATCAAAATTTGAGGGCAAAATTACCAAAATGCCCTTTACCCATAAAACATGCCATTTAATAAATCCTAGGGGTATTTTGGTCACTTTCTCTGTTTTTTGTCCAAATCGAATTTTTCCAAAGGAATTAAGTGCACCAAAAATTGACACGTGTCACATACAACGTTGTCCTAGCGTTCCGTCATGACTTCCTAATTTTCCGGTGTCCAATTTGGGCAAAATTTCAATAATTAAATTCTATTAAACGCAACTCGAGCGTTTCTCGAGCTAACGGGCGGCTTGCTGGGGAAATTCGTGAAATTGACTCATGACCGATGCTAAATCGAGTCACGTGCAAGTCCGTTCGGTGTGTGACGACCTCAATTGTCATTAAATTCGCGAAGATCAATCAATTGATCCGAGGGGTATGATCGTTCGGTATAATTTCAGAATCATTCAACAAGTCGTTTCGTAGTCCAATAGAATCACCCGTGATCCACTACTAGGACAATGGCAAACTGACCCCTAACTATCCTTGAATCGGCCAACAGTGGCTCAAAATATCACTTTCGCGATTTAATAGTCAAAATCCATTCACGATTGAATTTCCTTTATAGTCGCGCGAATTTAATTACCCTATTAGCTTTTCCCTAATTGTTAGCATTCACAGGGGTGATCAGTTCCGAGCGAGAAATTTACTACGAGCACATTTCATAAAACTCAGTTATTTCATAATTTCCAATTGGCGGAAATTTCGGAATGTCACATCATCTTTTTCCCTCCGCTGATTGATGGGGCCTTGGCAATGGCCTGCGTAGGTCGCCGGCCACAGGCAAGTGCCATTGACTTCCTCATCCAACTCAAGTGAGGGCGCCAATGCCCTCACACAAATGTGCGTGAGGGTCCCAAGTCGACCTTACCTAAATCAAGTGAGGGTGTCGCAGGCCTCCCCACTCCCTCGCTGGCCATTGCTAAGGCTCCATGGACCGACGGAAGGAAGAAGATGAACCATAGAAGGAAAGAATAGGAAAAAGAAAAAAGAAAAAAAATCATTTTTAAAAAATTGCAAAACGACAACATTTCTTTTAAGATCGTTGACGTCAGCCATTAGTCGTATTGCGTAAGGACGACTGATGGTTACTGGACCTCTACATCCGCGATTTTCGACCCAAATGGTTGAATGGACTGAATTGGAAAATCACTAAATGATTTAGGACTATATTTGCTAAATTAAAAAGTTTAGGACTTAATTAGTAACCGTGTAATAAGTTTAAGACTTTTTGGATAATTTTCTTCATGTGTTTTAGTAGTGGTCACACTGTTGCTCCCTCAAATAGAAAAATTATGCAAGGTAGAGGTTTTGTCAAGAAACAACCCTTCCAGACGGTCAACATGTCCCATTATAAAAAAATCATGTTCACCCGCAGCGACGTATAACTCGTTAGATCAGGTAAGAACCCGCGGTGTGTGTCTAGTGATTAGCTGATTCCGGTATTATCACTTTTCATAATTGGGGGACTTTTTTAATTCCTTGTTTTCAGTGGAGAGCAAACGAAGGTTGGACATATGGAACAAATCCACGTTCCTACGACTGTTCCAGTGGGATAGGCGGCGGAATTACTATCATAAGGCTTGGTAATGCACCGTCAGGACAATAAGAAGAAGGACCGTTGACTTGACTTGGCTTGAACTGCTGCACTTCTTCAATTAACTATCATCTGCCGACTGCAACTTGTTGAGTTTCCTAATAGCCATATTGAATTACTAATAATCATAATATAGTAGTGTGGACTTTGTCATTATTAATTAGTAATTCATCTATAAACTATGTAAGATATAAAATGTAATTTGCATATTGATATAATAATAGTTTAAAAGCCAGTCCAACGTGGGTCTAAAAAGTAATATTTTGAAATAAACTCTTCTTTTCCAATTGCATATAATGGGACATTACAAATGTATGAATTTCACTTTAAAATGTCTAATTGAAAACTGCTACAATTTCTTAAATATTTTGTGGAAAAACGAACTATATTATTGTATCATTGTGAAGAAAAATAAATTATAAATTGAACTATGATTGTAGTCACTGCACTCAAAGAAAAATAGAGAATGGTTATTTGAAAATTGTATGAGAATCAGCCATTTGTACAAATCATTATTCCAAATAGAAAAAAACAAAAGTCACATTAAAAGTTTACGTTGATATTGTAGCATTACTTCAAAGGCTTAATCTTTAATATTTTGATAAAATTGTTAAAAAATCCCTAATCCTATTGTACGGTTGCCAATATACTCATAAATTTTCTAATTTGACCAATGTAGTCCCAAACATTTTGTCGATTTTTCAATGTACTCCATTTGGCTAATTTAAGCCAAAAATGATTGACGTGAGACGCAAGTCATCTCACATGACACTGCTGATAACTTATGTGGACGGTCTTAAATTAAAAGACATCGTCGTTTTCAATTTTTAAAATATTTTGAATTTTTTCCTTGTGCTTTCCTTCTACTCTTCATCTTTTTTCCCTTTGCCGATTGTCGGGGCCTTGCTGATGGCCCCAGGAAGGTTGCCAGCCACAGGCAAGGGCTATGATGCACTCGTCCAGATCAAGTGAAGGCGTTGCGAGGGTATGATGCCCTTGCATAGATTTGGGCGAGAGTCTCAGGTTGCCCTTACCCAGATCAAGTGAGGGTGTCGCGGCCCTCCCCACTCCCTCATTGGCCATTGCCGAAGCCCCGGCAACTGGCAGAGGGAACAAGATGAATACTTGAAGGAAAGAATAGGAAAAAAAATTTAAAAAAAAGAAAGGAAAAAAAGAAAAAAAAATGCAAAATGATGTCATTTCATTTAAAGATCATCTAAGTCAGCCATCGGTCGGTGCCGCATAACATGGCCGGCACGGACCGGACCTCCACATACGTGATTCCATAATTGGGTACTTTTTTAATTCCTTGCTTTCAGGGAAGTAAGAGCAAACGAAGGTTGGACATATAGAAGAAGTCCACGTTCATAAGGCTGCTCCAATGGGAGCCGTCTTGGTTATGCACTAATAGACGACTGTTTCAATGGGAGCCGGCACTGTCAGGACAAGAAGAAGGACGTCGACTTGATTTGGCTTGAACTACTCCCCCATTTCTTCAATTAAATATCATCTGCCGACCACAATTTGTTGACTTACCTAATAGCTATATTAAATTGTTAATGATCATAATATAGTAGTGTGGACTTTGTCATTATTAACTAGTAATTCATCCAGTCCAACATGGGTCTAAAAAGGGCAAAAGTACACTACAAGTGCCATAACTTGTGTACGGCGCTCACTTTAGTGTCATAACTTTTTTTTGGATCACTTTAGTGCTAAAATTTTTGAAAAACGATCACTTAAGTGCTAAAATTTTTGAAAAACGATCACTTAAGTGCCAACTCCGGTGCCGTACACAATTTTTCGCCGGAAATTCGACGTGGCATTTTTTTTATTAATTTCTGAAGCTGACGTGGCTCGCCGGAGATTGGCACTTAAGTGATCATTTTTCAAAAATTTTAGCACTTAAATGATTGTTTTTAAAAAATTTGAGCACTTAAGTGATCGTTTTTCAAAAATTTTAGCACTAAAGTGGTCCAAAAAAAAGTTATGACACTTAAGTGATCTTTTTTCCTCCGACTTGGCACCAAAGTGATCCGAAAAAAAGTTATGGCATCAAAGTGAGCGCCGTACACAAGTTATGGCACTTATAGTGTTCTTTTGCCGTCTAAAAAGTGAAATTTTTGAACTAAATTCTTCCTCACCATAGTAGAGTTTTTTCTCTTTTTTATGTATAAGCACTATTTCAAACGAATAAAATGGGACATTACAAATGTCTGAGTTTCATTTTAAAAAATTTAAACGAGAACTGTTACAATTTCTTAAATATTGTGTAGAGGAAAGAAACTATATATAATTGATAGATGGAAGTAAAGTTGATTATCGGACTTTTTAAAACTAGCACTAGTTTAAATTGTGAAATAGACCTTATTTCTTGGGAAAAGTGCCAAAAAAGTCCTAAACCTTTTGCATTTGTGCCAATTTAGTCCTAAACCTTTTTTTTGTGCCAATTCAGTCCTAAACCTTTTGCATTGGTGCCTATTTTAGTCCTAAACCTTTTTTTGGTATCAATTCAGTCCTAAACCTTTTACATTTGTGCCAATTCAGTCCTAAACCTTTTGTCTTTGTGCCAATTAAGTCCTTCCGACCAATTTTGGTTGGATTTTGCTAACGTAGACGCCGGCTAGGCGGTCACCCGTGCTAATGTGGACAAATTTAATAATATTTTAATATTTTTTTGAATATTTATTTATTTATTTCTTTTTTCTTTTCTTTTGTTTTTTTCCCCTCCCCTCTCCTCCCTCCTCCAGCCGGTCGCCGATCCGGCGATCGGCCAAAGGCCAGAGGCTGACGATGGCGAGCTTGCCCCTGCCCGGCAAGGGCGAGCCTCGCCGTGGCTAGGCATGGCCCAACCTCGCTGGGTGAGGCTGCCGTCTCCAATGGCCAGCGAGATTGGGCCTTGCCAGATCTGGCAAGGTTGAGCCTCGCCGATGGTTGGGTGAGGCTCAACCTCGCTAGATGTAGCGAGGTCGAGCCTCGCCCGACCATGGTGAGGCTCGCCCTCGCCGGGCGAGCCCGCCATCACCAATGGTCGGCGAGGGCGAGCCCACTGTCTCCTTTTCCCCTTCTCTCTGTCTCCTTTCTCTCCTCCCCTCCCTCCTCTAGCGTCTGGCTGATCATTGGTTCGGCGACCGGCTGGAGGAGGGAGGGGAGGAGAGAGGAGGGAAAAAAAAAAGAAAAGAAAAGAAGAAAAATACAAATAAAATTTCAAAAATTATTAAAATATTATTAAATTTATCCATGTCAACGCTGGTGATCGGCTGGCGTCTACGTTAGCAAAATCCGGCTAAAATTGGCTGATAGGACTTAATTGGCACAAAGACAAAAGGTTTAGGATTGAATTGGCACAAATGCAAAATGTTTAGGACTGAATTGACATTAAAAAAAGGTTTAGGACTAAATTGGCACCAATACAAAAGGTTTAGGACTGAATTGACACCAAAAAAAGGTTTAGGGCTAAATTGGCACAAATGTAAAAGGTTTATGACTTTTTTGGCACTTTTCCCCTTATTTCTTGGCCTTATTATGAATTGACTGCGATTGTTGTCTCTGCACCCAAGGAGAAATAAAGAGTGGTTACTTCAAAATTATATGAAAAATTAGCTTATCATAAAAAATTTATTGCATCTAAATGCTTATATCTTGTGAATTAGCCAGTTGTCCAACTTCGCCCAAAACAATATAATAAGGCGAAGAGATATGTGGAGAATATTCTGGAAGAGCAGTTATTTCATCACTGAAATTACATACAAATCATTATTCCAAACAAAAACAAAACAAAATCGCATTAGAAAACGAAATAGTAGCATCACTTCAAAGTCTTAGTTTTCAATATGATGTAGTAGGTGAAATGCGATGCCTGCAAACTCTATAATACACTAGTAGTCAAAGATTCAAAACTCTATGAAATCGAGAATATTTTCATATTCCCATTTATAGAATTTGAATGCTGCTCCGCACCAACACCTAGAGAGAGTTGAGCTGAGAGCACTTTGTTACAGATCCTTATGGACCTTACCGATAAAGATTGGGTTTTATCCAGGTCTTTCTCATGCTTAATTACCATCATTCTTTTGTTATGGAGTGTCCTAGCTTCAACAGAAACTAGTGAGGATGAGACCAATCGGCTTGCTTTGCTGGAATTTAAGGGTCAAATAGGTGATCCCGACAGTGTTTTGAGCTCGTGGAATGATACTAGCCACTTCTGCGAGTGGTATGGTGTTACATGCGATCGTAGATACCAAAGAGTCACCGTGCTAGACCTCCACTCCAAGCACCTCTCTGGGGTTGTGGCACCCCACATTGGTAACCTAAGCTTTCTGAGGGAAGTCTATATGGAGAACAACAGTTTCCGCTCAGAAATTCCCCCACAATTTGGCCGCTTGCTTTGGTTGCAGAAGTTGTTTCTTAATAACAACTCGTTTAGCGGACAAATCTGTGACATCCTGAAAAATGGTCCATTTGGGATTTATAAAATACTGAGTCTTATGAATGTACTTGTAATTAGTTCTCACCCGGAACTGATCATTCCTGGGATCTAACCATTAGAAAAATGCTAATTAGGGATTTAAATTCGTACGACTAAAAGAAAATTCGATCATAAATTGACTTTTGACCATGAAATCGTCGAGGTGATATTTTGAGCCACTGTTAGCTGATCCAATGATAGCCGGGGGTCAGTTCGCCACTGTCATAGTAGTGAATCGCGGGTGATTCCGCCGGACTGTAAAATGACTTGACGAATGATCCTGAACCTAAACCAACGATCGTGCCCCTTGGATCTAGTAGTTGATCCTCACGATTTTAATGACAACTGAATTCGTCACGAACCGAAGGAACTTGCACGTGACCTGATTTATTATCAGTCACGGATCGAATATGCGAATTTCTGCAACAAGCCGCCTGTCCGCCCGCCGAGCCACCACCTCGCCGTCGCCATACGCGCCACCGCCACCTCTATCCCACGCCACCATCTCTCTCTCTTTCTCTCTCTCTCTCTCTCTCTCTCTCTCTCTCTCTCTCTCTCTCTCTCTCTCTCTCTCTCTCTCTCCCGCTTGAGTGGCCGAGAGCCACGGCCAAGGAAAGGCCACTGCTGCTCGCCACCGTCGTCGCCGCCGCACACCGTCAAGCCGCGCCGCCGTTCTCGATTGAGTGCCACCGCTTTCCGTTCTAGCCGTGTCAGTCTAGAACTTGGTAAGTCGTGCCCTAAACCTAATTTAGGACATCAGGTATCGACGAGTAATTTTAGGTTGAAATCGAGTTTAGGTGGGTGTGAAATTGTATGATTTAGGAGTGAAATCAATTAGCGGACCTTAGGAATGAATTTGGGAATTTTGGTGGAAAAATTAGAGACTGAAGTTGGCTGTGATTGGCTTATTCAAGTGCTGTGGTGCTCGGTTTGGTACGCAAATCGGACATTTAGAACTGGCAATTAATTGTGGGCAAGTGTCGTGAAGGGTCGGAATTGATTTGCCGCCGTTTGATTGGGGAAAAATGGCAATTTCTGTGTTTTAATGCACATTTGAACTGGGCTTGATCTGTGGTGATGAATTGGGTACGGAAATGTGTACTTGATTGATTGAATTATGCATATTATGTGCACGCTTGGGCCAAATTGAATTAATTATTAAATTGGTCATATCGAATGCTTAGTGAGCACGAAAAATGTGTGCAAATTGTTGCGTGCACAGGCCATATGTGACTGGTCAATTGAGTGGCAAGTGATTGTTGAGCATGTGAATGAAACAAGAATTTGTGCGTGGCATGGCATGTGTGATCATGGGAACTGTGCCGTCCTAAGGCGTGTACTTCAACATGGAGCGATGCCCGGTATTATCGGAAGACTGCCAGCCTGAGGCATGTACTTCAACGCGGGTTGCACAGTAGGTGGTAGGTGTTGAGTCTGAGGCGTGTACTTCAACACGAGCAAGAAACATGGCCTGAGGCGTGTACGTTAACGCGGGCCCTGAAGTGTTGTGATAGATTGGTCACAATGAACCTGAGGCGTGTACTGCAACACGGGTCACTGGCGAGGGATGTGGAAAAGACATAATGAGAACAAAATGAATGCGTAAAATGAGAATTTTGCCTGCATGTGATTGTATGTATGTGATTGTGTTTTGTGTAATTGTCTGGAGATACGTGATAGACTAGGTCGGGTTTAGGGATGTACTTACTGAGATGTAGTCTCATGGTTGTTTCAACTGACATTTTTCGGAACCCCGACCTGAGCCATGAATCCTCCGCCACCGCCACCTGAGCGTTTTAGGGTACCAGTGCACACCGAGTATGAGGTTGCATAATTTTCTATGGGCGATAACATGACCTGGATTAAGCACACTATGACGATTTTCATAGAAGTAGGACTACCTTTATAGGAGACCCATGTATATACTACCTGGTTCTTTCGGGATGGAGTTGATGAGTTCGGGCCCATCAGGGGTTTTGATGTTCCTTTTGATTTGGTTGGGGACTGAGACTCGTCTGCTATACCCCCTATAGACGGAGAATTGACTAGTGCGGAAACTAGCTTAGCGCAATTTGGAATGCATCTAGCACCCACAGCACAAGGATCTTCAGGGGCTGAGCATGAACCCGAGCCCGAAGCGTCGCAAGCTGAAGACGACCTGATGGACATAGATTTAGAACCTATTCCCGAGGAAGAACCAGAGGAAGTAGAGCCCGAGGTAGAATCCGAGAATGAATCTGACGAGTTTGAGGAGCCTGAGGAAGAATTAGAGTATATACTCCCATATGAGCAGTTTATGAATTCCAATTTTGTGCCTGAGTACAATTTCTTTGATGGACTAGCTAAGGAGAATCAGGACGAAGTTCCAGCTGAGTCGGGTGATATCAATCACCCGATCGAGATTGAGGCAAAGCCGGATCCTTCGGAGGAGTAAACTGTTCAAGGGAGTTCGGATTCGGACGAAGAAAAGTCGGACTTAGAGTGGACACCGAGCAAGGAGCGTAAGGGCTAGTATAGGGGTTGAGAGTAGGTTTTTGGAGAGCACCATTTTTTAGGTTAGAATACCAGGTCATCGAACCCTTTTTATTGTCGATGGTTTGTATTAAGGTGTGCTTATGTAAATGGCGATTGTTAACTGTGAATATTTTATAAGTTTGGTAATGGAAATGAATATGTATATTCTCCCTGACTCTCCCCAGTTTCAAATTGTTCGGGTGTGATTGTGGTATCCGCTGTTGATTTAATCTCTAATGATTAAGCGAGGTCGGCGATGTCACCTTAATCGACCCGTAGAGGGTGTTGTACGCTCGATGGTGTTTGGGGCGTGACAAAATCCCTTCGAATCTCTCCCATTGCTCTAATTTGCTCGTTCTTAACTTAGGCTACAACATGCTTGAAGGAAATTTGGCTACAGAACTCAGCTCCTTCTTCAAGCTCCAAGGACTAGTACTTGAAGCCAACAGCTTGATGGGAAACATTTTGCCATCGTTTGGAAACTTATCTTCTCTTCAAGTCTTCAGAGCAACGCATAATAACCTCAGTGGTATGGTCCCAGAGACTCTCGGCCGGCTGAGAAATCTAGACATTCTTGCTCTTGGTGGGAATAAATTTGTTGGGATGATTCCTATCTCAATCTTCAATATATCCACCATGACAACCCTTTCGATAGCCAAAACCAATTAGTGGGAAGCTTACCCAACGACTTAGGCTTCACTCTTCCGAATCTTGATATAATCTTTTTGAGTGACAACCATCTCACTGGACCCATTCCTGAGTCAATATCCAACGTCTCCAATCTACGCCAAATCGAAATAGTGCAAAATAACTTTACTGGGAAATTTCCTTCTTTCTCAAAGATGAGAGGACTCTATTATTTTGCTATTAACGGAAACAACTTAGGAGGTGGGCAATCTGCTAATTTGGACTTCCTCTGCTCTTTAACCAATTCCACAAAATTGGATCTATTGGGTATAGGGGGCAATGCTTTTGAAGGACCAATCCCCGACTGTATCGGTAATCTCTCTATCACCCTTTCAATGCTTTGGTTGTAACAATCTAAATTTTCAATCCTTTTTTCGGGATTTAAGAAATGAATTTGATCAATACAATATATTGAGATATCACCCGGAACAGCGCATTCACGGGATGCTAACCTTAAAGGTAAGGCCGGCATGGGATTGAGTTCGCACGATCAAAGAACTCGGCCTGGGTTCGACCTTCAACCATAAGGATTGACGAGGGAATGTTTTGGGCCAACAGAAACCGATCTAATTGATTGATCGTGTTCGAAGGGAACCAGCGACAGACCCTCGCAATTATATGACAACCGAGGTCGTCCTGGGTAGAGTAAACTTAAACGTGATTTGACTTGGTGTCGGTCATGGGTCGAGAGCGCATAATTCCAATGAGCCACCCGTTAGCCAAAGATAAGCTAAAGTCGCGATTGTTCGATTTTAGTCATTTCTTGGAATTCGGACCCGGGAATCGAGAATTTTGAAAGTGATAATTTTGAGCGGCTGATGACATTTTTGGCTTGGCCAACCTTGGGGCCACCCATTTCTGCAAAAAATGGATTTCGGTTCGGGATCGGAAAAAATATGATTTTACCCCTCGAGACACCGACGTTGATTTTGAGGCCATATGAGATTATTTTTCGATGCCGATGCCATTTTAGGGTGGCCACGCACATTTAGAGTCGTTACGGTCAAAAATTGGAAATTTCGCTCGGAAGTAAAAAAATATTATTATTTTATTCCCAGGACTTTGCAGTGGATTTTCAAGGGCTTAAGAAGCTATTTTCACGATTCTGACGCCATATTATGTTGGCCACACATATTTAGAGTTGATTTGGATGAAAATTGAAATTTCACCCCAGGACTGGAAAAATGACCATTTTGCCCCTGGGCCAGTTTAAGTTTCAAATTTTTAAGAAATTATTTGGGATAATTATTAAGGTTTTTAGCTGCATTATTGGACCTAATTACTCTTTTGCCCCTCAATTATTGGATAGGATTGAACGAGGGCCGTCGGATTAGGGGTATTTTGGTCAAAACTTCCAAATCGCGACACGTGGCGCCCTTTAGCCCCAATATTTGACTAGATTTTCTCTCTCTCTCCTCTCTCATTTTGGCCAGACCACTCTCTCTCCTCTCCCCCGTTCTCTCTCTTTCTCCCTTGTTTTCTCTCTCAGCAAAGGAACGCCGGAGCTCGCCGCCGCCGCACCGGAGCTCGAACAGCCGAGTCGCTGCCGCCGTGACGTTTCTACGGTCCATACGTCACTATATGTCGCCGTCCGTACGGCGTCCCCCGTACAGTGTCCGTACGGTCTCCGTACGGTATCCATACGGTGCGTTCGTACGTCGCCGACGACGCCACCATTGTCGTTGCTGCTGTTCCGACTGTTCCGATCACCATCCAACCAGCTTGTCCTGTTTTTATAGGGTAAGTGTCTTTCCTAAAAACTATCTAGGACCTCGGGTATTGTTAAACTAGTTTAGGGCTCGGTTTAGACAATTTTTGTGGCTATTTTGGGGTTGAGGTTAGAGCTGAGTATTTGGTCATTACGGACTGATTAGGTGAAGAAATTTGCGAGGTTGAGGAGGCTCGATGATGGCTCTGATGTGTGGAGCGATCGTGAATAATTTGTGTGATTGATTGGAATGGTTATGGCTAAATTGGGTTTAATTGATCGATTGGGGAGTTAGTGATTGTAGGCTGTTTTGAAAGTGATGTGGGTTGAGTATGGATTGGCCATATGCTGTGTGTGAGTGGCCATGTGGCGCAGTTGTGTGCCGTGAGCATGTGGTCGTGAGGTCTGAGGGTGTGGTGGTGCGATTGTGCAATGTGTTCTCGTGCCAAGAATGTGTGATTGTGCTTTGGGATAGCGTGTTATATGTGTATGATTGTGTGGTGTGCTTGTGTGGTGAGAATGTATATTTACGAAGTGTATGTGAATTGTGAAATGTGCGTGAAATGTGAAATTGTGTTTGGTCGTGCGGTTGTTGGCCGTGTGTAAGTGTGGTTTGAATGGAACGAGGGTACGGAAGTGTTAGATTGGTTGGAAGGGATCCGTCCTGAGGCGTATATGTTTGCGCAGGACGATGCCATCCCTGACGAGGTGACGATGCCCGGCCCGACGGGGTAACGATGCCTGACGCAGTCAGAAGACCGTTGGCCTGATGCGTTTTACGCGGGCGCAATAGTGGTGGAAGAGTTGAGAATGAGTAGGAATTGGCTTGAGGTGCGAGGTTTGAGAAAGTGACGCATTGTGTGAGTTAGTGTGCGAGTGTATTTGTATCGCGTGATGTGATGCTTAATTATGGGGTAGAAATTGTTAGGCACGGTATGGAACGTGTCCAAGTGGTTTCTGTCTTATAATTAAGGCACGCGCGCATCTATGGTGTATTACTGTGAGGTGCTGGCTGTATTATGGTCTAACTTGTATGATGGATTCCAGGTAGGGTCATGTGTGGTTGTTAGTTTGATTGATTGTCGTGTGTTATGCGTGTTTTCGTCTGGCGGTACGTGAGTGCCTACATGGGGTTTGGGGTTGTACATTTATTGAAATTCGTCTCATAGTTGTATAATCCACAATTTCAGACCCCCAGCTATAAACCCGGGAAGTTCGCCTCCTCTTTTTGGAAGTTCGAGGAGCTGCCTTTGGTGCCCGGTGGAACTATAAGCGAGTGTCCGGAGGCTCAAGCCTAAAGAATCAAGAGCAAAACGGAAGGCGATCCTTAGGTTTTCCCTAGGGTATTTTAGGGGTTGTGTTAATCGGATTGATCCATAGGGAAGTTAAGTTAACCAGACCCTAATCTTTTTATTATGACGGTGATTTTGGATGCTAGTTTGCTGCATATGTTTGTAATATAATGTTAGTTTTTGTGGTGCAGTAATATTGTATGAAATGATGTTATTGTTGTTTGTCTGTTATGTTGTTCTACCCCGTTGTCGTCATCTTTTTGTCCGGGGTTTTGTTTTATATATTTCGCTTTCGCATGTGGCTCTGATGTTTAGGTTGGGTCGGCGACGTTCCCGGGACGTCGCATCATTTCGACCGAAGCAGAATGTCGCGAGCTCGATGGGGTTCGGGGTGTGACATTGGTTATATGATAATCATATTTTTGGAACCTTACCTTCTGAAATAGGAAATCTCATCAATTTGGAGTTGTTGCAAATGTGGGGCAACAACATCTCGGGAAACATTCCTTCCAAGATAGGAAATCTAAACAAATTGAAGGTTTTGAATCTCGGCCAAAATAAACTCTCAAGGCAGATACCAAAATCTATTGGGAATTTAAAAATGGTAATCAGATTGAGCTTGTTTAGCAATAATCTCCAGGGTTCGATACCATCGTCTCTAGGCAACTGCCAGAATCTTCTTTTGTTGGACCTCAGGAGCAACGAACTTAGCGATAACATTCCCCTAGAAATTGTGGGCCTCTCATCTTTGTTGATTTATCTTGACTTGTGTCAAAATAGTCTTAACGGCTCCCGTCCAAGAGAAGTTGGAAAATTGAAAAATCTTGTCGAGTTACGTCTTAACGGAAATAGATTATCTCAACAGATTCCAAGCAGTATCAGCAGTTGTATATCCTTGGAAGGCCTATATTTGCAAGATAATTTCTTCGAAGGGCCCCTACCATCGACTATGAGTTCCATGAGAGGCCTTCAGGTTTTGAATGTAACCAACAACCAATTGTTTGGCCATATCTCGGAATTTCTAGGGTTGCTAAATCTGACGAATTTGAGCCTATCTTACAACGATTTCGAGGGTGTATTGCCTACCATAGGAGTTTTCAGGAGTGCCATTTCTACTTCTATTGTTGGAAACAAGAAACTTTGTGGGGGTCTACCAGATTTTCATCTACCGAAATGTGACTACGAAGAGTCAAAACGGACGAGAATAAGCGGAGCCGCGGAAATCCTAATATGCACAATCTCTGCTCTTTTGGGAGTAACTTGCATACTCTGTTTGTTATACTTATTCTGGTTTAGACAACCGAAGAAGGCATTAGCTTCAAACTCTTCTGAAGATGGGTTTTTGCATGTTTCTTATCATAGTCTACTAAAAGCGACAGGTGGATTCTCCTCCACCAATTTGCTCGGTGTGGGCAGTTTTGGGTCAGTGTACAGAGGGCTTCTTGATCAGACTCAGTCAATTGTGGCCATCAAGATTCTTGACCTCACACGTCATGGAGCTTCCAAGAGCTTCACAGCCGAGTGTGCAACTTTGAGAAGAATTCGACACCGTAATCTCGTGAAGGTACTCACTGCATGTTCAGGGATTGATTTTAATGGAAATGATTTCAAGGCACTGGTCTATGAATTTATGTCGAAGGGGAGCTTGGATGAATGGTTATACCCAATTGCATCGCATTATCCAGCAAGAAGCAAGTTGACTCTACTTGAGAGAGTGAATATTGCCATTGATGTTGCTTGTGCTCTAGATTATCTCCATCATCATTATGAAACGCCAATAGTTCATTGTGATCTAAAGCCGAGCAATGTCCTTCTTGACGATGAAATGACTGGACATGTCAGCGATTTCGGCCTTGCCAGGTTCGTCCCAGAAGCAACACATAAGTTTTTTGCTGATGAATCAAGCTCTGTCGGCGTAAAAGGATCTTTCGGCTATGTAGCTCCGGGTAATGATGCACAAGTTGTCTTTCATTTTATTTTCTATATTGAACACGTAATTGGAGATCAATCCTTGGACAAAAAGGTATAGACATGAAACATCACCTATATTTCAATCTCAATTATTCACCTTGCATCACTATGCGCTGTTGATTGTTGTAGAGTACGGCACGGGAAGTGTGGTATCCATAGAAGGAGATGTGTACAGCTTTGGAGTCCTGGTTTTGAGATGTTCACGGGCAAGAAGCCAACCGATGACATGTTTGAAAATGGGCAAGACCTTCATCACTTCGCAAAGGCAGCTTTGGCAGACCTAGTGGAGGAGGCAATCGATCCCATTTTGCTTCAGGAAATCAAGGAGTTGGAGAAGAGAAGAATAGTCACTCCGGAGGGCAAGAACAAAAGCTGGTGTAGTATTCGGGAGTGTTTGGTTTTGATCATTGAAATAGGAGTCGCTTCCTCTTTTGAGTCTCCAAGGGAACGAATGGACATTAGTGATGCACTGACTAAACTCCAAGGAATCAGGAAGAAACTTCTTGAGTTCGTTGTCATTGCCTAGTTGATGTCAAATCTAAACTTCATATGGAGTCATGTGGTCTTTATGTTCATCGATTCGTTTGAAATTGGATATGGAATTTTACCATTCATAGACGATTACAATCTGGCAACAGCAAAACCGCAAGTAATGGAGACCGGTGACTTAGCAATCCAAGGAAGAATCAAATTTGGTTATGTTGTCTGAAGCAAAGGAGCACTATCGTTCAGTTGTATGAAAAATAAATGTACTTTGTTTTGCTTTAGCCCAAAAGAAAGAAATTTTAACCTGCTTGAGAGTTGCACCAAGAAAATGTGATAATATATGGTGATATGGACTTTTGTCTTGCTCTCTTGCGAACTTGCCTGTTTGTTTTGGCTTTTAAAACAAAAGAAGAAATTACTAAATGACTTTCCTGTAAAAGTTATAAGATGTTTAAATTTTATAGAAGCTTATGTAAACGGAATATGTGATCACATGTATCAATATTTTTTTCATCTTATATCTGTAAATAAAGCCAGAACTGAGAGAATATTCATTTTTGTATTCGCCATTTGGCAAGCCATATGGGATAATCATCCAATTAACATTAGCTTTGTAATTTGTCATCTTCAAGCATATATCATTTATTATTTTTTAAATTTAAACTTAAGAATGATAAAAAGCAAGTATATTATTCTTATGTGTATTCGTCCAATAAAATAAATAATAAGAATATCTTGAAATGCATTTTGGTTATCCTTCACAAAATATATATCTTCTTTCAACTTATGTCATTGATTTTTTATTTGAAAAAAAAAGCAAATAACTATAAATTGTCTTGAAATATATAATTAATCCATTTATTCTGAGATTAATTCAAAGAGAGAAATATTTGTATCAAATGAATGATATCCATAATTTGAAGTATAGTTCTCGTTAACTATGCGAACAAAAGTGTCAATTATCCATTTAACTCAAAATCAAATTGAAACAATGTAAATGATAACTTATTTTATCAATTGAATAAGTTCCACTTAATTTGCACTAAATTTAAACATTACATTTAAATAATAAAAATTTCAAATTATTATTACATTTCATTTATTTTTGTTTACTTCTTTTAGATTGCACTTATTTTAAATATAGCATATATCATTTGAAACAAATTTGTTTAGCAATAGATGAAAATGAAAAATGAAAATATCCTTTTCCAAAATCAAGTTAAAATGAACCTGAGATACATTTAGAAAAGAAATTGGAATAGAAATAAGTTCGTGAGTTTTTATTTATTAGTTTCTCGTTTGACAAGGAGTCAATTACATTAATCCAAGTGAAATTTGAAATAGATTGGATATACCTTTTAATTCCAAATTACGAATGAAAAATCTTAAATTTGTTAATTCAAGTACAAGGTGAGACTCCTTTACTCTTTATGAATGGGGGGCTCTCCATTTATATTAATACCTATGATAGACGAAGACATACAAAAAATTTATGGAATTGTTCTTTCTTGGATACGGAATATTTTTCAGGAATGCAAAACTCTACTGGATTCAAGGTCGTTATGACCCTTAGAATAAATTTTTTATGATTTATTCAGGAGTGTTTGGTTTTGATCATTGAAATAGGAGTCGCTTCCTCTTTTGAGTCTCCGAGGGAACGAATAGACATCAGCGATGCACTGACTAAACTCCAAGGAATCAGGAAGAAACTTCTTGAGTTCATTGTCATTGCCTAGGCGATGTAAAATCTGAACTTCATATGGAGTCATACGGTGTTCATAGTCATTGCTTTGTCTGGAATTGGATATGGAATTTTACCATTCACAGGCGATTTCAATCTAGCAATAGCAAAACCAAAAGCAAATGGAGACTACTGACTTAGCAATCTAAGACAGATCAAAATTGGTTATGTTGTCTCAAGCGGAAGATCGCTGTCCTTCAGCTGCATGAAAAATAAAGTTGCCAGGTTGAATTTCTGCATGAAATCTTATTTATCATTCATTCATACATATATGGAGGACATCTTTCTCGTAAGCGATCTTTGATATGGTACCCTTTGATTGGGTATCTACATTTGAAAGAGGAAACAATTTACCAGGATTGAACATACGAATCCAACAAGTTCGAGCTAAACAAAACTACCATGGGGCATTGGGAAAGTAGGCTGCCAATATGGAAAGCTTGGCAACCTACAAAGGCACGGGAATTGAATGAAAGATTGCAACTATGTTGAAAGATCGGAATCTGTCTCACCATAAGGGAGAGGCGGTTAAAGTAAATTTCTTTGAAGTTGATTTACCCATTCTTGCTGATGCTTGATCAGGTGTCCGGGCATTTTACTTAGGGAGTAATGGCTCAATCTGCTGCCACATTTGTATTCTGGAACGTGTTTGGCACTGCAGCTTTCATGCAGTGTTCTGGTATGTTAAAACTTCCTCTGATGTTGTGTTTTCACTTCATGTGCTCACATGTTGCTGCAATGCATTTGTTAATTCCTTCCTATAGTCACCGATAATTTAGTGAACCATGATTGCACTTTTGAATCTTGATGTCACTAGCATACATTTCTAGTCTTGGATGTTGTTCATCCAGCTTTCTTCTTTTGTCTTTCAAGATTGGTCAAGTGAAATTAATAAGTGTTAGATCGTCATGTAGCAATCACTAGTAGAAAAAAGTGGGAAGTGTCCAAAATGGGATAGGATCTACCAAATGCTCAAGTTTGGAGGAGGCTTTCTTTCTCTGTGTAAACAGATTTAAGTGGAAGAAGCTCTATTTGCTACAAGAAGCAAATTTGACTTATAAAAACCCCTTGGAATCAACCTCACCAGCATCTTTGATTTTTGGTATGACATTTTGGTTTTTGTAGCGGTAATAGCAAAACCGACAATGGTTCTACTTTTGGTTTGACATTTTTGTAAACTGCACCAGACCAATTGTCTTTTCACCTTCTTTTTATGTATTCAATAACATTTGTTGTTCATGAAAAAAGAGATTCTTTTATTTGGATTTAAATGTATTATACTTTGTGCAGAAAAAGATAGAATTCACAAATTAAACTCTGCCATATTCTAGTACATGTTTATTACTTTTGATAATAATTTAATGTATTTTATCATCTTACATTATATATAATTGGTATTTGTATTATGTGTATTATCTTTTAATCCTTAGGACGGAATATGAGCTTCTTGTACGCTAGGCTTGGACTCAGCCTGGGTAAGTTTTGTCCCTTGCGTTGGACCCTAGCCACAATAAAGGCTAGGGGATGGGGTGTGCTCTGTGGTCAATGACCGTGAGTACTTTTTTCTTAAAGTTGTTGAATCCCTATGAAATGAATATTAGAAGAAATTGCTTTCCCGGAATACAGGTGAAAAGGTATCGTGATATACAAAAGGACTTGCAAATTACTTTATGAAAGCACCTGATAGGGTCCCAAGATAAACTTTTTACAGGATTGTAGAGAAGAGAGGAGAAACTTTGCTTCCTATATAAATGACGAAGGACATGTATGATGGGGGCAAAGACTTCAGTAGGTACGCAGCGAGAGAAACTGAAACCTAAAACCATATGGTTACATAAAGGCTTGGCTCTAAGGAAAAGTATCAGAAAAGTCCTAAACCTTTTGCATTTTTTTTTTTGGTAAGGTAAGTAGTAAAAACCTTTTGCATTGGTATCCATTAAGTCCTAAATCTTTTTTTGATGCTAATTGAGTCCTAAATCTTTTGTTTTTATGCCAATTCAGTCCTTTCGATTAATTTTGTTTGGATTTTGCTAACGTGGATGCCGGCCGGCCTACGTGGCACGACCGGCGCTGACGTGTATAATTTTTAATAATTTTTGAAAATTTTTTCTGATTTTTTCTTTTTTTTCTTTTTCTTTTTTCCTCTTCGCCCTCCTTACTCTAGTTGGTCCGACGATTGGCCAGAGGTCAGCCACCGGCGAGGCTTGCCCTCGCCGGATGGTCGCAAGGGCGGCCCCACCGATCATGGGTGATACTCACCCTTGCCAGCAACGGCGAAGGCAAGCCTCCCCATGGCTGGGCGAGGCCGGCTGGCCATGGGCGATGCTCGACCTTGCCAGATTCGGCAAGGTTGGGCCTCGCCCAGCCACTGGCAAGGGCGGCCGGCCATGGGCGACGCTCGCCTTCACCAGCAACGGCGAAGACGAGCCTCGCCATGGCTAAGCGAGGTCAACTAGCCATGGGCGACGCTCGCCGTCGCTGAGGCTTGCCTTCGCTGTCACTGGTGAGGGCGAGCGTCACCCATGGCTGGTGGGGCACCCTCACAACCATTCGGCGAGGGTGAGTCTCGCTGGTGGCAGGCCTCTGGCCTTTGGCTTCTGGCCGGTCGCCGGACCAGCAACCGGCTGGAATAAGGAGGGAGAATAGGAGAGAAAAAAAAAAAGAAAAGAAAGAGAAAAGAAAAGAAAAACAGAAAAATAATTAAAATATTCAAAAAAATATTAAAATATTATTTTAAATTGTCCACGTCAGCACCGATCGTGCCACGTAAGCCGGGCAGCGTCCACGTCAGCAAAATTCTACCAAAAGGTTTATGACTCAATTGGTACCAAACAAAGGTTTAAGACTCAATTGGCACAAATGCAAAAGGTTTAAGACTTTTCTGATACTTTTCCCCTTGGCTCTAAGATATTACTCTTTGCACAGTTAATGGCTGGAAACGGGACATGTTCAAGATGATATTCCTTGGTGTATGCCTTTTGCAAATGATGGTGTTAGCAGATGAAACCAAATTGGAGTAAATAAGAAGGGTTAATACCATAAAAAACCTCAAATTGGTACGCGTGTGACAATTTTACCCCGTTTTGAAAAAGTGACTATAAAAAACCTCATACTAGTACACCTGTGATATTTTTACCCATCCGACCACTTTTAGTAGGGCAGCAATGACGGGATGCCGATTGGCTAACGCGGTAATATTTTAATATCTTATTAATTTTTTTTGATTTTTTAAAATTTTCTCTTTCATTTTTTTTCCTATCTTCCTAGCCGGTCGCCAAACCGGCGATCGGCTACCGGCCAGAGCAGCGGCCTCGCCGGCCATGGCGAGGGTGAGCCTCGCCGTCGCCGTCATGGGCGAGGTTGGCCGAGCAGCAGTCTCACCATTACCGACCTCGCCCGCGACGGCGAGGTCGAGCGGCCATGGCGAGGCCGCTCGGCCTCCCCTAGATTTGGGTGAGGTCGAGCGGCCTCGCCCATGGCCGCCACTCGACCCCGCCGTCGTCCAGATCTAGGGGAGGCCGAGCGACCTCGCCATCGCGGGCGAGGTCGGCAATGGCGAGGCTGCTGCTCAACCGACCTCGCCCATGATGGCAACGGCGAGGCTTGCCCTTGCCATGGCCAGAGAGGCTACTGCTTTGGCCGATCGTCAGTCGCTAGTTCGGCGACCGGCTAAGAAGATAGGAAAAAAAAAAAAGAAAGAGAGAAAAATAAGTCAAAAAAATTCAAAAGAATCGAAAAAAATTAAAATATTGTCATGTCAACCGGCCGGCATTCACATCATCACTGGCCAGCCAAAAGTGATCGGATGAATAAAATTGTCATCGATGTATCAATTTGAGATTTTTTGTGATCACTTTTTCAAAATAGGGTAAAATTGTCAGACGCGTACTAGTTTGGGGTTTTTAGTGATATTAATCCAAATAAGAACTGGGACTTTTTAGGAGATGTTGGAAATTGGAATGTGGGGATTTTTATTCAACTTGATCTAAGAGAGAGTATATGGATGTATTTAGGTGAGAGTAGAGGTTCAAATGCGATAAATGGTGAGAATTGGAAATTAGAAGGACCTAAAATGTGAATTCTTTTGATATCATGGATCCATTTACCAAAAGAATATTTGATGGAGATCTTGCCGGTGGAGTACCGGTAAGATAATTGAAGCGGAGGAGTGCATTTTGGGTCTTGTGTAACCATGGAATGCCACTAGCTAAAGCAGAAGTGAAAATTCTTTCGAACAGCGAAAAGGCGGTGAATGCTTGGGCAACATAAACTGAAAAATTACGTATGGTTAAAACCGTGAGTCATAGCTGAGTTTTATTTGAATTCTTACAATCTCCTGGTGATGTGATGAATCTAATTGCTAGTATTGCACAGCTAGTTCTTGGCCAGAATGTTGCTAGAATGAAAGAAACATTAAGGTCTTATGGCATTAAGTTTATTGACATTCTAAAAAGCATCAAATAAAAACGGAAAAAAGACAATATAAGTGCCATAAGTTGTGTACAGAGATCACTTTGGTGTCATAACTTTTTTTCGGATCACTTTAGTGCCAACTTTTTTTAAAAACAATCACTTTAGTGCCAATGCTGAATATAGCTGCCGGAAATCTGACGTGGCTCTTTTTTTTATTAATTTCCAATGCTGACATGGCTTACCAGAAATTTGACATGGCTCGCCGAAAATCCGACGTGGCTCTTTTTTTGGCCGAAATTTTGGCAAGAGTCACTAAAATGATTTTTTTTCCTCCGACTTGGCACCACAGTGATCCGAAAAAAAATTATGGCACCAAAGTGATCTCCGTACATAACTTATGGCACTTATAGGGTCTGTTTAGTAACGTTTCTGTTTCTTTGTTTTTCTGTTCTTTTGTTCCCCGGAACAGAAAAAGAACAAAAATCTGTTTAGTAAAAAAAATCTATTTTTTTGTTTCTGTTCCAAAAAAGTGTTCCAGAAATAGATTTGGAACATAAACAAGAAGCAAAAAAAATCTGCTTCTTGTTTCTAGAACAAGAAAAAAGAAACGATTTTTTTTTCTAGAATTCTCTAAAAATAAGAAACAATCCATTGGCCGCAATCCCCCCACCAACGCCTCTCACCGTCCTTCGCCGCCACCTACCGCCCGCCTTCCGCCGCCACCGCCGCCGCTCGCCGGCCAACGCTCGCCAGCCGCCTCCTGCCCGTTGGCTGCCTCTTGTCGTCGACCATCGTTTTCCACCGCTCGACGCTTGTCGCCACCCGCCACCGACCGTTGTCCTCCACCGCTGGCCGCCATGCTCCATCGCCCGTCGCCAATTGCCTCCCGGCGCTGGTCGCCTCCCCCCGCCAACCACCCGACGCCGGCGATCACCCACCACCGATCGCCGTCCTTGGCTGCCGCCGGCCACCCACCACCGGCCGCCATCCTCCGCCGCCGGCTATTGTGCTCCACTGCCCGACGCTAGCCACCACCCGACGTTGGCTACCCTCTGCCGCCGGTCACCTCTCGCCTCTGGCCACCCGACGCTGATGGTCACCCACCATCAGCTGCCATCCTTCGCCATCGACCGCCGTGCTCCATCGACCGACGATGGCCACCCTCCGCCGCCAGCCACCTCCCGCCGCCGCCTCCCGCTGCCGTCACCACCGCCCGATGCCACCGTGCTCCACCTCTGACCGCCGTGCTCCACTGCCTCCCACTGCCGGCCGCCATCCTCTGCCGCCGCCGACCACTGTCCTCCGCCACCTGCCGTCCTCTGCCGGTAGCCCAGAAGAGAGAAACTCATCCATAGAATAGAAATGGATCATTCGCACCCTAAACGCGTTTCTATTCTTTTTCTATTCCAGGAATAGAAATTTTGTGTAGTTACTAAACGCTATTTTTTTGTCAGAAACTGTTCCAAGAAATAGAAATAGAAAAAACTATTTCTGATCAAAAATTGTTTCTAGGAACAGAAACGTTGCTATGCAGACCCATAGTGTCCTTTTGCCAAATAAAAACTAAGTACTTAAAGAACTGTTATTTTTGGCTACAAAACATTGCCTGTCGTTTTCAGTTGTATAATGGATTTATTGACTTGTAACTATTGGTAGTTGCGTGTCCATGTGCACTTGGCTTGGCCACACCTACCGCTGGGTTTGTTGGAACTTCACTCGGAGCAACAAAAGGTTTGCTTTTTCGAGGCGGAAGTGTTCTGGACAAGTTTTCCATGGTAAACCCAATTGTGTTTGATAAGACCGGGACCTTAATGGTTGGCAAACCTGTTGAGACAAAGGTTGTGACTCCTGGATGCACACAACAAATAGATTCCAGGTTGAGCAGCGACAAGGTCGCTTAAATAATATATTGATTCAACTTACCTGCATTCGTTTTGTGCATGATATTGTTTTAGGAAGGATATAGCTTCTGTCATAATTGGAAAAAAAAAAATTGCTTCCATGTTTTGCATGTGAATGTCAATTTGGAAGAGAAAGGGTTGACGTTTCTCATTGTGGTCAGTACTGCACCCTATGTTGCCAAGCTTGGATGAGTAAAGTGCTTTGCAGTCAGATCGATGTGGAACCATATGATTTCAATGTCAGGAAGCTATTAGATTTACATTTCGATTGCTTTTGGGCCAATTTTTATACGCAGGATCGGTGGAACATAATTCCTTTGAGGTGAAATACTTCATATTCTCTAATCTAGGATCCACACCCCTTAGAAAAAGGGAACTGGATGATTATTGCAATGAAAATATTCAAAGAACTGTTTTCCTATAAAATTTAACTCCTGAGAACTGTTAATTGCTTGGATAAGGAGCTGCTTGCTTAATCCTACACACAATTATTGCACGGCCTCATCATTTTTACCATAAGATGAACCTTTTTTTTTCCTTTACAGGATTACCCTGATGAGGATTGAGGATGTTCAAGTGACACTAAATGTTACCGAGACATCTTCAATCAAGTTGACCATGATTTGGCTGCATAAATCTGCTGGAGATTTTTACCTAGTCTATGTACAAGACAAGCTAGGGAACTTTGTTGTGCATTCTCCGTCATGCATGCACGTTTCTGAGAAGAAAATGAATGATTGCTCAATGTACATCTACTTGGCCTTGCTTATTACTTCTGTATCACATTGAGGCACTGGGAAAGATGATTCATCTGAAGTGCTGTATGCATGAGCTGTTATTACTATTGACAGGGTAAGTAACTGTTTAGATGTCATTGATACAGACATAATTTAGATGACACAAGGTCAGAAGTTGAGGTTCTTCAATTTGCTGCTGCAGTAGAATCAAATGCAATCCATCCTGTAGGCAAAGCAATAGTAGAAGCAGCTCAAGCTCGGAAATGCTGAATTGAAGGTGCTTTCTTTAGATTATGAATAATAGTTCTCAGCAAGGATCAGTTAGTTAAAAGCTTAATGATTTTTTCTATGTCACCCTGCGGACAATATGCTTTTGTCAGAATTCATGATGATCGCATAGCCAACTCGCGTTTCCCATTCTATTACATTCTCTATGCTTTACATTTGTGAGCAGGAGTTTCAAAATCAACAATTGGTGTCAACAAATGAACTTTGTATTTACTGTATTAGTTAGCACATCATAGACATGTGTGGGTATTATTAGGTAGCGAGTTTGAAATCCCTACTGTGAAAATTTACTGTACCACACCCCCGTACTCCCCAATTTTTTCTGTGTAAGATTGAATTATTTTGTATGTGGTAGATGGAACTTTCATCGATGAACCTGGTTCTGGTGCAGTGGTATTTATTAACAACAAAAGAGTTTCTGTAGGGAACTTGGAATGGATTAGGAGGCATTATCTATTCCCTACTGTTCTCTGCATGTGAATCAGAATTAGTAATTACGTTCCAAATTCTTTCTTACATCATTTGTAAGTTATAATATCCTTTCCCGTAGAAGCTAATTTCAATCCTTGAATGGATAAAACTCTCTTCATAGGTTAGCCTTTTTGTAATCTCAGTTACCAAATATCTGCATTGTTTTCTTTAGTTTTCTCAGTTTTATATTTGCTTGTTTCTCGTTGAGATTAGAGATGTATTATATCGCCTCGTAGGGAAGGAGAGAATGTCTTGTTACCAGCTTGACCAAGCATGTGTTGCCTTTTATAAGATGCCATTTTATGATTTCTGATCAGACCTAATGAATACCTTCCTCATGTTTTATTTTCATCTTTTAGCATTATTGTATCTTTGAGAATTCAATTCCGAAGCTGCTATCATGTATTCATGTTTATGGAGCACAGAGGATAACGGGACTTGAAAGTACATATCATCGAAGCTCAATAGATAAATACCTTTTTAAGTGAGCAGATGATTATTCGACATTGTGTAGCGCCTTATCATCCTGCACGTCATTGTGCATAGTCACTGGGATTGGATTATAGGAATTACTTGCTGAGTTGTAGACTTGGTTTGGCTCTTGATGTTTGATTCCTGACTGTATATTCCACATTCATGATTCTTATGTCAGGCAACAGCTAAGACACCTCAATTTGTCCATTCAATCAGTTGCATGTGAGAAATCCTCTGTTGTGTTTGAGTTTGCGAGTGAAGGAGGCGTTAATTTGTTCAAGTTTGCGAGTGAATGGGTACCGCCCCTATACAAAAATTACAGAGAAAGAGTCTACAAAGTCTAACAAACTATCCACACTTAAACAGTGATTTTTCAGTAATTGATATTGCAAAACCTGTAACCATCTGTTCATTACATACATAGAAAAACAAACACGCAGACTCTCGAAAGCCCTCCTATTTCTCTCTCTCCAAAGAAGCCAAGGAGGCATTACTAGTTCAGTTACGAAGCTCAAAGCATCATTTCTATTAACAGAGTGAGGCAAGTCATACCTCTGTGTTCTAGAGGCCAGTAGTCTTGCTATTTAAATGGATCAGAGTTGATCCTCCGGGTTCATTGGCTGAACTCACCTAGTTTTGGGTTGTTGCTCTTATCCCCATATTGGATTTGTGTCATCTATTACAAAATTGTAGACTCTTTTTATCGAACAGTCGACAGAACAAATCTAGTGATGGAAAATGTGTGGGAAGCTGTATTTCCCATTGTGAGCGTGGGTCCCCAATATTTTGTAATTTGATCGGTAAGGTCCAGTTTAGTGAGTGTGGGCAATAATTGCTCTAGCATTATGGTTAGTTTTTTTTTTTTGGTAAAGTAAGAAGAGCATTATGGTTAGTTAGTATGCTTAGAATCAATTAACTCTAGAAACCTAATGTAACAGCCCGAATTTTGATGTAATTTTCGGGATCAATAAAACTGATATTAATTCGCATTTCATTTTAGTCAGTCTCGCCCAGAGCTGATCACTCTCGGGATACTAACCAATGGGGCATGGCTAACTAGAAAACGGTACATGGACCAGGGCCCCTATCGTGAAACGGACACCGATCACGAGAGACGCTGAGAGAATATTCTGGGCCAACGTGGGCAGATCGTAGGGAAGGGTAACGGATTGGGTAACGGATTGGGTTTGGCCAAGGCCAACGATGTATAATAGGGACGCAGGTGATTCTGCAAGACCGAAAGTACACGTGGCCAACCAGTTCTAAACCTGAACCTAATGATTGTGACCTCTAGAACTAGTAATAATTTCTCATTCTCTCAATGATCGAGACCCTTACAACATGGATAGCCCTAGGTCGATACACGTAACTTTTAAACAGCCGCCCGTTAGTGAGAGACCATGAAACTGAAAGTTTAGCGAGTTTTATTCACGAAATTGGGCTCGGATTTCGATGTCGATTTTCGAAGGCTTAAGAGACTATTTTTGGAAATCTGACGTCATATTACGCCAGCCACACACAATTGGAGTTAGTACGGGTAAAAATTGGAATTTCGGTCCGGGGGTGAAAAATTACGATTTTGCCTCTATGGGCACCGGTATTTAATTATGAGGCCGTTTGAGGTTATTTTTCAAGGCCGACGCCATTTTTGAGTGGCCACGCATACCGGGAGTCGTTACGGACAAAAAGTGGAATTTCAACAAAAATTGAAAAAATAATATTATTTTATTCCCGAAACTTTGCAGTCGATTTTCGAGGGCTTAAAAAGTGAATTTCGCTATTCCGACACCGGATTATGTCTACCATGAATATATAGGACCTCTATGGACGAAAATTGAAATTTCGGTTCGGGATCGGAAAATTACGAAAATGTCCCTAGGCCATTTTTTATTAATTCCGAAAATTGGATTAAATTTTGGGATTAACCAAGGTTAGTTAAGGCTAAACCAGGTCTGATCAACCATGATTAAGGGAAAATGACCATTCTACCCTTGCTTATTTGGATTAGATCAAATTTGGGCCATTAGATTAGGGGTAAAATTGTCCAATAGCCCAAGATTTTGACACTTGGCACCCTAGGCTCTAGTCTTTGACTAAGATAAGCATTTTTCTCTCTCCTCTCTTACCATCCACGACCAGACTAGCTTCAGCAAAATTTTCTTCTCATTTTTCCCCTTCTTCCTCTTCTGTTTCTGTTTTTATTCTGTGCGTTTCTGCATTTTCGGTACTGTTTACGCCGGAACAGTACCAGCCGGAGCTGTCCCCGCCAAGCCAGCACCACCAGCAACTATTTCCATCTCTGTGCAGCCACCATCAGCCCTAGTTTCAGCCAAAACAGAACCCAAAATAGCCTTTTTTCCTCTTTTTCTCTCTCTCAGGTCTGCAAACAGTACCGCCGGAGCTTCGCCAGAGCTCCGATCGCCGTTCCGTCGACACCTGGACGTCCGGCACCTTCATACGTCGTCGTCTAGCCCTTCCGTACAGTGTCCCCATACAATTTTACTGTTCACGCCCTCGTACGGTTTTACTGTTCATCGACCATACGGGCCGTCTTGGGCGTCACCGGCGCATCTCCGACCACTGTTCTCGGCCTGTCTGTACAGTCTCGTACGAAAAGTACTGTTCATCGGTACTGTTCACTGTCCATACGCTTCGCCGTCCTGAGAATTCCGCCGCCGGTTGCACTGTTCATCAGTGATCGGCCGCCATTCCCTATCGTCGTGACCCTTGATTAGGTGAGTAAAATTTCTAAACCCGGATTAGGACTAATAGTGCATTTTTCTGGACTGGTTTAGGTATTATCGGTACATTTTGGACTGGCTTAGATAATATTAGTGTGTATTTTAGACTGGGTTGAGAATTGACTGGTAGAAATTAGTGTCAGGAAATTATGGTAAATCATTAAGGAATTATTGGGAAGAAAAATTGAATTAATTGATCAATTTAGGAGCCCATTAGATAATTACCGGGTATGTCCGGGTTGATTGGTTGTACGTACATTGTGCTTGGTTGTGATTGAATTTCATTGGTGCTCATGGTGCATTGCATTGCATAACATGGACACGCATTATGTATGCCTAGAGTGTGGCATGTGGTGAAATTGTGCAAGAGTGCGTGCCTGCCATGAGTATGTGATCACCTAAATTACCCTGAAGCGTTATACGCTGGGTTCAGATAATAATGAATTGTGTGATCACCCAAGGACCTTTGGGTCGTGACCTTCGGGTCGATACCGTCCTCATGCACTTTGAAGCAGGACGATGCCCGGTACGTCCGAAAGGCAACCATCCTCATGCACTTTGAAGCAGGCTCTAATTCGCAAGGAGAACAGTGTTGCGCTTCATGCACTTTGAAGCAGGCTAGAGACACTGGGCCAGATCGGTTACTGCGCCTCATGCACTTTGAAGCAGGCTAGACGCACCGGGCCGTGAAAAATTGATGACTCGAGTCATAGTAATAATAAATTGGGCAGTGTGCTAGTGTGCCAGTTTGCCAGTGTGCCAGTGTGGGCCAGTGGGCCGGGAATTGCACGTGTCAAGTCCATGACATTTGCATACATGAACATACATAGACTGGCATGCAAGAATGTGAGAATTGGTGCATAAGCATGTGATTGGCACATATGTGAATATGAGTGCTACGTATGTACTGTGATTATTATATATCGAACTGTCTAACCTACAAGGTCTAAGAATGATTTGTTATTGTTGATTTGTAATTTAAATATCTATTTTCCGGTCAGGAGATTGCATGTTAGCCTAGCCTAGGTTTAGGGGTTGAACTCATTGAGATTCGTCTCACGATTGTGTAAACTGAAACATTTTCAGACCCCCAGCAGTAGGATGCCGAGGTCACCACCTCTTTTTGGAATACCGCATTTTATCCAGCAGTCGTCAAGCATGCACCCCGGCGGAGACGGAGCAGAATGAAGAAGTGGTTGTTTGGTTATTACCAGCTGTTGATGTTTCCTTTTTGGTTGTAGTGAACATTGTAAAAAGGTTTTCGTTGGTAATACCAATGTATGTACTTTTTTGAGGTGCTTGACTGCTATTTGGTTGTTCTACCTTGGTCTCATGTATTATATTGTACGGGTGTATATAATTAATTATATACGTTGCTTCCGCATGTGTTTGATCTCTGTATGGGTATGGGTCGGCGACGCTTCCTGGGAGCATTGCACCATAATCGACCGTGACAGGATGTTACGTTCCAGTGGGGTACGGGGTGTGACATCCCCTCTTGAATTGGTATCAGAGCAAGGTCTGCTCGGTCCAATTAGGTCGAAGCCTGGAGTAATAAGGAGCAATGAGACCCTAGGTAGCTAGTAGGGTGACCTCTTATGCTCCATGCATCTCTTGACAGTTTGTGATTGTGTTGAATTGTGATGGTGTGACCCGTAAGTGTAGGTGCGGCAGAACCCGAGGTGAGTATACGAATCCCTTGGATGATGTATTGGATAATTGTTAAGCCGCATGTGGATTGTTTGATTGTTGTTTAATACCTGCCTAGGACTTAGACTGGGATAGATTTATTTAAGTCTTTCAGTCCTTCGTGGAATTATAGCAGGTAGTCGTAGAACCGAGTGACCAAGATGAGTAGCGAGGGGAAAGGTATAGGAAGAGTTCCCAGAAGAGGTGCAGGAAGAGGATCTAGAGGTGGAGGTCGTGCTCGAGTGAGAGCAGTGGACAACCTGGGAGTTAATGTGGGAGCTGCCGTAGACTGTCGAGTTGATGTGAGACCTGTAGAAGATCCACGTATGGAAGGAGCTCTGCGAGTATTAGAAAGGATTGGGAACGTACTAGATAGGCAGGCTCAAGGGCGAGATAATGCAGCTACTGCTGCTGTAGATGAGAATCAAGTTAATGCTGGACAGGCTCAGCCAGCTGGGGTTAGACAGATGCCCCAGTTAGTAGAACAGTTTATGAAATTGAAGCCGCCCAAATTTCATGGTCGTGGTGACCCCGAGGCTGCGCCAAGATGGATAGAGGAATTGGAGAAAACCTTCAAAGTTTTGGGGTGCACTGATGAGGAAAAGATAACATTGGCGGTTTATCAGCTTCAAGAAGGTGCGAATGATTAGTGGAATGCCGTGGAGAATAGAGTGTTTCCAGTAGGAACGGCCCCGACTTGGGCTGTGTTTGTAGAAAATTTCTATGAAAAATATTTCTCAGAGAATGCGCAAGAGAAGAAGTTGATGGAATTATGCGCCTGCGCCAGGGACAAATGACTGTTGATCAATATGAGGCGCAGTTCGCAAGATTAGCAAAGTTTGCACCGACTATGGTGGAGAATCCGAGGGATACAGCGCGAAGATTCTGGGATGGACTGAAGCCGGATCTTCGGAGTCTAATTTTGTCCCATGATATCAAAGAGTACGGGGAAATGCATAGACGGGCGCAGATCATGGAACGGGATCAGCAGGAAAGGGCAGCCGCTTCAGGATCACGATTTGCTCAAAATAAGGATAATCACCGTTTGGGAAAGAGGCCTATGACTGGAAATAGGCGATTTGTCCCGCCAGCTAGACGGAACATTGGAAAACCGAATCCCCCATTGGGTAGATATAGGACATGTTTTAAGTGTGGGAGTATGGGACATCAGATTCGCGATTGCCCGCAGATGCAGCCATCAGGACCGTCTAAAGTGCCGCCATCACGAGCTGGAAATCAAGCCGGACCTCCCCCACCGGCTAATTAGGGACGACCGCCAGCTCAAGGAAGGATTTATGCAATGGCACGCAAGGACGCTGAGAATGCGCCAGGCGTGGTCACAGGTACGATTTCTTTGTGTGATCATGCCGCATATGCACTGTTTGATCCGGGGGCAACCCACTCGTTCGTTTCAGAGCAATTTGTTGAGTTGGTTGGTATGAAACCAGTGCTGCTTGAGCATGTACTTTGCGTGTCGACACCTGTGAATGATAGGTTGCTAGTTTCTTTTGGATGTCCTAATTGTAAGATAATTATTGGAGGTAGGGAAGAGAGTATCGATTTGGCAATAATAGCCATGTTCGATTTTGATGTGATTATTGGTATGGGCTGGTTAGTCCGAATGAAAGCTATAGTGGATTGCAGCGATAGGACAATCCAATTCAATCCGAATGGACGCCTTAGCTTTGTATTTCATGGATACCGAGGAGGAACTTCGATCCTTTGGATTTCCTCGCTTGAGGTGAGTAAGCTGTTGGATGAAGGGTGTGAAGGATATTTGGTGAATGTTGTAGACCTAACAATTGAGGAACCTAAGTTGGAAAATATACCCGTAGTAAGCAATTTTCCGGATGTGTTTCCTGAGGAATTGCCGGGTTTACCGCCCGAGCGAGAAGTGGAGTTTGTGATTGAATTGGTGCCAGGAACAGAGCCGATTTCAAAAGCGCCATATAGGATGTCCTTATCAGAATTGAAAGAGTTAAAGGTTCAGATACAGGAATTCTTGGACAAAGGTTTTATTCGCCCTAGTGCGTCCCCATGGGGAGCGCCAGTTCTGTTTGTCAAGAAGAAAGATGGAACTCTGAGGTTATGTATAGATTATCGACAGTTGAACCAAGTGACAGTGAAGAATAAATATCTATTGCCGAGGATTGATGATCTGTTTGATCAGTTGCAAGGGGCCTCAGTGTTTTCCAAGATAGATTTGAGGACCGGGTACCATCAGCTAAGAATCAGAAATGAGGACATTCCCAAGACTGCTTTTAGGACTCGATACGGGCATTATGAATTTACGGTTATGCCCTTCGGACTGACGAATGCCCCAGCCGCTTTCATGGATTTGATGAATCGTGTGTTCAAGGAATTCCTGGATCAGTTTGTGATAGTTTTTATTGACGATATACTGGTGTGCTCTAGGAGCCCCGAGGAGCATGAGGTACACTTGACTGAAGTGCTACGAACCTTGAAAGAGCATGCATTGTATGCTAAGTTCAGTAAGTGTGAGTTCTGGCTCAGCAGAGTAGGATTTCTTGGACACATCGTTTCTGGGGATGAAATTTCTGTGGATCCAGCTAAGATTGAAGCAGTTACCAAGTGGCCTAGACCGACATCAGTAACTGAGATTCGAAGTTTTCTAGGATTGGCTGGTTATTATAGGCGATTCGTAGAAGGATTCTCATCAATAGCCATGCCAATGACAAGGCTACTTAAGAAGGACGTGAAGTTTGAGTGGGATGACAAGTGTGAAAGGAGCTTTCAGGAATTGAAACACCGGTTAACGACTGCTCCTGTATTGACTATTCCGTCGGGCCTAGGAGAATTCAAGATTTATAGCAATGCTTCGCTAAGAGGATTGGGCTGTGTGCTGATGCAGTATGGAAAAGTGGTAGCATATGCGTCGCGCCAATTGAGACCACATGAGATGAATTACCCGACGCATGACTTGGAATTAGCTGCTATAGTGTTTGCACTTAAGATTTGGAGGCACTACTTATGTGGAGAGAAGTTCCCGATTTATACTGATCATCAAAGCCTCAAGTACCTATTTTCGCAGAAAGAGTTGAACATGAGGCAGCGCCGATGGATGGAGCTTCTGAAGGATTATGATTGTGACATCCTGTATCATCCTGGGAAAGCCAATCAAGTGGCAGATGCCTTGAGTCGGAAGTCTAGTCTGGCGCACTTAATGGTCAAGGAGTGGACCCTATTGGAAGGACTCAGGGATTCCGAGTTTAAGTTCGAGATAAGTCGAGTGTCGAATTTACTAGCCGCCTTGAGGATTGAGCCAGAAATTCAGGTCAAGATTAAGGAACTACAGTATATGGATCAAGAAATCAAAAAGATTATCGAGATGGATGCAGCTAAGAGGAAACCGGACTTTCAACTGTCTGAGAATGGGGTTCTGAAGTTTAGAGGACGACTCTGTGTACCAGATGATGTAAAACTAAAGGAAGAAATCTTGTCGGAGGCTCATAGGAGCAACTACAGTATCCACCCGGGAAATACGAAGATGTATCAGAATTTAAGACAACATTACTGGTGGAATGGAATGAAGGTGGATGTGGCCAGGCATGTAGCTAAGTGTTTGACGTGCCAACAAGTAAAGGCACAGCATTGTAAGCCCGGAGGATTATTGAGACCATTAGAAATCCCAGAGTGGAAATGGGAACATATTACGATGGATTTCGTGGCGGGACTGCCAAGAAGCCAAAGAGGACATGATTCAATCTGGGTAATAGTGGATAGACTGACTAAATCAGCGCACTTTCTGGCAATACGGAAAGACTTCGAGTTAGAAAGATATGCAGACTTGTATGTGAGACAAATGGTGAGGTTGCATGGAGTACCGGTAACGATCACTTCGGACCGTGATCCTAGATTTATGGTCAATTTCTGGAAAAGTTTACAAGCGGCCTTAGGAACGAAGTTACAGTTCAGTACAGCATATCATCCACAAACAGACGGTCAGTCTGAAAGGACCATTCAAACCTTAGAGGACATGCTGAGAGCTTGTGTGATAGATTTCCAAGGTAAATGGGAGGAACAATTACACCTGGTGGAGTTTGCTTATAACAATAGCTATTAACAGAGCATTCAGATGGCACCGTTTGAAGCTTTATATGGTAAGGCATGTAGGACGCCAGTGTGTTGGGATGAAGTGGGTGAATGGAGTATTACTGGTCCAGAGTTGATACAGCAAATCGTTGAGGCAGTTGAGGTCATTCGAGACAGACTCAGAACAGCGCAGAGTCGTTAGAAAAGTTATGCTGATCGAAGACGACGACCTTTGGAGTTTCAGGTTGGAGATCACGTGTTTCTTAAGGTGTCGCCTATGAAGGGATTATCTAGATTCGGCAAGAAGGGAAAACTAAGTCCTAGATATGTCGGGTCATTTGAGATTTTGGAAAAGATTGGAGATATGGCTCATCGACTTGCTTTGCCGCCTAATCTGTCTCAAGTACATAATGTTTTCCATGTGTCGATGTTAAGGAAGTATGAACAAGACCCGACCCACATTCTAAGGTATGAAGAAATAGAAGTAGATGATAAAGTGTCGTATGTAGAAAAACCGGTCAGGATCGAGGATAGAAAAGAGCGTGTGCTGAGGAACAAGACGATCCCTATGGTAAAAGTTGTCTGGGAACACCATGGAACGGAAGGTGCCACGTGGGAAAGTGAAGAAGCTATAAGACGTCAACACCCCCAGTTGTTTGAGTAGACAAGGGTAGATTGCAAATTTTGAGGACGAAATTTTTGTAAGGGGGAAAAAATTGTAGCAGCCCGAATTTTGATGTAATTTCCGGGATCAATAAAACTGATATTAATTCACATTTCATTTTAGTCAGTCTCGCCTAGAGCTGATCACTCTCGGGATACTAACCAATGGGGCATGGCTAACTAGAAAACGGTACGTGGACCGGGGCCCCTATCGTGAAACGGACACCGATCACGAGAGACGCTGAGAGAATATTCTTGGCCAACATGGGCCGATCGTAGGGAAGGATAACGGATTGGGTTTGGCTAAGGCCAACGATGTATAATAGGGACGCAGGTGATTCTGCAAGACTGAAAGTACACGTGGCTAACCAGTCTTAAACCTGAACCTAACGATTGTGACCTCTAGAACTAGTAATAATTTCTCATTCTCTCAATGATCGAGACCCTTACGACATGGATAGCCCTAGGTTGATACACGTAACTTCTAAACAGCCGCCCGTTATTGAGAGACCTTGAAACTGAAAGTTTAGCGAGTTCTATTCATGAAATTAGGCTCGGATTTCGATGTTGATTTTCGAAGGCTTAAAAGACTATTTTTGGAAATCTGACGTCATATTACGCTGGCCACACACAATTGGAGTTAGTACGGGTAAAAATTGGAATTTCGGTCCGGGGGTGAAAAATTACGATTTTGCCCCTATGGGTGCCGGTATTTAATTATGAGGCCGTTTAAGGTTTTTTTCAAGGCCGCCGCCATTTTTGAGTGGCCACGCATATCGGGAGTCGTTACGGACAAAAAGTGAAATTTCAACAAAAATTGGAAAAATAATATTATTTTATTCCCGAAACTTCGCAGTCAATTTTCGAGAGCTTAAAAAGTGAATTTCGCGATTCCGACACCGGATTATGTCTACCATGAATATATAGGACCTGTATGGACGAAAATTGGAATTTCGGTTCGAGATCGGAAAATTACGAAAATGCCCCTACGCCATTTTTGATTAATTCCGAAAATTGGATTAAATTTTGGGATTAACCAAGGTTAGTTAAGGCTAAACCAGGTCTGGTCAACCATGGTTAAGGGCAAATGACCATTCTACCCTTGCTTATTTGGATTAGATCAAATTTGGGCCATTAGATTAGGGGTAAAATTGTCCAATAGCCCAAGATTTTGACACTTGGCACCCTAGGCTCTAGTCTTTGACTAAGATAAGCATTTTCCTCTCTCCTCTCTTACCATCCACGACCAGACCAGCTTCAGCAAAGTTTTCTTCTCATTTTTCCCCTTCTTCCTCTTCCGTTTCTGTTTTTGTTCTGTGCGTTTCTGCATTTTCGGTACTGTTCACGCCGGAACAGTACCGGCCTGAGCTGTCCTCGCCAAGCCAGCACCACCAGCAACTATTTCCATCTCTGTGCAGCCACCATCAGCCCTAGTTTCAGCCAAAACAGAACCCAAAATAGCCTTTTTTCCTCTTTTTCTCTCTCTCAAGTCTGCAAACAGTACCGCCGGAGCTTCGCCAGAGCTCCGATCACCGTTCCGTCGACACCCGGACGTCTGGCACCTTCATACGTCGTCGTCTAGCCCTGCCGTACAGTGTTCCGTACAATTTTACTGTTCACGCCCCGTACGGTTTTACTGTTCATCGACCGTACGGGCCGTCTCGGGCGTCACCAGCGCGTCTCCGGCCACCGTTCTCGGCTTGTCCGTATAGTTCCGTACGAAAGTACTGTTCATAATACTGTTCACCATCCGTACGCTTCGCCGTCCCGGGAATTCCGCCGCCGGTTGCACTGTTCATCAGTAATCGGCCGCCATTCCCCGTCGTCGTGACCCTTGATTAGGTGAGTAAAATTCCTAAACCCGGATTAGGACTAATAGTGCATTTTTCTGGACTGGTTTAGGTATTATCGGTACATTTTGGATCGGCTTAGACAGTATTGGTGTGTATTTTAGACTGGGTTGAGAATTGACTGGTAAAAATTAGTGTCAGGAAATTATGGTAAATCATTAAGGAATTATTGGGAAGAAAAATTGAATTAATTGATCAATTTAGGAGCCCATTAGATAATTACCGGGTATGTCCGGGTTGATTGGTTGTACGTACATTGTGCTTGGTTTTGATTGAATTTCATTGGTGCTCATGGTGCATTGCATTGCATAACATGGACACGCATTATGTATGCCTAGAGTGTGGCATGTGGTGAAATTGTGCGAGAGTGCGTGCCTGCCATAAGTGTGTGATCACCTAAATTACCCCGAAGCGTTATACGCTGGGTTCAGATAATAATGAATTGTGTGATCGCCTAAGGACCTTTGGGTCGTGACCTTTGGGTCGATACCGTTCTCATGCATTTTGAAGCAGGACGATGCCCGGTACGTCCGGAAGGCGACCATCCTCATGCACTTTGAAGTAGGCTCTGGTTCACAAGGAGAACAGTGTTGCGCCTCATGCACTTTGAAGCAGGCTAGAGACACTGGGCCAGATCGGTTGCTGCCCCTCATGCACTTAGAAGCAGGCTAGACGCACCGGGCTGTGAAAAATTGATGACTCGAGTCATAGTAATAATAAATTGGGCAGTGTGCCAGTGTGCCAGTGTGGGCCAGTGGGCCGGGAATTGCACGTGTCATGTCCATGACATTTGCATACATGAACATACATAGACTGGCGTGCGAGAATGTGAGAATTGGTGCATAAGCATGTGATTGGCACATATGTGAATATGAGTGCCACGTATGTACTGTGATTATTATATATCGAACTGTCTAACCTGCAGGGTCTAAGAATGATTTGTTATTATTGATTTGTGATTTAAATATCTATTTTCCGGTCAGGAGATTGCATGTTAGCCTAGCCTAGGTTTAGAGGTTGTACTCATTGAGATTCGTCTCACGGTTGTGTAAACCGAAACATTTTCAGACCCCCAGCAGTAGGATGCCGAGGTCACCACCTCTTTTTGGAATACCGCATTTTATCCAGCAGTCGTCAAGCATGCACCCCGATGGAGACGAAGCAGAACGAAGAAATGGCTGTTTGGTTATTACCAACTGTTGGTTGTAGTGAACATTGTAAAAAGGTTTTCGTTGGTAATACCAATGTATATATTTTTTTGAGGTGCTTGACTGCTATTTGGTTGTTCTACCTTGGTCTCATGTATTATATTGTACGGGTGTATATAATTAATTATATACGTTGCTTCCGCATGTTTTTTATCTCTGTATGGATATGGGTCGGCGACGCTTCCTGGGAGCGTTGCACCATAATCGACCGTGACGAGATGTTACGTTTCAGTGGGGTACGGGGCGTGACACCTAAGATTCTCATTTTTTGGAACATGAGATGCTTCTTTGCTGCAATTTCATGAAATTTCATTTGGCATCATTTCAATCCTTGATATGATAATGTGGCGACGAAGTAAGCATATTAATATAATATAAGCGTAATTGCAAAAAACCATCCTCAATTTTGCTCTTCATATTAACTACCCTCCTCACATTTCAACATCTACACGGTGCATCTCCCCAACCTAAATGGAACTATTTTGCCTTGAGCATCCGTGAGATCTACACCTAGAAAATGAAATCCAATGTTGAGGGATGGGATCATTCGGGAAATATGCGTTGGTTGGAAATGCAACTTGAAATCCACTAAGAAAAAGTGAGAATGACAATTGTAAGTTTTGAAATGTGAGAATGGGGTGTTTGATATGAGGATCAAAGTTGGGGATGATTTCTGTAAATTTCCCTGTCATGTAATACAAACTAACTCCGAGAAGAATATTTTTAATGCAGGTGGTGGTTGACAAGTTCTCTGGACGCTCTTGTGGATTTGGTTTTGTAACTTTCGATGAGAAGCGAGCATGGATGAGGCTATTGAGGCTATGAATGGGATGGACTTGGATGTGAGAAATATCATGGAAAAAGCTAGGCCTCAAGGTTCAGGTAGAGACCAAGATCGTGATCGCAATGGCCCTAATCGGGACTATGGTGGCGAATGTGGAGGTGGAGAGTGCTTGTGGCAAGCCTGGGCATTTTGCAAGGTAGTGTCCTAGTGAAGGGGGCAGAGGAGTTAGGTATGTGGGGGAGGGATGACAGGTATAGAGGTGGGCACTATGGTCCTGATCGAAATGGTGATCGATCAGGAAATGACCGCTATAATCGGGACTGTTCTGCACCCTATGAACATCATGGTGAACGAAACTTCCGATTTCTGTCGATGACTCCATCCACCGGTTAGAAGTACAAGCTTCTATATCTCTTTGGCTCGTTACAGATACAAACAGTTTTGTACGTGTTAAATTCGTTCAATCAAGTCTGGCATAAACTTTTTAAGATTCTTGACAGCTGACTTGTCCCTATGATCTCCTCTTTGCTTTGGTCGGTACTTTTTTCCGCGTGGACGTCACCACTAATTAAAGGACAATTTGAAGTTAATTAAGGGAAGTAAGTCCAATAACGATCGAATGGGCCTATACGTGGAGGAAATTTGGTCAGCGTGGGAGGCAAAGTGGGCTTGCCCTGCACTTTGATGCGATGCGCTTATGTCGCTCTCTTAGAAGAGCTTCGAATTCTCACCTTTTTATTATGGTCTTTTTTCTATACTTTTGCTTTGGAAAGTATAATACTGAACACCCACCCTCGGATTAGGATCATCTTCGCCCACCAGGTACGGGTATGTAACCAGTCAAATCCAGAACACAAATTCCGTCGTAAATTTGCGATGGATGAATTAATTTTCTGTCGCAAGGTCGACCTTGCCACCGCCCTGATCTGGGCGACGGTGAGGTCGAACTCGCCAGCCACAGCCGGTCGCTGGTCACCGGACCGGCGATCGGAGAAACATAATGGGGTAAAAAGAGAAAAAAATTGGCAAAAATTCGGAAAAAAATTAAAAATTATTAAAAAATGATTCTTAAGTGATTTTTTTTTAGGTACGTGTCCAATTGAAGGTCTCGCAATCCAAGTGAACATTACAATTCTCATCAAATTGACCACTTTCTGCTACCAAGATTTCAATCACATATTTTGGTAAATCTTCTTTACATGGTAATTTTTTCAATTTTTTCAATTTTCGTCGCAAGTTAGTGTTGTGTGAATAACAAAATTATAATTGTCATAATTTTATGGTTTTAATTAAGAACAGTAGATATTATATTTTAAATATTTTACGAGAATTTCTTATTTTAATATTGACACAATGCAAAAAGAAAGGGCTTGGATGTATACTAAAAACTTAGCAGGATGTCGAAGATTGACAGATGAGTTTCGTACTGGGTTGGAACTATTTTTAGACTTTGCTAATAGTAAATATGAGTTCATGAATGGAAATAAGTTAAGGTATCCGTGTAAAAAGTGTGGTAATGGTAAATTTCTTGTATGTGATAAAGTCAGAGAACATCTTTGTAGATTTGGGTTTCCTCCGAACTATTATAATTAGACTTCCCATGGTGAACCATTTATATCTGATGAAGGATATCGAAGAAGTGATCAATTTTTAGTTAGGGAAGAATGTGGCTATTATGATTAATTGAACTCATACGAGAGGATGATGATTGATGTAGCTAGTCAGAATGTTGTTTCAGAATCGAATCATGCAAGTACTAGTTTTATTCCTTCACATGAATAAGTGGGTACTGGTCATGCATCACAATTGGAAGAAATAGGAGTAACGGGTTTTAATGAGAATGTCTATAATGAAAATTTTCCATCTAATCAGTTTTAGAATGTTTTAATGAGAATGTCTATAATGAAAATTTTCCATCTAATCAGTTTTAGAATGTGTTGAAAATAGCAGATAAACCTTTATGGGCAGGTTGTGAGAACTACACTAAGTTATCAGTGACAGCAAGACTGTTAAATATCAAGACAGAGCATAATGTGTTTGCGGATTGCTTCAACTCTTTTGTTGAAGTAATGCATGAAGCAATGCCTCGTGATAACATCATGCCAAGTGGTTTTTATGATATGAAAAAGCTAGTGGATAACTTAGGTCTTTCGGTTGTAAGGATTGTTGTATGTAGTAGGAGTTGTATGCTATATTGGAGAGATGATGAAAATGCAGAATCTTACAAATTCTGTAGCCAACCTAGCTACAAGATTAACAGGAGGCCGAGTCGTAATCAGAAGCGTAAACCATGCAAGCAAATGTTTTATTTGCCCTTAATCCCCAGATTGCAAAGGCTTTATGCATCTAAAGCCACTGCTGAATATATGACTTGGCATGTAAATCATGAAATAGAATAGGGTTTAATGTGTCATCCTTCAGATGCAGAGGCATGGAAACATTTTGATAGAACATACCCTGAGTTTGTTATAGAGCCTCGAAACATCAGGTTAGGTCTTTGTAATGATGGATTTGCCCCATTTGGAAAATCAGGAAAAAGTTATTCATGTTGGCCAGTTATATTAACGCCGTACAATCTACCACATGGTATGTGCATGAAGACACCTTATATGTTTTTGACATTTGTCACATCCCGAACCCCCATCGAGCTCGTGACATCCCACTCTGGTCGAATAGTTGTGACGTCCCAGAAACGTCACCGACCCAACCCAGACATCAGAAACACATACGGAAGCGAATATATAAAACCCTTGACTATAAATACGACGATGGGGTAGCTCAACCAGACAGTCAAATAACAACAACATTCATTTATATACGATGCCAAAGCATTATACTTACAACCATCATATTATACACGAGCTTAGCAACCAAGCATCACAACCACCGACATAACAAAACATCATATAGTTTGGTTAACTTAACTTCACTATAGGTTGACCTAACCAACAAAAGGTAACTGGTCAAACCTATTCCATGCAACCCCTAAAATTACCCTAGGGGAAACCTACTAGTCGCCCTCTTCGACTCTACTTCAGCATCTTCTGGCTTGAGCCCCTGGAAGATTACTTGGACCACGACACGGGAAAATCGCCTACAACTCCACTGGGCTCCATAGGCGACTCCTCAAAACTCCAAAAAGAGGAGGCGGGCCTCCTGGGTTTAAGGCTGGGGGTCTGAAAATGGTGGTTATACAACCGTGAGACGAATCTCAACAAGTATACAACCCCAAACCCCACGTAGGCTCTCACGTACCGCCAGACAAAACACGCATAATACACAGCAATCAACCATACTAACAAACACATACGATCCTACCTAGGATCCATCATGCACGTTTCTGCACATTAGATAACAACATCGCCAACATACCATAGTAATATATCACAGACGCGCGCGTGCCTCGATTATAAGGCAAAACCCACTTGGGCACGTTCCATACCATGCCTAGCAGTTTTTACCCCATAGTCGAGCACCACAATACCCGATACCAACCACACTCGCACACGAACTCATGCCATGCACCAATTCTCGCACGTCAAACTAATTCCAGCTCATTCTCAACTTTCCACCACTATCACGCCTGCGTAAAACGCATTAGGCCAACGGTCTTTTGACCTCATCAGGCATCGTCACCCCGTCGGGCCGGGATTGTCACCTCATCAGGGACGACATTGTCCCGCGTAAACGAACACGCCTCGGAATGGAATCCTACACTCAACTTTCCTTCTACCGCGCCCGCGTAAAATGCATCAGGCCAACGGTCTTCTGACCTCGTCAGGCATCGTCACCCCATCGGGCCGGGCATCGTCACCTCGTCAGGAATGGCATCATCCCTCGTAAACGAACACGTCTCAGGACGGACTCATCCTGCGTAAACGAACACGCCTCAAGGTATCACTTTTCCAACCAATCCTACATTCTCGTACCTTCGTTTCACACATTCCACACGTACCACATGGCCACACATACACATGGCCATACACAATTCAACACCACACATGCCTTACGCCAACACACATTACCATCACACAATCACGTCACACGGCCACACATGCTTAGCACGCGGTCACACAGAATTTCTCACTCATAAAAATAAACATCCATAGAATCAGGGTAAATCTGGACAGTTTACACAATGACCGAAATCCCATCAAAATAAATAGTAAACAAATTCCAAAAATTCTAAAATTTGGATATATCATAAAACACATCTTGATCAACATTTCTTATGAAGAACACGAAATCCGGTTCAATCTGCAACCATGCCTTTTTGTCCCTCAAAATCAGACCAAAATCAGTTCGCTGTAACAGACTATTTTGTCCTCAAAATACATTTCATTCAACACCCAAATCACCTTGAAAAGCTTTGAAATTTTTATATGTCATAGAAAAGAGAGTCACCAACGAGAATCACACTAAACCTCACGGATTCAAACCGTAATCGTTCTATATCATTATGGCCCTATCCGGACCTCCCAAATCTCGCATTTTCCATCGTCAAACCAGTCCACAACCACCAAATACTCAGCACTCATCACAGTCCCAAAACAGCCACTAAATTCACCTAAATCGATTCCTAAACGTGTCTAACAATACCCGAGGTCCTAGATAACGTTTGGGAAAGTCATTTACTTTGAAAAGGCGAACAAACGGGCTGGACAAGGGGCTGGAATGATCGGACCAGCAGCGACAGCGGCGGCGAACGGCGGTCGGCGGTGCTCCTCCAGTGGCGACGATCACGTCAAGGAAACGAGAGAGAGAGAGAGAGAGAGAGAGAGAGAGAGAGAGAGAGAATTTTTCGGGAGAGAGAGGGAGATGAATGGAGAAGTGGCCGTGGGAAATGAGGGGAATGAATGAGAGAAAAAAACAAATATATTAATGGGTCAAAGAGATTTGACCAACATTTCAAAATTCCCAAAATGCCATTGATCACTTGGCCCACATTAATCTCTATCCAATAATTGAGGGGCGCTTTGGTCATTTCCAAGGCTGAATTATTGGGCTAAAACAACCTTAATTTAATCCCCCTAATTATCCAAAAATTTGGAACCTCAAAATAGCCTAGGGGCAAAATGGTAATTTTTCAATTTCGGACCGAAATTCCAATTTTTGTCCATACCAATTCCAAATATGTGTGGCCACTCAAAAATGGTGTCGGCCACGCAAAATAGTCACTTACGCCCTCGAAAATTGGCTTCAAAGTCTTGAGGGGCAAAACCGTAATTTTTCACTTTCGGATCGAAATTCCTTTTTTCAACCGTACACTCTCCAAATATGTGTGGCCACCGTAAAACGGCATCGGTCTCGAAAAATAATCTCATACGGCCTCGAAAATTGATGTCGAAGTCCAAAGAGGCAAAATGGTCATTTTTCCAGTCCCGGACCGAAATTCATTTTTTTGCAAAAATGGGTGGCCCCAAGATTGGCCAAGCCAAAAACATCATCAACCGCTCAAAATTGTCACTTTCAAAATTCTTGATTTCCGGGCCCGAATTCTAAGAAATGACTAGAATCGAACAATCTGACTTTAACTTATTTCTAGCTAACGGGTGGCTCGCTGGAATTACGCACTCTCGACCCGTGACCGACACTAAGTCAAATCATGTTTAAGTTTGCTCGAATCAAGGCGACCTCAATTGTCATGTAATTGCGAGGGTTTATCGCTAGTTCCCTTCGAACACGATTAATCAATTAGATCGCTCTATGTTGGCCCAAAACATTTCCTCGACAATCCTTATGGTCGAAGGCTGAACCAAGGTCGAGTTCTTTGGTCGTGCGAACTCAATCCAATAATGGCCTTACCCCTAAGGTTAGCATCCCGAGAATGCACAGTTCCGGGTGAGATCTCACTATAAGTGCCTTGATCAAAATATTCATTTCATAAATCTCGGGAAAATGATCGAAAATTCAGAATGTTACAACATTGATTGTGACAGGCTCGCAAAATCTGAAAAAGTTAATAGATGTTTATATGCAACCATTGATTGAAGAGTTACAACGGCTATGGGAGGAAGGTGTCCTTACATATAATGTTTCTACCGATCAAACATTTGTAATAAAGGCTGCCCTTCTTTGGACAATAAATGACTTTCCAGCTTCCAGAATGTTATCTGAATGGAGTATAGCTGGGATCTTAGGATGCCCGATATGTTTGGAGAAATGAAAGTCATTTAGATTAAAACATGAAAAAAAAAACACAGCTATTTTGACTGTCGTAGACAATTTTGACCGCTAAATCATCCTTTCAGAAGGAATAAAAAAGAGTTCATACAGAATATGACTGAAAGAACACGTCCACCATTAAGGTTGACCAGCGATCAAATTTGGAAGCATGTGCAGGACTTTCCAACTGTTGTTAAGAACCCGTACGGCACGACTTATGCGTACGGAAGTACACATAAGTGGATAAAACGCAGTATATTTTGGGATCTACCATATTAGAAAGCCCATCTTATTCATCATAATCTTGACGTCATGTATATAGAAAAGAATGTTTTCGACAATATCATAAATACTGTGATGAATGTCGCCGGAAAAACAAAAGACAACTTGAACGCAAGAAAAGATATGAGAGATATTTGTGATCAGCCAACACTAGATGTGGATGCAAGCAATAGGAGACCAAAACCAAAAGCAGTTTATACATTGGATCAGAAGCAGAGGCGAGTTGTTTATCAATGGTTGAAATCTGTGCGGTTTCCTGATGGATATGCTTTGAACCTCGACAGATATGTTAATTTGAATAAATGCAAGTTGACAGGCTTGAAGAGTCATGATTGTCACATATTGATGGAAAGACTAATTCCAATAGCTTTCAAGAAAGTTCTACCAAACTTTGTATGAGGCTCTATTACAGAGTTAAACAATTTCCTGCATGATATTTGCTCGATAGTGTTAAAAGCATCGCACATGGAGAAACTAGATAGAGATATTCCAATAATTCTTTGCAACTTAGAAAGGATATTTCCCCCATCGTTTTTTTTATTCGATGGAACATCTTTTAGTTCACTTGCCTTATGAGGCCAAAGTTGCAGGTCCCGTCCAATTTCGATAGATGTATCTATTTGAGAGGTAAATATTTGTTTTAAATTAAAGTTCAAATTACTTAATTATATATTATATTCTGATAAGCTTCTTTCTATTGCAACTAGATTCTTATATTATTTGAAGAAAAAAATGAAGAATAAGGTGCGCGTTGAAGCTTCAATTTGTAATGCATATATTGTGGAAGAAATGACAACATTTGTATCATACTATTTTGAGCCACACGTGCAGTGCAAGAGGCAGAGAGCAGGCAGAAATGATGAGGGCCCAATTGATCCCAATTGCAAAACATTCTCTATTTTCAATTATCTGGGTCGACTAAGCGACGTATGTCAGTTTTGTTACTTAACATGTGAAGAATTTTATGCAGCCCATACATATATTTTACTGAACTTCTAGAAGTCGAGCCATACTTCAAGTAGGTGTAAATTTGCAAATATATGTATTATGTGTCAAATATTTGCTAATATGTCAATGGTTTTTATTATTAGGATTTTCCAAATTACAATGTCTAGACTACAACCAAATGAGTTTGACCGTTTGTACATTTTTTTACAACAACTTATTCTTGGCTACTGCTCTAAGAATTAGCAACGGAACTCATGGCAATTTTCCAAATCCGTCGCAATTTTTCGACGGATTCAAAAATGTCATTTATTATTGCAATCTGAAGTAAATCAGATGCAAAATTTTGGATCGAAAGAAAATACTTCCCAAATTGACCACGGTCTAAAACTCCGTCACAAATTTACGACGAATTATATGTCCGTTGCAAATGTGCGAGAGAATTTTTTCCGTTCGAAATTTGTGACAGACTATTTTTGTCCGTCGAAAATTTGCGTCGGACTATTTTTTTTTCCATCGCAATTTTTTTGTTAGTCGAAAATTTGCGACGAACGTTTGTCGTCCATCGGAAATTTGCGACGGACGTTTTTGTTCCGTCGGAAATTTGAGATCGACAAAAAATATTCCCGCTTAAATTTGCGACCGACTTGATATGTCCGTCGCAAATTTCCGACGTGAAAAAAAGTCCATCGCAAATTTGGAACAATAAAATTCCCTTCCAAATTTGCGACAGACAAATACTTACCATCACAAATTTGCGACGGACGTTTTTGTTCCATTGGAAAGTTGAGATCGACAAAAAATATTCCCGGTTAAATTTGCGACGGAATTTTTTATTCCGTCACAAATTTGCGCCGAACAAGGCAGGTCAGTCGCAAATTTATGCCGGACAAGGCAGGTCCGTCGCAAATTTGGGATGATAAAAATTTGCTCCCAAATTTACGACAGAGATATATTTTCCGTCACAAATTTGCGACGGACGGAAAATGTTCATTGCAAATTTGCGACAAATTCCTAATCTATCGCAAATTCACGACAGACCTCAATCTTCCATCGCAAATTTGTGATGGATTCTAAGTCCGTCACAAATTTGCGAAGGACCTTCCTTGTCCGTCCCAAATTTGGTATGACAAAATTTCCGACAGACAAATATTTTCCGTCGCAAGTTTTCGACGGCTATTTTTGGTTCGTCGCAAATTTGCGACGAACGTTTTTGTTTTGTCGGAAATTTGAGATCGACCAAAAATTATTCCCATTTAAATTTGCGACGAAATTTTTTATTACGTCTCAAATTTTTTGTCGGTAGAAATTTTGCGACGGACAAGGAATAACAAACGTCCATCGCAAATCGCGACGGATCTTTTTTTTTTACTTTTTTCTTCTTTTTCTTCTTCTTCTTCTTCTTCTTCTTCTTCTTCCTCCTCCCGCCCATGTCGCCGTCCGCCCATCCTCCCCGCCCCGCCGTTGTCGCCATCCAAATCTGGGAAGCGCGCAGCCGCCGTCGCCACCCAACGTCCCCACGCCATTGCCGTCGCCGCCCAGCCTTCCCATGCCATCATCGCCGTCTCCTGCGCTCCCCCTCGCTCCGCCTCGCACCTCGCCGGCCAAATCTGGGAAGCTTAGGCTCCCTGCGTCGTCATTGTTGCTGTCACCATCGCCGCCCATCCTCCCCGCCCCGCCATCACCATCACTGGGGCCCGCTTGACCACGCACCTCCTCGCCCCGCCGCCCGAGCAATGGCTGAACCCGTCGCCTTCGCTGCCCTCGCTCGAGCCAGCTAAGGCTGATGCAACGTCAACGCGAATGCCCGAGCAGCGGTGTGAACCCACCCGAGGTCGTCGCAGCCGTCGACGCCGTCCGGCCGCCGTTGCCCCCGCCCAGCCGTCGCCAGCCTCGTGGCCGCCGCCAGCTAGCCACCTCCCTGCCGCAGCCCGAGGCCGTCACCACCCAGAGGCTGCCGTTGCCGCCACCAACCCCGTCGCCGTCACCAGCCAGCCACCTCCCAGCCACGGCCCGAGGGTGTCGCCGCCTAGCCGCCGCCGTTGCCACTGCCAGCTCGGTCGCCGCCGCCAGCCAGTTGCTTCCCAGCCGCGGCCAGAGGCCATCATCGCCGAGCCGCCGCCCAGCCGCCGCTAGCCCTGTCGCCGCCGCTGCCTAGCCGCCTCCCAGCCATGGCCCAAGGCCATCATCGCCGCCCGACGCCGTCGTCGCCGTCGTCACCGCCCGACGCCGTTGCCGCCAAGCTCCACTATCGTTCGCCTGACCGTGGCCGACCGCCAGGCCGACTACCCACCATTTGGGCCCACGCCCGCCCCCAGTCTGCCACAGGCTAACCGGAGAAAACATTATCAGTGTTTCGTTTTTCTTATTCTTGAATCAAGTAAGCAACTCCCTAAACCCTACATATTATAATGAGTATTAATCGGACTTGTTTGGGGATTGTTTAGTGTATGATTGGTTGGCTAAGTTAGGAGGCAATTTCAATATTGCATGTGACTTTGATCGATATTCGCTGGTTAATTTGTCCATTATGTTGCCGATTAAGTGTTCAATGACGATCGGGTGGTTGATTACGCGTTTTCTTAGAAAATACATCAAAATTTAACAATTCTACAAAAATTCATAAAAAATTTAAGAAAATTTAAAAACATCAAATTTTGAGAAAATATTAAATTTTTTGCTAGTTTTTTTTTATAAAATTTAAAAAAACCAAAATTTCGAAATATCACAAATTGGCAAAAGATAACTGTGGCCATCCACTTTAAGTGAAATTTAGATTTTTTAGGGTGCCCAAAAATAGAATAGTAATATAAAATTCAAAATTTTCATAACTTGTTAAACTGATGGACAATACCTGTGGCCACCCATTGTGAGAGAAATTTTAATTTTTTTAGGTGCAAAAAATATAAAAAATTATAATAAAATATAAAATTTCAAAACTTCACATAATTGCTTTGAATACATGTGGCCATCCACTTTTAATGAAATTTAAATTTTTTATGTGGAAAAAATAGTTAAATATTTAAAAAAATTTAAAACATCACAGAATGACTTATAATACCTATTGCTATATACTTTTAGTGAAATTTCAATTTTTAACGTGCCGTAAAAAAATTAAAAATACAAAAATTAAAAATTTTCATAACTTTACAGAATGACTTCGAATACCTGTGGCCACTCATTTTTAGTAAAACTAAAATCTTTTTAGTTCCCCCAAACAATTTTAAAAAAATAAAATTAAAAAATTTCAAAACTTTACAGAATATCTTAAAATATCCGTGACCACCCACTTTTAGTGAAATTTAATTTTTTCTAAGTGCCCAAAAAATTTTAAAAATAATTTTATTATTTTTATTAAAAAACTTTACAGAATGACGTAAAATACATGTGGTCATCCACTTTCAGTGAAATTTAAATTTTTGTCGATGAATGTTGAAATTTTTTGGGCAAAAAATTTCAACAAATCAAACAAATTTCTCCTTCATAAGTCAATTTTTAGTAAGAATGCGAACAATTAATTTCTGGTAACATTTTGCTTTCTGGAGCAGAATGGTTACCATTCGCACCCTTAGTTGTTTAATGCCAATCGTATGGTTAATTAGGCTAATCGTGTGGTTGCTTTGCTTAAATGTGTGATTGGTTAACTATGGCCCGATCGTATTGGTTGATTGATGATCGCGTGGCCGAAAACTAAGACATGTGGCTGAAATTGATATTTTATGGTTGATCTTGTACTTGATGAATTATCGTGTGGTTTGAAAGTGGATCATGTGGTTAATTACGGCTATTGTCGGCTTAGCATGGCATATCGTGCTCATATATTGATGTTTGATATCAAAATGAGTGCGATTCATAGTATATTTGTTTGTAGGAAATTGCAAGTTATAAACACTCGGCATTAGCTAATTTCGAGAAAACATTTTCTGCTTCTGAAACAAAATGATAAGTTTTGTTATGTACGTTATTATGTATCTGTAATACGTGTTCATATTTTTTTACATATTTGCCTAACCTTCCTACTTGGCAGTATAAACGTGGAGGTCACATGCATAGAAGACCAACCTCTTCCTCGTCCTCGTCCCTTTCCTCTTCCCCTGTCTTTTCATCTAACCCTCAATCACAATATACTGATGGACAATATGGATACGTTGGCCCTTCTTTTCACACCCAAGAACATGTTAGGGGACTTGGCCACATGCAAACTGAATCTCCTCCAGTTCCATCTCCTTCCGTTCCACCTTATTATTCAGCACAACAATCGAATAATGACGGACATACAAGTGAAGAAGATAACCGATTCATAATATGCCTATTTGGAGATTTGTAAGTACTTTAATTTTTTTTTAGTATATGTAATATTTATGTCTTTAGATATGGATGTCAACTGAATTGTCAATGTTGCACAATATCTGTATGTTTGCAGATTCACGAATGCTCCGTTTGTTGTGAGGGAACTGAATAAAATAGTCAAAAATTTTTGGATGGGGCAGTATATTAATTACAGAAGTGTTCCACAAGAAGTAAAAGATTTATGGTGGAATGAGTTTAAGGTAAGTTTTAGATGTTCCATTTTCTCACCAACTAAGTTCGGTTGGATATGTGACCATCATAATAACTTTCAGTTTTTTTTGTATTGATTGCAGCGAAAGTTCAGGTGGGACGAAGAGGAAGAGAATGAAGTGAGAAGAATTTTTCAGAAGAAAGTTAGTGATTTTATGCGAAATGTGATGAATAGAGCGAAGATCAAGAATGTGAAGCCGGCTTTCATTACAGCTGACAATTGGGTGGAAATTAACAGAATTTGAGAAACTGAAAAGAGTCAACAAATCAGTGAACAGAATAAAAAAGAATAGATCTTCTAGTTCTAGTTATGGGTCTGCCATATATGTTGGGGGCTCTATCAACATTGCGGAGCATCGCAAACGACTGATAAGTCTGTTAAATAAGTTATAAGTTAATTTAATTCAATTATTTATGTCTACATTTTGTAGGTACAACAACTCGGGACGGAACCAACATTTGCAGCTATATTTGAACGCACATTTCAAAAGAAAGATAAGATATGGACTGGCGATCGAGCAAAAGCTATTAAGGTATGTAAGGTTATACTTTGGGCTTTATGGAAACTAGAATGAAAACTGTTAATGCTTTTAATATATATGGTGGAGATATATATAAAGTTATTTTATTTTCATCTATATTATTAATGTAGGAAAAATATGATGAACTTTTAATGAGCAATGCTAGTGGTACTGATGGTTGTGCTGCGTCTGAGCCATCAGTTAATAATATGGCATTATGGGTGGAGGCAACGGGTGGGATGAAAAAAGGAAAACTATTTGGGATGGGATCCTTGTTAAGGATGTTCATGCCGAATCATGCTGGAACTTCATCATCCAATGCGACTGGTTGAAGGAGGTCACGACATGACGAGCAATTGACCCAAGAAGTGCAGCAACTGAAAAATATACTGGTACAAAAGGACGAAGAAATACATGACTTGAGACAACAAATGCAACTCGTTATGCAATACCTCAACCTCAATTGCAATAAGGTTCCTCTTGTACCTCCCGCCAATCCAATAGGTGATGGCCACAATGATGAGCGATACAATATAGCTAAGATTGCTGATGATGATTTTATCGGTCCTTTTTAGTTAAAATTCCCAAAATCTGGGGTAAGCTTGCTTCATAATCTTTTATAACATAAGTTGACTCATATTCATATGTAAAAACATTGATGTTCGCCTTGAAACGTTTTTTTTGTTAACCCTCTTACTTGTTTTTTTATACCTAGTTCCACATCTATGCATGAACTCTTCTTTTATATTTTGGATTGATTGAATATCTTTATTTATGTATCCACATTTCAGCAGGTGTTGATAAAAGTGACTGCTTTTGTTGTCTTGCCGAATACCAAAGCTGCCCAATCATGTGTCTGGTTTGTCTATTTTTCATTTTTTTAGCAGATTCTATAGTTGTTTCGCCTCCTATGAATGTTTTGAATGTATTATAAGATTGGATATCAAATAGCATCATGTCAGACTTTGCAACTTTGCATATATCCTTATTTTTTGCGGACTAGCATCTTTCCTTCGGTTATATTTTTCGATTATATGACATTGTGTTTGGTTTGTTCGTTTTCTGTTTCTGAAGCGGAATCTATGATTCTCTCATGTCCTTTGATTGTTTTGAATGTATTATATAATATTCATTAATGAGTACCTATTGATATGGACAAGATTTGATGGCCCAAATGGTGTAAAATTTGCGACGAATATTTAGAGACGAATTTTGTGACAATTACAGTTCGTGGCTAATTTGCGACGAATATATTTTGCAATGAATTTTGCACCGAATTTTGTGACAAATAAAGTTCGTGCCAAATTTACGACGGATTTTGCGACGTATAAAGTTTGCGACGAATATTTAGAGACGAATTTTGTGACAATTACAGTTTGTGGCTAATTTGCGACGAATTTTGCGATAAAATTTCCGATGGATTATTTGCGACGAATTTTGTGACGAATTTTGCGACGAATTTTGCTACGAATTTTGCGATGAAATTTCCGACTAATTTTGCGACGAAATTTGCAACGGATTATTTGCGACGAATTTTATGACGGATATTGTTCGTGGCTAATTTGCGATGGATTTCGTTTGTTGCTAATTTGCGACGGATTTTGTTCATCGCTAATTTGCGACAAATATTTTTCGTTTGAAGATTATCATTATACACACACCACGTTGCCTTTCCTGACCTAACGATTACATATCCAAGCCCGACGGATGAAGATTATCCTTTAATAACGGGACATGTCGACCATCTTGACGGGCGTCTCTCAACAAAACCTCTACTTTGCATAAATCGTTTGAAGGGACAACGGCATAATTGCTACTAAAAAACATATTTTAGGTAGGAAAATCGCAAACGTAAAAATTCATTCGGCGCCAATCATCTGATGTGACACAGTCGATGACTAACGTGGATGATCTTAAATGGAACAATGTCATTTTGTATTTTTTTTTTATTTTCTAAATTTTTTTTTCTTTTTCTTTCTTTCTTGTCCTATTCTTTCCTTCTATTGTTCATCATCTTCCCTCTATTACTCGTCGAGGCCTCGCTGATGGCCAGCGAGGGCATGGCAAGGCTGCAGCACCATCGCCTGATTTGTGCGAATGGATCTAGGACCCTCGCCCAAATCTGCGAGAGCATGTCACGACCATTGTCTGTAGCTGGCGACCTTCATGTGCCATTGCCGAATCCTCAACGCCCGACACAGGGAAAAAGAAAAAGATGAACAGTAGACAGCTATTAAAAAAAGTCAACAAGTTGCGGTCCGCAGATTATATTTACTTGAAGAAGTGCGGGAGTTCAAGTCAAGTCAAGTCAACGATCCTTCCCTTCTTCCTGTCCCGACAGTGCATGGCCAAGCCGGCTCCCATTGGAACGAAAATATAGTGGGCGGTCCCGGACCGCCAAGTCAGCGCGGTCCCCGACCGCTCACGAAGGCGCCACGTGATCCACGTGGCGCGGGTGGGGCCGGCGGGCCAGGCCACATTTTTTTGCACAAAAAATTAATGTTCTTTTCCCTTAAGCCCTGCACGACTAGTCTGCCCGCTAAAAACCTATGCCCCCTCCTTTCAAGTCTCTCCCCCCTCGCTCTCTCTCTCTTCATTATGGCCGCCTCACCCTCCTCTCTCCTTCTCCATCTCCATCTCCTCAGCGCTCCCCCTCTCTTCTCAGACGAAGCCCCACATTGTCTCCCTGGTTTTTTCAAAAATCGCTCCCGCCCGAGAGAAACCTCCCGCCCGCCCAAGAGCAGCTGGGTCCCGAGCTCTCACCGCCGTCGCCTCCGACCTCCGCCGTCGCCTCCGCCCGCCAAACAGCAGCTGGGTCCCGAACCTCTCACCGCCCTCGCCTCCGACCTCCGCCGTCGTCTCCGCCCCCGTCCGCCGGCCCGAGAAAGCCGCCCGCCCAACGGTCCTGAATAACCTGAAGCTACTGCATATGCCAAATTTAGTACAATGTGGTACATGCCACTTATGTGCTCGATTCCCAAACCACAAGTGGATGCCCTTGAAATTTTGCTACGGGGAGGTGCAAGTATTAGAAAGAGATTTTGCTTTTTGGGCCTTTTTTGTTTTTTTTTTGTTTTTTTTCTTGCACCCTGTTTGTCTTCGATAAAGTGGTGATGCCTGCAACTGAGCTAAATTCGCCAATGTTCTCTGGAGCCTCAAGTATAATAGGTTTTAGCCTGCACATAATTTGGTTGAATGTTGTGGTCCTCTGTATAGCGGAACTACTAGCCGAACAAATTGTCAGAGTTGGCATGCTTGGCCTTGTATCTGATGTATGAGGGAAGAAGTCTTTCTGGTACCCTTACATAAGGGAGCTTGATCGTCAGCGAGGAAGGGGCCAGATGGCAGTGGAATCTCCACTTTTGTGGGCAGAATCTGAACTTGATTACTTAACAGGCAGTCCAACAAAGGTACTACAATGCTATGTTTTGTGGTTGCTCTGTAATAAATACTTCGACAACTACATCAAAGTTTATTTATTTGTTTTATGTTTCAAAAGTCTGAAACTCTACATTCTGTGTCGAGGCATTAGGCCGAAGTTCTTGAGAGGGCTGAAGGGATTGGAAGAGAATACCATGAGCTCAACACTGTTTGGTTTATGGCTGGTTCGTTGTTTCAGGTAATAATTTTTGCTCTTATACTTTGTCTGTCCAATTCCTATCACTATTAATTTTCTTTTCTGTACTTTTGCCAATAATTATGCTAGCTCAGTGAGTCTACTTATTTTGATTTTGTAGCAATACCCTCATGATATTCTGACTGAGGCCTTTTTGTTTGAGATTTTCAAGCAAGCCTTTGTGGCAATTCAATCTTGCGTGGTGCATTTTCAGGCGCCGCTCTCCATACCTTTTGCACGGGGAAATAAGCACTGTTGCTCTCACTAGATAACTTACATTTTGTAGTTGTTTAATTAGATGACTCATGTTTGATTCAGAAAGTCAGTCTCGCGCGAAGATTTGCCTTAGTTCCTCTTGGTCCCCCATTGCTAGCATATAGAAGCAATTGCAAGGCAATGCTGATGGGTGTTGATGGTGCTGTTGAACTAGTAGTTGATCGTGCATATAAGGCTGGAGAACCGTTAGCTGTTTGGTATGAATTCTTCTCTTGCTGAAGTTGGCTTTTCAGTGTAAAATTGAGGTCTTCCTTCTTTTCTTGTTGATCCTTAAGGCATCCTTGTTCTGCACTTCAATGCAATCTTAATGGTTGTTATATTTGGTCTTAGGTGTGGACCGCAGCCTAACTCAAGATTGCTTTTGAATTACGGTTTTGTTGATGAAGATAACTCTTATGATCGGCTTGGGGTTGAGGTAAAAGTGGCTGCTCTTTTCTGTGCCATTTCATCATATGCTTGTCAAACATTTTAATATGCTTTCCTCCTTCTTGTCTATTTAGGCTTCTTTGAATACTGAGGATCCTCAATATCAGGATAAAAGAATGGTTGCTCAATGGAACGGAAGGCTTTCGAAACCAGTTTTTTATGTATGAAACTTTTTGCGGCAAATTAGTAGCTTGGAGTTGCCTCTCATGAGTATTGCATTGCTTTGTTGTGCTGGTGTATGCCGGATAGGTAAGGGAAGCTGTGTTTGATATGCTTCCTTATTTGCGATTGGGCTACGTTTCAGATCCTTCGGATATGCAGTCAGTCATTTCATCCCAAGGTCCAATCTGTCTGGTAAGTTTCATCCTTTGAAATCAATTTTAGTTTTGAAGTGCTCTCATGTTGTGGTTAATTCATATATCATTTATCTAGCATTTAGCTTATATAGTCTGAATAACAGATTAAACTCTGGTGGATTACATGTTAGTTTTCGGCTACTTTTTTGGTTTTTTTTTGGTTTTTCTGATTCTCGATGCTTCTCCTAGAGTGACCTCATGTGTAGTTCATTGATACTACTCCATGTAATACTGTTTGTATATCCAGAGAGAAGAGGGTTCACTAATAATGTTTTTCTTTAGAAGCTTCGTCAGTCTTCTCATGTCATTTTGGCAAGAATTAATTGTGAAATGTCAAATGTTTGCTTCAGGTGAGTCCTTGCACAGAGAGGGCTGTCTTGGATCAACTAGTTGAATATTTCGAGTCACGTATTGCTGGCTATCCTACAACCTTGAGCGAAGACGAGTCTTTGGTAATTTGACTCTGTTGTACCCCATTTTATTTCTTTAACTGCTCCACATTTTGTGCAGGTACAGTGGGAAAGATGGGTATGGCTTTATCAAAAATGAGTTGAAGTGGAACCCCACCTCAGCGGGTTTTGATCCAGGCCTTAAGACAAGAGTGTGCACTGTGTTTTAGGTTCAAGGAAGACGTGCACTGGTTCCACGATGAAGAGACTCTCGCTAGGCCTCCCTTATTCCTTACTATTGTTAAAGATGCTAACTAGTCCCCTGTCCTTGCCCCTTTCCTCATAGCAGGTCTTTTGTGTGACTTTCATGTGAAGTGTTCATCTTTTTATGAGGCAAGAAGATGTTATTTTGCAGGCACAATTTGCTTTGTAAGTACTAGTGCCGGATATTTCCTTGCTGCCTTTTGTAAATGTAAGTGTACACATAGACGACTGATGGCAATTTAAACTTGCTACTGTGCTCGACCCTTTAGATTCGACAATTTTCAATTACTTCATTTGCTATTTTCAACTTGAGTTATGAGAAAAAGGGCTTACATCATTTCTTCCCACAGAAGTGTTCCATAGGGATGGCTAAAAGGAAATATTAATTGGGATACAATTGAAGATCACCTGATTCTTTTGAGAATTAAGAGTTTATTTGGAGTGTGGTCCGACTATTTCGGGACGACCTTTCGAAGATCCAGCATGAAATATGTTGAAGGAAATGCATATGGCAATTGAAAGCAAATCACCTCGAGAGCTTGTCATCCCCGAGCCTATAAATTATATAAGAACGAGATGAATATAATCACATCAGTAACTCATATACTTAGGCTATTTTCAATCATCGGTACGATGAGGATGGGATTTCTTTCTTTCGGTATGTTGTGAACCGGATATTGACATACCCACAGATGACTCGAATTTACAGGGTACTAAAAATAAATTGTCCCAAATGTGACCGGTTGAATCAACCAGTAAACACCCATAGCCACTCTCGCTTTTAGCTCAGGATACTGACCATCGTGATCTGGTGGCTACTGCATTCAGGTCTAGATCTCATGGGAGAGAGGAAGCCTGCGCCACTTAGGCCACCACTGCGAAATGATTGAGAGAGAGACAGAGATCATCGTCGCCGTGGCCATTTGAGACCATGGTGATGGCTGCTAGCGCTGCCATCATGCGGCCGTCTCCTACGACCTTGAGCTTCGACTTCTCCCTTTATTTTTTCATTTTCCATATCCTTTCCAAGTAGGATTAACTCATAGACTAGTTCGGATTAATCAGATTCATAACGGGACACTGAACATTTGGATAGGATAGTTTATATAGCCTTGGGCATCCGAGTCCTTTCTCCTTGAACATTTGTAAATGCTCTCCTCTATTCAATTCAATAAAATCTACCACTTTTGCACAAAGATGTAAAAACTGCAGTTATATAAGTATATGCCTCGCTCAAGTAGAAAGATTGAGGAAAGAATATACTTGGACTATTTACCTGGCCTAGAGAAAATGTGTGTGAAAAAGAAGAAAAAAAATCTAAGCTAAGACAATGCTTCAAAGGGTTGACTTCACGCAACTCGTATCACAGTCTCAATTTGGTCTTCCACATGTCTCCAATGACCATCTTAAGTTGTGGATTATCTGGCCCTCGATCCCGCTGTCCCAATGCAAAGTACAACCAGCCATCCCAAAAGTGTGCGATTGCGGTTTTGACGCGGTAAGGAAGCTTCCCAATCACCATCCATTTCTGCCACAAAGCATCACAGTCCACAAATGTATCACCATACAAGTGCAAAAGTAATAGAACATTAAGGTTTTTCACCTTCCTGCATCATCAATCTTTCATATTCAATGACAGAGAAGAAATCGTACCAGTGAGTCCAAATCAAATGGGAAGACCTCCCCGACTAGTATCACCCTCTTGTTTATTGGGTGCTTCTCAGTGGTACGTACCTGCATCATCAATCTGGTTGCCATTACCTGCAATAGATCAGTTGCATCATAGCAACTTCATCGACTTAGAGGCCTCCTACTCGTGATAAAAAAGTGAAGATGGAAAAAGACATATACAAATAAAAAGAGCAAGTTGTATCTACTATCACTATGTCATCCCCAAAGCTAAGGATCTTTGATACGCACCTCTATCACCTTTGGAACATATAGATGCTATATTCCATTCTGCTATCTTCCGCCTTCCGACGAATTATGGTGTGACCGTGCATTGTCTATGCCTTTAGAATCGTTCAATTCATTCATCCTAGAATGTTGAAAAAAATTTGATGGCCCCTGTACAGAGGTATAAATAATACATTGAGAAAAGGCGGTATGCTAAACAACGTGCTTGCATAAATTTTATCTCAAATAATCTCACGTCAAAAAAAGTGAGGCAATTGTACCTGACTCAAAATGTTTTCATGAGATCTATTATGGTACTCCAACATCTATTGACAAAAAACCATTATCAATAGGCATTAGAATAATTTACTAAAATGAAACAAGACTGGGATCTAAAATGATTTTCATAATAGGTACTTGACTAGTGAATGGAGAAAATCCATTTACAACCCGTGGCGGCATGATATATGGTGGTGGCATCTATATAAAAAAACAACCTCATTAGTAAAATGTAACAAAATGCATCCACGGGATCTATTTTGCTACTCCAACATCTATAAACGATACATCACTAACAATAAACCTTAGAATTTGCAACAAATTTCAGCCAATATAGTAACCCAAACTTCTAAATACCTGACTAGTGAATGAGGAAAATCCATTCATAATCCTTGTTGGCATAACGTATGGTGGTTGCATCTATATAAAAAAACAACCTTGTTAGTAGAATGTAACAAAATGCTTCCATGGGATCTATTTTGCTACAACAAAATCTATAAACGATAAACCACTAACATGGCAACATCATAATTTGCAACAAATTTCAGCCGACCTGATTATGGAGATTGGGATTTACTATGGGACCACCGATGTTGCTAGGACGCAAGGTATTTCGAGTTTGATTTGAATATTTTGAATAATCTGGTAAATGAGTCATATCCTCCGTTGCTTGGACATCCAACTCTACATTGTAAAATAAGCAATATATTAATTGCCATCATGTAGCATAAGTATAAAAATAAACTAAACATATTAGCTAGAACTCTACGTCGCTCAGCTCACCTCGACTTTTTATTAGCATTGGGGGTGTTTCTTTCTTAGATTTTTTCTTCTTTTTCTTACTCGAGCTTTTAAGCCTTCCATAAGTAGTTCCCTTACCTTTCTTTCAAAAGGGGTCCAATATTGGCATCTCATGCAAAGAAGTCTCATCATTATCATCATCACTAGCATCATCTATCACAACGAGACTAGAGTTGTATGCTGAAATTTCAACCACTGTTACATCTAAGTTCTTCTTCGCTATCCTCATAGTATTTTCATCTTGAGCTCCCAAACTTATCACTTCAAAAGAATTTCGCATTAACCTGAAAAATCAATTAAATATAGAAGGACCCGATGACATTTCATGAGATTCATCATTCACACACCCTTGCTTTTCACCCTGACTTCATCTTTTCAATATATAGGAAGATGGAATGACTGTGACCAATATGTTCCTATTCAACACGTGCAAAGCATGGCGACACAACCACCCATTTGATTCAAATAGTTTGCAGGTACAAGAAACTGAAAAGTCAACAGGGTTAAATTTGACAACACGTTCACCTTCAATCCCCTCACGCACGACAATGTAGCAAAAAATTACCCCATCAAAAGTTTCACATGAAACACCTTCGAAGACACCTTGAAGAAATTCTTCTTGAAACCTTTGAAAAATGGTACGGGTATACACAGAAGCAGCATGCTTCAATTTCCCATTATTCGAAATCATCAATTTGGGCATCTCATGAGATTTTAAATCATCTTGACCTTCAATTTCTCTCATATGTTTCAATTGTTCTTCATAGTGGTGAACAAATTCTACAAGGGTCAATGTATTAGTTGACATTTTTTGGAAGACATTGTTAGTACTCTCACTCCTTTGACTTGATCTCATTCCACAAGAAAATATATCACGACCAAAAGCCGAACTCCGTTTATGTCTAAGGTTGTATAACCTTTGAAGCCAACTGTTATTCTCAGTTCCCCACTCCTCTTTCATTTTCCTCTAAGTACATTCAAACTCATCCTCTGATTTGCACTTATGCATAAGTTTTGAGAAATATTTATCCTTGAACTCTGACTTGTAGTAAAGATATGGAATGTTTTGACTGGCATTTTTTCCAATGTGCCATGTGCATAAATGGTGTTGAGTATTCGGAAACACCATTCGAATGGCTTTTGACATGGCTTGGTCTTGATCGGTGAAAATGATTTTTGGAGCCTTATTTTCCATAGACTTCAAAAACACTTCAAATAACTAAATAAATGAATTTACGGTCTCATCCAATAAAAATGCACAACCAAACAAAGTATTCTTTCAATGATGATTAATTCCAATAAAAGGTGCACATATCATATTATACTTGTTAGTACAATATGTGGTATCAAAAACCACCACATCACCAAAACAATCATAATCAAATTTGGATAAACTATCTCTCCAAAATAGATTTGTCAATCTACCATCTTGATCTACCTATTGTGCATAGAAAAACATTGGATTTTGCATTTGCATGAAATTAAAATGATTCAGAAGACTTTGACAATCTCCCCCACTTATATGAGTCGATCTTTCACTTTGCAAAAAATTTTGACAATTACGCAGGATGAAACCCAAGTTTTGGCTTCCTCCTGCTTCATTTGCCAAGAATTTATATGCCATGGTCCCTCCAATACCAGCCTTAGCCATATCAACTAAAACACCCTTGTAAGTATCGAAAATCATTCTTCCACATCTTATGAAGTGCCTTTGATGTTCAGGTATAAATCTATGATTATGCTTGAGAACATACTCTATGACTTCGTAAATACCATTCTCAACCTTAAATCTGATAAATGCAGGACAGCCACATCTAACTTCAAGTCTTTCATATTTTCTTTCTTATTCAAACGAGTTGGCAGAATAACCCTCACAATTACACACAAAAGTACGTCAAGTTATTTCTCCTTTGTCGTTTTTTCTAGTTTTAGACTTCCTCACTCCAAATCCGTTACCTATAGCGTAGACTACATATTTATGATATGCTTCAAGTTCACATGTAAAAACCATTCCTATCATAAACTCGAAATCTTTTTCCAAGTCACGGGTAACATGTGCTATTTCATGCTGCAAGCAAAGAACAAAAAGTATTTAACGTAGTGCTTTCACAAGCAAAATAACATCCAGCAAATATGTTTCACATAGTATGAGTTACATATTACCTCCGACTTAGCCATCGGATAACCTTACACTTGCGAATTAACTGACTAATCATGAGCAAATCGGAGAGAGATGGAACCTGGGGCACTCGATAGTTCCTTGCACAAGGCCGACTTAGCACAACTAGGTAATTCCTGAGATATGACAAATCAAAACAAAATGACCACATCTGAAGTAACAAATTATCCACAAGAAGAATTATAAGATGAGAAGAGAATACCTCAAGCAGGTACAATGATAAGCAATGTTGTTTAAATCGGGTGATAATCAAGCCAAGAAACTTCCAAAAAGATATTAGAAAACAATAGCATTCTTGTAATGATCTAGACATAAAAACAAATGCTGCTAGACATAAGCTTTTTAGGCCATGGACTTAATGCAAGTATTCATAAGTCTGCTCTTCGTTCTAACTCATGAATCACATTGAAAAATAAATAGGAAGAGGGAAGGAAAGTGGGGAAGAACACTTCACCCGGGTCACACCAAATAGATGATTTTGAGAAGAAACAATGAGTACAACAATAACATGCCAAGATTGGAAGTACCTCAAAGGTAATTATGGAAATGCCACAATCAGTTTCTCTTCGCTATTCTCAATGTTGTTCCTTTGAGCATCTAGCAAGCTCTTTAAGACCTGCATGTGATGCCAAATCATGCAACCAGACAATACAAGATTTAGCTCCCCTTGGCATTTCAACAAAATCAAACACACATCACAATATTTTCAAAGTCCTATTTGAAGGGGTGTTTAAGGTCAGGATTCAGTAAAAAAGGAGGCATTATAAATTTCAATTTCAGACTTCGATTCAGCAACTAGTTTGTTCCAATTTTTGAAAAATTCCAGCATATCTTGGAATCAAAGCTGGCAGCCAATTTATTTATTCCTTTTTTTCTTTTCTTTTTCTGGTAATTGTGAAAAGATGCCTACACACACCCAAAATTCATGAAAAAGTGTGGTACTGTTTTTCGATTCTATAAGTTAGCTGAAGCATGAAATTTAATGAAGATATTTGCGGATCAAACTATGACCATGCACCAAGTTATAAAGAGTTAGAAGCTTTTAAAAGTACTTGTGTTGAAGTTGAACCTAAAGATAATTGCGAGGAATCTGAATTTGGTTTTTTTTTGGGTAAGGTAAGAAGGAATCTGAATTTGTTTATATTGAGAAAAAGCATAAAATGCCTTTAAGTGTTACAATTGAGATCCTGGAGATGTGCTAAATACACCATATATAAATAACTATCCTCAGAATATAACAAAATTGCCGTCCAAATACGTCTCTTGATATAAAGCATATTCAAGAATTCTTTTATCCTCAACCCTAATTGACTTGCTAAATACTTTGTTTCGTTTGAATCAGCACTCCCATGCATAAGATTATAGACGCATTTCCAACTTGCTTCTCAACCAAGCAAAGAAAAGTAATCATGAGAGTGGTGATCCAATTTCAAAGAAACAAATTTACTTACTAATATAGATGCCAAGAAGCAAATGCGTCAGTGGCAGCATAAAGTTGTTGTTCTTCTGATAAAAAAACAACCTCCCAAATTCCACACCTAATTTTCAAAAATTTGTGCAGTTGCAAAGATGTAAAAACTATTATTAATGCCAGCTCATATCTTCCATGGAAATCAATTTCACTAATTTTAGAAGGCTAGCTTTGATGGAGAAGCAGTCTACAGCATGCAGTCTTACGTCGGATCCACATTTGATCCCCATTCATCCTTTTCATTCAACCATCACATCAATAAGCTCATACAACATCTTGTAAACTAATCAAGATAGAAGCTATCTTTCAACTTGTTTCACTATTTATTCATCACATTTGTTGATGCATAGTATGCATCCATTGACATGGACAAGGAAGAAACAAAATACAACTTAATCTCTTCGCATTAACATATAAGTCAACACTGCAGAAGTTCTTTTGGCCCGAATTCAGTCATCTAATTGATAGAATCTTCTAGAGGAGCTATGTGAGGAGAATTTAAGCGCCACTGGAAGGATGTAATTTTTTCCTGAAATTTCCCAACCTTGTTAATTAGAAATTTTAGAGAGCAAAATTCCAATGAGGGCAATAGAAGTTGATATTACGATTTATTTTGTAGTTAACATACATGAATCCCCATGATAGGAATGTTTGGCTAAGTGCCAGACATGGTACTGATGAGCTTTTTCAGTCAGAAGAACCATACTTGAAGCAAATGAACTAAATCCAGAAAAAAGAAGGATTTATCAAGTTGAGCTCAAGATGAAAATGACCTTAAGGCAATTGATAGCAGGACATAGGTAAAGGTTCCAACCTTTTTCCTTACCACACTTCCGAGTGTAACAAATCCAGAATGAACAATGTACTCAGAATCCACAGCCACAATCTTTTTCATTCGATCACCCTGTTGAAAGAACCTTTGGGAGATTAGTCGTATGGGGAGAAAAAGCATTCTATCTTAAAGGAAAATTTTGCGACAAGAAAATGCCTTAGCACAGTAGTTGAGCTGAAAATCCAATCCCCGTGAATGATTTAAGTCATTCTGCAAAAAGAACAGAAAAGATATGAGAAAGAGATGAATTGATAGAAGATGCAGACTCCAACAACAGAGAATGAAATACCACCGCCCGCAGCGGCTGCGTTGGCTTGCGCTCTGGTCCCCCCACGAAGGGACCAGAGTTCAAACCCCAGCGTAGTCGTTAGGGATTCTTAAGTGTGGCGCCGTGGTGGTGGGTCCTGCGCTAGCGTCACCCCAGGTTTACTCCTCCGGCTGTCGGCCGTGCGGGGGGTTCCTGGGTTACCAAAAAAAAAAAAAAAACAACAGAGAATGAAAAATAGTACAAAGTTTTCAAGGTCAATATTTTGTAGTAGAAGTTCCTCTTGAAGCGTAAACAGGCTTCGATTGTGCAGTACAATCAATTAATTGAAAATATGACCATGCCTTTGGTACACCTTAGTAATATTGGGCAGAGGACGGGACCGTCAGATGGGCGGGTTTCTCGGACCAGCGGGTGGGGGCGGAGGCAACAGCGGAGGTCAGAGGTGATGGTGGTGAGAGGTTTGGGACCTAGCTACTCTTGGGCGAGCAGAGACGACAGTGGAAGTCGGGACCAACGGGCAAGCGGGTTGCTCTTGGGTGGGGGTGGAGGCGATAGCGGAGGTCGGGACAGGCAGGCGGGTAGGTTGCTCTTGGGCAGGGGCAGAGGTGACGGCGGAGGTTGGAGGCGACGACGGTGAGAGGTTCGAGACCCAGCTACTGTTGGGCGGCGGAGGCGACGGCGAAGGTTGGAGGTGAGGGCGGTGAGAGCTCAAGACCCAGCTGCTCTTGGGCGGGCGGAGGCGACGGCGGAGGTTGGCATCGGTGGGCGGGCGTCTTGCTCTCGAGCGGTAGCGATTTTTAAAAAAGCCAAGGGAAAATTTCAATTAAGGACCCCGAGTGGGGTTCTTTTCTCAAAAGAGGATCCAAAGTGAACAATGTGTCAAATAAGGCCTAAAGTACCCAATCAGTTCCAAATAGGAGCTCAAAGTGCCCAAAAAGTTTCAAAGAAGGGCCTGGGTCGCCGGTCGGCCAAAATACCCCCCGGCTGGCAAGAATATTACTATTCTGGCCCGGAACAATAAATTTTTTTCTTTTCATTTTCCTTTTCTTTTTTTTTCTTCTCTTTCTCCGCCGGCCATAACAGGGTCGGCAGAGGTTGCCGGCGAGGTCGAGCCTTGCCAGATCTGGCGAGGGCTCAACCTCGCCGGCGTCGGGCGAGGCCGGCCTTGCCGTTGCAGGCGAGACCGGCCTCGCCCGACGCCAGCGAGGTCAAGCCCTCGCCAAATCTGGCGAGGCTCGACCTCGCCATTGCTGGGTGAGGCTGAGCCCTCACCAGATCTGGCGAGGGCTCGACCAGGTGAGGCCGGCCTCGCCCGACGCCGGCGAGGTCAAGCCTCACTAGCGGTCGGCGGGGCCAAGCCCTCGCCAGATTTGGCAAGGCTTGACCTTGCTCAGCCCAGGCGAGGGCGGCCGTCACCCAACGCCGGCGAGGGCGGCCTCGCCTGAGGCCAGCGACCTCCGCCGGCCCCGGCTATGGCTGGCAGAGGGAAGAGAAGAAAAAAAAATAGAAAAAGGAAAAAAAATATAGAGATGAAATGTACTGTTCCGCTCGCCGGAATAGTAATTGTGCTCACCGGTCGGCCAACCCAGGTCCTTGTCTGAGACGAATTGAGTATTTTGGGTCCTTATTTAGGACTAATTGGACACTTTAGGCCCTTATTTGATACTTTATTTACTTTCGGTCCTCTTTTGAGAAAAGAACCCCATAATTGAAATTTTCCCAAAAACCAAGGAGACAATGTGGGGCTTCGTATGAGAAAAGAGGGGGAGCGCTGAGGAGATGGAGAAGGAGAGAGAAGGAGGGTGAGGCTCCCATTAATGAAGAGAGAGAGAGGGGAGAGACTTGAAAGGAGGGGGCGTAGGTTTTTAGCTGGCAGACTAGGCGTGCATGGTTAAAGGGAAAAAATATTAATTTTTTGTGCAAAAAATGCAGCCTGGTCCACCGCCCCCACCCGTGCCACATGGATCACATGGCGTCTCGTGAGTGATCGGGGACCACGCTGACTTGGCGGTCCAAGACCACCCAATATTTTCTCGAAAGAGGAAGGCATGGGGTGTCAAAAGTCTGTTGGTTTTGCACATAAATATAAATAGCGTTTAGGCGGGGGTGTTCGGTGTCCGTACGGAGCTGCCGGCTAGGCACTCGGGGGTTGTGTCAGCCCCGAAAGCGAGGGCGAGTCACACCTTGGTTCCCCTCTGACATGGCGAGCAAGGTGAGGAGGGCTGTCGGACACGTGTCTCGCCTGTCGGTGACGTGGCCCGGCCCATCGCAGTGCTCAGCTCTTGGATAGAATCTGGGTTGACCGAGCCCTGCACCACCACCCCAATTCCTAGCCGACTTTCGGATTTGCCAAGCTTTCCCCCCAATTCCTAACCGACTTTTTCTGACCCCAGATTCTAGCCAACTTTTGGTTTTTTTTTTTCCATTGCCAAGTTTCCGCCAATCTCTCTCTCTCAATAGCTACAAAAAAGACGGCACGGGCCAATTAATCATAATTATTAGATGATTGACTCGGATGCAACAAGATCTGTGTTCTGGCTGCATGGAAGTAACGAGACCAGCCGTTGATAGACCTTAAAAAGTGCTTCGGATGTATGCTATGTTCGTTGGCCATGGAAAAAATGTGTTCAACATGTATTGTTTTTCTTTTAAATAATCGAAACCCCCTTGAAAATTGGCATCTGTGTGCAATTGTCCTCGCACTATGAAAAGTCATTAATAACCCCTCGAACTTTGGCACAATTGCGCCATAGCCCCCAAACTTTTTTTATTTTTTTGTAGAATCACTAACTTTCCGTCTATATGGCCATTAAGTGTTATTTGAAAATGGACTTACCCGGTATCTCACCCAAATATCCATTGTAAATGGTTAATGAAGCTAAGATAATAGAGAGGATGCGTGATTGATAAAGTTCAGAAAATTTCGTTGAGGTTGGTTTGGTCAAAAAGATGAGTTGGTCCATTTTCAGGTAACATCACAAGCAGAAAAACTAGTAACTGACAACAAAATCAAAGTTCAAAAGAGTAACAGGTAACTTTTTGAAGTTTAAGGCTATTGCGCAACTTTGCCCAAGTTTAGGTGAATAACCAATAACTTTTCCAAATTCAGGGGCTATAATGCAACTGTACCAAAGTTTTGGGGGTTTTGAGCAAATATCCTTTTTTATGGAATGTTCACTTAAGTGATTCATTATTGATCACCACCTTGTATGATTCCTCGAAGTACTTGTGGGAGTTAAGCCCATGTAGAACGGATGAGGATGTTGTATAACCTCATCAAAATTTGCCAATGTAAAACTATAGGTAAAATATAATAATTAACAATAAAGATACAAACTTAAATTGAGTATATTGTTTGCCCGCTGGAACCTTAAGCTATCTAAAAGAAGGGCAACAATATACAAATAATATATCTCAAGGGTAAGTTTGTTTAATGGAAAACGTAACGTTTCTGGAAAATATTTTTTTCTTGGAAATTGTTTTCCCAGAATTCATTTTCCAAGAAAATGGTTAATTTTCCTTTGTTTGGTGATTTTGATCAAAAAACTTTTATGGTGTTTGGATCTCATTTGGAAAATGATTTCAATCTCATAACTTTATCTTAGGCAAAAAAAACATCAAATTTTTAACTAGTTTTTTTATTTTTCTTTTTTTCTTTTTCTTTTTCGTTCTTCCTCCCTCCGCTGGTCGCCAGGCCTCAGCAACGGCCGGTGAGAGCTGACCTAGCCAACCTCGGGCGAGGCTGGCGAGCTCAAGCCTTGCCAAATTTTGGAGAGAGTCGAGCTCACCGAGGCTCGCCGGGATCTAGCGAGCTTGACCTCAAATCCCAGCGAGCCTTGGCCTCACCTGAAGAGGCCCTTGCCAGCGAGTGACCGGCAGAGGGAGGAAGAAGGAAAAAGGAAAAAGAAAAAAAGAAAGAAAATTAAAAATTCTAAAATGAAAGAAAAGAAAAAAATAATATTAACAAATTCAAAAGAAGAAATTTTGGAAAAATTTTCACCTTTTTAAATTAAAGAATTCATTTTCCTAAATATATATGAATATTTTTCTTGATCAGAAAGTATTTTCGGTTGACTAATCATTTTCGGCGAACCAAACGGGTGAAAGTTCGGAAAACAAACTCCCGAAAAATACTTTCCCTCAAACAAACACACTCCAGAAATATTAAAATCTCATCAATTGTGTAGTGATTTCTATTATCAATAGTATTAAAAAGATGGGGAAAAATATTGTCTGATTATCCTCTCAGCATGGAAGTTTTGGCAGGCTAATATCTCGGGGGCAAGAATCAACGGATCTTAAGGCCATCTTAAACACTTTTTCTAGAAAGGAGCAATTTGGCCTCTTGCTCGAATCGCATGTGAGTGCTCATTTGTAGTACATTAAAAGTGCGATTAGGAACACGATGCCTTCAAAAATTTACCGAGACCGATACGAATGTATCACATCTAACTTGAAATTAATGGACTCAACACAATTGCTCCCCTTTTAAATAACAAATTTCTCACGATATTGACCAGAATGAAATTTATTCTAGTAAAGACACGGCACGACCACGAACTTATGACATGTTCATATATTTGATTTCCAGCCTTATTCCAATCACATGAAGTTCTCTGCTTTGGATAAATGCTCCCGTGCTGCTGCTTCTTTCTTTTGTTGGGTGAAGGAAAAGTGAGGAGGGGGCAAATAGGAGGACAGCAAGTGGCAAAGTTTGTTCAACCGAAGCACAAATTATATGTCGCACCAAATTTCCATATATTCCCATCGCAGCACAAAAGAGAGACCAAGTGCATGTGTACCCTCGAGAGACGAAAAAGGAAACCTACAAGCATTTTGGGGCTCTTTGAATCAATTTTGTTTTCCTTTATCTCCCAAACTCTAGTTAGACATATGAACATGGTGTTGTTCCTCTTTTTGTCTTTGCCATATATACATGCTTGGAATCAATCTTTGTTCGACCGTGCCATGCCTGTGTTCGGGTTGTTCCATTAAGAGGAGGCGAAACATTAGGAATCGAGTCGAACATTTCAAGAGAGTGAATTATAATATCAGCGGAATGAAGAGTGATATGCACAAGTTACGACAATTCGATAGAGGAAATTTATGTGTTTAGATTACATATTGTTCCTTTTAAATCATAAATAAGTTGAAGAGGGGAGTGGGGCCATTGAAAATCCACATGAAGAATTGCGATTAATTAGAAGGGGAGTAAAAAAGAAAAAGAAATACGAAATGAATTTCTTAACACCATCTTAAAGGAATAACCACAATCAATCCAATTTAAATTTCTAATTCCAAAAAAAATAACACTAAATTTACCTTGAGTGACAATTCTAATTTAAACTTTTTTTTATTTCAATAAAAATCATTTACATTCACTCAAGTCCCAAATCTAGTCCGAACAATTTGAAAATTTCACATCACGAAGGTTAGATTTGGGATTTCAGTGAAAATTTGTGATTTTTTATCAAACAAAAAAAGTTCAGGCCTGAATCACCTCTCAAGATAAATTTGGCACTTTTTTTTTGAATTAACCCAAATATTATTTGTTGAAAAAGGGCATATGTATTTAGGGCCTTCTCACGCTTCATATTCAAGCTATGTAAGAGGAGGAGGTCTTTTCAGATCAAGTCCTACGGATGCTATAAACCCAAAATTGGATTAAGGTAGCGCATGAAAACCATTCTCATTCAGTCCAGAACTGATTTTTTGCTCCCGGAATCAGTTTTGGACCAAAAACCCGTTTGGTAATGTAAATTTATTTTTTTGTTTCTGGGACAAATTTTTGTCCAAAAGCCGGTTCTGAACGAGAAATTAGAACCAAAAAAAAGTTGGTTTTCTCGTTCTTGAACAAAACGCAGAACCAATTCTGAGGAACACATTCTCTCTCGTCTCTCATCTTCGCTTCCTCTCTCTCGTCTGGAACACCCGCTGATCTCTCATCTCCGCTTCCTCTCCTCCGTCTCTCGAGAAGCAGCCGCTCATTCGCTCGCTCCGACCAAGAGGAAGCCTCGGCCGCTCGCTCGCTCGCTCCTCCTCCACGTAAGCTCCGATCTCCTCTCATCTCTCTCTTTTTTGGATTTTCCAGTCGCCTTCATCGGGGGGAGGTTCGGCCTTGCCATGGCCGGCGGTCGACCTGGCCGTCGCCCAGATCTGGGCGATGGCGAGGTCGACCGCCAAACCTGGCCGAGGCCGCTCGGCCTCCCTCTCCCTCTCTCGCTCTCTCTCTCTCTCTCGGCGTTTGTCTCCAATTTGGGCGAGCCCCCTTTCGCGTTCCCGGCGGCCGATTCACCTGCGAAGACGAGGGCTTTGTGGCAGCGCAGGCTTCGGCGTCCGGGGTACGCGGGTCGGGTTGGGCCGAGGCGGGCGTGGGTCTCCGCATCGCCGCCTGGGTCCACCGCCGAATTTCTAGGGTTTCGGCTTCCGGCGCCTCGACGAATTGGGATTTCTTTGTGGGTGCGGAGAGAGGCACCCGCGGCTGTTTTAGATTTCTTTGTGCTGGTTGAGGGCGAGCAGCACGCCCTCAATTTCAACCATGTCTCACTTTCCGTGTCTCCCCCTTCTCCCTTCTCTCTCCATCGGTTGGTTTCACGTGGTTCTGATTCGATGCGTGTCAAAAGAACTGCTGTTATTTGTCAGCGTTAGGCTCGTCGGTTTGTGGAAGCTAGCGTTTTGTTTCCTACCTCCTTGGCTAGATTTACGGCATGATCGGCGCATGTGGTGGTGATTCGACCGATGAATTGAATCCTTTGCTATGATTTACTGGTATCATGTTGGCTTGACTATTGTGCATCAACGATTTTCTTGCCTTTAATTTGTTGCGCTTTGCAGTGTGTCTAGGTTAAATGACATTGGATGCGATTCTCTGGTAGTAATTAGCATGGATTTGTTTCTTTGCTTGCTGTCCCATCTCTGTTTGATTGTGGACGAGCCAGTGATCTTGCATATTGTGGCCATCGAACAGAATTGTTGCTTTGATGAGCTTTCAGAAAAAGGCTATAGAACCCACCCTTTGTTTCATTTATGGGCTTGTTTTGACTTATACTACTTAGGAGAGTGAGTTAACAATAACAAATATAAGCTTGGCACCGGTTGGCAACTAGTGATGGCATATTGGTGGAAAACACCAGCAGGATGCTCATTGCCTCCGGAACTTTAAAGAACTGTAGAATTTCGGCATGCATATTTTCTGGTTGGACGAGATTGGAAAAATAAGATTTAATTGTTGCTGCTTCCTAGTTTGGGAATTAGACATGGTCCAATCTCTAGTGTACATGGCCGGACAATGAGACTATGAAAGAAAGTTGGGAGGGAAAGAGCGATGATGAGAGCACATCAACAAGATGGAGGGCTCACAATGTCAACGACATCCTTCGATGAGAGCATCTCCAGTGTAGCCCACAACATTGAATGAGTTTCATTTTCCGAATATCAGCCTCAGTTCTTTGGCTACAGTTTCATTTTCCGAATATCTTTGGATTTGCATTTGTTTTTGTGCTGTCCTAGCATAATGTTTTACTTTGTGGGAGTGGTAGTGTTTCCTTCTGTGTTGGCATCTCTGGAGGATACATGCCCTTTGTCATGTATGGCCAAGAATTAAGGTGACTTAAGCATGAAGTTTAAGGGTGTGTTTGGATAAGCTTTTACGTTTTGCTTTTTGCTTAATTCAAATCTTGTGACTAACGCACATTGACTTTTTTTATTGCTTGTTCCACTTGAATTTTCAGGTATAAGCTGCTGCACCTATAAGTAAAGGAGAACTCGGGAGGGCCACCTGGACTTTCTTCCACACTCTAGCTGCTCAGGTGTTCTTAGCAAATAAAGCCTGGCTTTTTACTTTCCTTTTCGTTTTCCATTTACGAAGTTTTGCCTGAATATATCAGTATACTCCTACATCATTTGCATTTCTGATGAGTTCTTTTGAATTTCTTAAAAAATAAAGTTAGCGCTAATTATCTATCATAACACTCAACATTAAAGCACATGTACATCGAACGGTTCAAATTGTAGATGATATGGCTCTTTAGTGTTTCCTTTTGCATTGGAATTGGTACACCCTATGATGTGCTTCATTTGATGTTCAACCAGTTAAGGGTAAATGGCTTCTCAAAAAGATGCATTTGTGGCAAAGTGGACCGAGCCTTTAACCAATTTGCTTGTAAGCTTAATGGTTGAAGAGGTAAAAAAAGGAAATCGCACCACTACTACCTACAACAAAGTAGGGTGGAATAACATAGTTACCGAGTTCAATAAACAAACAACACTCCAGTTTACTGTAGTTCAGTTGAAGAACAGGGCAAACAAATTGAGGAGACAGTATGCGAGTTATAAGAAGCTTCTTTCACAATCTGGATTTGGATGGGATCATGTTAACAAAACGGTTATTGTGGAGGATCCAAGTGTATGGGATGATCACATCAAGGTATCAGTTTACTTTGGGTCATTTTGTTCTTATTGTGGATATATATTTCAATTATGTTTCTGACGTATATCACTATTTTTGAAATTGCAGGACAACATCAAATGGGCTAAATTTCGAAAGGATGGGTTTCCTCAATATCCCGATCTGTGTATCGTGTTTGGCGATACATATGCTACTGGGGATTATGCTGTAGGAAATGCAGAACACTTGGTGGTGTCGGAGGGGGAAGACAATGATAGTGCTGGTGGCAATGGTGGTGGTGCGTTTGTAGGTGATCCAAACGAACTTAGTGATGGAGTCTTCACACCTGACGTGAGTGCCACCCAAGTTCGTGAGAAGTATAAGTTGGATAGGACTACAAATTCCAAGAGGAGGAGAAAGAGTAGCACATATGATATTGCCAGCACCTACAAAGCCATTCAAGATATGATCAAGTCCAAGGCGAGTCAATCAACAAGTGGCTCCATCACCTCACATGCCCCTCCACCCGAGAACCCCTACTCCATGGGAGCTGTGGTTGCCATTTTAAATGACATGCCTGACTTAGAGCAGAATCTTTACAACAAAGCTATGAACCAAGCATGCCTTAGTGCCAACTGGAGAGAGGGTTTCGTCCTATCTTTACCTGAAAGGAGACGCGGTCTTCTTGAATCTCTTTGAATAGATGTTGAGAACTACGATGACTTTTTCATGTTTGCTTTATTTTCATTTAATGACTTGTATCCTTGAGATACTTTGGTTTGTTTTTATTTATGGAACTATGATGTATTTGGTTTGTTTTTAATTATGTAACTATGATGACGTGGCTATTGTTAATTATGGAACTATGATGACGTTATGACTACTGTTGATTCTTGACTTATTTGGTGTGTTTGTGTTCTTCATGCGAGGGCATAGGTAATATGGAGGACGGTGAAAGTAGCAGCAATAATGGTCCAATAGCATCAGTTGAACCAGTTGAACAGGTCTTCGATGATTCTGAACTTAATATACTGAAAGCATGGATGTGTACTGTTTTGATGAACATGTCTATGCACACGAGAGAACCTATTAGGGACAGTAAATTGTCAGGGCCTGAATGGATGAGAGAGATTCTTTATGGACATTTAGATAGGGTATATGAAGCTTTTCGAATGGAGAGGCATGTTTTTCTCAACCTTTGTCATTTAATGAAGGCAAGGGGTTGGTTGGCAAATAGTCGATATATTAGGGTAGACGAACAACTTGGGATATTTTTATCTATGATTTCGCACAAGAACTCGAATAGAGATTTATGTGAGAGATTCCAACATTCGGGACAAACTATTAGCAAGTACTTTGCTAAAGTGTTGCAAGCAGTTCTGAATTTGGCAAGAGAAATTATCGTACCACCTTCATTTGATGTTGTCCCAGAAGAAATTCTTATCAATCCTAAATATAATCCTTACTTCAAGGTAGAATTTGCATACATTCCTTTACACCGTCATTTACATTTTGTTGATAATCTTGTATAATGCAAGGGGTTGCTGAAATGACAGGGCTGCATAGGCGCTATTGATGGCACTCACATTCATGCTTCTGTACCGGTGTCGAAACAGATCCCATTTAGAGGCAGGAAAGGAATTACCACTCAGAATGTGATGTGTGTTTGTTCATTTGATATGAAATTTACATTTGTGTATGCTGGTTGGGAAGGCTCTGCCAACGATTGTCGGGTGCTCTCGGCAGCACTCGAGACACATCGCTTACAATTTCCTCGACCTCCACCAGGTATTTGCTTGTTTTTCAAGGGATAATTGTCTTTATAATTGTATTGCATTTGCGAATCATGTTCAATATATGAATACCTTTTGCTAGGCAAATACTACGTGGTAGATTCTGGTTATGCTGCAGCCCCGGGATTTTTGACTCCTTTCAAAGGGGAACGGTATCATATTAATGATTTTAGGGGTAGAGTGAGGCAGGCAACAACAGCAAGAGAATTATTTAACTACAGGCATTCTTCACTAAGGAATGTTATTGAGAGATCATTTGCGGTGTTAAAGAATCGCTTTTTCATTTTGAGACACATGCCTTCATTTTCAATTCAAAAGTAGTCATGTATTGTAATTGCATGTTGTGCTATTCATAATTACATCCGTGATCAAGACAAGATGGATAAGCACTTTTCCCAATATGGTGATTCAGAGTACCCGTTTGAAAGTGCACAAGATGAGGTTATTGACGATACATCAACTGAGGAGGATATGGACATCAACATGCTTAGGAAAAGAATTGCCAATCAATTGGCAATTGATAATAATATGGCGGAGATTCCATGAAAATGTGTTTCCGACTTTTCTAATGTATTTCCATTATTTTGTATTTGAGGATTTTTTATGTTAGCTCTTGTAATGTGACGTGGTATTTTGGGATCTCCTACTATATTGGCTCTTGTAATGTGATGTACTTGGTTAACTTTTCTCCATAAGCATTTGGGATATTATGAGAAACGATGCATACTCACAAATATTGAGAGCAAATATCGAGAGCGATGGTGGTTGAATGCTAAAGACCCGTTCCAGTGCTTGGCCATTTGCATTAACTTGACTGGAATTTGTGTGCGGGCGTACGTAACGTTACGAATCCAATGTAAAATTTAATTTCAAAATTTCATAAAATAGCTTAGATACATGTGGTCATTCACTTTGATGAAATTTAAATTTTTTAGGTGTCGAAAAAAATAAAAAAATCAAAAATTTCAAAACTTCACGGAATAGCTTAGAATACTTGTGGTCACCCATTTCGAGAGAAATTTAATTTTTTGAGTTTTACAAAAAAAAAATTTAAAAAAATCAAAAATTTCAAAACTTCATAGAATATCTTAGAATACATGTGGCCACCCGCTTTAAGCGAAATTTTAATTTTTTTAGGTGCAAAAAAATCAAAAAATTAAAAAATGAAAAATTTCAAAACTTTACAGAATGGCTTGGAATACTTGTGGCCACCCACTTTGAGTGAAATTTAATATTTTTTTAGGTGACGAAATAAAAAATTAGAAAAGCAAAAAATCAAAAATACCATTTAGGCACCTCAAAAATTTTATATTTCACTCCAAGTAAGTGGCTACAAGTATTCTAAGTCATTACGTGAAATTTTGAAATTTTTCATTTTTTTAAATTTTTTGGGGCATCTTAAAAAAATTAAAATTTACTCAAAAAGTGGGTGGCCACAAGTATTTTAAAGCATTTAATGAAATTATTTTTTATTTTTTATTTTTTTGGGGACCTCAAAAAATTTAAATTTTACTCAAAGTGGGTGGCTACAGATATTCTAAGCAATTCTATGAAGTTTTGAAATTTTTGATTTCTTGATTTTTTTTGAAAAAGTCAACAAAATTCATATTATCCAGAATTCTGAATTTTTTGTATTTTCTCGACATTTTGATGATTTTTTGTGGAATTTTTCAATTTTTTGGGATTTTCTGAATTTTTTTGAGATTTTTATGAATTTTTCGAATTTTTTAAATTATTTTAATACCATTTCCAAAAAAATAGATTTCTGTTCCTGGAAATAGAATTTTCATGTTGTTTATCAAACGGGTTTTTGTTTCAGGAAATAAAAATTTTGTCCTGTTATCAAACGGGTTTCTGTTCTAGAAATAGAAATTTTTGGTTGTTATCAAACGGGTTTTTTTTCTCAGAAACTCATCTAGGAACCAGAAATAGAAAAATCTATTTCTAGTTCAGGAACTCATTCCGGAACAGAATGGTTATCATTCGCTACCTAAGTCATCCTGGCGCGCAAATCAAGTGTATATATGTTTTGATCTCTCGAGAAATAGTTATTCTTCTTTATTTGCTCAAGTGCTAATACGGGCTACTAAAAGAAAAGTAATGGACAAAGCATACTAGTCCATGTCAACTACTCAATAAATGGACAAGTCTCCACAATGACATGTCACGATATCATTCGGGGTCGGTGAGCTTGTCATGTCGGTCTGTCAGATATTGCCATCTCAACGGTGCGCGACAAGCCCAACAACGCCCTGTGCTCGTGTCTTACTAAAGATGGGTCATATCTCTCCACCTACCTCTCCCCTTCGGACAAAATGATGCTGATGCTGTTCAGGCCAAAATCGTCCCGTGATTGAATCTCGATTCCTCGTGCTGGTGTTGCGTTTTGCCTTTAAGGATAAAGCTTTCTTTTTGCCAGATTGGGACTGTTCCGCGGCACAAAGGGCGGTTTCCATGTTTGATGAAATTCCTAGGAGAGCGAAAGGGCACGATGCGCTTTCCTGGAATCTGAAGATTTTTTTCGTGTCTTGACACTGTCGAGGTCTTTCCTAGGAAAGAGGGAACATATTCATAGCAGCGAGGAAACGCAACTGTGTAAAGCGTGTACAGAGACCCACGATTCCCATGATCGCATTTGTGCCAAGAATATTTGGACTAAATCAATAAAGATAGGATGAACATGGAGAGATTGAAAGAGAGAGAGAGAGATTTGACAGGAATGATGGATGGGATGATCGAACAGAGAGAGACTTGACAGGGACGATGGACGCAGGGGCTTATGCACGGTTGGCCCGGGCCCCGGTTTTACCAAAACGAAATGAAAAAGAAAAGATTGAACTAATTCTATTTCCAAATATTAGATATAGTAACAACTTAATTGAGGAATACTAATGAAAGTACTCGTTCAATTGAACCAAATTTAAGTTCGAGTATATCTTCACATAGTTTTAAAAAAAATTTACGAAGAGGTGCCCTAATAATAATTATGCACAAATTACATCCACGGAGAATGTCTAATAAATATTTGATTTGTTCGGTTCCGTATCCTACATTGTAATTTGGATGATACAGTTTCGTGTTGTCCTCTTGATCATGGCACTTTCTTATGGAGTCAATTGTTGCAATAACCTATCATGCCTTCCAATTGCCAGTTTTGAACTTTTTGCAAACAAGTTATACCTATTGTCGTATGAGATCTATTGGCTAGTACTAAACATGGGCTCAGATGGTACCGTAGACATTGGTGGGGTCAGTATGTCACAAGCCATAGTCGAAAGAATCAAAAGGCTGGTGGCTTTCCTCTTTCACTATTCAAAATGCTGACTTTATCTTCGCCAACTCTATGAATGAATTTAGAATAATCTGATCCTAAGTACTTCTCCAACTATTTTTGGCAGATGAAGGCGAGACCTAGTGAAAGGCTATGGGATGTTCTTCTTATGAAGATGAGACCATACAAGTGTTTGGGCATTGCTTGGTGATGGTGCCATTTCCGTCCTTTGAATGGAGCTTGTCATATAGAAAAGATTGGTGTATGCAACATTTATATTCTAGTGCCAACTCATCGCGATTGCCAATATTTGTTTCAGTTAGATGTTATCACCCTTGATAACATGGAACAAGGAGAGTTTTGAGCCCTTCTAAATTGAATATCGGATTGGAGACATTAGATGAAAAAAAAAAGCAGGTAGAATGTCATTGGAATATATGAGGAATTTTGTCTTTATGGCCATTACTGCTTCATTGAAGAAGGGATCACCCTCCTTGTTCACAATTCAACCAACATCATGACAAGTAACGGAATGGCTTGTTGCTTGATAGATAATTGCCTATGCTCAAAGCATCCTTCGTGGCACTGAAAATCTATAATAAGTTCTTAAAATCTTCACTGATCCTCCAATATTGTGGTGTCAACGACAAGAGATCGGAACATCCATGATGAGTGGTGGAGTAGAGCGTTAGTACCCATCTCCTCACATATCTTCTTGAACAACTTGCACTTTGAATTCCACCTCGTTCTCATGTCCTCAAGGAATTTTTTAAATTTGTGTACCCTGTGTCATGTAATGAACCTCCAACTCTTGATGTCTCAATAGAGTGGTTCTAATGTATTGAGCCCGCACGTATGTTAGCCGCAACATTATAAAACTATTGTAGACCATCCTAAAGAAAATACCATTGCAAACAGGATTTAACTATTAGACCAGACTCTTGATAAGGGAGGTGTTCACGTTAGCTTTATATAGTGTGATGCTACAGACTTTGTTGGAGATGCAGAAGATTTTATCGGAGATGCCAAATTCGTTGACAACTCTCACTATTTTGATAGTCACATTTTTGGAATCATATGAGAATTAACCATACGACCTTGATGATATAATTCTCATTTCTCATTTACACCAGGGGTCGGTGACAACATATACAAGTAATTCATAGGGCTAGTCCACATATAAGAAGTCAAAGAGACTCAAGTTTCGCCGACAACAGAGATGCACCAACGCTGCCCTTTTCAAACCAATCGTGTGTGGCTTTGTTTGCTCAGAACGTTATTATACACTGAAGACATCTCTTGCTCACGTCACTCTGATGCCTCCTCAATATGCCCAGACGTTCTTGAATTTAAAAGGGTTAATCTAAATCCAGAAAAGAGAAGTCTTCAAAAACAAAATTATCATGTCAGTTAGTGGAAATCAAAGTGTTTTTAGGCAACATATGAATGATGATTTTTGGACCTGAGCATGTCCTAAAACTGCTTCGTCTGAACTCTAAAACGTTAAAATTCGGGGGTATTCTTAGGAGAGAGGAAAGAAAAAACTTTCTCTTCAATTATGGGGGCCGGACATGCGGGCACCAACACGCTAAAATAAAGAACGTAGTCCTATTGGCTTGTAGAAATCGAAGTTTTCTTAGGCAGCGCATGAAACAATGATTTTACTCATATTTACCTTAAAGCAAATTAGTAAATCAAAGGAAATGAGTAGGAGTTTATAAGGGTGGTGGAGGCTTTTGGCTCCATCAAAATTTTGGCTACTATTCCAAAATGACTGGGATCATCTAAAGTTCCGGAAATGCTAAATTTACCACTTTAAATGATTGGCACATTAGTCAATTTTAAAATGAACGGCAATATGTGTCTTACCTACTTTCATTTCAATTTTTCATTCTTATTCCTTCTGTTTCTTTTCCTTTTCTTTTTCCCTAATTTCCCTTTGCTTTCTTCTCGTTCTACTGTGATCCAACCATTGGTAGCGCACATAACCCTTTGCAGCTAGCCACCCGCTCTTTCGCGTTGCCTCCATCTCCATCGCGCCTTCACGACCCTTGCAGTGCTGCTGCCTACGCCAACACGAGGTCACGGACCCTCCGCCACCTTTGCCACCACTGTGCTACTCACTGGTTCGTCTCCGTCTCTCTCCGGATCCATCTCGGGGGGGTTGGCGAGAGTGTAGGTCCACGGCCGTGAATCCGAGGTCGAGGACCTCCATTTTGTCAGATTTCATTGGTTTAGAAGATGCAATAGCGGCGGTGAGCGCAAGTCAAGCCACTGCACGAGGAACCTGGCAATAGGCAGCAACGGTGAAGAGCAACGGCTGGCGACGGTTGCAAGGTGCGGCTGAGAGGGCATCGTGCAATGGTGGCTGAAGGTGAGAGATCCCAAGAGAAGAGGGAAGAGAGGGAGAGATTAGATGTGCTGTTTTGATTTTGTGTAATTCTACATGAAATATGAGGGTATTTTAGTTGACTAGGCAATTTCTTGAACAACGACTAGCTTCTCTTCTTGTCCAGACAGACAATGTCAAGCACTATCTAAAATCTAATATCAAAGGATCTCAGTCCATCCCAAAAATACTTCACGTGAGACAAAAGTTCGGTTCGGATAATGAAAAATAACCAATCTTTTCTTCCGGTTTGGGTTATTCAGTTCGGTTAACCAAACCAAATTGAAATTCTCAATAAAAACCGAATGTTGTTTTTTACATCTTTCAAAATATCCATGAGAAACCTTAATATTCGGTTTTCTCTTCCAAACTGATCCGATCCGAACTGAACCGATATTCAATTCGGCTCGAGATTCGATTCGGTTCAAGCGTACTCCCCAAATCCGAACCGAATTGAATCGTTGACACTCATATATGTAAGTAGGCTATAGGGTTAAAAATCATAATTTGCTAGTTCTTATAGATTTTCGTATGGATATAGTTGATAGTGCAAGAAAAAGGCCCATCATAAAATCGAACTGGGATGGCCCATGTAGCTAGAGCAAGGTGAAAAGCCTAAAGGGCCCGCTCTCGTCACAACCGCCACATTCGAAGGACTCACCATCATTGTTTAAGTTGTCTCGTCCATTGCCCGGAGCAACCTCAATGACCTCGAAACTCCCCCCGGCACTCTCAACAACCCCCTCGGGTCATCGCGCTCCGCGTGTCTACAAACGGCAGCCAGGACCATCTCCTCACCACCATTCTTTCTTAAAACAGGCGACTGCAAAAAGAATGGGAGTTGAGATGGCGCATCCAAAAGGAAACAGAGACGCTCCAGCTTTAGGCAGAGATCCAGAGAGGTTCAAATGGGCCGAACTTAGCTTTTGGGCCCGCGTCACTTGGGCCCACACGTCGCGGGCCCTTTTCACGCGGCTCCTCCTCAGGTTTCTCCCTCATTTCCTTTTCCCTCTCTCTCCTCTCTTGCCGCTGCTCTCGAAAATCTTCCACCAAGTCTCCTCCTCCTCCTCCACCTCCTTCGCAGCAGCGGCGGCGGCGGCGGCGGCGCCGGCCTTCGCTTCGCCTGTGCAGCAGGCTCTCTCACTCTCTCAAGCCGCGTGTAGCGGAACCGAAGCCCTAGCTCTCTCTCTCTCTCTCTAGCGAAATGAACTGCTGAAGTACGTCTCTCTCTCTCTGTGTCGAAGCGTCTGTACTTGCTTCGGTGGGGGGTTTCGGTGCATGCCCCCCGAGGTGTTTGATCTGGGCTCTTGATGGGTTTTTGCTCCTTTTGTTGGCTGCAGTATCCGGCGAGGTGCCGGAGGAGCCGGTCGTCTCGACGAAGCCCGGCCACGTCTTCGAGAAGCGCCTCATCGAGCGGTACGTCTTGGTCTGTTCCCCGCTCTCTACGGTTTTATGTTCCTTCGTTCCGTTTCGTTTGTTCCCCTCTCTTTTTCTTGCTGCGGAGAGACAGATGGATGTGAAGGGAGAGAGAGAGAGAGAGAGAGAGAGAGAGAGAGAGAGAGATGAGCATTTGGGCAGCTGTGACAGTGACATAAGCCTACGACCTAGCAATCAGTAGCTTGCGTTTTTTCAGTTGCTAAATAAGTTCTTGGTGATGTGGGGTTTCTGAATAAATGGTCGTGCTTCTTTGCGCGTCATAATTGGTGAGAACGCAGTGGAGAGAAGGAAAAAATAAATTTTGGGTTCTGTGAAAATTTTATCCCTTGTTCTTTTTCTTCTGCGCTTTCTCTTGAATTGAAAAGAAAAACGGATGTCGGTTGAATTGAGCTAGTGAAACTGTAGACGTAGTTTCTCTGATGGTTGTCTAGTTCCTTTGCATGTGCCATGGGGAACAGTGCACAGGTTAAGCTTTTGAGAGTAAGGTATGATAGTAGTTACAATCAGAAGAAGTTATTTTGTTTTTCTGAATAGCTAGTTGGATTTATAGAATACAAGATGCATGTCGGCGTACTTCTATTAATATGAAAAAGGATCGATCCTTTTTGTTCGGTGGAATCATCACGTTACTATCTTTCATGAAAATGATAAGGACTCAAGCATCTCTTGACTATTTAACATGTGTGAATGGTAAAGTTTAGGGATTTTTCCTTTGTTCTATATGATGTATATGGTCTTCATGCATAAAATTCTTGCACGGATGTCTTCATGTGAGAATAATCAAATTTTCTTTATCATTTGGGTAGGATTTTGGAAAGTGCCCAGTTACTGGGGAACAACTTACTATGTTTCTACTCATATTTGTGAAAAATACAACAGAAACTAGTACCCTTATGAAAAAAATGAGAAACTTTTTGGTAGCTATTATGATTTTGTTGGTATAAATTCAAGGAATTAACTAGTTCTTGCACTCGAGCTAATATAAGTTGAGTTGAGCTCAACTTTTCAACCTTTTTGATGACTTGCATTCAGATGTAAATGTTGATGTTCAATTAAGCTTGAGTTGAGTTTCGGTGCCGATTTTCTAGTTAAGTATCTTCCTGCATCATACTTGACTGGGCTCATGTACACGGCTTGGAATATTCTTAGTCTGTCAGTTTTGCAATTGTTCTTACTTGGATACGGAACCTTGAGCATGCATGTATACTTCACAATGTACAAAAGGGCTTGTATTATGGAACCACTGGTCCAAGGTAGCCCAACAAGTTCTAGACATTTTTATAGGGCTCATAATTGGACAGTCCTAGGAGAAAGTGTAAGCTCGGGTGTGAGAGGACTACAAACCATTTACCAGACCCAGAAGAAGGCTAAGGCCTGGAACATCTCTGGCTGTGCTGTTTCATTTGTTCTTATCTTCTTCTTCTTGAGTGTATACCATCTTGTTACCAACATTGATAGTTCAAATTGCCTGAAAATATGCTTTTAGAAGTTTCTTTCGCAACTAATCAATCATCTGGTCCCTGAGTTTGCTTATTCTTTGCTTAATGAGGGATGTTTTTGGACAGAATGGCAACCGACAATGAGAGATCAGATTCTGAGATGGAGAAGATGTTGCTGCTTTACAAAAGTTTTATGGCTAGGTATACCCTTGGTAATTGATATTTGCTGTATATGTCGTAATTCAAATTTTCCTTTAAAGAGTCTCTCCGCATCATGTGCCTTTCTGCTTCATTTCATTGCTGTGCTTGTGTCTTGTGAAACTCCATATCACAACTACAAGTATAAGAATGCATATAATCATGTCTTCGTGAATTTTTGGCTTTTTCATCATTGACTATCCTACTTCAGTTAACTTTCTTTTGTCATAATGTCCCATTAGTCATACAAGGCTGATTTCCATATGCTTCTCGAGTAGCCAAATATCGAAAGGCAGGTCGTATTCTTTTTCTTGATCAAATACTGAAGTTTGTCAGCATTTCATTTTATAGGATCACAAAATTTGATGAAGTGGTAGCTGCAGGAAGCAGGTTTCTCGTCAGCTTTCAACAAGGGCTAGGTTGAATATCTAGAGTTCATTATTTTCTCCCATTTCTTATATCTCAACATCAATCTCATTCTGGCATCCTCAACGGTTCTCTCTTCATCTTTTCGTAGAATTTGTTCAACGGCCTGCTTTAGACGGAAGTTCTAATTTCCTCAAGAATATTATCAAAGCAAACGAAACAGAGAGGCTCACATCATACTTCAACGCTGGATGTATCCATGCCAATGATGGGTCCCAGAATTTGGCAAAGTGTAGGCACAAATCTTTCAATTTCCTGAAATAGTGTAGCTCAACTTTTTGTCTAACTACTGTATGCAGGACCATCACTCAATACCCTGTGGTGACAGTATTTAGACATTCATCCTCATCTTTGTGGATGTTGTATTGAAGATGTATTTTTCCAGTGCATTTTCTGCTTGGCTTGAAACTTCAGTGAACTTCTAATTGATTAGACATTTGGCATCTCTTCAGTATATATAAAATTATGTGTACACTCTGATTGGTGATATTCTTTTTTAAATGGAGCATCATTGTCAAAATAGCAACAGTACGTAGTCTACAGACTTGAGGATTTCTAAATATATCTTGGATAGGAATATCTTATTTCAGCCACTATTTCCTACTTATTTGGTGTCATTTTTGCGCCTGAATTGACTGACGGTTTTCTGTTTTCCTTTAATGTGCATACAGAAGTACGTACATGTGTACTTGGTCTTCAAGGCCTTGTGAATACAGGTAATGTTTTGTTTACATAGAATCCAATTCTGAAACCTGTATGCAAGAAATAATGCATTGACACATAATTTTCAATGTGCTTCTCTCAATATTTACATTTGTTGATTATGGGATTTGTTAGCATCGATTGCCTCTAGACTCAAAAACTCTATCTTTTGGATGGTGTCTGATGTCTCATTTTAGGCAGTTTTCATAGAGTTTAGTGTAGGATCCTTTGGAACAAATGTTTGCCATACTTTGTTTAGATTGATCAAAATCTAGGATATTCTAATCTTCTGTATGTGTACTTTTCCCAATTGAGGGCGTAACTCAAATGTATGTTTCGGTTGAGATTTTGTCCTAATTACATTATAGCTGAAGTTTTAAATCTCTAACACATGCATCATAATCTGATTAAAACAATAAACTTTTGTCATACTCTTTTGAGATTGACCAAAATCTAGGATATTGCGATCTCCTATAGATGTAATTTTTGCAATGGAGGGCATAATTCAAATGTGTTTTTTTTAGGTCTAATTATGTTATAACCAGTCTTTTAAATCTCTAGTACATCAAAATTTGATAAGCGACCTTGTTTAGTCCCCTAAGCGTTTCTATTGATTTCTCTTTCTGACTACAATTTTGATTTTAAGACGTGTATAATGTGAAGTTTCCTAATTGACAATTTCCGCTACTGTTATGACCATTTTGTTAAGTAATGCTGAACCTTTGTCCAAAATTTTTTTTTAATATAATGCATGCTGCTTAAAAGGTTTTTGATATATTGATCTGTCTGTATGTTGTTTGTTTTAGTTGGCAAATAAGTGGCACGAGTTGCTGGCAATTTTGCAACTTAATGTTTTCTCTCTTAAAACATATATAGCATTTATAAATCCCAAAAAAGAAACATATGGAGCATTTAAACCTTCTTGAATACTTGATACAAAGCCTGAGTGAAATGGCATAAAAGTTTCTTATATCCGACCCCACTTATGGGGTAAGGCTTAGTTTGTTGTAGTGGGGGTGGTCTTTGTCGTTTTCTTTGTCATTGTGCTGATGCGAGTGCTTAACAACTTTTGAGATTTTTGGTTTTCCGGAATTTTACTCTAGTTTTTAGTTAGGGGAGGACGGAGAGAGGGAGAAAAGGAAGAAAGAGATAGGTGATAGGGATTCCCACGGTTTCGCCATTTTGTATTTTCTTATTTTCCAGCACCACAAAATGCAGTTCCTTCTAGACTTTGAAATTAAAAAAAATTATCACTTACATGAACAGCTTTCTAAATTTGTTGCTGCAGCCAAAACTATACTGACAGAGCTTGAGGGTCTTCTGGAGGACGTAATCAAGGTCTTAGAAGCTGTGAATGAGTATTTATTACCATCTCAGGATGAAGACATTGATGATAGATTGATGGGGGAAGCGAACATTGCTGATGAGGTGGGCTTAGATTTTTCTTTAATGCTATTCTATCTCTGATGTGAAAAATTCAAAATTTCATTGATCTTTAGACAGCATTCTTTTTCTTGACGCACTAATATCTTGTTGCATTCTTCTATGTGCATCTTGAAGCGATAATTGTATCACCTAATCCTTGAGAAGTATAAAGTCAGTATTCATTCATTTCAATGTGCATTTTCAAACAGAGAGGACCCTCTTATTCTGCCAAATTTAACTACAGATTATTTCATGTATTCAGACATAAGATTTGTTGCAATCTTTTGTTCTGGATGGTTGACGAGTTACATGTTGCACGATGTACCTGCTGCTGGATTAGTATTTGGGTTATTTTTTAACTAACTTTAATACAATATCAAACCAACAAACACATGCATTAGTAGAACTAAGCTGAAAATTACAGCTATCAAGACAATCTAAATATTATAATTTGGTCACACGTTCTTTCAAGTTGAACCATTTGATCCAAAGCTAATATTATTTAAGGTGCAGTTATTTGGGTTTTTCTAATGATATGCTCCAACTTGCAAGTTATTTCTTTTAAGGTGAACCATTTCATCTCAAGGCCTTGTGGAAACGAGAAACCTTTTTCATTTGGGTAGTAGCGTGGATCAGTTGTCATTGTCAAGTGAGACAGTTTTAACTGTCTTATGTTCAAGGGGATATTGAGTCCTTGAAATGGCATATCTTGTTTGCTAATTATCTTTGACATTAAGGTGCTAATCATCTGTGAATTTCCTTTTAATACCAATTTACTGATTCACATTTGCTATTAGCCCTGGTGGTTTCATTGTACTTTTGAAATGTCCAAAGTAAGATTTTTAGTGTATGAAACAGTACAAGTGTTACATGATCCAATGGCATTGCTACTCAAATCATACTTAAAAGTTGATAAAAACATGTGTATAGAATTTGTTTCCCAGGATAGAACATTCATGTGTACATAGCATATCGTCATCTATGTAATTTATGCATACATGCAAATACAGTAATGACTGCCGATGAGATGCGACCTGGTTTTGCATTTATTCTGCTGTTAGATTTTTTTTTTCATTGGCTGTTCATGTTATTCTGTTTGAAGTTCTGATTTCTATATCCTTCATTCAGGAGGAAACTGCATCATCTGATTCTGGGAGACCTGAACTCACAGAGTATGCTACCATGATGGGTGTTACTTACAGTATGATTAAACAGGACTTTGTCATGCAGGTATGAAACATATCACTTTTTGCTGAATAAATTGATAGTAATTTTATTCACTTTGTCATGCCTCTTTATATGTATCGATACCTGATTTCCGGTGTTAAATCCTTGATTCTCATCGCAGGAAAAGATTGTCTCTGCTCTGAATCTGAAGCTATCATCCGGAGAATTAGAAACCTATTGCACTATGTGGTCTCTGCGTCCTTTCATTGATGATGAAATCATGCATCAGGCTTGGTCATTCATTCCTTGACCATTTCTCTTATGCAAATTGTTGCCATATGACATGTTTGTCAACCAAGGAAGGATGTTGAGGACTATCTAGAGGTGGCAAACATGAGGGTCAACAGTATTTGGATTTTTTCAGGTTGGGGTCATTCCTAGTTCTGCCTCCTCAACTGCAGATTACGGGTTGGCTCTAGGTTTAAAGTCATCTGGGGTTTACCTTCCATTGGATAAAGGCCAGTTTTTACTCAGATATAGCTAAGTTGCAACTTTCTTCAGGTTTATGACAATCCTGATTTCCTTTTTTCGGAAGTGTCCAGTCAGATCAGACAATACTAGGATTGTAAAGCGTTACATAACTTTTCATGTCAAATCTAAGTTCTTTCGTTACATAACTTTTCATGTCAAATCTAAGTTCTTTCTTCCATAAAGGGCATTCCCCAAGCTATTGGGCAGCAATGTAGCTTCGTGTTGTGTTCTATGAAAAGTTTAGATAATCATAGTTTGTCATGTTACGTAGAAGATAAAACGAAGTGTTGTTTGGCAAAAGAAAATTTGGGTTAGTCATTATTACATTCCTAAATCATGTTGTCTATTCAAATACCATCCACTAATCTTTTGAATAGACATATTAGTTGTCACATGAATCTACCCAGAAAATTGAACTTTCTAATGTACCCTTGTTGGCATGCTCCTATAAAAGGATTAGAACATAAAAATTTGAAGCTGACATGGTTTTGAATCTACTTTCTTGAACTTATACGTCCGCAGCATTGTGAAAATATTTAAACATTTGACGTTTCGAGTTGATTTACTTATGCTTCGAGTATAATCGATTATGGAGGACATGAACTTTTGAGAGAACTTGTAATGCAGTAAGTGCACGACAGAAGTAGTAACTGACGACAAATGATTAGATATAAAGCAATTTATCAAAGATTGTATTATATCAAAAGGGAGAGACAAATTATGACATTCCGAATTTCGACCTATTTTCGGGATTTATAAAATGTGTATTTCGTCAGTGTGCTTATAATTAAATCTCACATAGAATTGATCACTCTCGGGTTGTTTTAAATTTGAGATTTTGCTAAAATCGCATTCGATCAAGTTTGGCTGTTATTTAAAGTCCATAGAACCTTTTCCAAATGTAACTCATGCTCGGCGAGACTCTTTGAGTATATCAGGATATCGTCTAAAAATTCCTTGAATACCCGATTCATTAAATCCATCAAAGCAGCAGGAGTGTTAGTCAGTTCGAATGGCATTACTTTAAACTCATACTCATAGTACCCATACCTCGTCCTAAATGCCGTTTTCGGCACATCCTCCTTCCTAATCTTCAATTGGTGATAACTAGTCTTCAAGTTGATCTTAGAAAACACTGATGACCATTGTAACTAATCAAATAAGTCATCAATCCTTGCCAACGGCTACTTATTTTTAATGATCACCTGATTCGGCTATTAATAATCAATGCACAATCTCAATGATCTGTCCTTCTTCCTCACAAATAATAGTAGCGCTCCCCACGGAGACGTACTCGGACGAATGAAACTCTTATCTAATAACTCTTGCATTTAAACCTTCAATTCTGATAGCAACATCCTAAAGGGTGCTTTTGAGATCGGTTACATCCCTGGAGCTAACTCAATCATAAACTCCACTTCTCTATCATGTGGTAATCTCGGCAATTCCTGAAGAAAGACATCAATGAAATTGCATAGCATGACTATGTCTTCTAGCCTCGGCTCTCCGGTCGTCGAATCAACTACAGACGCCAGAAATCCTAGCACCCTTCATCCAATAGCTTTGTCAACTCAAGCGACGAAATCCAAGGAATCGAGGTTCTTCTTCGGTTTCCCACAAACTCGAATTTAGGATGTCTAACCGGATTAAATTGGATCACCCTGTTACTATAGTCTATTACTACTTTTTGCTTAATTAGCCAATCTATACCAATAATCACATTAAAGTCATACATAGCCAAAACCGTCAAATCTATCTTTTTTTCCTAAATCATGGGAATGGACCTTCCAAACGTAATCAGCACTTTATCATTCAACGGAGTAGTCATACATAGCATAACGTCAAGCGTTTTCGGCTCAAGCCTAGACAATTTAATGAATTGCTCAGATATAAACGAATGTGACGCCCCCAGATCAAACAAAGCATATGTAGCATGATCATAGAGGGAGACCGTACTTGTGACCACGCTAGGCATGTCCTTAGCTTCCCTCTTTGCCATTGTATACACTCATCCTTGAGCAGGCGGCCTATTCTGATTGGTAGGCTGGATAGCTCCAAATTAATTTCCATTTTGGGGCGGCGGTGGCGGTGGTGGCGGCGGCAGCACAAGCGACCAACCTGTCTGTTGTTGGGCTAGTCCCTCATCTGATGGCCCCTTCTGCCACATTTGAAACACACTATGCCCCTACTCCTGCAAGGTCCATTCCCATGTCTCCCTTCACATAACCAACATGGGGCATTCTGAAACTGATTCGGCTTCCTAAAAATTTTGTTGCATAAAAAAGTCAGAACT